>OW026360.1:11086172-12286172 GCA_932273835.1 Sarcophaga variegata
CTGGTAGTTGCAACAACATTTACACATGGTATGGTAGTTGCAACAACATTTACACATGGTAACTAAGGTAGTTGCAACAACATTTACACATGGTACTGGTAGTATGCAACAACATTTACACATGGTACTGGTAGTTGCAACAACATTTACACATGGTACTGGTAGTTGCAACAACATTTACACATGGTACTGGTAGTTGCAACAACATTTACACATGGTACTGGTAGTTGCAACAACATTTACACATGGTACTGGTAGTTGCAACAACATTTACACATGGTACTGGTAGTTGCAACAACATTTACACATGGTACTGGTAGTTGCAACAACATTTACACATGGTACTGGTAGTTGCAACAACATTTACACATGGTACTGGTAGTTGCAACAACATTTACACATGGTACTGGTAGTTGCAACAACATTTACACATGGTACTGGTAGTTGCAACAACATTTACACATGGTACTGGTAGTTGCAACAACATTTACACATGGTACTGGTAGTTGCAACAACATTTACACATGGTACTGGTAGTTGCAACAACATTTACACATGGTACTGGTAGTTGCAACAACATTTACACATGGTACTGGTAGTTGCAACAACATTTACACATGGACTGGTAGTTGCAACAACATTTACACATGGTACTGGTAGTTGCAACAACATTTACACATGGCACTGGTAGTTGCAACAACATTTACACATGGCACTGGTAGTTGCAACAACATTTACACATGGTACTGGTAGTTGCAACAACATTTACACATGGTACTGGTAGTTGCAACAACATTTACACATGGTACTGGTAGTTGCAACAACATTTACACATGGTACTGGTAGTTGCAACAACATTTACAGATGGTACTGGTAGTTGCAACAACATTTACACATGGTACTGGTAGTTGCAACAACATTTACACATGGTACTGGTAGTTGCAACAACATTTACACGATGGTACTGGTAGTTGCAACAACATTTACAGCATGGTACTGGTAGTTGCAACAACATTTACACATGGTCACTGGTAGTTGCAACAACATTTACACATGGTACTGGTAGTTGCAACAACATTTACACATGGTACTGGTAGTTGCAACAACATTTACACATGGCACTGGTAGTTGCAACAACATTTACACATGGCACTGGTAGTTGCAATAACATTTACACATCTTACTGGTAGTTGCAACAACATTTACACATCTTACTGGTAGTTGCAACAACATTTACACATGGTACTGGTAGTTGCAACAACATTTACACATGGTACTGGTAGTTGCAACAACATTTACACATGGTACTGGTAGTTGCAACAACATTTACACATGGTACTGGTAGTTGCAACAACATTTACACATGGTACTGGTAGTTGCAACAACATTTACACATGGTACTGGTAGTTGCAACAACATTTACACATGGTACTGGTAGTTGCAACAACCTTTACACATGGCACTGGTAGTTGCAACAACATTTACACATGGCACTGGTAGTTGCAACAACATTTACACATGGTACTGGTAGTTGCAACAACATATACACATGGTACTGGTAGTTGCAACAACATTTACACATGGTACTGGTAGTTGCAACAACATTTACACATGGTACTGGTAGTTGCAACAACATTTACACATGGTACTGGTAGTTGCAACAACATTTACACATGGCACTGGTAGTTGCAACAACATTTACACATGCTACTGGTAGTTGCAACAACATTTACACATGGCACTGGTAGTTGCAACAACATTTACACATGGCACTGGTAGTTGCAACAACATTTACACATGGTACTGGTAGTTGCAACAACATTTACACATGGTACTGGTAGTTGCAACAACATTTACACATGGTACTGGTAGTTGCAACAACATTTACACATGGTACTGGTAGTTGCAACAACATTTACACATGGTACTGGTAGTTGCAACAACATTTACACATGGTACTGGTAGTTGCAACAACATTTACACATGGTACTGGTAGTTGCAACAACATTTACACATGGTACTGGTAGTTGCAACAACATTTACACATGGCACTGGTAGTTGCAACAACATTTACACATGGCACTGGTAGTTGCAACAACATTTACACATGGTACTGGTAGTTGCAACAACATTTACACATGGTACTGGTAGTTGCAACAACATATACACATGGTATGCAACAACATTTGCACACGGTACTGGTAGTTGCAACAACATTTGCACATGGTACTGGTAGTTGCAACAACATTTACACATGGTACTGGTACTTGCAACAACATTTGCACATGGTACTGGTAGTTGCAACAACATTTACACATGGTACTGGTACTTGCAACAACATTTGCACATGGTACTGGTAGTTGCAACAACATTTGCACATGGTACTGGTAGTTGCAACAACATTTACACATGGTACTGGTACTTGCAACAACATTTACACATGGTACTGGTACCTGCAACAACATTTGCACATGGTACTGGTAGTTGCAACAACATTTGCACATGGTACTGGTAGTTGCAACAACATTTGCACATGGTACTGGTAGTTGCAACAACATTTACACATGGTACTGGTACTTGCAACAACATTTGCACATGGTACTGGTAGTTGCAACAACATTTGCACATGGTACTGGTAGTTGCAACAACATTTACACATGGTACTGGTAGTTGCAACAACATTTACACATGGTACTGGTACTTGCAACAACATTTGCACATGGTACTGGTAGTTGCAACAACATTTGCACATGGTACTGGTAGTTGCAACAACATTTGCACATGGTACTGGTAGTTGCAACAACATTTGCACATGGTACTGGTACTTGCAACAACATTTGCAGATGGTACTGGTACTTGCAACAACATTTGCACATGGTACTGGTAGTTGCAACAACATTTACACATGGTACTGGTAGTTGCAACAACATTTACACATGGTACTGGTAGTTGCAACAACATTTACACATGGTACTGGTAGTTGCAACAACATTTGCACATGGTACTGGTACTTGCAACAACATTTGCACATGGTACTGGTAGTTGCAACAACATTTGCACATGGTACTGGTACTTGCAACAACATATGCACATGGTACTGGTAGTTGCAACAACATTTGCACATGGTACTGGTACTTGCAACAACATTTGTACATGGTACTGGTACTTGCAACAACATTTGCACATGGTACTGGTATTTGCAACAACATTTGCACATGGTACTGGTACTTGCAACAACATTTGCACATGGTACTGGTACTTGCAACAACATTTCCACATGGTACTGGTAGTTGCAACATCATTTACACATGATACTGGTAGTTGCAACAACATTTGCACATGGTACTGGTAGTTGCAACAACATTTGCACATGGTACTGGTAGTTGCAACAACATTTGCACATGGTACTGGTACTGGCAACAAAATTTGCACATGGTACTGGTAGTTGCAACAACATTTGCACATGGTACTGGTACTTGCACAACATTTGTACATGGTACTGGTACTTGCAACAACATTTGCACATGGTACTGGTATTTGCAACAACATTTGCACATGGTACTGGTACTTGCAACAACATTTGCACATGGTACTGGTACTTGCAACAACATTTCCACATGGTACTGGTAGTTGCAACAACATTTACACATGGTACTGGTAGTTGCAACAACATTTGCACATGGTACTGGTAGTTGCAACAACAGTTGCACATGGTACTGGTAGTTGCAACAACATTTGCACATGGTACTGGTACTTGCAACAACATTTGCACATGGTACTGGTAGTTGCAACAACATTTGCACATGGTACTGGTACTTGCACAACATTTGTACATGGTACTGGTACTTGCAACAACATTTGCACATGGTACTGGTACTTGCAACAACATTTGCACATGGTACTGGTAGTTGCAACAACATTTGCACATGGTACTGGTACTTGCAACAACATTTGCACATGGTACTGGTAGTTGCAACAACATCTACACATGGTACTGGTACTTGCAACAACATTTGCACATGGTACTGGTAGTTGCAACAACATTTGAACACGGTACTGGTACTTGCAACAACATTTGCACATGGTACTGGTACTTGCAACAACATTTGCACATGGTACTGGTAGTTGCAACTACATTTGCACATGGTACTGGTACTTGCAACAACATTTGCACATGGTACTGGTAGTTGCAACAACATTTGCACATGGTACTGGTAGTTGCAACAACATTTGCACATGGTACTGGTAGTTGCAACAACATTTGCACATGGTACTGGTAGTTGCAACAACATTTGCACATGGTACTGGTAGTTGCAACAACATTTGCACATGGTACTGGTAGTTGCAACAACATTTGCACATGGTACTGGTACTTGCAACAACATTTGTACATGGTACTGGTACTTGCAACAACATTTGCACATGGTACTGGTACTTGCAACAACATTTGCACATGGTACTGGTAGTTGCAACAACATTTACACATGGTACTGGTAGTTGCAACAACATTTACACATGGTACTGGTACTTGCAACAACATTTGCACATGGTACTGGTAGTTGTAACAACATTTGCACATGGTACTGGTACTTGCAACAACATTTGCACATGGTACTGGTAGTTGCAACAACATTTGCACATGGTACTGGTACTTGCAACAACATTTGCACATGGTACTGGTAGTTGCAACAACATTTGCACATGGTAGTGGTAGTTGCAACAACATTTGCACATGGTACTGGTACTTGCAACAACATTTGCACATGGTACTGGTAGTTGCAACAACATTTGCACATGGTACTGGTAGTTGCAACACCATTTGCATATGGTACTTGTAGTTGCAACAACATTTACACATGGTACTGGTAGTTGCAACAACATTTGCACATGGTACTGGTACTTGCAAAACATTTGCACATGGTACTGGTAGTTGCAACAACATTTGCACATGGTACTGGTAGTTGCAACAACATTTGCACATGGTACTGGTAGTTGCAACAACATTTGCACATGGTACTGGTAGTTGCAACAACATTTGCACATGGTACTGGTAGTTGCAACAACATTTACACATGGTACTGGTAGTTGCAACACCATTTATACATGGTACTTGTAGTTGCAACAACATTTACACATGGTACTGGTAGTTGTAACAACATTTGCACATGGTACTGGTACTTGCAACAACATTTGCACATGGTACTGGTAGTTGCAACAACATTTGCACATGGTACTGGTACTTGCAACAACATTTGCACATGGTACTGGTAGTTGCAACAACATTTGCACATGGTACTGGTAGTTGCAACAACATTTGCACATGGTACTGGTACTTGCAACAACATTTGCACATGGTACTGGTAGTTGCAACAACATTTGCACATGGTACTGGTAGTTGCAACACCATTTGCATATGGTACTTGTAGTTGCAACAACATTTACACATGGTACTGGTAGTTGCAACAACATTTGCACATGGTACTGGTACTTGCAAAACATTTGCACATGGTACTGGTAGTT
This sequence comes from Sarcophaga variegata, assembly GCA_932273835.1. Lineage (NCBI taxonomy): Eukaryota > Metazoa > Arthropoda > Insecta > Diptera > Sarcophagidae > Sarcophaga > Sarcophaga variegata. The sequence continues at coordinate 11,091,693 of OW026360.1, forward strand.
GCAACAACATTTGCACATGGTACTGGTAGTTGCAACAACATTTGCACATGGTACTGGTAGTTGCAACAACATTTGCACATGGTACTGGTAGTTGCAACAACATTTGCACATGGTACTGGTAGTTGCAACAACATTTACACATGGTACTGGTAGTTGCAACACCATTTATACATGGTACTTGTAGTTGCAACAACATTTACACATGGTACTGGTAGTTGCAACAACATTTGCACATGGTACTGGTAGTTGCAACAATATTTGCACATGGTACTGGTAGTTGCAACAACATTTGCACATGGTACTGGTAGTTGCAACAACATTTGCACATGGTACTGGTAGTTGCAACAACATTTTCACATGGTACTGGTGGTTGCAACAACATTTGCACATGGTACTGGTACTTGCAACAACATTTGCACATGGTACTGGTAGTTGCAACACCATTTGCACATGGTACTGGTAGTTGCAACAACATTTGCTCATGGTACTGGTACTTGCAACAACATTTGCACATGGTACTGGTAGTTGCAACAACATTTGCACATGGTACTGGTAGTTGCAACAACATTTGCACATGGTACTGGTAGTTGCAACAACATTTGCACATGGTACTGGTAGTTGCAACAACATTTGCACATGGTACTGGTAGTTGCAAGAACATTTGCACATGGTACTGGTAGTTGCAACAACATTTGCACATGGTACTGGTAGTTGCAACAACATTTGCACATGGTACTGGTAGTTGCAACAACATTTGCACATGGTACTGGTAGTTGCAACAACATTTGCACATGGTGCTGGTAGTTGCAACAACATTTGCACATGGTACTGGTAGTTGCAACAACATTTACACATGGTACTGGTAGTTGCAACAACATTTACACATGGTACTGGTAGTTGCAACAACATTTACACATGGTACTGGTACTTGCAACAACATTTACACATGGTACTGGTAGTTGCAACAACATTTGCACATGCTACTGGTAGTTGCAACAACATTTGCACATGGTACTGGTAGTTGCAACAACATTTACACATGGTACTGGTAGTTGCAACAACATTTACACATGGTACTGGTAGTTGCAACAACATTTGCACATGGTACTGGTACTTGCAACAACATTTGCACATGGTACTGGTACTTGCAACAACATTTGCACATGGTACTGGTACTTGCAACAACATTTGCACATGGTACTGGTAGTTGCAACAACATTTGCACATGGTATTGGTAGTTGCAAACACATTTACACATGGTACTGGTACTTGCAACAACATTTGCACATGGTACTGTTACTCGCAACAACATTTGCACATGGTACTGGGACTTGCAACAACATTTGCACATGGTACTGGTAGTTGCAACAACATTTACACATGGTACTGGTAGTTGCAACAACATTTGCACATGGTACTGGTAGTTGCAACAACATTTGCACATGGTACTGGTACTTGCAACAACATTTACACATGGTACTGGTAGTTGCAACAACATTTACACATGGTACTGGTACTTGCAACAACATTTGCACATGGTACTGGTAGTTGCAACAACATTTGCACATGGTACTGGTACTTGCAACAACATTTGCACATGGTACTGGTAGTTGCAACAACATTTGCACATGGTACTGGTACTTGCAACAACATTTGCATATGGTACTGGTAGTTGCAACAACATTTGCACATGGTACTGGTAGTTGCAACAACATTTGCACATGGTACTGGTACTTGCAACAACATTTGCACATGGTACTGGTACTTGCAACAACATTTGCACATGGTACTGGTACTTGCAACAACATTTGCACATGGTACTGGTAGTTGCAACAACATTTACACATGGTACTGGGACTTGCAACAACATTTGCACATGGTACTGGTACTTGGAACAACATTTGCACATGGTACTGGTACTTGCAACAACATTTGCACATGGTACTGGTAGTTGCAACAACATTTGCACATGGTACTGGTACTTGCAACAACATTTGCACATGGTACTGGTAGTTGCAACAACATTTGCACATGGTATTGGTAGTTGCAACAACATTTGCACATGGTACTGGTAGTTGCAACAACATTTGCCCATGGTACTGGTAGTTGCAACAACATTTGCACATGGTACTGGTAGTTGCAACAACATTTGCACATGGTACTGGTACTTGCAACAATATTTGCACATGGTACTGGTAGTTGCAACAACATTTGCACATGGTACTGGTAGTTGCAACAACATTTGCACATGGTACTGGTACTTGCAACAACATTTACACATGGTACTGGTAGTTGCAACAACATTTACACATGGTACTGGTACTTGCAACAACATTTGCACATGGTACTGGTAGTTGCAACAACATTTGCACATGGTACTGGTAGTTGTAACAACATTTGCTCATGGTACTGGTAGTTGCAACAACATTTGCACATGGTACTGGTAGTTCCAACAACATTTGCACATGGTACTGGTACTTGCAACAACATTTGCACATGGTACTGGTAGTTGCAACAACATTTGCACATGATACTGGTACTTGCAACAACATTTGCACATGGTACTGGTAGTTGCAACAACATTTGCACATGGTACTGGTACTTGCAACAACATTTGCATATGGTAGTGGTACTTGCAACAACATTTGCACATGGTACTGGTACTTGCAACAACATTTGCACATGGTACTGGTAGTTGCAACAACATTTGCACATGGTACTGGCACTTGCAACAACTTTTGCACATGGTACTGGTAGTTTCAACAACATTTGCACATGGTACTGGTACTTGCAACAACATTTGCACATGATACTGGTACTTGCAACAACATTTACACATGGTACTGGTAGTTGCAACAACATTTGCACATGGTACTGGTACTTACAACAACATTTGCATATGGTAGTGGTACTTGCAACAACATTTGCACATGGTACTGGTACTTGCAACAACATTTGCACATGGTACTGGTAGTTGCAACAACATTTGCACATGGTACTGGTACTTGCAACAACATTTGCACATGGTACTGGTACTTGCAACAACATTTGCACATGGTACTGGTAGTTGCAACAACATTTGCACATGGTACTGGTAGTTGCAACAACATCTGCACATGGTACTGGTACTTGCAATAACATTTACACATGGTACTGGTAGTTGCAACAACATTTGCACATAGTACTGGTACTTGCAACAACTTTTGCACATGGTACTGGTAGTTTCAACAACATTTGCACATGGTACTGGTACTTGCAACAACATTTGCACATGATACTGGTACTTGCAACAACATTTACACATGGTAATGGTACTTTCAACAACATTTGCACATGGTACTGGTAGTTGCAACACCATTTGCATATGGTACTTGTAGTTGCAACAACATTTACACATGGTACTGGTAGTTGCAACAACATTTGCACATGGTACTGGTACTTGCAACAACATTTGCACATGGTACTGGTACTTGCAACAACATTTGCACATGGTACTGGTACTTGCAACAACATTTACACATGGTACTGGTAGTTGCAACAACATTTACACATGGTACTGGTACTTGCAACAACATTTGCACATGGTACTGGTAGTTGCAACAACATTTGCACATGGTACTGGTAGTTGCAACAACATTTGCTCATGGTACTGGTAGTTGCAACAACATTTGCACATGGTACTGGTAGTTCCAACAACATTTGCACATGGTACTGGTACTTGCAACAACATTTGCACATGGTACTGGTAGTTGCAACAACATTTGCACATGGTACTGGTACTTGCAACAACATTTACACATGGTACTGGTAGTTGCAACAACATTTACACATGGTACTGGTACTTGCAACAACATTTGCACATGGTACTGGTACTTGCAAAAACATTTGCACATGGTACTGGTAGTTGCAACAACATTTACACATGGTACTGGTAGTTGCAACAACATTTGCACATAGTACTGGTACTTGCAACAACTTTTGCACATGGTACTGGTAGTTTCAACAACATTTGCACATGGTACTGGTACTTGCAACAACATTTGCACATGATACTGGTACTTGCAACAACATTTACACATGGTACTGGTACTTGCAACAACATTTGCACATGGTACTGGTAGTGGCAACAACATTTGCACATGGGACTGGTACTTGCAACAACATTTTCATATGGTACTGGTAGTTGCAACAACATTTGCACATGGTACTGGTACTTGCAACAACATTTGCACATGGTACTGGTACTTGCAACAACATTTGCACATGGTACTGGTACTTGCAACAACATTTGCACATGGTACTGGTAGTTGCAACAACATTTGCACATGGTACTGGTACTTGCAACAACATTTGCACATGGTACTGGTACTTGCAACAACATTTGCACATGGTACTGGTAGTTGCAACAACATTTGCACATGGTACTGGTACTTGCAACAACATTTGCACATGGTACTGGTAGTTGCAACAACATTTGCACATGGTACTGGTACTTGCAACAACATTTGCACATGGTACTGGTACTTGCAACAAAATTTGCACATGGTACTGGTAGTTGCAACAACATTTACACATGGTACTGGTAGTTGCAACAACATTTGCACATGGTACTGGTACTTGCAACAACATTTGCACATGGTACTGGTACTCGTAACAACATTTGCACATGGTACTGGTAGTTGCAACAACATTTACACATGGTACTGGTACTTGCAACAACATTTGCACATGGTACTGGTACTTGCAACAACATTTGCACATGGTACTGGTACTTGCAACAACATTTGCACATGGTACAGGTACTTGCAACAACAGTTGCACATGGTACTGGTAGTTGCAACAACATTTGCACATGGTACTGGTACTTGCAACAACATTTGCACATGGTACTGGTAGTTGCAACAACATTTGCACATGGTACTGGTAGTTGCAACAACATTTGCACATGGTACTGGTACTTGCAACAACATTTGCACATGGTACTGGTAGTTGCAACAACATTTGCACATGGTACTGGTAGTTGCAACAACATTTGCACATGGTACTGGTAGTTGCAACAACATTTGCACATGGTACTGGTACTTGCAACAACATTTGCACATGGTACTGGTACTTGCAACAACATTTGCACATGGTACTGGTACTTGCAACAACATTTGCACAAGGTACTGGTAGTTGCAACAACATTTGCACATTGTACTGGTAGTTGCAACAACATTTGCACATGGTACTGGTACTTGCAACAACATTTGCACATGGTACTGGTAGTTGCAACAACATTTGCACATGGTACTGGTACTTGCAACAACATTTGCACATGGTACTGGTAGTTGCAACAACATTTGCACATGGTACTGGTACTTGCAACAACATTTGCACATGGTACTGGTACTTGCAACAACATTTGCACATGGTACTGGTACTTGCAACAACATTTGCACATGGTACTGGTACTTGCAACAACAGTTGCACATGGTACTGGTAGTTGCAACAACATTTGCACAGTGTACTGGTAGTTGCAACAACATTTGCACATGGTACTGGTACTTGCAACAACATTTGCACATGGTACTGGTACTTGCAACAACATTTGCACATGGTACTGGTACTTGCAACAACATTTGCACATGGTACTGGTAGTTGCAACAACATTTACACATGGTACTGGTACTCGTAACAACATTTGCACATGGTACTGGTACTTGCAACAACATTTGCACATGGTACTGGTACTTGCAACAACATTTGCACATGGTACTGGTAGTTGCAACAACATTTACACATGGTACTGGTACTTGCAACAACATTTGCACATGGTACTGGTACTTGCAACAACAGTTGCACATGGTACTGGTAGTTGCAACAACAGTTGCACATGGTACTGGTAGTTGCAACAACATTTGCACATGGTACTGGTAGTTGCAACAACATTTGCACATGGTACTGGTACTTGCAACACCATTTGCACATGGTACTGGTACTTGCAACAACATTTGCACATGGTACTGGTAGTTGCAACAACATTTACACATGGTACTGGTACTTGCAACAACATTTGCACATGGTACTGGTACTTGCAACAACAGTTGCACATGGTAGTGGTAGTTGCAACAACATTTGCACATGGTACTGGTACTTGCAACAACATTTGCACATGGTACTGGTACTTGCAACAACATTTGCACATGGTACTGGTAGTTGCAACAACATTTACACATGGTACTGGTAGTTGCAACAACATTTGTACATAGTACTGGTACTTGCAACAACTTTTGCACATGGTACTGGTAGTTTCAACAACATTTGCACATGGTACTGGTGCTTGCAACAACAGTTGCACATGATACTGGTACTTGCAACAACATTTACACATGGTACTGGTACTTTCAACAACATTTGCACATGGTACTGGTAGTGGCAACAACATTAGCACATGGGACTGGTACTTGCAACAACATTTTCATATGGTACTGGTAGTTGCAACAACATTTGCACATGGTACTGGTACTTGCAACAACATTTGCACATGGTACTGGTACTTGCAACAACATTTGCACATGGTACTGGTACTTGCAACAACATTTGCACATGGTACTGGTACTTGCAACAACATTAGCACATGGTACTGGTAGTTGCAACAACATTTGCACATGGTACTGGTACTTGCAACAACATTTGCACATGGTACTGGTAGTTGCAACAACATTTGCACATGGTACTGGTACTTGCAACAACATTTGCACATGGTGCTGGTAGTTGCAACAACATTTGCACATGGTACTGGTACTTGCAACAACATTTGCACATGGTACTGATACTTGCAACAACATTTGCACATGGTACTGGTACTTGCAACAACATTTGCACATGGTACTGGTACTTGCAACAACATTTGCACATGGTACTGGTACTTGCAACAACATTTGCACATGGTACTGGTAGTTGCAACAACATTTACACATGGTACTGGTAGTTGCAACAACATTTGCACATGGTACTGGTACTTGCAACAACATTTGCACATGGTACTGGTACTTGCAACAACATTTGCACATGGTACTGGTACTTGCAACAACATTTGCACATGGTACTGGTAGTTGCAACAACATTTACACATGGTACTGGTAGTTGCAACAACATTTGCACATGGTACTGGTACTTGCAACAACATTTGCACATGGTACTGGTACTCGTAACAACATTTGCACATGGTACTGGTACTTGCAACAACATTTGCACATGGTACTGGTAGTTGCAACAACATTTGCACATGGTACTGGTACTTGCAACAACATTTGCATATGGTACTGGTACTTGCAACAACATTTGCACATGGTACTAGTAGTTGCAACAACATTTGCACATGGTACTGGTAGTTGCAACAACATTTACACATGGTACTGGTAGTTGCAACAACATTTGCACATGGTACTGGTACTTGCAACAACATTTGCACATGGTACTGGTACTCGTAACAACATTTGCACATGGTACTGGTACTTGCAACAACATTTGCACATGGTACTGGTAGTTCCAACAACATTTGCACATGGTACTGGTACTTGCAACAACATTTGCACATGGTACTGGTAGTTGCAACAACATTTGCACATGGTACTGGTACTTGCAACAACATTTGCACATGGTACTGGTAGTTGCAACAACATTTGCACATGGTACTGGTACTTGCAACAACATTTGCATATGGTACTGGTACTTGCAACAACATTTGCACATGGTACTGGTAGTTGCAACAACATTTGCACATGGTACTGGTACTTGCAACAACATTTGCACATAGTACTGGTACTTGCAACAACATTTGCACATGGTACTGGTACTTGCAACAACATTTGCACATGGTACTGGTACTTGCAACAACATTTGCACATGGTACTGGTAGTTGCAACAACATTTGCACATGGTACTGGTACTTGCAACAACATTTGCACATGGTACTGGTACTTGCAACAACATTTGCACATGGTACTGGTACTTGCAACAACATTTGCACTTGGTACTGGTACTTGCAATAACATTTGCACATGGTACTGGTACTTGCAACAACATTTGCACATGGTACTGGTACTTGCAACAACATTTGCACATGGTACTGGTACTTGCACCAACATTTGCACATGGTACTGGTACTTGCAACAACATTTGCACATGGTACTGGTACTTGCAACAACATTTGCACATGGTACTGGTACTTGCAACAACATTTGCACATGGTACTGGTACTTGCAACAACATTTGCACATGGTACTGGTAGTTGCAACAACATTTGCACATGGTACTGGTAGTTGCAACAACATTTACACATGGTACTGGTACTTGCAACAACATTTGCACATGGTACTGGTACTTGCAACAACATTTGCACATGGTACTGGTACTCGTAACAACATTTGCACATGGTACTGGTAGTTGCAACAACATTTGCACATGGTACTGGTAATTGCAACAACATTTGCACATGGTACTGGTACTTGCAACAACATTTGCACATGGTACTGGTACTTGCAACAACATTTGCACATGGTACCGGTACTTGCAACAACATTTGCACATGGTACTGGTACTTGCAACAACATTTGCACATGGTACTGGTAGTTGCAACAACATTTGCACATGGTACTGGTACTTGCAACAACATTTGCACATGGTACTTGTACTTGCAACAACATTTGCACATGGTACTGGTACTTGCAACAATATTTGCACATGGTACTGGTACTTGCAACAACATTTGCACATGGTACTGGTACTTGCAACAACATTTGCACATGGTACTGATACTTGCAACAACATTTGCACATGGTACTGGTACTTGCAATAACATTTGCACATGGTACTGGTACTTGCAACAACATTTGCACATGGTACTGGTACTTGCAACAACATTTGCACTTGGTACTGGTACTTGCAATAACATTTGCACATGGTACTGGTACTTGCAACAACATTTGCACATGGTACTGGTACTTGCAACAACATTTGCACATGGTACTGGTACTTGCAACAACATTTGCACATGGTACTGGTACTTGCAACAACATTTGCACATGGTACTGGTACTTGCAACAACATTTGCACATGGTACTGGTACTTGCAACAACATTTGCACATGGTACTGGTACTTGCAACAACATTTGCACATGGTACTGGTACTTGCAACAACAACGGTACATTTGCAACATTTACAACGATGGTACATTTGCAACATTTATAACGATGGTACTTGCAACATTTGTAACGATGGTACTTGCAACATTTGCAACGATGGTACTTGCAACATTTGCAACGATGGTACTTGGAACATTTGCAACGATGGTATTGTGTGGTAAATTTTTCACTTCAAACTTACTGAGGCGCCATCTGTTGTAAAGTTAGTTAAAAAATTGGTTGAATTAAAACAAAATCTTTTCCAAATATTGAAACGCTTATGATGTGGATTTTATCCATTAATGCGTGCGTAACGACACGCGAACAAAGTGACGTTAGAAAAAATAACATTCCAACTATGACATTGCGGTGTTGATTAACACACGACGATATAGGCTTTGTGGTTCCATAACAAATGGAGTCATAAAATATCAGCTATTGGTTGAGCTATATCTATTATGAGATTTGAAAAGCGATGACTGATGGCACTGTGACGGAATGAGTGAATGGCCTTGATTCTATATGTGATTTTTTATGAGTCTTGATTTTATCAATCTTAGACCAATGTTGGGTATAGAAACCGGTACCTATGAACTTTCGCAAGAGACAGGAGTTTGTAAAAAAAAATTACCCTGGTATAGATTTAAAAAAATTTTAAATAGTTAGTCAGGGATGCCGTTTTCCGAGATAATAAGTGTTCTCTGAGACGTTAAATATTATTTCTTTGGCAGAATATCATCAATTTTAACTCAAATCAATGGGATTTGCAATCTGTTGCCATCAGCACAAACTCAAGTAAAAGAGGCATTTCGCAATACAGTTGAATGTGTCACTAGAATTTCATCACTATATGCAGTTTTACTATACCTATGCCACCAATAACGGAAATTGCGGTTTAAATATCCACGCGTTAACGCACGCTTTAAAAATAATACAAGAGATGATGCATTCGTACTTTAGGAGGAAAAATAAATTTCCTGGTGGATTATTCATTCATATTATGGGGTTTGAGTCACTAGAGCCATGTGGTTCTTAATTATATAAATAGACATGTCTAGACATGTCACGTTCGCTTATGCAAGGAAAAATATTTTATTTTATACAAGCATGTTAGTCTATACTTTTGCAATATTAACGATCGTTTGCCTATAATAGTACCAGCAAGTACAAGAGTTTTTAAATAAGTACCAAACTTCAGTGGTATTTTAGCATGTTCATATTTATCATGTACATAATTGGTCATTACATAACCCTTCAGTCAGAATTACGAGCTAGCTTCTCATACCACTTATGTTGTGTGTGTTAATTTTATATGTGAATGGCGGAATCGACAGCTTAAAGTCGACTTCGAACAACAGATTTTTGAGAAACTTTTCGTGGTAATTTTATTTTACTCTCAGAGTTTTTGCCCGAAATCTGATGAGAGAAAGTTTCAGAAGCAAAAAATTTTTTAAATTTTGTTTTGTTCGAATTTTTTGGGAATCAATCATAATATCCAAGCCTATAAGGCTAACAGATCATTGCAGCGTCTTTCAGGCGGAGGTGTCAGCAATTCAGGCTGCGGTGAAAATTATTGTGGACAAAAATGTTCACAGACGGAAAATCATCATACTTTCCGATAGCCAAGCGGCTATCAAGGCATTGCATTCCAGTGTGATAAACTCCAAGACGGTGTACAACTGTCGCAGATATCTCAATATGGTGGTGAACCGATATAATGTTTGTATCACATGGGTACCGGGACATAAGGATATTCCCGGCAACTGTCGAGCGAATGAACTGGCCAGAAGGGGCACGAAGGAGGTCGAATTGACCCATTGTACAACGTCCTAGTTTCTCATACCACTTATGTTGTGTGTGTTAATTTTATACATGAGTGGCGGGACCTACAGTTTAAAGTCGACTCCGAACGACAGATTTTTGAGAAACTGTTTATGGCAATATTTACTCTCAGAGTTTTTGCCAGAAATCTGCTGAGAGGAAGTCGCCGAAGAAATACTTTTTTGTATTTTGTCTTGATGTCTGGCCTGGGGCTCTAACCCTGGCTTTACGTCTAATAAGCCAACACACTACCTACTAGACTACAGCGACTTCAATAAATCCCTTTGGGGACCTGCAAACTTATAATTGACAATGCAACCGTAGATCTCGCCAACAGAATGTGGGCAACTTCGGATAAGGGCAGAGTGGCGCAAAAGATCTGGCCGAGGCTGGATAGGAGGCGCACGGTGACTCTGCTTAAACTCAAAAGAAGAAGGCTCAGCATTGTTATTGGGGTTATTACGGGGCATTGCATTATAGGAGCGCATGCGAGGCGTGATTTCTACAGAAGCTGTGGAGATGAAGAGGAAGATGAGGCTATTATTCACCTATTGTGCACATGTCCGGCACTTAGTCGGAGGAGAAAGAGGTACCTGGGTGCCTACTACATGGAGGATATGGATGAACTGTCATGTATGGATATTGGCAGCCTGAGTCGCTTCATCGGAAGCTCCGAATGGTTCCTGGAATAGGGTAAATGAGGAACTGTGGTATCACAATGGGCCTTGTGTGCGGCTAAGTGTGTCCGCTCATGACTCCATCGAGGGGACAGCCACTTCTACCTACCTACCTACCTTTTGTTGGAAATGACTGACCTGGGTTTTGAATCGTGGCCTTACGTCTAAAAAGCCAACACACTGCCTACTAGACTATGGCGACTTCCCCTTACCTAACATTTATTTTACATTCGTTTATATTACGTACACCACGTTAATAAGGTTGTCGATTATTTACTTTCGATTTTATTAATTAATTAGCACCGATCGATTTGCAAGTTACCTTTGCAAACATACAGGCTTTAACAGAAAAACTCGATAAAAGTTTAATATTGATGTAGGGCGCCAGTTGTCGGACTAGCAGGCTACTTTCTTATTTATTTTTGTTATTATTATTGTTATTGTTTTTACAGTCTATATTTTACTGATTATAATTTTATTGTTATTGTTATTTAATTTTTTTTGTTTTTGTTTTGTTTTTGTTTTCTTACTGCTGTCAGTGATGATAAGCAATACCAACACGCATTCAGCTTATGCCCAACATTCTGGAATTTCTCTATTTCTTTATTCATTCATTTATTTATTTTGTTAAATATTTATTTGTAATATATTTTTATTAATTTTTGCTGATTGATTTCATTTGTTGCATTTAAGAAGTACAGTTTTGTTGTGATTTTGTGAATTTGCTTCTTTTTTTTTTTCTTAAATTAAAATTAAATTATGCGCGAGTATTTATTTCTGCGTTTCATTATTGTTGGCCTTTTAATGTTGAACCACAACAACAAGATTTTATGCATTTTTACGAAAACAACAAGAAAAGCAAAAATTAATTACATTTTAATTATTCTTCCATCATTTATTTATTGACTCTTGCAATCAAATTGTGAAGTAACGAAATAACAATGAATTATCAAATCTTGAATCGAAAAAAGGAAACAAGAAATATTTATGCCCCACTAAATAGGCTAAATAGACACTAAACAGACATAAATTCAGCTTTCGAAGCGGATTATATTTCGAAACAATTACAAATCAAGTGTCGAGATGAAATCTGCAATACTTCGCTTCCAGAGGCCAATGCGGCCGCATTCATACAAGCTATGACGAGCCGGTGGATTTAAGTGAAATAAGAGCTTCACTATTGCACTGATACCAAGTTTTTCTCGTGATTAAACGGTATCCCGGACAGAAGAACAATACAAAACGCATGAGGAGGGGGCAGGTCTTGGAAAATTCTTAAACTGAGTATGTCAAGCAAGCTTTCAGATCATTACAGAGATTACCAGGCAGATATCTTTACGACTACGGATACAACAAACCTAGTTAATATCTATGTTAGGTTAGGTTAGGTCGGAGTGGTAGCTCTGATATCAAAAAGCTCACTTGAGCACGCATAGCGGCCCGTTATGATGCCACAGGTGAACGCAGTCTCTGCGCTGACCAAGTTCTACCAAAACCAGGGAGAGAAAGAAGCTGGTCAGCGCAAACGCTGCACATCAAAAGCACGGCTACCACATGGTGGAAAACCAGCCAGAAAGTTTGATAAACGAAGCTATATCCTTGACATCAATGGATGATAGCTCCATCAAGCTGACAAGTAATGGAAAGCCAAATAACCTATATCTGCATATATCTATGTAGCCTGAATCAAACTTCTTCGGGCTTGTGTCTTAACAATAATTTTATATTTTATATGTATTCGGATTGTATAGGACCAGGGTCATAGAAACTTACACTATCCTTTAGGTTTAACTGGAATTGTAGGACGTGGGTGTGATACTGTAGGATTTGCGAATTGTAGATAAACACCTAAAAATAACAGCTGGTTAGTCACGGAATTATGTCCCTATCTTGACAGTAAATGAAGAGGTTCTTTAATAGGAATTAATAAGCGAAACGTTGACAAAAGTAAAATCTCTCAGGTAAACAAAACACAATTAAAAAAAACTCTACCCTATACGTCATTAACAAATTCCAACCGGAAGAGATTATTTATGATTACAACCTTTATACAATAAAGAAAAGATTTCAGCACTAGATATAGCATTATCAAGTTGAGAGATAACCTAAGAATCGTGTAAAGTTATTAATGAATCGATGACAAAAGCAAATATGAAATTGATTTAGATAACACCGCCACTAATTTCTTGAAGTAGAATTGTTATCGATATTATTTATAATAGTGTTTCCAAGGCAAACAAACAAGCAAATTAGGGACAGTCAAGCCAAACTATTTGATATGCTACACCATAACTCCAAACAGTTCTTTTTTGAGCAGAGTTACCATTTGCGACGACGAAGTTGTCGTCTTCTTCCGTTATTTATAATGAAAACGACTTTTCCTTCAACTGATCACAGTACCTCTTCTTCTATTCTGCAATTGCTAGACCTGCAAAAAAACAATCCCTGAGCGTTATCGAAAAACAAAAAAAACTCAGTTTTGAAGTTGAGTTTATTGAATCTTCTTTTTGGAAACACATGACTCTATCAATAAACAATAGCTACATGAAGTGAAAAACTAGCAACTAGATAATGGGGAGTTAAGTAAGCAACAACTTAAGCATTTTAAATATTTTCTAAAGAAAATATTTTGAAAATTTCATTCATTTTCAGGAATGAACAAGGCTAAGTTCAGTTCCGGTTATATACACAATATCCTTAGAATCGTATTTTCACAGTGTTGAAAAGAGGACCATTTTCATTTAGTATGGAAACTCTTAAACAGCCAATTCACATGTAAATAGTGGCAGTAACAATGACAGCAGCAGTGAATTATCAATAATAGCGTGTAATTATATAATAAATAAATAAAATATTTTATAATGTTATTAAAAATTAAATGAAATCTGGTTGCAATCTTGTAAATATAAGCGATCGACCCATTTAATTACGAATTTCCTTTGAATTCAATTTGAATTTAAACGAAATGTTGATTGTGTTTAAACCGCAACAATTTAAAATGAAGACAAAAACCAACAACAACAACAATAATTGGCTTAAAGGCAATTACAATTACAAACTTTGGAAGCATGACTTCATATTTAATGGCATGCTGTCGTCCAAGATTTAATGCACCAAACAATTGTAATATTATATAAATTGTTTTTGTTATTGTTTCATCTATGTAGATGACTACCACCACTTTGGTTGGCGGTGCTTATTATAAGTCCAGTTCAAATGACTCTAAACACTCGTACTTGGCTAAAGTTTAAACTTTAACGTCTTGTGATAATGGCAAATTGCTTTACAAGTTTGCGGGCTTAAACTCAAAAACTTGTTTCCCATACTTTTACTTTCATTCGGTTTACTGTTGGATTTTATTCGCTTTTGTTTTAGTTTCTGTTTTTCTAGTCAAGGTCTGTTAAAGAGATTTGCATAGATTTTCTTGTACGGGAAATTGTTACACCATTTTTTATTGTTGTTTTATTGTTTTTGTTGTTGTTTTTATATAGAAAAATTAAATAACAACGACTTGAAAATGGCATGGGTGGGGATACATATGTATATTGAAAACGGTGTTTTCCGTATTCCGTTGACTTTTAGTTGATTGTTATCAGGCTATTGTCAGGATATACTGTACGCTAAATTAATGAACGTATGATGAACGAAATGCTCAAACCATTGATATTAAACTTGAATGCTGCATGCAAATCATTGTATAGAAAACATGGTTGGTACACCTAATGATCAGCGCATGACACTACTACTAAAAGGTTTGCAAAGACCGAAACGTTGTATCAAAACCAATAATTAAAATCTACTTTTTGTTTTTAAAGTTTGAAATCGCCTTACTTGTTTGTTGGGTTATAATTTAACAGCACGCAAAAAGCACTACAATTGTTAGAACTTGAACAGTTATTATACACTTTTGACCTTTTGTGCAGTGTATGACGCTAAACGTGTTTTGAGAGGCGTTCGGCCACCACTTGAAATATAATATTTATTAAAAGTTTTTTTTCATTTCAACTTTTAAAATTATTTCATTTCGTGCAGACATTTTCTATTGCACTTGAATTAAAAATGTGCACGTATTTGCAATACAAAATTTTAATAAATATAATATTATAACTCCCCTCTCTGTAAAATGTGTCATATGTGTTCGGTGGTCCTTTAAAAATGTTATTTAAAATAATTCTCTTTAGTTTTCTATGCGCGTATTCCACAAAAGAGTAGCAGTAGTGTTAAGTAAAATGAAACGAAGGCAAAAAAATAACATAATGCAACAACAGTGCATGATTAAAACAAGCATACATATGAGTACTAAAAGTGAAAGGGTATTTCTTACAACAAACATATTTTAGATTACATGCCCATGTAGTACATATTCTCTGTTACATGAACTCTGCCATAATGATGTTGTTGACGATGATGTTGATGATGATGATGACGATGATGAAATATAAACACTGTTACGTTTAAGAAAATGACGTTGAATGCACAGTAGAAGAAGAAAAAACAGAAACACATTAATTTTATGGCTGGTATTTAGTTCACAACAATGAGAAACAGTGGTTTTATAGCATTTTTTTTATTTTTTATTTCATTTTGGGGGTAAACTTAAAACCCACAAACACAACAACAATTTTTAACTGAGCACTGGATAATAAAAACAAAACATTTTACTCTCAAAACAATAAAAACAGAAGTGTATACGTTTTTTCTGCTTGTTTGTTTTTGCCATTTTTTTTGTTTTGTTTTAACATGCAAAAGCAAAAACAAAATACAAAATCAAAAAATAAAAGAAACGAAAAATATACGAAACGCAAACACAAACTGAAACACAAAAACCGAAAACAAAAACAAAGTTAGAGTCATATTACGTTATAAAGTTTAGTTGTTATATTGATACACTTGTGACCGGACGTTGAAGTGAAAACGTTGTGACAAAAACCATAAGAAAAATTCATGAAATTACCGTAAATTTGGCCGCCAATTTGTTTAAACTTTTTGTTATCGTTTTAATTTAATTTTTAGTTGTTGTTTGCAAACAAAATTAACCTGTGTCGTCTAAAGTGCAGGTGGAAGCTAATAAGTGCATAGAAAAGTGCGTGCAAAAAAATTCCTTTATTGTTGTTCTTGTAATAAGAGAGACAATCGTGTTGTAATACTCATATAGCAACAAAACATAACGGTTCTATTAGGTGTCAAGTAACTAAAATGTAACAAAAGAGTGTGAAAAATTTAATGCATTAAATTTGAGAGAAAAATTAAAACGAAAAAAAATTGTATCAAGAAAAGAAATGGAGGGAGTAAGAGAAAACAACAACTGCAGTGTATTCAAATTGTTATTGTTGGTTAAAAGCAGTGTTACCATTTCTTTACTTTATAAGTTCTGTAGGTTTGAGTTGCATTTTAAGCAAAAATATTAAAACTTTTTAAAAATTATTCTACAAGCTTTTATAAAAGTCTGCTAAGTCTATGCAATTACTTACTTTTCATTTTAAATTAAAAGTTAAGTATATTATGATGATACTGATAAATATAAGCTTTTATAAAAGTTTGAAGAAGTCTGCTAAGTCTGGGTAATTACTTACTTTTCATTTTAAATCAAAAGTTAAGTAAATTATGCTGATACTGAAGAAATTTGCACTAATGGGTATTTAGAAAAGATTTTTAAAATCCTGAATTTTGCTAAACGATATTTATTTTGTATAAATGTATGTCAAATTTTGGTAAAATGTATTTAAAGCCCTGGTTATTGTTAGCTATAAGTTTTCCGCAAATGTTTTGCAACATACGGATTTTATACTAGCTGATCATTATTAGAGACTAAAAATGAAGTGATGAAATGTATTTCGGCGAGAGTATTTTGTAGCGATCGTAACAAATGCTTGGCAGATTGCTTCAAGTCAGTTTTACGAGGTAGCTGAAGCAACTCTTCCCAAACGGTACCTTCTTAATAGAATTTAAGTACTCATGTCACATATGAATGATTCTAAATGAAACCGTCCACAATAAACTTCCCCAGTAAATGTTATATTAAATACTAACATGGCAACCCTGTTTAAATAATTTGCTTGCTTTTGGAAATATATTTTTTATTTCTTACCTTTAATTAAATGATTAATTTAGCACTTTCTTTATCAACTTGTTGTTATTGTTATTGATATGATAAACTGATTTTTTCTTTCTGCTTTTGTTTATTTTTATACTTCACCACAATTGAAATTCATCCAATCAAAATTATTTCGGAATTTTTGTACCTTTTTTTTTAAGAAAATAAAAAAGGTCTTTGAACTTGTGCTTGAATTCTTCTTCTTACTTTGAATTCGTTTTACCAATTTTAGTAATTTTTTGTTTTTTTACTCATATGTACGTTCATGTTAAATATTTAATTTTTATTTCATCTGCTCTGCAGTACCGAAACAAATTTTTCGTTTTCAGTTCTCTTATTTGTTTTTTTTCTTCTTTTCGATGTCAATTTCATTCGTATTCGTATGTGATAAGAATGTAAAATGATACAGAGCAACAGAAAAACAAAATGTTGTTGTTGTTGTTGTTGTTGTTCTAATAAAAGTTTAAATAGATAAATTTCCGCCTGGAAATTAATTATTAAAATACAAACAAAACCGAAACAACAACAGTTACAAGTAAAGCCATTATAATTATCATCTCATGGTATCATACATGACTTCCAGTCTCTTAGCTGCTGTATAAGTTAAACAGTAAAAATGCATTTTAAAAATAACAGCGATGGGCAATAATTATTTAAAGCGGGAGCAGACAAATGACTAACTAACACAATAGTGGAGCTATGACATGATTTTAAAGGGCTAATATTGGGTGGTATAAAAAATAATTTCAGACTTGCCCGGCATTAGCATTTTCACAAGTAAACTGTAATTGGTTGCGTATGTACACATAATATAACCACAAAAACCTAAAAAACTCATTTATTTTGTATTAATTTCAAAAATGCCATTAAAAAGTCTATCTTATCGCAAATTTGCAAATGTTTTTATAGAATGTTCATATAAAAATAGCTTCACATTAATTTTAACATATTTTTTTTTGCAATTATTTTTATTGTTTTTTTTTTATGGTTTTTTTGTTCGCTTTTAATTTGCAATTCCCTCTATTCATACAGATATACAGACATGCATACGTTAATTGAATTTAAATATTTTATTCCACTTTAGATTTAATTAACAGCTCTGTTAACCTATAGATGAACTTTAATTAGAAATTAAAAAAGAAAAAAAATATTATTAATAAAAAATAAATACAATGTATTAATCGTTTATATGAAATACTTGTCGATGCAGTGTAAATATTTGAGAGGCGTATTATTTCAATAGGTATTATGACTCATAAAGCTATTTTGCTTACTATCTTTACTTATGAAACAGATAAAGTATATAACTGTACCTACACCAACTACCCTAAATATAAGGTGTTCTATGGGAAAGTAAACAATTATTTGCCACAAATTTGAAACCAAGAATCAATTCAACTGAGTTCTGTTTTGTTGCAAAACTTGTTGTCATTTTGAAGTTTTGAAAATTTTTGAAATCATTCTCATAACAATGCTTGTCTCTGAGATTGGGAAATATCTTCCCTTTAGACAATCCTAACCTTAACAAGTTATATTAGTTTTAGTTACAACTTGCCCTTAGGAGCACAGTTTATAGACTTTTAGTTGACATTGGCTTGTCTTTTCATTATCACTTACTATTCGCTTTAGAAATGTTTCTATTTTGTTTCATTCCGTCAGGAATTTGTATCAATACATGGAATACATGGAAAGGAAGTACAAAGTACCGGACTTGGCATTACTATTTCACAATCAGCCCTTTATCCGAGCACTCGACACGACAATACTATGGGACTGTCTGGGCATGCAGGATTATCTAGGCAGAGGAAAATGGTGTAAATCTTTGTCAGATCTCAGGTCATGTATAAACTCACACCAATAACTATGCTTGTGAAGAGGGAAGCTTTCATGCCGCTGCTTGGACTTGATGAAATCTTAACTTTAGTTGACTAATTAGGTTCAAAAGAGATTTAACTGGTCTGGTCTAGAGTAGCAGGTAAAAGTCCTCATCTGCCACTGTTTGGAAACAATAATTTTTTACAGTTACCTTATCTTTTTAACGGATTGTGGGCAATTGAAATAAATTGTAAAAAAACACATCTTTCTTATTCTATTTTTGAATGATTTATTTTAGCCTGGGTTTTATAAGTATATATTTTTTTTGTTTTGTTTGTCTATACTATATAGTTTGCATGACTTTTATTTTTGTTTTTGTAGTCGAAATAATAAAGATAACACAAATAGAGTATCTTACTCTCTGTCTGCTAAAATATCGCGAATATTTCTATTGTTTTATTAGCTATTTTGACCTAGAGCTAGTGAGATTTTATGTATGGCTAGGTATTGTCCTATATATATGATCAGCGTAACAACAATAACAATAAAAACTATGAACACGAAATTCTCTTTATCTCTCCCTCCATTTCCAACCGTTAATTAACAATAAAATTTAAAGTTTATGCATAAGAGCTTTAGGAATCACAATAATTGTTATTGTTCTCTCATTTCTAGAGTATTTTGTGTTTTTAAGAGAGTTTTTAACAAAATTAAAATAATTTATAAACAAAATATTAAAAAATACACACAAAAAGTGAGAAGAGAAAACGCCATATGATTATACCACGTGCTTAAATTGAGCACGAACGTTAATATCGCATTAAATGACGAAATAACAACAACAACAAAAACAGAAACAGAAACAAATTTAATTTAAAAAAAATTATTATTTTGTCATATAACGTGTATGGCAAATGCAATAATATTAAACGTTGTTGTTGCTGGAAGTTCATCTACAACGAGAACGAAACATCATCATAAAAACAATTGTAACCGGGAAAATATCGATAACAAACGTACCACCACTACCAATAACGATTGGAAAATTAACAAAACAACCCACCGTATAGTTGATCTTGTTTGTAAGTGTTTATGCCACTTTGTGAAGCCCTCAACTGAGTCATCATATTCAGCCGCATTGTATCGGCAACACTTAAATCGTAAACACCAAAGCAAGAACAGTAATTTTGATACCGCCATCGATAGCACCAGCGCTATAAACAATGAAACTTTAGACTCTCACAATTCGTATACAAGTTGTGAAGAGTGTTCGTGCTTAAAGAGTTCCGAAGATTATTTTAAATCCCATAGCATTGAGTCATTTTCAAATTTAAACATTTCGTCGTCAACAGCATTTGAGAATACCTCCAGCGAAGAGGTTTACGACAAGGACACTACAACACCAACCCGCAGTCATCATTCGCATAATTCTAGAGCTTTGGGTATATTACAAGAGAAACGTTCACCACTGTTTGGTCCTTCCACAAATACACCTTCAAAAGGTGTATCGCTGCGCAGTCAAAAGCCCTTCTATTCTCAAAATATCTCATTACGAAGCAAAGAAGATCTTGCACGGCTAAAGTCATCGACTAAAAAGTGTAAAGAGAATATCGATTATACAGCCACTGAAGCATTAAGTATGAATGGCGGGAAACAATTGAACAATGGACCTTTTACAAAAACCTACTTGGCCGGCGTTGGCAATGGTGGAACAGATATAAACCGGAATGGGGCGTCAAAAAATTGGGTGAGTAATAAAAGTCAATCTTTCTCTCTCTCTTATTTAGATTATAAATTAAATATGCGTTAATTTTGTTTCGAAAAACTTTTATTTGATTTCTAATTTGTTGGCTTAAAACATGTCAGGGTGAGAGCAAAGTTCCAAGACTGTCAATGCCAAAGGACAGCTTATGAAACGCTTTGTAGAGCGAACACTCTGTCTATATCCATTTTTATTATAATGATTTCCTGAAACGTTTTTCTGTTTATATCTATCGAATTTATTTATTATTTTTGTCAAGCGGTTTTCAAATATTTGCATTCAAAATATCAAAAGAGAAATTGAATAATTTCTCTCGAATTCAACAGCACAAAAACAACACAAATTTATTTGAAACTTAATTCGTAAAAAAACAGTCTTGGCATCAGTTACACCACATATTGTTTTGTTTTCTATACAGTAACAGCTCTTAACTAAAGAAAAACTCGTGGACTGGATATTGACTTAAGGATTTCAAAACAGTTTTTGTTACGGTCGGGTAACCCTTGGGTCCAGAGATATAGGCTACGAAGCTAATTATTTTTTGGAAATGAGCAAAAAAAGTTCCATTTCATCGACCAAAAAATTCAAGTCATCGACCAAAAATGCAAGTCATCGACAAAGAAATTCCAGTCATCAACCAAAAAAATGCAAGTCATCGACCAAAAAATGCATGCATCTACCAAAAATGTAAGTCATCAACACAGAAATGTCTGGCATTAACAAAAAAAATACATGTCACCGACCAAAAAGTGCAAGTCATCAACCAAAAATAAAATGCTAGTCATCAATCTAAAAAATGCAGGTCATCAACAAAAAAATGCAAGTCATCTACCAAAAAAATGAAACTTGCGAAAAAATACGACATTTTGTTTTTTCTATTCTATATAAATGCATATTAACTCAATGAGAATTATTAAAATTTTTAAGTTCATTACCGAACAATTTCATTTTTTATTCTATTTGGACCGAAAAAGTTAACTTCGTCGCTCATATCTTCGGTCCCAAGGAAAGTTCGACCCTAAAGAAAACTGTATTTGAATCCTTGATATCATGGCTATCCAGCCCACTAAGTCCACTTCCACCACAAGTCCATTTTTTTTATCCGATTTTGACTGATTTACATAGAGTACTTTTTTCTTGCCTATATCATCAATAACTTCGGTCCCAAGTAAAGCTCGGCACTAAAAAAACTGTTTGATACCATGGCTATCCAGCCCACTAGATCCACTTCCACCACAAGTCCATTTTTTATCCGATTTAGAGTAACTTATTGTTATTTTGACAAAAAGTTAGCTTCGTTGCCTATATCTCCGGGCACAATTAACGAACGACCGACTGTAAGGAATCCTGTTTTAGAATCCTTAATAACTTTGGTCAGAGGTTAGGTCTACAGTGGTGGCCTTATAATTAGAAACGATGTTTCTGGAACAGAGTTCTCTGGAGTGACGAATCTACATAAGTTTAGTTTGTCCCAATCTGATGGAAAAACGTATGTAAGACGTCCTCCAAACAAAGCCTTTGATCCCAGGTACACAGTGAAAACTGTAAAACAAATTAACAAACATACATGTTGCTAAGTCGTTTCTAATTATAAGGCCACCACTGTATTTCTTCCAGAAGACCATTTTTTATTCGATTTAGCCTGATTTATACTGGGCACTTTTTTTTGCTAATTTGAAGAAAACAATTAGCTTCGTCAGCTGTATCTCTGGTCCTTAAGGTTACTCAACCGTAATGAAAACTGCTTTGGAATCCTTGATCCAATAGCTATCCAACCCACTAGGTCCAAAAGCCATCCATTTCTAAATTTTATCGAATTTTCCCCCATTTATATAACTCACTTTTTTGCTCGTATAAAAAAGTTAACTTCGTTGGCTATATCTCCGTTCCAAAGAGTTACCCGGCCGTAAGAAATCTATTTTGACAAATTCTGTTTAACCAAAATAGCCATTCTTCATAGATTTCACTGTTTGTGTTGAACCTGACGTTTGCTCTCTTTTGCCACATACAATGAATATTCAATTGCACTTAAATAAATGAGGGAAGAAAATTACTTGAAAAATATCAAACCTCAGACGTGTTTAAAATAAATAATTTTATTTATTTATTTTCATTGTTGTTGTTGTTGTTGTCAATAATTGTTTTTGCAAATAAACAAATGTGCAAGTGGTTGGTATTGAAACAAACGCTTGAAAACCATTCATAACATTCATTCATTAAGTGAAATAATTTTATTATTTCGATAAATACACACACACACACAATAAAGAGGAAATACAGAAAAATATTTCAAAAATTCGTTAAACAATTTCGAAATTATTTTATTTATTTGGCTTACAAACAAACATCTATTTGTTGTGATATCACTAACCCATTAATGAATTCAAAACACCACAATAACAACAAAAACTATGGTTTGGTAAAATTATTGGTGAACATATCAAAATCGTTGCTACACCTGTGTCTGTCTGTCAATCAAAAAATAAAAAAAAACTTCTTTTAAAATTAAGGAAAAAAAGAGAGAAAAAAAAACTAACAAACATTTAAAGAAAAGAAATCTTTGGAAAATGAAAATAAAAATATTCATGTAAACATACTCACTCGTATTATAGTTGAATATGAAAACTTGGCCAAGGTCATTTCAAAACAATTTTACGCTCTACACTAATTATCTTTAATCTTTATTGATTTAGTAGTAGTTTTAACTTTACTACAGCCCCAATATACAAATGAAAACTTAAAACACACGTACATATTCGTTACTTGAAGATGATTTTCATAATAAAAAAAATTTATTATAACGAAAGCAGCTAATTTTTAATAAAAATAAATGAAATCTCATGGAGTTCTTCTTCAAAACTTAATACGAGTGAGGGACAATAAGTCAAGAAATTTTTTAATTTCGCACCTGTTATATGAAAGAAGATCAGTGCTGCTGACAAACGCCATCTGCTAGTTGACTACTGTCAAAATCTAAACAAACTGTAACGTTTAGTTTGTCTTTGACAGCCATTGAACCGGAAAAATATAAATTTCGCACTAAAATGGCAAAAATCCATTAATCAGCTCCGATGGCTAAGATTTCTCGTGGTTTAGGAAGAAAAAATTTTGAAAGCGTTAGTGAGAGAGTTAGCAAAAGGCGGCATCTAAATTTCGTATGGAAAGATCAGGTTAAGGAGAACCTCTCAGAGCACTTAATATAAGAAAATGCACAAGATGCGCAGATAACATATAGCAAACTATCTTGTATTCGGGAGTAGGGAGAGTCGTCCTCGTCGCCGTGTTGTTGGTGCTTCTGCTGCTGGCCCTGCGAGTGACAGCGTGACGGTCGTGAAGATAAGAGAGATGTCGAGCGCATTTAATGATGTAGTTTTTGTTGCTGGTCTCGGGACAATGACGCAATCGGTTGTAATAAATGGTCATCTAAGTAAGTAAGTTACACATTCCTCGCTCATCCATTCGAATTTAGCCCAGAGTATTATTACTGTCGTGAAAAGGTGGCTTAGTACTGCGACCATACGATCTATTGCACTTCCCTCTAACTTTATAGAGTATCCCTGCCCCAAGCCTTTTGATGTCACAAACTTCAGAATGCTTCTTGGAGTCAATAATGATAATCCAATCCAATCCAATAATCCAACCTGATAAGTTGCCAAGTGTTTCATTCTGGGATGCATTAATGTTCTACAGGCTTCAAGAATGAGTTCCGATGACTCTATTCTATTCTATTCGTTACAGAATTTATATGTTGGACTCAAAACCATCCGTATTCTGCAAAAACGTAACTTGCGTGCCCTGTTAAAAGACCAGTTTACTAACCTCAGATTATTCCTGGATAGTATAATGCATGGACTTAGATCTCCGCTTATTGTAATTTTCCAACAAAAGATTTAATTGCCTTAAACTCACTTGGTTTGGAGTCTTTGCCTTTGCATACCATAAAAGAAATGGAAGCTCCCCTCCTTCTCGCAAGCTTGTCCTCTTTCTCATTGCCGAGAATTACCACTTGGCCTGGGATACTGCAGAGGATAACCTTATTGTAGCTACCTAGCTGAAGTAGTCTAGCCCTGAGTAACTATTTCCTGTTTCCAAACTCAGTGAAATGGCTAGGGCAAAAAAAATTTTGATGCAAGGATGGAAAGATCTTACAAATAAATCCATTTTGATGATCTCGACAAATTGTTTTTTATTAGAAGGAATAAAAGAATTGGAGAATCGTTGGATAAAGTGGATAGAGGTCAGAGGAGATTATGTTGAAATACCAAGTGAGTCTTTATCCAAAAGCATGTGTTTCCTAAAAAATCTCGGATTTATTGATCTACACTCGTAACTTAGTGCTGTACAGTATCCTTGCGATGTAGACTTTTTGTATCATCGAGTTTGGCTGACTATCCACATTCTTTTTATATTCAATTTTGTATAGAATTTATTTTTCTTTTGTCTTCAGCAACCAATTCCAATGAATTGTTATTATTAGACAATCGTTAAATTGTAAATAAAAAAACATGAAATTTATTTGTTTGTTTCCTTTTGCTACAAAGCAAAACGTTATTTATGCCACACCTTTTAGACATGGTACTGGAAATTTTGCTACTTTTGAATAAATTATTACTTGTGGCAAAAACAATACACATTCTCATACCAACTCTGTGCTGTAGAAACATATCACAGACGACAGGTAGACTTGGATATGAAGGATTGACAGTTAGCTAGTAGTAGAACAGAGTTAATGTTTCAATGGAAAGTTAGCCACTAGTAGAACAGAGTTAAAAGCTATTAAACATTAAAAAAAGTGTATAATGTGTCAGTTCAGCCATCTTCGGCAACTTCCTCTCAGCAGATTTGTGACAAAAACTCTGAGAGTAAATAAATTTGCCATGAGAAGTTTCTCAAAAATTTGTCGTTTGGAATCGACTTTAAACTGTAGATCCCACTACTCATGTATGTATAATGTGTTGCTTTATATAGGTTTTACTGTATCTTGTCATTCACTGACATTTTCTATTTTAAAAGAGAAAGAGAAAATTCAAATGGGGTTAATTCATAGGTATAAAAGGGTGTTAACCTTGAAACTTTTGTTGAAATCAATATATTTCAAAAAAAAGTTTTTATTTAAATTCTAAAAGAAGAAAATAAAATTGTTTAAATTCTATGTTTAAAAATCAGGTGTTCAAAATATACGAGGGCGGATCAATGAAGCACAAGTTTTTGTATAATTTTTGAACATAATCTCCGGGATATTTTCTCTTTCTCTCCCTCTCTTGACTCAAAAAGAAGTTTTTTACTACTGCTTATAATCTCTGCTCTCTGGCAGTCGCCGTAGTCTAGTAGGTAGTGTGTTGGCTTATTAGACGTAAAGCCAGGGTTCGAGCCCCAGGCCAGACATCAAAACAAAATACAAAAAGTATTTCTTCGGCGACTTCCGCGTAAATAAAATTGCCATGAAAAGTTTCTCAAATAAACTGTCGTTCGGAGTCGACTTTAAATTGTAGGTCCCACCACTCATGTTAAAATTAAACGCACACAACATAAGTGATGTGAGAAACTAGGTCGTAATCCTGACTGAAGGGTTGTAATGACCAATTATGTATGTGTATAATCTCTGCTGGATATGAAATTGGTGGGTAAATATCAGTGTTGCAAAATTGAAATTTTGAAGTAGTACTGAACTATAACTGAAGGAGTACTTTTTTCCCATCAAATGGTACTTTTGTAAAAAAATATTTAATTATACTTAATATACGGAATAGAATAGAAAAACTAACGACTTATACATGTTTCTCATATACAAAACAAAATTAGTTGATTCGAAAGGTAACAGGACGTAAAAGCTCTGCTTAGTCAAATGTCGACGTACGTTGCATTGGGCTAACCGGGGCTAAAGACTAATTCTGCCTTTAGCCTTTGTTGAACATGTTGCTAACCCATTAATAGTTGGAAAGCGCAAACCATAAACTATGTACATAATAATAAAAAAGTACTGAAAGAGTTGTTGAGGTACTGCGGCTTTTTTGAAATGCAAAAGTACTGAAAAAAAGTGCTAAAGTACTGAATTTTTTAACACTGATAAATATGGATTAAAAATTATCTAAAATTTATGTTTCTGTCTTCTTAATTAAATTTTATTATAATTCTGCCTTTTATTTTCTTTTGTTTACTACTACTTTCTAATGTCAAATTCTTAGTCTCAAGGAATGGCTTAACTAGAGAGACAATAATATTATCACTTAATTTTTATTTCCTCACAGTTTGTTGTTGGTACAAGTAGACAAATTATTTTCAGATTTTATCTGGCAAACGGTTGTCGTTCCAACTGTAGAAAACTGTACCAAAAATAAATATGCTTTTAAAAATGGCAGCATTTTCTATAGACGTGAAGAATTATTATGCATAAAACAAAAGAAACAACATTTTAAGATAAGATAACACAGATTCTTTCTTCTTTATAAGAGCTATTCATCTGAATGTTGATACGTTAAGCAAATAAAAGATTTTTAAATATTTTTCTTTCACACAACCCCAGTGTAAACAGTAGAAACACTCATGTCAATCTCATTAATTTTTCGTATTTAAGTTCACTTTCACTTTCATTTTAATATTCTTATTTGAGATTGAAATTTCTGTTCATAAGCATTAACATGTTTTATACTCATTTATACTGCATATTTTTTTTTATTTTGCTTTAAACCAAACACTTTTATATGCATTTTTATTTCATTTGAAAATGCTTTTTTCATTTGTTTGTTTTTTTTTTTTTTTGTTTACCTCACATCAAACGTTATATTTATTTATGAAGTAAAAATCCATTTATGGTCCATAAAAAATGTACATTCGTTCACGAAACTAGGTTAAAACACATCAATACACTTGACGTAAAAATGATGTCACTTTTTAACTCCTTTTTTCCAAGTAGAAAGTTGAAAGTAAGCTTGAAAACAAAAAATACTTCATCTCTCTCTAAGGAGACTTGGTAGAGAATGCTGCCAAGTTCTCCAGAAACAGTTTCTTGCTAAGACGTTTTACATGTACACTGATGAGCTTTACGAATGTTGCATATACTGTTACCATCTCTGGCTTACAATTCTGCTACGTTCTCAAGAAACTGTTTCTTGCTGAGACGTTCTACATGTACAATATTGATGAGCATTATAGAATGTTGCATATACTTTTACCATCTCTGGCTTACAATTCTGCATTTGATTTTTCTAAGTGTTGTTCAAAGTAAGCTATTGTGGGTGGGTGGTCCCTTAAAGTAAAATAATGTGTATGTGATTTGCATTTGATTATTCGGTTCATAAACTCTGCAGTTTATTTGCAAAATGTTACGTGATTTTTTTTTTTTTGCTTTAAAACCATATTTATGTCCTCTATAGGGATCCTTTTAATAACCCAAACGTTTCAATTTAAGTGCAATGAACTTTAATCAATACAAAGACACGTACGTACCTTTTTACCATTGAGATTTAGTACCAATTCTGTTATAAAAGTATGATTTAAAATTGATATGATTGAGGTGAACTGCAAAAGCAATAGCTTAAAAGAAAGGATACAACTTTATTCCAATTTAAATGTTTTAATACAAGGTGTAGAGAAAAAATATCCTTTATTTTTGCGTAAACTTAAATGTCTTAGCCAGAGAAAACTGAAACACTTAGTTTGCTTACCAGTTGCTGAGTATTTGCAAGCTAGTGCATTAAAAAAACTGTCCTTAGGAAGCTAATTTTTCCAAAAAATTTTTTCCCAAAGGTAACAGGTCTAAACCATACAAAAAATTAATACGAACCTCCATAAACCCGTAAAAAATATCCATCATGGTTTTTAAAATTTTAAAATTAAAAGACTTTAATTCCACTGTTGTTGTCGTTTGGCAGATGGCAATCCCGTCATTTTAGAACTTAGCACAGAGTTTACAATACTAGTTACCTGCTGAGCTAGGAGAACTAGATTAAATAAAACTGAAGCAAAGCTTAAGAAATAGTACTGAGAGCCAGTAAGACCCTGACCTAAGGAATCATTTTATTTCACAGCATGTGGGTAGACTTCTGGTATGTTGTGGTGAATCCACAGCTTGGAAGCGGCTTCAAAACTCCTCTATATTGCCAACATCATATCGGAAATTTATTCAATTACTTCGACTATAGAATAGCGTTATAATCTGTGCTTCTATGGCCTTGGTTGGAGTGATATTTTTTTTCCGCGAAATCCATTTCAAATCCAAAATATTATGCTTAATGAGCACACGAAATTCATTTTCTTCTGAAATAACTCTGCAGCCTTCTATCAAGGACTATCAAACACATAAGCAACGTTGCTTGTTCAAATCTTAACAGTTTTTAGGTAACTGTTGACAAGAATAGTATTGTAGTAATAGAAGAAAGAAATTAAAAAAATTCAAAGTTGAGAAGATCATTAACTTGTAATAAGAAAATGGCGGAGAAACTGGTTTGTAACAGCTCTGTGTTCCTTGAAAGAATGAAAAGAACAAAAAACATGTTACCATAGCTTCTCTCTGTGTTCCTTGAAAGAACGAGAAAGAACTTGTTCCCCTAGCCTCAGGCTACTAATGATGGAGATATGTATGACCTGGTGTTGTCTTTACTTATGGTATGTAATCGCCCTCCTGACGGCCAAAGCTTGGAAACTTTTGTTTCCATATCAGATAGTTTCCCGAGATTTCCATTCCAATCATTATAAACGTTTTTAAAACTAGCTAGGCTATCGTTTGTATTAGCGACGTTTCGATTTGACAGTGATTCGATGTTAAGAATTTTTTCCATAAGAATATTGCGTTTCTTTATCCATGGGAATGGTAAAATTTACGTCCAAACAACTTGAGTGAGTAATATGCAGATACATATAGTGATCAATAATTAATTAAAAACATTATAGAACTTTAATCATGCATATATATTATATATATACATATTTATTGGATTTAGTCATTGATTTTCGATGATTAAAAAACTAATGAACTTCCTAGTTAATATGGCGCTAAACTGTGTGTACCTATCTGTCTATGCCTCTAACCATGAGTATTTATATTCAATTAATAATACTTCATACGATCAATATTAACAATAATTAAAATTACTAGGTATGTATATTCTGTATGTCATAATATACAGAATATCTATTTCGGTTAAGGAAATCTATTTAATTATTAATGGATGACAAACTTGATACACTTTTTTGCGGTTAATTGATTGCAATCACATTTCATCACAGTCTCATGCAATACACTTGCTAGTGTTACATACTATTACTGCATCATGGATCCGTAGAAATGTGATTAAATTTTAAGAATAGAAAGAAATTTCATACAAAAAGAAAATATTTTCATATGAGATTTTGATTTGAATTTGAATTTCGATTTTGAATTAGTATTAAAACCCAACAAGTGCGTGTGAGAAATACTTTTTATCACACACCTCATCGATTGATTTCAAATTCTAAAAATATCTTCTTTCGTTTCGTTTTTGCTCTCCAATGATAAGTGGAGCATAAAATCTTATAGAACCTAGTTGACCATCATTTTTCGACTTGTATTACCAATGAAATATGGTACGATAGCATCAGTACACCAAATATGTATTTAATGACTGGTTGATATTGAATTGATATCCATTGATAGTTTAGTTTTTATTATTCTTTAATATGTACTTTGTAAATCAATACAAATGATTGTATTAATTTGCAAATATTTTTTCTAAAAATATTTTTATTACAATTTCAATTGGAATGTCAGGGTCTTGTTCCTGTTAACGTTATCACTTGATTAGTTAGAGCTTAAATTAAAACTACAGATTTAAGTTTATAAGTTTACTTTACAAAAGTAGCCATTGTTGTAATAAATTGCATCCATTTGCAATAGTAATTGTGAAGCTAGCTTACATTAGCTATTGCTTTATAACAATATTTCATAATTTTTCAACAGTTTGTAGCAAAAGTATTCCCCAAGACACTATTTTTGAAAGCTATAGACATACATACATAATTGGTCATTACAACCCTTCAATCAGAATTACGACCTAGCTTCTCACACAACTTATGTTGTGTGTGTTAATTTTATACATGAGTGGCCGGACCTAAAGTTTAAAGTCGACTCCGAACGACAGATTTTTGAGAAACTTTTCATGGCAATTTTATTTTACTCTCAGAGTTTTTGCCAGAAATCTGCTGAGAGGAAGTCGCCGAAACAATACTTTCTGTATTTTATTTTGATGTCTGGCCTGGAGCTCGAACCCTGGCTTTCCGTCTAATAAGCCAACACACTACCTACTAGACCACGGCAACTTTACCCTGTATATTAAACACTTGAAATATGCTTAATGAGGAATAACCTAGCGGAGTCAAATTGCATGATTTTGTCGGTCAATGGACGGCTTCGAAACGTGAGATTAATTGCCTACCAAACTTGTCTTTCTACAAGTTCAAGGTTTTATTGAAACCACATGTCCACAAAGTTAATTCTTTTTTTTTTGGCAAAAATATAATCTGTAATCATGGCACGGGGCTTCGCTCCATTGCCAGTAACGTTGTATTTTCATCGTATATTGAAGAGTAGATACCAAAAACACGACAAGAAAACAAAAATCTTTATACTCCGCGGAATATTTTAATTTTATTTTTACTCATCAATTCCTCAATGGTTTTGGCACGGCGTGAATTTAGGCATAGATCTTTCACTATAGCGTTTAGCTGCTTGGACAAAAAATCAAGAGACAATACAAGCTGCTTTTAAATCTGAAATTACCTTTATGCTGAGAATACCACGACTGTGGCTGGAATTGCCGCAGCGGGCTCCGTAGTATCGACCAGACGTTGGTCCATGCAATTAGGCTTTAATCAACGGACTTTTCAGAACACTCTGATGCACATCTTTCCCTTATAAAGTGCAAATAATGTATCCATTGATATACATTTAACGCTGACTAAGTGAAACTTGCACTCAAGCTAACTTGTATCTCGACCCGCAGGATGATAACTTTTCATCGAAGAGCCATACGGTCCTTTCTCAAATCTGTGAATACGTGACTAAGTGCAGACGTCGTCGGGTTTTCTTATTACACGACTACTGTAATTGGCGAGCAGTACAGAGCTGTCATTAACGAATTTCTTCTAACCCAACCGAACGAATGGAAACTGCAGGACATGAGTTTCCAACAAAATGGGACAAAGAAACAGACGGCACGTTTAATCTCTCTTTGTGAGTTTTTTACAGTCAAAAGTCTATTTCAGCAAGCGGAAATCAATAGGCAAAATTTCTGTCATGTTTTATAGTTCAAATGAAGTGATATAAATTCTCTATTTGAGTGCAATCGATGTCATATTTTATTGCTTCTATGTATATACCCCAGAAATTCATAAAGTTGGCATACTTATTGCTCACACTGTGCATTGACCACAATCAGTTTTGAGTGAAACTCAAATTTCCACCTCAAATTGTACTCATTTTTATTGTTATTATTATTATGTGTTATGCTTTAGTTTTTTTTCTTTGTTTCTTTTCGTTTCTATGAGCACTGGTGGGTACCTTTAAGTTAAACTATGTTAGACTAGAATTGTCTTGTCTATGTTAACGCAATGTAATCTAAAACCCTTTGAAATAATTTATTTTGCAAATACACTGGCTGCTGCTGCTGCTGGCTGGTTAGCTAGTTGACTAACTGACTGATTGACTGACTGGCTGAAATACTTTGTTTGTTTGTCTGTCTGTCTCTCTGTCAGATAGATAGTAGATCGTTGTTCGTGGTTGGTTTGGCCCTCAAATGAGCTCACAGTGCTCAGTATCCATAGTGCATATATATAGCAGATGACAGCGATTGCAATATATTGTTGCTGAATTCGAAACAATAAAACAACAACAAAAAAATTTTATAAAAAGCCTACAAATTGTTAGAAGAGAATAGTTTCACACAAATTGGCGTTGAAAACGGTGGTGATTTAAAATACAACAAAAATATAACACGGACAAAAACAAAAACGATTAACGGTAAATGTGTTCTCGGTAGTCTGCTAACGGTGGAACGGCTTCTATCAGGATATTGAAAAAAACAAGTGAAAAATGGCACAGGATATGACGAAAACTTTCAATTAAAAATTAATAAAAGAATTCTTAAAATATTTTCCCTTTCTCTCTCTCTCTCTCTCTTTCTCTGTCTAAATAAACTGATAAAAATATTGTCGTAATTTTATAAAAAAGAAACCTTTCAAGTGCTGGTATAAATTCCAGATAATTGTGCGCCACAATTTATGTCATTAGCAATTGAGAAACTAGAATTAGTCAGTGTTGGTAAAATCCTTTCATCCTAAATTTCCAATTCCCTTAATACCCCCTTCGTAAACATAAGAAATTTGCAATAATATGCAAAATACTGATACCGCAGAAAATATCGATAATTTGAACAAGTTTGATAACTTGCAACTGACACAGCCCGCATCGCTAGAAAGTCTGACCTGTGAGCAACGTAAATTGCTTACAGACTCCCCCAAAGCAGCAGACTCGCGTATCGTACACTCCGATCCAGAAGAGACTCAAGCCAAAGCCAAGACACGTTCACGATTTTCAGCCGCCTTAAGAAAACTTTCACGTTCGACTAGGAAAAAAGAAAAATCGATTACGAAAGGACATTCATCTGCTACAGCAACTGAATCGTCTGAGCTGATTGTTTCAAGTGGAGCCGAAGATTTGCCCGACACAAGTTCAGGTGCTGATTCAGGCAAAAAATCAAAGAAAAAGAAAAAATCCTCAAAATCCATATTTAGCCTGAAGAAATCAAAAATAGCACCAAAACCCGA
Source organism: Sarcophaga variegata (assembly GCA_932273835.1). NCBI lineage: Eukaryota > Metazoa > Arthropoda > Insecta > Diptera > Sarcophagidae > Sarcophaga > Sarcophaga variegata. Next base: position 11,125,828 of record OW026360.1, read on the forward strand.
AGAAGAGAGCACTGTATTGAACATTGAAGAACCAGAACAAGAAGAGGACGAAAAAGAGGAGACCGCAAAACTTCTGGAACCAATTTTCCAAGATAACGAAAATGAAGTAATTGTTACCACCGAAAAGTTATCACCCCAGGTTTCTAGAAGTCAAGTTCAGATAACAATCAAATCGAAGAAAATAGAAACTGTGGCTTCATCGCAAGAACGTTTGAATAAAAACCCATCACCAACATCATCACCACTGCCATCTTCCTCATCGCCCACAAATACCGCTCAGACTGGAGAAAGTGTAGCAAAAACAACCACCACAGATAATTTAACAGTATCTAGCGAACCTACAGATAAAAAGAAAAAACTCAAAACAAAAGTTACCACACAAACGCCACAGAAATCCACAGTGACAGCACAATCCAAAAGCAAACAACAGCAAGACGAGATAACAATCACTCAAAGTTCTAAAGATACGCCACCTAAAGAGAGAGCACCCACGAAACCTTCGCGCTTAACTATAACAACGACCCCGACATCAGCGACGACAACAACTAGTCAATCGGGTTCAAGCAGTGGTGCAGTACGCAAAACAGCAACGACAACTAGAGCTGCTATTAAATTGGCAACGGCTGCAAAATCTAAACAGAAAGCAAAGACCGCAAAAGGATCCAATAGCCCCGGTAATACGAATAACAACTCGAACGCTTTAACATCAGCTACAGCTACAGCTACAGCTACAACTACAGATTTAATGATAAATCCACAAAGAGGTCATAGACTACCAAGACCTACCTCAACCACAACCACAGCAATTGCATCAACAACTTCCACGAGTACCGTTAAGGAATCACAAGTTGCGGCAACAGATCAAGCCATAGATGATACAACAACAACACCACCAATAACAACCAATGAACTGCCAATAAATCAAACAATACAAGAACAACAACAGCAACAGCAACTAATAGCAACACCAACAACTCCCGACAGTCTGGCTATTGCGAATTTACCACAAACATCAGCTGAAATTCAATCTTTTTCAACAAACGCTTCATTGCCATCACCGCCGACGCCACCGCCACCACCACCAACAACAACAACACAGCGACAACAGCAACATCAGAAGGAAAATCTAAAAACATCACCCAGTGATAGTTCAGTTCAATCGAAAACCTTTCCACAAACAGACGATCACATCTCAATAGCGGAAAGTGTTAAGACAGGCATTTTATTGAGTGACAATAGCACACCATACGATTCACGTGAACTTATCAAGGAGCCAATAAGCGCTGTACACTTTGCCGTCGGAAGTCCCGTACGACCGCTCTTCCACAAGGCTATCTACGAATATTCATTGCAAGAGCCTTCTCTCGACTTAGATAAGGATCTCGTAGATCCTGATACAGCCATAACTGAAGCTAATCGCCGTCGCATACAGTATATATCGCAGCCAACCTTATATGACGAGTTTAATAGTTTAGAATTGAAACGTTCGCATTATCGTTACCAATCGGGTGTCAGTGATCTATCCTTAGACACGGACGAAAACGCAGCAGCAGATACCTTTGATGATACACAGCCTATGCCAGCTTTTGGTGACTTAACTATGGATCAAGATATGGAACCGGTAAGAGTGAACTTAAGTCAACCTATATCTCTTTGTCTGTTAACGCGTGCGATATTTTTTAAATCAGAGTGAAGCTTTGAGTGTTTTTCTAACATTAAAAATCTTTTTAAAGTATTAAGCTTTGCGAATTTCTCAGTTCTGACAGCGAAAGCAATTACAAATCAATCTTATCTATTGACTGTGAATTTTTAAAAATATTTTTAAAAAATTTTCTGCAATTTTTCTTTGTTTCTTGTGGGATTATAACCTCAAAAAAATTAAAATGCTACCGTTTAATCTTGAACTGTAATATACGTTGATCCTTATGATTCTAGACTACAGCAGAGCGATATATTGCATATAAATTGTGTCCTTGATTTTAAGTTGATGATTCATCAGTAATCGACCAGTTTTTTTTTCTCTGGGTTTCTTTTATTGGGTTTATCGAATTGTTTGAGAGACTGTGAGCAGTATTCTAAAACATCTACAAGACATTAGTGTGGACATTGAGTGACACCAATTACTGGCAATGTCCTGTCAAGTATTAAGGAACTCAAGTATTTGGTGGGACATAGGCTTCTTCAGCTATTAAGTATATTTGCAGCCTAATTATTAATAGCAACCTAAGGTCTTATCGGTTAGTGCTCAGTCAAACAGTAATTGTTATCTTTTAATTTACTCATCCGTCGATGGACAGATCATTCATTAAGCTTACAAAGGTCTTATGGTTTATGATAACCATATCATCAATAATCATCGATAGCAACTGAACTTTAGTTGTAACTTAAAACCTTTTTTCAACTGATTTAGTAGATGATCCCTAGCCATGCAGTGTATTGTGTTGGAATATCGGGGAATTACTCCCTTCCCCAGAGTTGATTTATTTTTTTTTTTTTTGCTAATAAGGCCAGAGTAGCTGGTAGGAATCGAAATTAACATTTACAGATTAGCACCCTACCCATTAGACTACGGGGAAACATGAAAATGAGTAGATGCCTTGGATTCATTTGTGTTTTTCGTTATAGTGAAGAATGTAACAAATACACTTCAATTAATCGAATTTAATTGGTTTGCATTCGAACTTAGACGTCTTAAGTTTCAGCCATCTTAGTTAGGATTTTATTATTCCTTTCCGTTTTATTAACAATTGATCTCTCCACCGCCTTTATAAATCTTTGCTACAGTTGTTTTAACCTGTTTTTTTTTCTAGTCAAACAGGTACAGGTTATTGGCGTACTGTAGCATGTCCTAGGATGACAGGGTTGTCATCTATCATTGTCTAGAAACAATTTATTGGGTTTAGGTTTGGGGAACGTTGCTCATTGAGTTGTAGTGGTTAACGTTTCATATCTCTGGATGAATTATGTGAAGAGGGAAATATTGTTCTCAGCTGTATTCGAAACTAAAATGCTTGGGTTTATGACCAATTACAAATTAAACATATATTTCGAATGTTGAGCTTAATCGTGGTAGTCTAGTAGGTAATATGTTGGCTTTGTTAGACGAGAGCTCGTGGTTCAACGCCCTGGGTCTCTTGGAGACTTCCAATCACATGGCTTCTGGCAAAATCTATGAGCGTAAAATAATTTTGCCATGAAAAGTTTCTTCTTTTGCTGCTAATTTAAAAAAGGATTTTTATATTCCCTTCCAATACTCACTCAGAGACCCCCTCTATTCTCAGAGAGAATACTAACGATAGCTAAAATCATAGGAAGTCAACATCTTGTCTTTGAAAAGATTAAAACTCAATAAGCAAGATTCATTATAGCTAAACACAATTTGATGTTTCTAGTTAACTACAGATGGCAACTCTACTATTCTAAAATCTAAAACAATTTGGCTATTGTTTGAGACATTAAGATTAAAATTTACTTCAAGCCTTTAACTGTAATTGTATTTAATCCTTGTATTTATCCAAGGTTCAAAATTGCTTGTATTACGTCAACTAACGTCATATGGCATATACGGTATTAATGTTTGTAATAATTTTACAACAAATAATACAACATTATCATCGATACCTAGCATACCATACCAAATCTATGATAATTTCTTTGTTTCTTTAGCAGTCTGCTGCCATTAGCGGCAGATACAATATTTCCTCATTGATTTTGTGGCATTCGCTTGTACGTATGTTGTACGAGTATTTTTAAGTGAAAGAGCAACAACATGAGAAATTTGAGTCTGGAAACCATACAAATGCAATTGTTGATTTCTTTTCCTGATTTTTCTATTATTATCGTTGCTGTTGTTGTTGTTATTGCTTCTAAATTTTATTTTAAGTATCGATGTTTAGCCAGAGTTTTATTGAAAATTATGATTTCGAACTTGTTTTTCTAAGACTTAATTTTTATCTTTTCATTTTTTATTTTATTTTTTTCTTATTACAATAATTTAATCTCTGTTTTGTTTCTTTTTTTTTAAACTTAATGTAAACGAGCAGTGGGAAGATGTTGAAACCCAAAGCTAATTTACATACATACATATGTACATAAACTTTAAAGAAATATAAGCAGACTGTTAGAAGTAAGGTTAATGCTCTGGGAAGGGGAAACCTTCTGTCTAAACGATACTCAGTAAAACTAAATTTTTTTAATTTGTATGAATTTGGTGAAGGATAACTTGTTAGTATTTGAATATACATAAGTGCTATAGGTTGTCTTCTTACAATTACAGTATAGTATAGGATCCAATGGAAGCTCCGGCTGCATCTTTTAAGGGATAAATCCTTGACAATGCAAGCAAACGTTCTGATCGGTAATCCAAATTTATATGAACACTGTCATAGGATCTACAGTGTCCTCTCAAAGATTTTGTTGTGATTCAACAATGATTCAAAAATGAAATTCGATTCGTGAGGTTTGACATCCACGCACCCAACTTGTTCTCATATTCAGTATCGTAATCAATTGGATATTCGATCCATGAGATTTCTCCCCAATGCATATTTTTTTTATGCAGCATTCCATACCAAATATGTTAACTTGGGCAGAGTTTAACTATCCAGAAACGTTTTCCTGATTACAGACCATACTGAACACTGTCAGACCACGTTGATGAAAGCTTCTTCCTGCTACAACTCTTCGCAGCTCCTAAAAAAGTAATGATATGGCAGACGCAGTCTTCTCGCATTAGCCAAGGACGAATTATTAGCCCAACAAACATACTAAGGCCAAATCTACTCATTTGCTTTATGAAATGCTCTCTTATGATCTAATAGAGGTCAAATCGGTCGTGATATAGCAGAGGGAATTTGCTAAGGTTCCTAACAAACGATTTACTTCAATTTGAAGTGCCACAAATGGCAGCTTAGTGCCCACTTTAGCTAACCTATTAGAGCCTATCCCTTATTGGCTGCATGACCATTCATCCAGGCAAAGGTAACATTAAGGTAAAGGTTTGCTAATTACTATCGGAACTCTGTACCATCAATTACAATAATAAAGAAAGTGGTTTATCAAATTTCATCAAAGTCGTACAAGCACGGCTTCATCAAAGCCTGAAAGCGTGCAAGGTTATGGAGACCATCGGCATCTCACATACTTAGGGGTTTCAGTTTCGAATAATCACATGGGTATGAACCCATAAAGCTTGAATTTCCACAAATAAAAACTGTTCTCTTTCTTTTATTGAATAGATTGACTACTTCAAACTTTCTTCGATATTTTTAACTATTGCAAGAACACTTGGTTCATTATTCATTATTTTTTATTTACATTGAAAATGTAATATATAATATGTATATATATATATACATATATATACATTAAATCCGTCAATCAATGTCTTTTAACATGAACTTAAGCAGCTTAAGAAGCTCTTAAGCCAATAATTGATATGATTTCGATGAAACACACACACGATAGATAGTCGGTGTTTAAATGTTACAAATCTTAACTTATTTTTTATTTTCATTTTATTCACTAAAAATTGTAGTATTTAAAGCGTGTGCTAATCAAAAATTTATCATTTTCCCTTTACTTACTTACAGACTGTAATGACATCAGCCAACACTGAAAAGCGTGAGCACTTGTATAAAATTCTAGTCATCGGTGAATTGGGCACGGGCAAAACATCATTCATTAAACGCTATGTTCATCAGTTTTTCAGTCAAAATTATCGTGCCACAATTGGTGTCGATTTTGCCTTAAAAGTTTTACACTGGGATCCCAATACGATTGTACGTCTCCAGCTGTGGGATATTGCCGGCCAGGAGCGTTTCGGTAATATGACGAGAGTATATTACAAGGAAGCCGTTGGTGCCTTTATTGTTTTCGATGTAACACGTAGTGGTACATTCGATTGTGTTAGTAAATGGAAAGAGGATTTAGATTCAAAAGTGCAATTGCCAGATGGTAGTCCAATTCCATGTATATTGCTGGCCAATAAGGTGGGTGTAAACGTTTCGATTTTTGCAAATTTGTATGGATTATAAATGTTTGTTTGTTTTCTTTGATTTTAGTGCGATCAAGATAAACAGGGAGTGGTTACGAATAGTGAAAAAATGGATGAATATGTTAAGGAACATGGCTTTGCCGGATGGTTTGAAACATCCGCCAAAGAAAACATTAACATAGATGAGGCAGCTAGAGCATTAGTTAATAAGGTAAGTGCCAGTGAAATTCCTCCTCTTCCCATTCTCCTCTTTCCCACTTCCTCTCCATTTTCCTATTCCCTTCATTATCCTTCCTTTTTAAGGACGTTATGTACATTGGGTCTTAATTGACAAGTATACGTCCTCTAACCTAACCTAACCTAATAAAGTAAGTTATACAGCTTGTCTACCAGAAAATCTCCTTAACAAATTTACTATTTTGTTATTATTATTGTTGTTTTAATAATATTGTTTCTTTTTATAGATTTTACTTAATGATAAACTAATTAGTGCTGCAGACTTGGCCGATAGTGAAAAATTCAATCTCAACAATTCGGGAGATCCAAACGCTACGGATGGCAAAAGCAAATGTTCCTGTTGATTTTGTTTTCATTTTTATACAATTATTTTTATTAATTATTAAAAGAATTCTTTACATTATTAACATTTATTATAACATACATACATACGATTATTAGATGAAAATGCGAGAGATATCCTAAGTTTTCTTAAAAGTCTTTAATTGATACGTATTTTTAAAATGTTTTGCCTTGTTTAGTGATGTTTGTTTTTTTATATATACATATATTTTCTTAATTATTAAATATTACATAGAGAAAAAGAAGAAATAGTAGAAATTTAATCAATTTTAAATTGTTTATGCAATATAAACAATTTAATTATAATACAATACTTATATAACAACACATTTTAGTAGTTCTACATCATTATTTACAAACATACACCACAAATAATTTTCTTTTTTTTTTATACAAATATATAATTTAAAACAAAAACAAACGAAAATATTAGTGAATAGCAACAACAAATCTGAATGATGCAACGAGAATGTATTTATCATTTATCTAAAAATTTTATACAATTCATTTATAATTCTTTTTTTTATTTGTTTTTCGTTTTGTTAACTTATCTTTATACTCGTACTGGTAATAATTACGTATAAAATAAAATTCGTAAATCTAAAACATAATGTTGGTGTTAAATCTCTAAACATACGCGCTGTTTACATTCCAATGATAAGCAACAAATCCTAATTTTTAATTTGTTTATAACACTTCTTTTAATGTTAAAATTATTCCATTATTCTGTTATTTCTTTTTTAATATGAATTCTGAATTTTAATCTCCAGCAATTTTTAAGGCAATCTAAACAGTCAAACGATAACAAGTTTAAGTTGAGAACTATGATTCCTACAGTTTAATTATTTATAAGTTTAGTAACAAGAAACTTATAATTTTTACTTTTCATTATTGGAATGATGCCTTTCAATTCAAATATGTGTCATATATGTATATCAAGCCTATTTGATAAAAACCATGGTACCAATTGGTAAAAAAAATGTAGTTAGAGATTGAAACTTTCACGGAAGCGATTTCAGTTCAAATATGTGTCATATTATTGCATATTCAATTACCATTCCATCAAGCCTATTTGATAAAAACCATGGTACCAATTGGTAAAAAAAATGTAGCTAGAGATTGAAACTTTGCTTGGAGAGAATTCTAAACCAACAAAATTGTACGCTAAAGGCAAGCCTAGACTGAATGGTGGATGCATAAGATACTTTCAATCAAACCTGTACACAATTCTTCTATTATTAGACGCTTGCTTGAATAGTTTTAGTTTAACACCGCTTAACCCGCTTTATAACCATCAAAAATTTTTGTTCATTATTTGCATTTTTGGAACACAGTTGTCTTGATAGAAATGTAATAAACGCTATACACCATACCATACTGGTCCTTATGGCCCATATTTATTTATGATAGTTGCCTTCGTCTATTAGGTAGTTGGCTGGCTTACAACAAAAGAAACCCGAGCTTAAGCTTCAGCTCTGTTATCTTGAAAGAAATAAAATATGAACAAAATTTACATTATTTCACTCAACACTAATGGAGTGAGAAACTAAAGCCATAAACCTGATTAATTAGTTATAATTTCTAGAGATCCAATGCATCTTTAAAAATGCCCACAAAGCTTGGTTCTCATATGTGGTGATTGATAAGACCCCAGAAGCTCTTGTAAAGTAAATAGCAAAAAAACAGTTCATTCTTTTGTCTAAAATAAATAATTTATAAAAAAGGATTTCTTATTTATTTTTCATTTGTTTATGTTTTTTACATTTCAATTTACATGTTTCAAAATCGATACATGCATCTGAGTAATTGTTTCTCAACTTAAGGAACTTAATTTAATTCTTCAACTTTATGCTGGATTTCTTACCAATACTTTAATATTTAAAGTGTCACTTTCATTTATTTCATCTTCTTCATTTTGAATTGCCAAAAAAGTTTCAACTTTCTTATCATTATCCTTTACGCATAACTTTCCATAAAACGTTTTACCATCACGTACTTCGCAGACAATATAGAGTTTTTCATTGTCGTTATTAGCATTTGTATCGAGTATATCCTTACAGAATTCATTTGGCATCTTAGTAATGTCAAAAGCATTTTCGGGAACACTTAATCCATCGTCAGTTTTTTGCCAACTGTAAAGTTCTTTATCGTCCCTACTGATATCGAGTATATCGATATCTTCTTTTAGTTCAAGAACACATTCATTTATAGTAGCTAATGCCACTTTCTTATTGGGAATATAAAAGGCAGGTAAAATTCTGTTATTTACAAACGCACGTGCAACATAAACATAATTTTTATCTGTGTCCGCCCCCAGACGATAACCAAACTTGGAAAATTCAATGGGTTTTACTATAGTTTTTTCATCGCAGTACATCCAATCGTAATAGTAAGTTGGTTTTGTACATCCATATGAATTGTCTTCTACTTCCTCGAACAAGTGCAATTTACGGCATTGGCGTACATCAAAGATTGTATCGCAATTGTGACACGCTTTCGTATAGGTAAACTTCTTTAGACAGCCTCCATGGAAGACATGACCACATTTTATAATCATGTAAGAAGTATCTACAGGATTATTTAGGTTCTTAGAACACCAACCGCACAGTGTATTTAAGGAGCTCATTTACAGTTGCTTCTAATATGCTCTGCTTATAGTTTACTACTAACTGTACTTCTATGGATGGAAGCTTTAAATTATTCATGAAACACTTAAGAATCGACCACAGAAACCACAGCTCTTTTTATTCTTATGTATTGTTTAAATATTTGCAAAATACGAGGATCGTTTGTATAAGGAATTTTTTATAATTTCAAAAAATATTAAAAACAAAAACCTAGAACTTTGACGGGAAGAAAGATTTCTAAGAAATCGAATCAAAACTTGTCTGCGGTGTGGGGCCAGATATTTGGAAAGGTAAAGATAAAGGGAAGTAAAGACCTTAATGGGTTTGAGGCAATCAAAACTTTTGTTGGGAAGTTACAATAAGAGGACGTCTTATTCGTGCATCAGACTAGCCAGTAATAGACTGAGATTGGGAACCGATCTTTTGACAAGGCACTATAGACTCCTAGTACATTTGTTCAGCAACAAATATACAAACACCGGGATGCATATCAGGTGCCTGGTGAATAATTGCTCTTATTGGCACCGAGTAGCATAATGAACTTTGGAGGAGACATTAAAGGTATATCCTATAAAGCTTGGTGAGAGTACAATTCACGATTGTCTACTACGAACACGGAATTTGGTGCAAAAAAATGACACTGATTTTTTACATTGGTCGGCCTTCCATATATTGCTTGTATCTTATAAAAAATTTTATATATAAAATATATACATATATATATATGTATATATATATATATATATAGTAATATTTTTGTTTTAATCAAATATTACAATCACAATAGTATTTAATATTTATTTTGCTTGAGGCTCACTGTAAAATTGCAATTAATAACGCCACATAAAAATGCTAAAGTTGACACACTTACAGAAACACAGAAATGCAGTTAATAAATTTATTTCACAATTTTTAGTAAACAAAAGGAAACCAACGGAAACAAAATAGCAGTCACCATAATAAAAAAAAATCTATTTGTATAAATAATTAAAATAATTATAAAACATTTAAAAATCAAATATTTAATTATTGTTTTAAAGTTATACTTAAAAATTAAAGCGAATTTACTTTAATTTTAATACAACTGCAGACAAAGACTGTTTCTAAGTTCCACGAAAATGGCATCACTAAATATTTTGTGTGCAATTTGCTCTGAGTTTTTTAACAATGCTGATGTTATTTATAGCACAAGATGTGGCCATGTATTCCATAAACGTTGTCTATACCAGTGGTTACATCGTTCCAACACTTGTCCTCAGTGTCGCAAAAATTGCCTCAAGATCCATTGTCGTCAACTGTTTGTCAATTTCGTTGAGCGATCTCTACATGATGAAAATGTACCTGAAATTGTATTTCCAAAATGTTACGAATGGGTTTATATTGATCCTGATTTAATGGAACCTGAAGAATCTCTAACTGGTTTGTTTCATTTTGGCCAAGATGAAGAAGGCAATGAAATTTATGCAGCAAGAGGAATGTTTGATGGTGATCTTTTACCTGCCTACTATGTGCCAAAAAAGAAAGCGGTAATTGCCCCATGGGGTTTCAAGTCACATCGCCTGTTCGAAGACCTAGAACTTTTGGATATATCCAATGATGATGCCGAATATAAATGGGTTGCTGCTTGCAATGGTGCCATACCAGAGAATGCATTTGCTACGGGTCGAACAGTAATGGGTGATATTTTGTATACAGCACGGGCAGAACACGAGGGTAGAATATTATATGGTAAACTACATCAGCGTTATAACTTGGCCTACATGCCTTATAAAAAGCTAGAGGTTTGTAATTCTAATTACGAAGTGTTGGTTAGAATACCAAAGTGTAAAAATCCAACATTAGCAACAACCAACACCAGGGACAGTGACAATGCTGGAGGCTGTTAAATTCAGAAATTCTGTAGAAAAATATTTTAATTAAGAAAGATTTTCGAATGTATTCTTATTGCTTTTTATGTGAAATTATATTTAAGGTAATGTAATGTATTTTAATACTACAAAAATATTTGTAAACTTAAAATTAACGCTCTTTGTTTCAGTTATAACCTGTAGTCGTAAGTGAAACAAATTGTAACAAATGGATTTCAAAGTTTTGCTATAGCCCTCATAGTCCACTACATAAAAGTAGAAAATCAATAGTATTGAAACCAAACAAAATTGTTCTCAGATATGTATTTATGTACATATGTTTCATATTTTCAATTCGTTAATGAAACAAATATATACAAAGTGCTACAAGTAGCAATTTTTATTTTAAATTATAATGGACTCTCTTTGTTTCAGATACACATTCTAGTTTATAGTCAAATATGTCTTAACCCCTAAACTTATACTATAGTATTAAGAGTTTTTAAAACTAAATATGCATGTTGTCTCCTCTCTGTGCAGAGGAGGTATGATATGGACTGATTATAGATTTAAACCGAACTTCAGAAAACACATTTTAGGAAACATCCAATTTCACTTACTTTTTTACTTGGCTGTAATAAACAAAAAACATGTAGGTGAGGATAATTGAGCCATTAAATAATAAAAGAAATGCTCCACAAACAACCACATTAAATTTATTTCAAATTTCAACATTTACTTTATATTTAATAATTAGCATTTCTTACAAATTATGTACAAAATTAAGAGCAAACATAACATTCATATGTATCGTATTTCAAAGAGTAGACTAAAATTAAAGTAAATAATTTAAACAATTAGATTAACATTTTATAAAATTTATATAAAGGACTTAAGTATGGTTATACAATAAAAAAATTTAAATCAAATTCATAGATTTATTATTCATTTGTGTTTGACTTGGGTATTCGAACAAGTACCTCGTAATCTCTATTATTCACCTCTTTACCTTTATATGGCATATATGTACAGCCATGTGAAGGATGCAATTTACCATAACGTACTCTATCGTTATATACAGCTCTAGCGGTATATAAAATTTCACCGGTTTCACAGTAACCAGTTTCTAAAGCATTTTCTGGTACCTCACCCTCCGAAGCCGACACCCATTTGTATTCGGCATCATCATTGCTTATATCCAAAAGTTCTACTCCCTCGGTAATGATATAACTCTGACAACCATACGAAGCATAAACACCTTTATCTTTGGGCACATAGTAGCAGGGCAAAATGTCATCATTAAAAGCAACACGAGCTGCATATAAAGGTTTACCTTCTTTGTCGTGGCCCAAAACGAAACCAATGTCGGCCAATTCCTTTTCCGTTACAGTCTCGTCCACATACAGCCATTCGAAACCCTTAATGGGTTCCACTTCAATATCATCTAAACTCGTTGGTTCACAAAAGTTCAAGTACAAACGGTGCACATTATACCTATGAACAGGAGCTCTGCACTGAGGGCAGGTATTGGATCGCGATACCCAACGATACAAACATTGCCGATGAAAAACATGTCCACATTTTGTGGTACTCTCGATGATATCAGTACTTTTGAAAAATTCACTACAAATTGCACACAAAACATTTAAAGATGTTGACGTGTTATCTGTTTTCGGTTCACGATTTTCTTCCATTTTTCTAAAATTTCTTTTGAAAAATATTGATTGTGATGTGTTTCTCCTTTGTTACTTAAATGTCTGCAATTGTCGAATGCAGCAAAAACAAATTCATCTTATTTCACCACAACAACAAACAATGATTAATACGAAATACCCTCTTGGAAATTAACAAATTTATATGCAAGTAATTTATTTATTCTTTCTTACACTGCAGTTTCAGGTTTAATATTCTCTTTCGATTTATTCACATATACTAAAGATGTATTCGCTAAGAAAACGATAAAAAATTATAACGACAGAATTAAAAAATTGGTTAAAACAATTTAAATTTTTGTGAGTGTGTTAGTAAAAAACTTTGTTAAAAAATAAAAGGAAAAATTGAAAATGAAATCCCGAGTGAACTAAAAGCAAAAGTTTGTAAATCAAAAAATTGTTAAATATTTTTTGCTAAGTTTCCATATTTTCCAATCGGGTTACATATATTAATAATAACATATGATGTCAGTGTTGCCATAACAGAAAGCTTTTCTAAGTACAAACCAATACGAGTTTCAATGACTAAATGAAATTGTACGTAATCTTCAATATACTATCTTTTATTTATAATCTAAAATATATGAATTTAATATACCAAACGATTTGTAAGCAAGACATGATTAGACAATCTATTGATTCATCAATTATGACACTACCCTTTAATAATTATTTTTACATGCCATTACATGTACAGGATCTTTAAAACTTCGATTTAGTTTTCATATTCATAATGTTTATTAATATACGTAATGACTGTGTTAAGTATGGCAGATATTACCTGCGTTCATTTTATAAACGTCGCTTTTATTTGATATGCTATCAAATGTAGTTGCGGTTTTGATCCTATCTATCAGTTGTGATCCTTTCATACCGAATGTAGTACATTACATAATTGTCTCTGGTTATTTTCAATAGTTAGTTTGACTTAAATACTGAATCTTCCAACAACTAAATCTTGGAAGGCTTAAGGCCCAAATAATTACGTATTATTGGCCATATGCACATGCACATTGGCGTATCTTTTAAGCAATTGTTGACGTTAAGGAAATTCACCATATGCAGCCTTAACAAGACAATGCGATATACCACAAGACCCACGAAATAATGAATTCCTTGTGAGCCATCAAATTCAGTGGCTTTTGGGCTCTTTTTTGTGCTGATATAACTTGAATTTGCCGAGATAAAGCCCTAATGGAGACGAATTTATCGCCTAAATTTTACTATATATTTAATAAATGATTCTTTAAGTATTGAGTAGGTCAATGAATCAGAAAAATTCTACCGAGTGAAAAATAAATACAAAATCTGCATGTTTTTAAAACCAGTAAGATAATTAAAGAAATTCGATAACGAATAAAGTTGTTGTATAAACTGTTTCTAAAATTTTTAAGATTTCTTTTTTGATATCAACGGTTTATAAAAATATACCACAAAGAGTGTTACAGTCATTTTTGTTTTTAATTTTTTCTAATATAATTATAAATTTATTTGTTTTTAACATTTGTTTTAAACTTAATTTTTAATAAATTTCTCTTAAAATCTATTAATGGATGTCTATTGTATTTTTTATTTTTATTATTATTAATATTTTTGTTTTGTTTAGTTCTTTATAACAATTTGATATTTTGTAATTGTAATACAATTTTAAGTATTTTTGTTTTTAATTAAAATAGGAAAAATTAAATAAGTAAATAATAAAAAAAAATAAAGTGTATGTGTAAATGTATAATTTTAATTAAAAAAAAAACTTATATTTTTTTATTATTAAACATTTAATCTTAAACGCAAGCAGATTATAATAAATGTTGTCTTATTTATTCTATTGTAAAATTAAATACAAAATTGAAAGAAAGATATAAATGAAAACAAAAAAAATAATTGTGACAATATACGGAGCAGATAATACATACAGTCCTATATACAATGATATATTAAGTGTTTATTATGTTTAATAGGGGATATGGGATGCAGCAAAAGGTACTTATTTAAAAACATTAACGAATGCATTTAAATATTTTTGATTTGTAAAAAATAAATATAAATCTAATGGCAACTGAATTTAATTTAATTTTAAAGGTGGTTTAATTTTTGTTGTAACAAATATATTGTTTTTATTTTAATTTTCTTTTGAGCTTTAAGGCAGTTATATTATTGTTAATTTAAAGATTTTTTCCATAATTATTTTACTATGTTTAATTTGTTTTGAACTGAATTTAAAAAAGTTTTTTTTAACCTGAGCTCCGGCGGAAATTTAGTTTGTTTTTTTTTTTTTAATTTTAAATTTTTTTAAACTAGTTTGTTTAAATGTTGTTGTTAAAAAATGTTTTTTTGTGTTTGTTTTTTTTTATATTTTGTTAGCAACAAACCATTTAAAATGGTGCAATTTTTTGTTTAAAGTATTCTTTATACAAATTTTTCATTTAATTAAAATAAAACTTTAAATAAATGTTAAAAAAGAAACAAACTTTGTTAACAATATACATAATCATAAATTCTTATTGTAAAAAATAAGTTTTTAAGGAGGGGAATAGAGGAAAGCGAGGGGATTCATTGTTTGTAATTTTATATTCTTTGTAATTAAGTTAATAATAAATGTTATTGTTTAAATGTGTATGTTTAACTTTCTTTTTACTGTTATTTTGTATACCACAGAGTATTTTTAGTTAAATTTATACTAGAGCAGACATTGAAAGGAATACATTCATTTACATTTTGCTTTATATCTTCCATAAAAAACTTCACTAAAAATAAATAAGAAAAATATATTGTCAATTATTTTGACAGATAAATTTCAAAACATTTCAATACACTAAGGTTTTAAAATCCACGTATTGTAAACGGTAATTTTGTAATAGATTAAAGACAATATGAAAGTTTTTCTTTAATCCATTACAAAATTGTCGAATTTAAACTACCGTATGATAACCAAAATACCGCAATGCTGTGTAAAAACAAAACTATTTGCATGCTTTATCATTCATGAAAGTGATTAGATCCTAATTCCCTTAATACAATATAGCGTGCATTTAGAAAACGGTTACTTTAAATAATTATTTTACAAAAACTTTTTGAAATAGCCATGCAATAAGTGATCAAATAATTTAAAAAAGGAATATTTTAAACAAATAAAGTCTTATCAATGGCAATAAATTGGCAAAGTAGAAAATAAATGAGAAATTTACTGTAAATAATTAAATTTAACAAAAGGAACTTCAAAAAATATTCATCAAATTTAATTAATTTAAATTTTGTGTCCAGTATAAAATACTGTTGCAATTCTTCTTTTGACGGACATTTCAAGATACGCACAACATGCGATGAAACTTTTGATTCAAGTTGTAAAACTATTTCAAAATACATTATGGATTATTTAACCACCAGAAAAAAAATAAGAAAACAAAGAAAACATTTTAAAAACTAGCCATTCTATAATTATAATAAGAAAATATGTCAATGACTCTATTGTGGTTTGTGCAATTATAGAATGCTGTACAAATTTTCTTTGAAATATTATTTTATTACACTCTGTTGCTTTAAGACAAGCATTTTCCAACTCAAATATCTGAGTTATTTTTGTACAAATTATTAAATGCCTGAAAATGTTTATCTTAAGGAACAAAGGGTTATGCAATGTAGGTTGCTATTGCCATCCTTAAACGATCCTTAAGTTAGTTTTCTATTGCAAAAAAAAAAACTAAACTTTGTGATAAACTCTTTCGATCTTATTTGGAAAGTTTAGGTTATTAAGGAGTTTACAAATAAAATATGTTTTAAGAAATTTAAAAGGAAAAATAATTAATAAAAGTTAAAAACATTCTAGCAATTTAGTCAAATTAACAAACATTTTTAAATATATAAACAATTAAAGTTAGTAGACCTTAAACTTTAATTAGTTTCTTAAATTTATATCAATTTCACTTAGGAAACAATATTTGAATAGATTTTTTAATTAAATTTATTAATTGATTGAAAGCGTTCATTATTTTTTAATCACAATTACATTAATTTAAACTTTTTAAAAATCAATCGGAAATAGTTTTAAACACAAAAGCCAATATGTTAATACGATATTAAACATGTAATATATTGTTTATAAAAATATTACGTCTTTAATGCATTTAACATTGTTTTTCTGATTGATTTCTAAAGCAAATGAATTTTGTTAGTTTAACAACAATCATATGAAAGACATTTCTTCCTAATATTTAATACACAATTAAATTATTCATTCCTCTCAATGTCCAGTTGTATAAAATAATAAAAAAAAAAGAAATGAAAACATAACAAAAGATTAATACAAAATAAAAACATAGGATATGGTAAACATAGAACACCACATATGTATGCATACACTAAATGAAGTAGTAGTTTACAATACAAATATATGTATTTATGTATGTATAATCAAGTAAATAAGTTTTCAAACACAAAGGGACAAAATTATAATAATAATTATAGAATACATTACAATATCATACTTAAAAATTGAAAATATTGTATGATTCAATTAAAAATATAAACTAATAAAATGATTTTCTCTGTGATTATGTGTTCAAAAAAAAAATAAGAATTATTTCTTAGATGATAGATAATTCATATAGTCTGCTGTTTGACGAGCATTACGTACCAGTTCACTGTTTGAATCCTTCTCATTCCAATGATTTATATCACTGGTATGATCTTGCGGTTGATTGGAAGAAGATCGTCGTGAGAATGAACGATTTCGTTGATGGTGCCGACGATCCAATGTGCTTGAGGCATCACTAGCCAAACTACTTTGACTGCTATAACGATTGACAAACTTTTGCGTTCTATTTTTATTCATATGTTGGTTATGATTTTGATGTTGGTTAACATTTCCACGCTGATAGCTATTCGGACTTTGGCTTCGTCTGTAATTGTTCTGATTATTAACATCTATTCTAGACTTGGCTGGTCTGGGCAAAGTTCGTGCTCTAGACGAACTGCGGCTATTTGATTCAGGGCCATTAGTTGTGTACGAAGAATTTTCATCTAAATATTCTAAATTACTACTAGAATTTCTCCATGTATTCGATTTTTTATCTTGGCTATTGTGTTTGTTCTTTTGGAAACGAGGTGGTTTATCATATGTGGAACGGTTATTATAATGCCGGCCACCGCCTCCTCTACGATGATTGTTGCCGCGTTCATAATTACTCATATAGGAACGTTCACTTCGATCATCTCTCTGTGACTGGCGATCCCAATTTGAGTTTGCAATGCCCGTATACGTCGCCAGATTGCCAGAACGTTCAATTTTCTCTTGTGCATGTTTCAGACGATCGTTTATACTGTAAAGTCGTATACTGCCACCATCACTGCGTATACTTTGACGATCATCATCGAAGCTGGCACTGAAACGTCGTTGGGCATTACGAGGTCGGCTGTCTTTTGATTGATCATCACGATTAAATCTTGGCGCACGCCAACGTGGCAAGGGCTTGGATTCATCACGCTCCTCATTGCCACTAATTTGAGAATCGCGACTGTTATGCAATGATTCATTGCTATAAAATATTGAGAAAAATTTTATTGCAGAATATAACAAAAACATAAAAAATCCTTAATAACTTACACAATACCATCTAAAGACTACGAATATTAGTAACAAATACAACTACGAACATTAAAAGCGGTTAAGGTTATTTAATTAAATCTGTCTGAAACGATAATTTTGTTTTTAAAACGATTTGACCGCCAGGGAGTAGTTTTTAAAACGTATGTCTTATGGATCCTGTGTTGTACTGAGCAAGTGGACTTAGGGTTTTAATTGTTTCTAATGCAAATCCTTATAACCACATTATTTGAATTATAACTCATAAACTGCAACTCCTTTAAAAGAACGCATAATAGAAAAAACTTATTTTCCAGCAGTACAGAGCAGTTACTCTTTGTAATGCAAAGGTTCGATAAATTTGTACTAAACTTTGTTACTAAAGAAAAATCACATGGTTTTTTAGTGCTGCTCGTATATCTGATAAGTGACATTGGCACTAACTAACGTTGTCTAGTATCTAAAGGAACATGTATAAGGTTTCTAGTGCTGTACGCTAACCTCATGCCATACTTTGCCACTAACTAATCTTCTCACGACAAAAATCACAAGGTTTTTAGTGCTGCTTATTTCACCGTCACCAAGTATGAAATCTCGCGAAGAAAAGTAAACTGGAAGCATCTTTCGATTGTAAAGTATCGTCTATCCTCAAGCTATGTTCAAGAGCAATCAAAACAACGTATTTTAACAAAAGCGGGAAATGATTTTCAACAAACGTTTTCTGTACTACGAAAAAAAATAAACATAACCTTAAAATTCTAAACTTTGTTTAAAATGGTGTCCTGCATTGTAATTAAATGGTTTATATGGACAGGCATTTTATATATAATAATACTACCACTCCATACGACAATGTAGGATACCATGACTGATAAATCAGGTTGATGTTTATAGAACATCATTTATGGCAATTGTCCGTCTGTTCGTTTATTCCCCATAATATATGTTCGAGGAATTTTATCAAATTTAATCAATCGTAAATAACGTATGTACAGAATTTTATCAATTTATCTACTATTATTTCTATTACAATAAAAACAAAACATGTTAATAATAATTGTTAAGTCAGATGACATTTGATTTTCTAAATTCTGTCTTAGAAAAAGTTTTAATATGTTAAAGCATAATTGTTAAGAGTAGACTACAATACGTAAGAAATACAGAAAAAAAACCACAACCACTTTCACCAAAGTTATTTCCCAAAATTAAACTAGTATTACATGTTGGTTTTAATCATAATTACATGTATATTTACGTCAAATATTTTCAAAATTAACTCTTAATTAAATATTGCGATTTTCTTTTGTATTCAAAAGAAAATTATAACTCACCCAGTGAAATTTTGTTTAAGTGGTCTTGGAGATTGTCTGGGTTGAAATGAACGTCTTGAATTGCGACTCTGTCTGTCGCTATCATCATAACGACTATTCGAAGAATGCTGTTGTTCGCGATCATCTCTGTAGTTTTTCCTTAAATTGTCCTGATTTCCGCCAACACTTACACTCAATTCATTTTCAACACCATTGTACTCCTCGAATGAATCCTCACAGACCTGTTCGCTCCACTTTTTATAGCTTTCCGGATCGTCTTCGGTATTGTCGTTAACATTACCAGAATCTCCATTTTCATAGCTTGTATTATTCGATGAGGAAGGTAGCGTGGTCTCATCATAACTGTGATGTTGATCCTGGAGTTGAGTTGAAGGGCAGGTGGTAAAATTTTGCGGAGGACTGTTATTAGATTGAGTTTGATGCTGTTGTTGGTGATGAGATTGTGGTGTTTGCTGTTGATTTGAGTTTTGATTATTGTTGCCTTCATCGTCATCCTCCATAATGAAATATTTTGTATACATTACTTCTAATTGTGACCCTAAACTTGCAAAATTACTATAAAATAAATCTAAAGTCATTAACATAATGGCTTTAATTGTTGGTTTCAAATTCGGCTGCTCTATAAGATTTTTTCGTATGTGATATAGTAATTGTGATATTTCATTTTTATGCAAATTTCGCATCAAATCACCGTTGAGTGTAATTTGTGACAATATTAATTTTGCCAATTTCACATCATTGACATATTTTTCCTCTTTAACCTCTCGCAACAGCAGACCCAAAAGCGATTCACCCAATATGTTTATGGGCGAATTGTCAGCTAAACGCACGCGATGATAGTATTCACCCAAAAGTGTTATTGAGTTATAAAGACGTTCCCTATTAAGCAATCTATATGTTTCGGCATTTACAAAATTCTTTTGCAATAGCGTTAGCATTGCCGTTCTCACTTTGGTCTCATTCATGGCCAGTGCATCAAAATTATGTGATGCAAAAAGTAAAGCAAATTTTAAAGCTGTTTCACCATCCTCCAATGCCTTGTCATTAATATATTCCATTGACTCACTAAAACCATACAAAAAAAGAAAAGAAAATACAGAAATTAAATTAATTTTTAAAATTTTAATTAAAGTGTATACACTGTCTAATTGAAAATGAATTGGTATTTTGGTACCGTATTAATTGAGATACTTTATTAAGCGGAATGGCTTTCTTTACATATACAAATGTTATGATTGTATGGAAGCCGTACATTTGCTTTAATAAAGAAAATGCAAAGGCCTTTAATGTAAGAACAACGAATAAATTATAAAAATCTTAAGCAAGTTTTTTTTTCTTTTCTTAAAATTAATATTCTCCCTATGTGTTGTTGCAGCGGTAAAGCGCTTTATTATCATAATTCACAACATTTATTAATTAAACTCCAACATGAACTAGTTAGTCTACATGAAAATAAAGATTATTTTCTCACAAATATTAAGTACACTGGACTTGCAAATGGCAGTCAGGCATTAGTGTGATTCATGTAACCAAAACAGAGAAGAGAGAGCATTTTAGACAACAAACAATGAAGGCTGCAAACCAACCACACTCATTTGAGTATGTATACAAATCAAATAAGCAACAGCATAAATAAATAATGCTTTCAAAAGTAACTGAAAATAAGCACAGTAGAAAATGACAAAACGCTTTAAAATGTTAGAAGAAATACAAACGACATACCAAGCGGTGACCACACAAAAATTTGCTATACATACATAGCTATATTGTATTAATGACACAAATACTCACAACGTTAGAGGTATAAACAAACATGAATGGCATAAATTAACTAAAAGATACGATATTAAAGACAAAAACAAAATGGCAACAAGGAGGTAAAAATCCGAAGAACAATACTGATACTTTTGCTAACAAAAATAATAAAAACAAATGAAGGCAATCAATAACCCATTTAGACCTCGAAATGCATTTTTCAGTCATTTTCTATAGCCTGATCTCTCTTGCAAAGTACACATAAATAAACTACAATAGGAAATCATTTTTAATCTGCCAATATATTAGCATTATGTTCCTACTCAATCAGATTTTAAGTGAAAATTTTAAGCAATTCGACGTAAAAGTCTTAGATTATAGGGTATTGAATTCTTAATCGTTCTAATCTATGTGAAGAAATCATTCGCTTATGGAAATTTTAGCCCTTAAACAAGTATACCAAAACAATGGTACTAATATACCATATGAAGGTTCTATAATTATCACATAGGTAATCAAATATTTCCAAAACAATGGTACTAATATACCATATGAAGGTTCTATAATTATCACATAGGTAATCAAATATTTCCAACCTTCATAAAAGACTTTAAACGCATTCATCAATTTCTCTAAATTGTTCTACAGTTTTTGTGTAGTGGACAAGATTTTGCTTAACCCTAACTTTATTTCACTAATAAGGAAATATTCTGGGTGTAAATAATAATAATAAATGTTTTATAGCCTTCCAAATAAAATCTTTTTGGAAATACCTGTAGCGAAACACATTTCAGTTACTGCATGTTGGTTTACTACCATTTTATTTGGACTGTAAACAAAGCAACATGTAAAACGAGCAATCTTTTAACATCAAAAACTATACCGACGATATAATGAATATACGTAGTACGTATGTATGTTAACAATATACCTAAAATAAACTTAACAATAAGAATTTCCATATAATCTTGTTTGTATAAATTGAATAAAAATAACCCTTTTTACATTTACTATTTAATTTACTGTAGCGAGTAGAGTGATAGAAGTAGAAAAAACACATTCCCTTATACAAAAATATAACCTCAATTGATGATTTGTTTTGTTTTGTTGTTGTTGCTGTTGGTCTTTTTTACCACACTAATCCAACCAACATCTCTACACGGTAGTTTTGTATGAGTAATTCTAAAGATGCCAGGGGTATAAATGGATTTTTGAAAAAAAATTTTCATAGAAAAGGATTTAAAGTTTTTATGTTGTTTTTAAACACTCACCACAGCATATTTTCATCACGCACAATATTACAAAAATCAGTTTCTATAGATTTGATCTTGTGATTCATGGTAATGCCATCATCTTGGATATCGAGACCACGTATCATTTCAATAATATGATCGAATGGAGACGTACCAGGCGGCAGTGACATTGAGCTACTGATGGGTTGTAAATAGTTACGTATTTCGCTGAGACTAGTAACGCCACTGTCATTAGCTGAAACGCCTGGCGCTGCACTTATATTGCCACCACCAGAATTAGCATTTGGACCTGTTGTACTGTTGTGTTGCACTAAGCCAACTTTGTTGACAACAGTTTTTGTAGACATTTTTGCCGCTGTAGAAGACGAGGCCGCATTCATTGAACCTCCTCCTCCTCCTCTTACCATTCCAATATTTTTGGCATTTGGGTTATTATTGTTACTAATCATATTAGGCTTATATGTAGTTTATCCGTATGTGTATCTGTCTGTCAGTCTACTCTCCCTCTCTATTTAACTCAGTGTTCGCCTGTCCCGTATGTCAATGGCAATATTTCTGCTAATTGCGCCTTTCCCTTGTGTAGTGTGATGTACGGCTTGAAACATAAATTTCTCACTGTTTTTACAATTGTTTTTGATGCTGCTGTTGAATTTGTTTTTTTGATGTCTGCTTTTTTTATATTTTCGGTGGTTATTTATTAATTTTCTCCCTTTTTTTATTAAACGTTTAGCTAATAAGATAATCAAAAGAAAATTCGTGTATGTGTGTTGAATAATTTGTAAAGGGAGACAACAGAAATGCGTCTTAAACACGATTTTTTTTCTTTATTCTGCTTTTTGTTTTATGGTGAAATTTTTTTTTTATAAATTTATGATTTTGTTAAAGCACCTGATAGAAAAAAACGGTGTTTTATTTAATTATTTACTTATATTTATATTATAAAACTTAAAAAACACTGAATATTTAATAGTTATTGAAGTTTTTTGCTTTAAATTTTAAAAGAAATGTTACAATTTTGCAAATGAATTTTTTTTCGTGGAAAAAATTATATTTTGCCCGAAAAAATATTAGAAGAATGCAAAATTATAAAGAATAAAAAACAAAGAAGAAACCAAAGAGACAAAAACAGGCGGCGATAATTTTCCATAATCATACCAATAATCGATAACATAAAAGGCGATACTAAATAGTACAACACTATCCATGTGGTTGCCAAGTTTTATTAGTAGAAGTAGTAAAAGTTAGAAGTAGCATTATACCGTTAGTTTTTAAAACTGAAGAGAATTGTTTTGTTTTAAATGCAAACAATTTAAACTTGAAAATTAACTATGAAAATAAAAGGTGATTTACTATTATATATGCGACTTTAGGATATATCCTATTAGATAATTCTTAGCCTAAGTGGCCTGGCAGTTTACGCAGTAGTTTGACAGTTTGAGTTTAATTCCTATCATGGGCTTACGTAAAACTGCAAAATGCAATGCCAATGACAGTGGTTGCACAAAATTACCAAAAATACCCTTTTGCTACAAACGAAAATATCGATATTGATACCATTGTATTACTAACAGGGTTGCATTAAAAAGGAATATTTATTATATCTTCAGCAAATTTTTACGCATTGTGAAGTATTTTGCAAGAGAAAATTAAAAAATTGTACAAAACATAAAGGACATTAAAAAATATAAATTCTATAAAGAAAAAGCTATTACGCTTGCTGATATCAAAAAAGAAGGCAGTTTTTGTGGCAAAAGCATAAAAATGTCTTCGAGTGTGTCGGATGTATGTGGCAGTGGTGGTAGTCGTGATGGCGTTGGTGGAAGCGGGACCGGAGTTAATAGTGGAGATTGGATTTGTGGCGATGTAACGTGAGTGTAAAGCATCGAGTGCTTTGGACGCTTATCAATCCACAACCAATATCAATCATATAATTTATATCTAAAAATCTAGACTAGAAGATAATCACTAATATGTATTTTTTACTTAATCCCATATTTTTCTCGACGAATGCCTTGCGCTTACTCCTTTAACCCATAAACACGAATATGGGAACTTTGCCGGGCATGGTTAATGTGTAAATTATGTGTATATATTTTTAAATATAGCTGTGGACATTCTAATTTCGCTCGTCGTCAGCAGTGTAACAAATGCAAACGTGATCGCAGTCTGGAGCGGAGTAGCAGTGTGGGCAGCGGTAGCGGTTCTAATAAAAAGAAACTGGGCACCGAAATAGGCAAGGCAGCTGCAGAAAAGTCTCGCGGTCTGTTTAGTGCTGAAGATTGGCAGTGTAATAAATGCGCCAATGTGAACTGGGCCCGTCGGTTAACTTGTAATATGTGTAATGCACCCAAATTCTGTGATGTTGAGGAGAGAACTGGTGAGTTAATATTATTGTAAAGTATACAACATATAATCTGAGATTGGGACGTTAATTGGAAATTTGATATTAACATGTATATTTTCTTAGGATTTGGAGGTGGTTATAACGATCGTGGTGTAGTCGAGTATAAGGAACGCGAAGAATCTGATAGTGAATACGATGAATTTGGGCGCTTAAAGAAACGAAGAAAGAATTCGTATAACCTAGAAGAAGATCAGAGTAAAATTAACGACGATAAAGTAAGAATAAACCGAGCGGATGATGAAGAGGACGAAGAAGATGAAGAAGAGGGAGATGATGACGATTTAGCTAAATACAATCTATTTAGCGATGATGAGGAAGTTATTACATCTGCAAAGACAGCAAATTCAAAAGCAACTGAAAATGCCAAGGAAGGTGCAACGAAATCAGACAAGGAAATGTTAAAACCTTCTAATAGACGTTCACGTTCGAGAACACGTTCCGACATAAGAAGACGCCAGTCATATTCATCGTCTAGGAGCTCATCTTCCTCAAGCTCTACCTCAACTTCTGTATCCTCTTCATCTTCGTCCAGATCGTCGTCTTCCTCTTCCTCCGCAACATCCTCAACACTCCTTTCAAGGTCTCGCGAACATAGTCGTAACAAGAAACGTTCATATTCGCGTTCGCGCAGCCGTAGCCGTACTAGGTCATTGTCGAAGCGAAAGCGTTCTGATTCTCGAGAGACTTCCGCAAAAAAACGTACTAATGATATGACAAAGTCAGCCGAAAGCGGTTCTCGAAAACGCAATTCTTCAAAATCTCGTTCAAAGTCGAGAAGCTCACATAACAGCTCCCGATCACCATCTACGAAACGTAATCGTAGCATTAATTCGAATTCATCCCGTAAACACTCAAAATCCCCTCATTTCCATCGAAAGAACGCCACTCGTTCCCGGTCTGTGACACCCAAACGTAAACGTTGATCGTACTTGTGTAGTGTTAACTGTGTTGATTGATTTGTAATTGTTTGAAATTAATTTAAAACAATATTGCACTTGTTCTTTTTAGTATTCCAAAAGAAAAAACATCCCTAATTTAAAGCAAGCAAAGACAAATGGGCTTTCTTTAAAGCTTAGTAAGAAATTGCCAATTGTTTTATTTTATTTTGGAAACTGTAGTCGTTTAAGGTATCTAAACAAGGAGGTAATAAAAAATAAAAAGTAATTTCATTTGTTCTCAGTTTAAAAGATCATCTTTTTTGAGTGCAGCTTTTGTTTCTTCTCTAAACAATTTTAATTCTTCCAATTGTTTTTTATGTTCTGCAATCTCTTCCAATGACACCGTCACGGGTATATCCAAATCAATTTGTTCTTGACGTATAAATTCCATTTTCTTAATGGCATCTTCTAAAAATGGAATCTGTTGCTCCTCTAGAGTTTTACGGTATTCGGCCAATTTTTCTTGCCTAAGATTTTCGCAATGAATATCCGTAAGCTTTTGCAATGATTCTTTACGCGTAATCCAATGAAAATGAGCTGGTGGAGGTTTGTAAACTAAATCCAATTTTTCCAAAATCCATTCAAAGCGTCTGTAGTCCCAACGTCTTAAGTATTTTAGGAATTTCTTGCGCTTTTCTATCATTTCTTTAAGAATAACTTTGCGCTTTTTGTCGCGTGGATGCTGTTCCATATGCTGTTGGTAACGACGTATTGTAGCAGTCATACGGGCCACTGTAATAAAAGAGAATATTTACGTTGAATAAAAAAAAAATCAATTTCTTATGATTTTAAACCTACGCTTTGCTTCCATTGAGCCATAATCCAAGGGATGCCTTTGTACTTCTTTTATAAGCTGTTCACGACAGTAATCCGAAGTGTGGTAATTGGGATTATTTCCCAATTCAAAAAGTGATCTTACCGTATCGTCAGCACTATAATAATTTCATATTCAAATTAATCTGTGAACTTATTAATGAATGTGTTAAAATTACGCACGTTTCAAGCTCTTTGGATTTATCAAATCCTCGTACTAGGGCCTTATCACTCACGGGCGGTAGTTTGCTGCAGTCACCACTTTTGATGGGATCAATAGATTGGATTTTTTCCGGTCTTACCCATTTTATTTTCAAATCCGATTTGAATGCATATTGACGCACTATTTGGCGGTTTACTATTAAAGAACCAGTGCGCAATAAAGGTGCTATATTCATTTCTAATGTTTTTTGATAATGAAATTAATTTTTTTACTTTTAAGAGAAATGGAAAATAAAAAAATTCTATTGCGGACAGGTTATGTCACAAACAGCTGGTAAAAGCGTTATGATTTGCAGTGCTGCCATGCTTACATATGACAGATACATGATAGTTTCTTTATAACTAAAGTTATGAATTAAACTCCGTGTTAATTAATAGCAACTGAATGGCAAACGATTATTATTTTTCTCTATAATCAATAGAGTTTAATTTTAATATTTCCATTTAATGCAATGAAAACTTTTAATCTACTTCAATTAAAGCCTTTTCGCAAATAAACGAACTGTAATCGATGTCATCATTTTCTTGTGAATGAATAAGATGAAGCAGCTGACCAATGTTTGTAAACAAAACAAATTTTTATATATTTTGGTGGAATTATCTGAACATGTTTAAATCATCTTATTTAGTATAAAATATATACATATATATTTAAATAAATCAGAAAGAAAAGCATCCTTATTCAAATATAATTTCATTCATTAACTTCTGGAATCACTTTTTCTGCTGCAATAAATATTTGCCTTTGGGCTTCAGTTTTGCTTGCATAATCTTTTGTCTTCCCGCTTCCTTCTGTTCTTGTAAATTCTTATAACGTTCTTTAGCCATATCCAACTCTTTACTCATAGTAACAATTTTTGTTGCAATTTCCTGCTGCTTAATTATACGTCTTTTCTGATTGGACTAAAAATATTAACATTTTTTAAACAACATCTTATGCAGAAAGTCTTTCAACGTTTTGTTATACTTACACCCATTGGTGTCGGACGGCCATCCAAAAACGTATAGTCTGGTAAATTGGTAAGAGGTCCAAATTCATTGGGATTGGACGGTAAACCCTGCTCCTCACGCCATTTTTGATCTAACGATAGACTGGCCGTACACGAGATATTTCTAGCTGCATGTAGATATTTGTTAGAAAAATTATAACGTGTTGCAAAAAATCATGTAGATTTTTACTTGCCTATTGAGCTTTTAATTAAAGCAGTGGAAGTTTTAGCAATCTTTAACATTATTAATATATTATTTTTAATTTAAAATGTTAATAAAAATTCTCTGCAATCAATCCGCAGGTTTACGTATTTTTCTTCTGCAACTAACCTATATATTTATAGCAACTGTCAAACCAATCAGTGTTGTAAAACGATTTAAGCTTTAAGGTAAATATTTGTACTGGAACACTACCTATTAACCCTTTATCAGCATTATTTGATAAATATCAAATTTATAAACTTTTTATCGTTTTGAAATAAAATCGAAACTTTTAAATTTAATAGAAATATTACAATGCTATATATTTCTAAAATCTAAATCGTTTTTAATATTAAAGAACATTTAACTTAAAAAAGTATCAATTTTAGGCAATAACTATTCCTCCATTTGATCTGGTATTTCGGAATCCTCTATAACCTTCGTCGATGGTATGTAAACCTTAAATGCAAATTTCGATTTAACAAAGGAACCGGTATTCAACACCGTACAGCCATGTTGAGATGTCGAAAAGCTTTGGCACGAATCGCCAATTACTATTAAATCTGGCAATGGATATAACCACAGAGCAGGATCATAATCCCAATGCACCGGCATAGCTATGGGATGAATAGGTGTTAAATGACCTTGACATATTAGTGTACGAGTAAAATGGTGTTCAATTTTTGAAGTATCTGGTGGAAAATGTAGCGTATTACGGCAAAACTTTGCCATTAAATCCAAGCGACAGACGACAATTTGCTGGGTACAATATTGAAGGCGGCATGGATTCGTAGCTAGAAAGGTGCGGGGCCATGCTTTAAGTAAACCACTGACTAAGGTATTTGGTATAGGTGGGCGGGGAAAAATGTTAGGAGCTGAGGGATCTTCACATGAAGGTATAAGTATGAGTTCGGTTTGCTTTTTCAATTGTTCACAGCCATTGGCTAAGGCAGCCAAAGCATTGAAGTGTTGTTTTAAGGCATGATGTTGTCGTTCACTGGCTGCAAACGGTCCCATAAGTACTATAGCCACCGGTGGACACGAATCGTAACCCACAAATAACATGCGTAATTTCTCCATTACCAATGGAATATCTAATCTAACATCCGATAGAAATACTATAGTTGCCTCGGTGTTGGTTCTTTCCAATTCCTGCAATCTGGGGGAGTATTTTAAAAGTTTTGTGGATTCACCACCCCAACTGTTCTGTGTACCAAAAAATGCTCGACTACTAGCTGCTGGTTCAGCTGGAGGGAAACCCAAACCATCCACTAAAATAAAGAAAAAGCATATTATTAAGTTATTACAACAACTTTAAACATTCACATACCTTTAAGCACACCACTACTATAAGAGCCTTCAGCTAATACATAACATCCTTCACAGAAAAACCCTGCATGAAATCTAGCTGCACTCAAGTCTAGCTCAACACATCCTGTTGGATCTTCAATATAGAATTTACCTTCCTGGAGCTGAGTTAACAGACCTATAACTACTGCTTCCTCTACTGAAGAATTGGCGAGTAGATTTTCACAGTATAAAAGTTTGAATTTTTTAACTCTGGCCTCTGCCGATACACCGTTTTCAATGACAGGTGGAGCAAATAGCTCATGCCTTAAAGTTTTTTGCAAAAGCATTTCATAACGCTGCCTTAAATGTGCTGATTTCCTAGTAGTCTTTGCCAATATCCCTCTTGGTTCCTTATCCAGCTCAAATTTTTTACTCATTTTATTGTAAACATAACGCGGCACATCGGATGCATTGATTATCGAAAACACTGTCTCACCCTCATCCAAACCCACTCGATTGATTTCATTAATGGCCTTTTCTAGAGCCGCTCTCTCTACATGAGTCGATTTCAGACGCTGACTTTGAAGATT
Organism: Sarcophaga variegata; assembly: GCA_932273835.1. NCBI lineage: Eukaryota > Metazoa > Arthropoda > Insecta > Diptera > Sarcophagidae > Sarcophaga > Sarcophaga variegata. Next base: position 11,155,953 of record OW026360.1, read on the forward strand.
TTCCGTAATAATAGTCAGCCATTTATCACGTTCCTCCTCATCAAAGGGCAATAGTTGTTCTGCCAGGAACACACTGTTCTCTGATCTTATAAGGAATCCACTTATTTTAAACGATGTTGTTATTTTCTTCTTTAACTTGGCTAAATCGTCCATACTTTTGTTATTTCTAAAAATTTGTTGCAAAAACAATAAAATGTAAACAATAAGGAAATTTACAACAACAGCAACATGTGTCAAAAATTCCGCCAATAATTTAATTCAATATGGAAGGAATGAGTTGCCAGATGAATTCTGCTTTTGTAAATTTCAATATTAAACCAATTGATAAATAATAAATTGAATATATATAAATAAATTTCAATTAAAATCAATCTAAGTCCGCTATAAAACTTACTGTTACAACAACCCTTTATTTAATTTAAATTTTTAAAAAGCATTTCTTAAATGTTATAAAAAATGTCTCAAGTGTAATCAGAAGTCACCAATTATAATTTTACAACTTGGCAGCACTGTTTTGAAGAAGCCTTTTATTTCCCACTTAAATTTAACGTCCATTTTTTTGCGTTACAATCGAAGTAAAAATTTGTTAACGCGTGGAATATACTCTTGTAAATTTGTAAACGGGTTTCGAAGTGAATATTTGTTAATTTGTGAACGGGTTTCGAAGTGAATATTTGTTAACTTTATGTGAATATCCTCTTGTTAATTTGTAAACGGGTTTAGTGTTTAGAATATTAAAACTTCCCTCGGGTAAAGGGATTAAAATTAAGATCACAAGAAGGATAAATTGTAGAACACATAAAGTGGATGACGGTCTAGAGGTTTCAGTAGTTTTCTATGCCAAATCAACTGACTATGCCAAATACTAACCAAGGCATATTATACTGCACAATGCATGTTACAAGTGGCCTTGAATTACTTATCAATACTTTGCAATATGGATGTAGCATCCGGCAATACATTATTTTGTTTCAACAACTTGTGACATAATTGCCGCCTATCTCAATTAAAAACTGCTTTAAGTGCCGCATTCCATCAACATTTGCCAATTTGAAATGAATATACACACCATTGGGAAAATGACTTTCAGATTTTAAAACGTTCTCATTGAGTGCAGCTGTTTTCTCAAGTTTTTCCGGTGAGGGATAATCCTTCATATTCTTGGTTTGATTAAAGTTCTTCCAGTTTCCGATGGTTGAAGCAACTTTAAGTTCCACTAATAATATGTGTACAAAAAATATTGGATACTTCTGCGTCGTACAAAAAAAGGGGGTAAGTCAAGTGTATAAACGGTGTCAACTAGATTTCTTGCGAAACGTTTGTTTACTCTTCCAACAATAGAAACAGAACGAACGTGTCCCTCGATCTGAAATTAGTAAAATACTAAAGTCATCTATTGCAAGAACAATTATTCTTCATCTTAAACATTAAGGAATGAAGGTATGTGATGAAATCATGTAATTATGTTACTATTTCTAAAATTTAAACGAGATACTACTCCCCTTGTCATGTGCAACATTTAATTTTGCCAATTGTAGCGTGCAGTTAAAAAAATATAAAATTTTTATTACTATTTTTACAAGAAATATCCTTACAAAATATATGTATGTATGTACATGAAAAGTGCCATGTTATTATAACAGGAAAAGCACCGCAAGAAATTGTATTCGTTTAAGAATTTTACATACACTTATATTCTAGCATACAATAAACTTATTTCAGTATACAAAAGCTTACAGGATAAATATTTATGTGACTGTATGCAAATGTATATGTATGGGTATAATAATCATGAATGGTTTTACAACTACAATATTATTGCCAGTGTAATAAAAATGAAAATGAAACTGAGCAAAACAAATTTGGAGATTCACCGTAGCAAAAGACGAAGTTGTGTTTGCTATTTATGTGTGCTCAATGAAAATTATTGAAAAATACAAACATACATACATATGTACATATGAATATAATAACCTATTTAAAATACGCAATATTTCATACAAGTACGAGGAATAGCTTAAAAGTAGCCTTGTATTTAACACGCGGCGCTATAGTTTCTCTGAATAATAGGTTCTTAGGTTTCTTATGATAACAGTCTTTTGTAGGCTGCATTTCTTATTAACATTTGCTTGGAATTTTGTTTGCAAATTAGAACTGGCCGAACTGATGGGCACATCATTGCAATTAAAGCTGCCTTAAAAATTCTTTCTTAATGTCTAGATTAAAATATGCGCTTATTTGTAATTTCTTAAAACATTCAAGTGTTAAATAAGTTCCACTTTAACAAATAAATTCATTGGCCTTGAAAATTTTAACAAGAAAATTTTTGTCCCCTGTACACATATTCATTTATATTCCTCATAATTCTTTTACTTTTCACCATCCGACCTTGTTTTGTAAAATATTTAAGTTGCTCTCTTGCCCTATTGCTGTTTCCTGTATTTACAAACACTGTCACACACACACAAACACATACAAAGAATGTTGCCTACTTTTGGGAATTTCAAATTCAAATACAAATATTGTTGCGAACATAATATAACGTAATTATTATGCCACTGACACACACGCATAGGCCTTTATATATATGAACACAACAACACATTGTTTGGAATTATTCGACGAATACAAATACAAGAAAGAGGGTCCAATGCCTAGCGGTTTCAATCGATCTGCGGGTCATAATCACACCATAACACAATTGCATTAAATAGCAAAAACAACAACAGCACTGATATCATAATCATCAGCATTATGAACATTGTCATGATTATCACAATTCACAATTACAATCAGAATCAGATTCAGAATCATCATTATTATCATTGTATTCCATATTTGTTTTGGTTTGATTGTGTAATTCTGTTTGATTTTAATGGACAATTGCATACACAATGGAATTAATCATTTTGTCATCACCACATTGTTTGCCACTGATTATTTGGTGTTCCGCTTAAATGTACGCTGACAAGTGATTCATAATTAATTAGTACCTGTCACTCTGTCTGTTGGTTCACAATCTCCTCTATAACTTATTAATGATGTTTGTTTTTATTCTGTGCAGCGATAATTGCAGTCGTGATACCATTTTAAATTATGAATTGCAAACATTGAAAAGATAATGGCCGCATTAGTTATTGGCCATAAAAATGATGAATTTTTTTAGCTCTTCCATCTTTTTGGTTTTGTTTCAGTGTCTTAAGTGAAAGTTATCTAGCTAAGCTGATGATTGAGATACTTTAGCAGGTTCTAGAATGATAGGGTTGCCATCTTACGTTGCCTAAAAATAAAGCCTTCTGTTATGGACTATTTCCAGAGGCTTTGAAAGGTATTGTGACAAATGAGAGAAGAATATTTTGTTCGAAAAAAACAGCATTGGAAGGTGGGTGATCAGCCGGCTTGAGATCGAAAATATTGAAATGCAAATTCGAATGTAAAATATGATATAATAAGCATCCAGTCTCTTTAAATGTCTACTTGCTTACTTTCTTACCAATAGCTTACACAGTAAGTTGATTGTGGCAACCATTATCACCCCATAATGCTCGATAAGTGTACACTTTTGAATCATCACTTTTGTAGTCAGTCTAACTTTAATCCGATAACCATCACCAATAGCTGTACATTGTAATGCGATAACACTTAACACTCAGTCCCTGTAGTATATTTGTTTTGTTCGTGTACAACATGTGTAACTATTTTCTAAAGAACTGAAAGCGAAACCTCTAAACCAAATAGCCAACCAACCAAACAGCCATTCAAAAATTCTAACTAAACATTTACAGCAAGCGTTACATTTTTAATGAACCCCTTTACAGGTTTTCCGGCCTTTGTTTGTTTTTTGGCCATCCAGCCGTTGCTTCTAAAGCTGTTGTTGGTGTTTTGGTGGTTGTTAATGCTACAGCTGCTGCTACTTTGTCAAGTTCATGGAAATATTTTGAAATTTTGGTTGTGGTTAACGCACAAAATATCAGCAACCGAACTCAGCCACATCATACGCCTATTTCGACACGCATGTTTTTCAACCATTTCAGGGATATTTTTCATTTTCTTTTTTCTGATTTTTTGAATTTTTTTCTCCTTCAAACTACCAAAACAGCCTTTTAAAACTCTTTACCACCGTCCCTACTAATACAGGGAAATGGAAAATAAAATAAAAGGTTTAGAAAATTTGTTGGGATATCCTTAACCGTAAAAACACTTTGAGTGCTTGCTCCTGTACATAGATGGTTTACGCACTCGCTTGACGAATAAACAAAAATGTTGGTTACAAATGGGGTTTTAGTTTGGCGGTGGTCTGCCCCTTGAAATCCTTCTGTTCATTTATTTTAACGAGTTCATAGATACACTATCCAAAGTGTTGGTATGTATGTGGGTGGCTGGCTTAAGCATACATGTTGTGTTAATTTTTGTATTTAAAAGCGATTTGTAGAGCGTTATATTGAAACAAGAAAACAAAACACAAACAACTGCTGTCTACTGTCTCTGGTATTTGTATTCTGTTGGCTGGGGTTTGTTATTTTTTGGTATTTGAATTCTGTTGCCTTTCTCGTGTGGTCGGTTTATATAATTTTGTAAATTACCACACATTCACACCCACACTCACACATACATACGAGCGTGTTTTTGGCACTAAATAAACGCTCCAGTAACCATCCACAAGTACAAATAGTGTATTTGTATGAAATTTTACTTTTATTTAGACACGGTTTTAAAGGACTTTAGCAAAGCAGGGTTAAGTGAAAATCATTTATTAGGGGGCTTTAGAATTTTCGGTGTTTTATAGGTAAAGAGTGTGTAAAATCGGGATTTTTTCATTGATGGGGAAAATATCATCGAACTAAGAGTTTTATAAATCTAGGCAATGTAATGTCAAAGGACGGTAGGCACGTAGATTCCAATTTTCTGAAAAAAAGCGATCATGTTTTGATAGCAATACCTTATCTCCAAACTCTTGCGGATCAAGACACAGTCGTAGACAGAACCGCACAATAAAAAAACAAACAAGTCTTTCTAGAAACTTGGCAATACCTTATCCCCAAACTCTTGCTGGTCAAGACACTGTCGTAGATATAACCGCACAACAAAAGTCTAGCCGCACCAAATCGTATGATATTGGCGCCTAATTAACGATTAAAAAACGTGAAACTAGTCTTTCTGGAAACTTCTCATGCAATAAAACCAATGTCGATTGTATTGTATGGCACGTGGCATCGTTAGTTAATAATCTTGAATTGCAGACCAAAACACACGATATCTTACGGCCATAAAGCGGACCTTCCAGGCTAGTTTTCGAAAAAATATGACCCAATAACCCTTCCAGACTAAAGTGGGCACTACATAGTACATGGTTTTGGGTTCTCTGTGCCACATATGCAGCAGTTTTGTATACTGTCGTAACCACCGACTTTGAAGTCGCCATAGTCTAGTAGGTAGTGTGTTGGCTTATTAGACGTAAAGCCAGTGTTCGAGCCCCAGGCCAGGCATCAAGACAAAAATACAAAAAGTTTTTCTTCGGTGACTACCTCTCAGCAGATTTCTGGTAAAAACTCTGAGAGTAAATAAAATTGCCATGAACAAGTTTCTCAAAAATCTGTCGTTCGAAGTCGACTTTAAAAACTGTAGGTCCCACCCCTCATGTACAAAAATAAATGCAAACAACATAAGTGGTGTGAGAAACTAGGTCGTAATCCTGACTGAAGGTTTGTAATGACAAATTATGTATATATATGTATCTGAATACAATTATTGGCAACTAGAAGTGCAACTGTAGTTCAGTTGCCCTGTGTAATCGAGCCATTAGTTTTAATTTTAAAGTTGAGAGAGGATTGCTAGTGAACTGTCAGACATTGGTTTGCCTATTGATACTGAATTATCTCAATTTCAAGAAATTTATTAACCACTTGGCAACCCTATACAAAATATTAATGTACCATATACTGACTTATATAATGTATTATGTTTGCAATTATCTTTTTTCTTTAATTTTTATTTTGACTCATGATACCAAAGAACGATTCTCGTTTACATGTGTTTTTAATACTGTTTTATGGAATGTTTCAATTAATTCCGCTCAAAGATTAATAGTTTCGTAACGTAAAATATTATGCTCAGTGGCGAGGCCATAATGTATACAAAATGGCTAAAATAAAATACACATGCATACGTACATATACTACCATGTTAATGTAAGGATAAACATTTGTAATGCTCTCACATAACGATAACATATAATTTCCGATAGCATTTCCGTTTAATGCAGAGAATATTTTTATTTTTTTTCTGTATTTTCAACTTTTGCTTGATTAACATTTTATGTTTACACATACAGTCTTAATGTGTGTATGTGTGTGTTAGTGTCTATTTTTCATTTTTGTGTCTACGCCAGTTTATTTGTCACTGGGGGAATTTTTCCATTTGTTGCTGTGCTGTTCGATCTATTTTTCAAGCAGCTTCTTTCCCTATCTGTGTGTTCATGTATGTATGTATATGATACGGTATCCTATACTGTTGCAAACAAAAATTCTCATGTATTGTTTGTCTGCCTTTGTTGTTGTATTGAAGTATTGAAACTTTTAATTCGAATTTCCTTTTCATATTCAATTTCATGTGTTTCATGTATCTGTGGTACAGAGAACAACGTTCAGGAGGGACATCTAAATGGCAAACAATCCAATTTTCATTAGATGTTGTGTGTTATGGTTTCATTTTTTGTTTGTTTTGTTTTTCTTTTTTGATTCTTTTGTTTATTTAAGGAATTTTTTTGGTTTTAATTTATTTGTTGCTGTTGTTTTTTTTTTTTGTCTGGCTGGTTGTTGTTGTTGTTGACTTCTTTGACTCTGAAAACATTTTTGTGGCCAAGTTTTAATCACTTTTACATGCAATAAAATCCTAAAAATAATGCCAAATATACTGAAAGAAATTGTCTCTTAGCAAGCTGTAGATGCTATCAGCCGTAGTCTATACTGGAATTTCTTTTTTTTAAACTGCTCGGGGCCAATGTTAATGTTATTTCTACTTTTTAAAATCATACTTTCAAGAAGTTAAACAAACTGTACGATTACGGTTTTTTAAATGTACGTAACCGCACCATAGGGGTAGTTGTCACTATCCCCCGTGTGTGGGGCTGTCACCCACTAAATCTCCCCCTCCTTTTTTGAACTCCTTATGCCCACTCCGGAACTACTGTGGCATTACTTCGAAGTGGAGTCCGTCTTGCCATTTGGCCAGATACGCATCCGGATTGCTTAACGAACTCCGAGAAGGTGTTAAAACGTCCATTCTACTTCTATCATCCAAGTCAATTTTCTTATTTTTTAGTAAGTCTTTAGCATATCTGACTATACTATTCCAATTCTCCTCACTGTTCAGAATTACATCGCAGAAGTTCTCGACAGTACAGACGCCGACTTTGGCCTCAAGATTCCTTCTTTGCAGTCTCCATCTCTCACAATGAAAGAAAGTTTGTTCCCCGTCATCAATCGACGCATCATCATAGATGCAATTTGGTCGTGTCATCTTCCCCATTTTAAATAGGTACTTACAAAAATAACCGAGTCCAGATAACAGTTGTGTCAGATAGTAGTTAACCTCACCAAATTTCCTCTCCATCCAGCGGGTAATATCTGGGAGAAGTTTTGCCGTCCATCTACCACTCGTCTCAGTGTTCCATTCCTCTTGCCATTGTTGTATGGTTCGCCTTCTGGCGTCATCGACATTTACTGTCTCTCCGTGCACGTTTTTAGCCTCCCACACTCTCTTCCGCTCACTTGCCTCTAGACCTATAGGTATTACACCACTGATTACCAGTATTACTGATTTAGATACAGTCCTATACGCCGATGCCACTCTAAGTGCAGCGGTTCGTTGTACCGATGATAAGATATTCCTTCTACAGTCGACCTTCAATGCCTCCGCCCAGATCTCACTGCCGTAAAGCTGAATATATTACGGTTACGATCGATTATTGTGACCAACTGGCGTAGGCGGAAGATGTGTTAAGGCAGGCCGAAATCCGTTGATCGGGTTGTTAAGGGCCAATTAAGTAAGTAAGTACGATTAAATAATATTTTACATTGCGCCCCTTGGAAGCTTTTGCTCTTATTTTTGTATCTTCAAAGGTGGCACTATCGTAGCCATTGCAGTATCGCGAATCTCTACGTGTTCTTTGGTTGATCACGGCTTCTTAGGTTAGGTTAGGTTAGAGCACGTGTACTTGTCAATTAAGACAAGTACAGTACCCGGAGGTCGAATTGACCCATTGTACAACGTCCTAGTTTCTCACACCACTTATGTTGTGTGTGTTAATTTTATACATGAGTGGTGGGACCTACAGGAACGACAGATTTTTTGAGAAACTTTTTCATGGCAATTTTATTTACTCTCATAGTTTTTGCCAGAAATCTATTGAGACGAAGTCGCCGAAAAAAAATGCTTTTTGTATTTTGTCTTGATGTCTGGCCTGGGGCTCGAACCCTGGCTTTACGTCTAATAAGCCAACACACTACCTACTAGGCTTCTTAATCCTTAAAATTCCATTCAATCTTGTGTTTTACTATCGGTTTTATTTCTGATGGCATACCTGATTTACTGAACTATAATTTTCTTCAGCACCGCCTCCTTTTTGATTAAGTTTCACAGACCCACATTGCTGATAAGATGGTTTGCACGTATCTATGACGTGCATCAGATATTTAAGAAATGTTAGACACAGAAAATGTCTTAAACTTCCAAAAAATTCCTTGTATTTGTGTCAAATTTTATGTTCTTCGTTTAGGATACATTCGATTACTTAAGAATATTCTAATTTTCAGGGTTTTTTGAATATAACTAAGTATGGTAGCTTGAGCAAATTATACTTTTAAGGCTTCAAACCAAATTCTTTCTTAGGAGAACTGCAAAAGACCCCTGCGGAAGACTACGCTCTTCTAGATGTTACTGAGCAGGAGGCTATAAGCTAGCCAGATACCAGATAGTCTAATGCGAACTCTGCTTATATTTTGAAAGTTTAGAATTCATAAATGATAAGGGATATCGGGTGTATGTCTTACAATAATAAGGATCTGTAGTAAAAAAAAATTATTAGAAAACAGGATTCTTATGAATCCTACGTTCTTTTTGTAGAAATCAAAAAAATTTTAAATATTTCTAAGGCATTACTTCGATTTCATCAAAACTAATTTTATACTATAATTTAACACAGTTTATCTCTGTCAGTGTATTCCGATTAATTACAACATCTTCTATTTTAAGAATTTCCATTACATTCTTAAGACAAATAATTTTGAAATTCTGACTTTCAACTGATTTATAGTCTGTGGTGAATTGTTTTGTGTAATAAATTTCATCAAAACCAACAAAATAGCAACGCCAGCAGTAATATCCACAAAAAAATTGTTTAAAAAATATTTCAGTTATGATGGGGAAAGAATGCCAAGTCTATGAACTCATACTTATCAATTTGCAAACTTAGAAATAAAAACCAAAATTTAGGCAGAATGATACCCTACATCACAATGAAGTATTGGAGGTTAGAATCATACATACATACATACATAATTGGTCAATACAACCCTTTAGTCAGGATTACGACCTAGTTTCTCACACCATTTATGTCGTATGCGTTAATTTTTATAAATGAGTGGCGGGCCCTACAGTTTAAAGTCGACTCCGAACGACAGATTTTTGAGAAACTTTTCATCGCAATTTTCATTTACACTCAGAGTTTTTGCCAGAAATGTGTTGAGAGGAAGTCGCCTAAGAAATATTTTTTCGTATTTCGTTTAGTTGCAGATGCCTGACCTGGAGTTTGAACCGTGGCCTCGCGTCTAATAAGCCAATCTCTATCTACTAGACTATGACGAATTCACATTAAACGTGGAATGTAAAATTAAGTAAGTGTAGGGTAGGTACGCTCTGACCTGGGGTTTGAACCGAGACCTCAAGTCTAATAAGCCAACACACTAACTAGTAGATCACGGCGACTGAGGTTAAAATCTTCATGTGGAATAACATACCAAAGAGACCTTTAGAAACATGTTTAAACTTCAATCTATGTATTGTTTCCTACTTACCGGAACCAGTGATCTACTAACCTAGCTGATTCAGCTCAATTTTGGGTAAGGATTAGTTCAATAAATATTGAAGCTAAATTGCCGGATTATAATGCTTAATGCGAATCAAGGATCGCATTGTCTTACGACTTTTAATCGCATTGTCCCTACATAACATTTATACATAATTGGCCTTTACAACCCTTCAGTCAGGATTACGGCCTAGCTTCTCACATCACTTATGTTGTGTGTGCTAATTTTATACATGAGTGGTGGGACCTACATTTTAAAGCGGACTCCGAACGACAGATTTTTGAGAAACTTTTCATGGTAATTTTATTTTCCGCTCAGAATTTTTGCCAGAAATCTACTGAGAGGAAGTCGCCGACGAAATATTTTTTTTTATATTTCGTTTTGATGTCTGACCTGGGATTTGAACGAGGCCTGAGTTATAAACAAAATAATTTATTACTCCCATGTCGCTATAGGGTGTATAACAATGCCTATAACCTCTGCGCCTCTACTGTTTAACAAAAATATTTCAGCAATGTCGGCTGGATGAGTGCGGGTTGCTAGAACTTAAACTCAAATACATTAACAATAAAGTTTATACTTTAATATGAGTATTTAACCCCAAAGAGAAGCTTTTTGGAAATATTTTCGTTTATATTCGTGACATTTTCAAAACAATAAATAAAACATTAATTCGAAATAATAAAATAATTCATTCTCTTCTCGGTTAATTTTTATAATTTTATTTATACAATCATTTTATTTATGTATTAATGGTTGGTTATAAAATAATAAAAAATAATTTTTTAAAAATATGTTGATTACGTCGTAGCCTAAATTAGTATAAAATGATATTTTGTTCGTGAATTGAGTAAATTTTTTAAGTATTTTCTCCCTGTCCAATACATTTAATGATGAGCGAAATTACCAAGACTCTGCTGTAAGGATTGCAAAATACCAATTGGAATCTGTAAAGAGAGAAAAGTAATACAAATTATTTATTTAAGGTCCTTTAGATGAATAAATACAGAATGAAAATGAACATTTTACAATGGCGAAGGGTAGAAGGTGATCAAAGGCCTAATAAGACAGGGTTTAAATGAAGTTCTCCTGGCAACAGGAACGACCATAAAGAAGCCGTCAAGAGATACCGGAAGAGTTTTCTTTTCTGTTTTATAGTCGTACTACCATAGAAGTCTTTCAAAGAGAGATATGGTAGATGGGCTAGAAGAGCATGACATTTACTGTTGTGTCGATATTTTCTCCTCGGACCTTGAAAATTTATTGTGGGGTCACGCAAACTTCTCAACAGGCCGTACCAATATCCGCAGCTGGTCTCCAAGGTGAACAGTCTCTAGTCGATAGAATGTAATGTAGGTAAGGGAAGTCGGCAAATTAGATCCGTAACTTCGGGATAAGGATTGGCTCTGAAGATTGAGATAGTCGGGCTTGATTGGGAAGCAATAACATGGTTTATGTATTCGTTCTGGGTAAATAGAGATTTTCGGATCTTGTTCCTCGGATAGTAGTTACGTAGCCAATTGTGGAACTTTCTTTCTACAATTTTTAGGGAATTATCGCAAGATACATTCCTTTTAAATTATAACGACTATCAATTAACAATCAATTCAGAACTGGCACGGACTTGGGGAATCCGACTGTCTAATTAAAACAAAGCATTGTGATGGCCCTAACGTTTGTTGACACAATGTGATTTTTTGAAGTAGCCGTGGTCTAGTAGGTAGGCTTATTAGACGAAAAGCCAGGGTTCGAGCCCCAGGCCAGACATCAAACTAAAATACAAAAAAAAAAGTATTTCTTCGGCGTCTTCCTACGACATAACTCACATTAGAAATGTAGGCTGGAAGAAGTTAAAGAAATTTCTAGAGCACACAGACTTCCTTTAGAGCATGTGGTAGGTATCCCTAATGGTGATACAGGCCTCAAACTTTAGCTTGGTCTCCTCTACTTTAACTTGCTGGCCTATTCGATACTGAAATGCTGAACAACTCATTCATATTTTAAGCAATGAAATGGATTCCATGAATCTAGCTGAATATAGCTGATGGAACTGGTGATGATTTCAGTTTAAAACACTGTCATTAGAACAGGGTCAAGAATTTTGGCTGCCTTCCAAAATGTTAGTTGCTTTGTGTTTGAACAAAGTATCGTGTTTCTTAATGCCGCTGTACAAAAATATATACAATGTATTCTATTTCAAAACGTCGTCAATGTGTATTTTTAACGCAGTCAAAAAGCAATCAGGCATCGGATTTATAGTTGATGCATTGTTTGGTTACTTTGCATATCTACATAGTTTATATACAGTAGTAGAACTGCATACAAACTTTGTATTGATACATTTTGGAAGGCAGCCTTTAAGTGCAACTTAAGGGCAGTTTTTGAAATTTGTATTGCCTGGTTGTTCCATAATAATCAAATATTTTCTCCACCTAAAGAGGTATGCACAACCGAAGAACATCTAATTAAGATTAAGAACTTTTGTTTCTCTACCCGCATACTCTTTTATGTGTCTTAATGAAATGAGTATTTCCCGCTTACTTACCTGTAAAGCGCCTGTTACCACACCGGAACGATCGTCTCTAATGACGGTTTTGCATTCTGATTTTGAAGAACTGCATGGTGTCATGGCATCAGCAGGATGTGGTGGTGGTGGTGGTGGAGCAATCAATTGACGTCTAGCAGGGTACTGCTAAAGAAGAGAAAATAAAAACAAAATTAAATATTTTTAAAGCAGCTTTCAAAAAATAATTTAAAATAAACAGAATCTTTTTTCAGAGATTTTAATTTCCGTTTATCTTTTTTGTTGGGTTTTTGTTTAAAATTATGCGCATAAAGGAATTTGTGTGCGTACATAAGCCAAACATGCCAAAAACATTAGTTGCATATGAATTAAAACCACAATTATGGGTTTTTAGTTTAAAATTTTTACGAGACAGACAAAAAAAAAGCAGCAAAAATAAAATGTAAATTTCTTTAGACAGCAACATTAAAATGTTTTGTGTTGTGTGTTGTCTGTTGACACAAATATGCTGTTAAAAGCATTGGTTACAATAAAATCTCTTTAAACCGACCATTTCAAAGGCTTTTTCAATAGATTTTGATGACAGTATAATATTTTTTATTTCTTTGTATCATGTTTGTGTTGGTTTTCTGTAATTTGTTGTTGTAGAAATATTCCAAAATTCTAGCACATTCGAAATACAAGCTTAATCATACAAAATATATTTGTGTACCCTACATTTGTGTTGATGTTTATCACTTTCAAGTCGCCGTAGTCTAGTAGGTAGAGTGGCTTATTAGATGTAAAGCCACGGTTCAAATTCCAGGTCACACATCTCCAACATAACGAAGTATGAAAAATATTTCTTTGGCGACTTCCTCTCAGTAGATTTCTGGCAAAAAATTTAAGCGAAAATTAAAATTGCCATGAAAAGTTTCTCAAAAATTTGTCGTTCGGAGTCGACTTTAAACTCTATGTCCCGCCGTTCATGTATAAAATTAGCACACACAACATGAGGGGTGTGAGAAGCTAGGCCGTAATCCTGACTGAAGGATTGTAATGGCCAATTATGTATAAATGTTTGTCACTAGGCTTTAAGAGAGATAGAGAGAGAGAGAGAGAGATAACCATAACCCATGATCCGTCAGCGCTTTTACCCTACAGTGAGCCTCTAATTGTCTCTATTTGTCTTTTGTAGAGCGGCAGTTTTAAAAGGCTAACAAAAGATTCAGAACGGAAGTCCCTTCCGACAGAAAAGAATCACACCCTTAGTATACGCAGATTCAATTACTACAGTGTAGTTACCAGATTGCAGTTAATTTTATGCGACTGAAGCCCGGATTGGTGTATGGTTGCTCCAGACCCCTTTAACCACAATGAAAAATTCAACAATCTTCTAACCGATAAGCAATCAAACACTTCAAGGGTCCAGATGGATTCAATCTCATCAAACTCCATGCTTTTGTAGAATAAAGAGGAGGAAAGCCATGAGTAAATTAAGACTGAATATTCAAATGTACATGCTTTCAGGGCACTCTATCTTACACGTATACTTAAACCGGATTCAGGGCATTTGATGAAGACATCGAATTAATGGAGTTTTCGTAAGCTTGAGCTCATCAAACTCTATGCTTCGGATGCTGGGCAAGTTAGTATTGGCATCAAACCTAACAATTTCGTATGTGTTAACACGCCGTGAAGGGAATTAATTAAAAAATAATTCAAAGATCTTCGAAACAATCTTTCAATCGATAAGCGATCAAACACTTCAAGTGTCCAGATAGATTCAATCTCATCAAACTCCATGCTTTTGTAGAATAAAGAGGAGGAAATACATGAGTAAATTAAGACTGAATAAAGGCGATTTGTGTATTCCAATGTGCCTGCTTTCAGGATACTCCATCTTACATGTATACTTAAACCGGATAACTCGGTAAATAATAAGGAATTCAAGGCATTTGATGAAGACATCGAATTGATGGAGTTTTTGTAAGCTTGAGCTCATCTAACTCCATGCTACGGGTGCTGGGCAAGTTTGTATTGGCTAAGTCAACCATCAAACCTAACAGTTTCCCATGTGTTAAGACGCCATGAAGGGAATTAATCAAAAAATAATTCAAAGATATTCGAAACATATTTCTCGGTTTCCATGGTCTTGAATATAGTGGCTATCGTCACCTGTTTGTGGCTACATTACTAAGAGCATTAGCTGATTAAAAGCTTATAAAATTGTTATAGGCATGCTAGGATTGAGTAGCATTTATTGCAAAAAGGATTTTTATTAACCATTATGTAACCACCATTAAAAGTTGAAACGAAGCAAATTTAATGGCCCGATTAAAAACATTGACATTGACAAGCTGCCTCAAGCCTGCCATTCTATGAGACAGCAACAAAGCTACTGCATGTAATATTTATACGTGTATCCTTTTGCAACGTTCACTTTGCTTGCCACATCGAGCATTTTAATTACTTTCATATGGTTTTTCAAATGTCTTTCAATACTTAATGGATAGTTGTTAACATTACGTTACGGAGTGGTTATTTCTTTTACGTGTACTCTTCTCTCGACTACTCTTCTTTAATTCTTTACATTCTACGTAAACATTTTTATTTATAAAATCGTTTATAAAACTGAATTATTCAGAAGAGTTTTTTTTAACTGAAATTTGTTTCATTCGGGTAATGCTGTGCGATGACAAATGGAAATAAAATTTAATTGAATTACTCGTTTAATATGAAGATAATTGCATATGCAATAATGCTGTTCCATTCTATTAAAATAATATAAAAGAGAAAATAAACCCCATATTTAATCACGAGATATTTTTAAATGAAATGTGAAAGTCTGTTCAGATTAGCGTCAGAGACGAGTGTCGAAAGAGAATGACAATACTTGTGCTGGTTTATTGGTTCGGAATTTGAAATAACCCGACTATCCTATCATTAAAGCCCAGAAAAAAAAACAGGAAACTGATTGTTTTTAAGTGAGCGTGGCCATAGATTATAGTATGAGCATAAATTGAAACCTTCCCTTTCTGTAGTTAGAGACGTGTATAGCTATTGTGCCCAATACAAAACACCTGAAGATCATTGGACTCATTGTGCCCATCGAAAAAATAAAACGAAATACATGGAATAGAGAAAGAGTGAGGAAAAGAAAAGTGAGGCAAATACAACAGGGCGATCACTTCCATACATACATATATAAATAGTCATAACAACACTTGAGTCAGGATTACGACCTAGCTTCTCCACAGCACCTACATATGTTGTGTGTGTTTAATTTTATATGTGAGCGACGGGACCTACAATTTAAAGGCGACTCCGCAAGACAGATTTTTGAGAAACTTTTCATGGCAATTTTATTTTGAAATTTAGAAATCTGCTGAGAGGAAGTTGCCGAAGAAATACTTTTTGTATTTTTTCTTGAAGTCTGGCCTGGGGCTCGAAAGCTGGCTTTACGTCTAATAAGCCAACACACTACCTACTAGACTTCGGCGACCACTTAAGCGTGGATAAATGCAAAACCCTTAGGCATTTCACTTCCAGTATGAATTTCAACTAAGCCTGAATACCAGCACCCGATATAGAGTTTAAATACCTGAAGAACTCCGCTGATAAGGTATTCAATTTCTTCGAGAAAGAGTCGGACAGATACAAAGGAGATGTGCTACTCCAACTGTGTCCAACTCTTCTCATATCCACATATTCTGAAAAAAATCCGATTATAATCTCAGTGATCTGATTTCACAATACGCTGTAAGGAACCCAGCTTACTAAGTTCCAGCAGCGAGCCCGACCTTCCATTGCCGATGAAAGACCAATGGATCTTTCCTAAATATCTGATTTATTCATCCAGCAAATGTGCTTTATCATGCATCTCTTGAGAGTTTCCTAATCTCGGAAGTGCGTTAACCTTCTCGTTTCTATGAGTACCAATATATCTCGAACCAAATAGATACTAATCGTGTCCCAAGACTTCTATGGAATTTTTATACTTAAAACTTAGATCAGGCCGTTCATATCACCTTTAGAGTAGCCTGACTATGAGTAAATGTGACGTAAGGATCCCTATTAGAAGAATCGTGTTTAGCCATGGCTTTAGGAATTTCCAAAACAACAAATACCCTGGCTTGATTAACACTGCTGATATCATTCCGTTTATAACGAAGCTGCAGTTTGAGATTTGCACAAAAGACATTGGCACCAGTGTTTCCACGCAGTTCGTTGCAACAAAAATAGGAGCTCGTATTAAAAATTCCATTTCATCTTGAATTCTATCTTGAATAAGAGTTCTCAATCCAGTGATAACATACTCTACGTGAAACATATAATCGGTGGTTCCATACACGTGTTACATTGTTATCAGCGGAGAAAAGATTGTCAGAAATTCAGAGTGGCTCTAAGGTTCTGGCACAGAATTGTGGTAAGAGCAGAGTATGCCCGTGATACCTAAAGAGTTAATGTTGTAGGTCTTATAAAAGATTCCCAGGCGATAGCTCCTATTTAAGTTATCTCACCAAACAACAGCCACATGGCCGTAAAATCGAGGTATAGATCCTATGAATGCCCCCAGACGAGAGTTCTCAACATTTACCTAAGGAGTTACGACACTGCTATAATGCATTCTGATCCTCCTTAACCTTTGCCTCCTTTGCCTTTACAGCAAACCAACACTAAAGCTTTCATTTCTCTGAGAAAAGTCACTGTGAGGAAAATCTGATCAGACTTTGGAGTCTTAAGAAGGTGATTCAGTCTTTAACTCAACAACGACTTCATGAATTTTAAATTCTAAGCAGTAAATTCCATATGGTGTACATCAAACTTGTAATGTAAACTTTAACGTTATACCACATTGACACATTCCGTTATTACTTCATCACTTATTGATTCAAGTATAACTGCTACGTTAGAGAGTAACGAACCAAAGTTGAAATAACTTCTGGTAATTTTATTGTGGAATAATGTGGAATAATGTTTTTTTATTTTCATTGTAAATATTTTTTAATGAATTAAATTTTCATTGAAAAAAAAAGAAATCGAATGGCGAAAAGTTTAAGCATTATTTACAGTGGAAAAATGCCTTCAGGAAATTTAATTTTATGGAATAAAATTCGCATTAATTACCGCTCTATTCAATAGTACACCAGTGTGAGCTGGTATTAGTGGAAGTATGTGTATCGCTATGGTAATACGGAGAGTGTGAGGCACAGTGGAATTGTTGTATAATATTAGAATAACCGTTATCTGAGTAAAATACTCTAAAAGTAGGGTAAATAAAAATTTTGTATAATTTTTTAAAACAATGCGGCTGAAGTCATTGCCGTACGTAGCATAAACGGCAAATGTAGGAGGACTTTTGAAATTTGCTGAATCAGTTTGTAAAATATAAACCTGTGGCCTAGCATATCATATAGCCAACCAAAACTTCATTCATTAGCTCAGTGTCTCAGTGTATCAATGTCTTAGTGCACCACTGTCTCAGTGTGCCAATGTCTCAGTGTACCAATGTGCAATAATAGTGTTAAAGCGATGAGGTGCTTTTGTGTCCATATTAATAATCTTATAGTCCATCCTTAACGACCAAAACTTCATTCATTAGCTTAGTCTCAGTGTACCCATGTCTCAGTGTACTAATGTGCAATAATAGTTTTAATGCTATGAGGTGCTGTTGTGTCCATATTAATAATCTTATAGCCTATTCTTAACGACCAAAACGTCATTCATTAGCTTAGTCTCAGTATAGCAATGTCTCAGTGTACCAATGTCTCAGTGTACTAATGTCTCAGTGTACCAATGTCTCAGTGTGCCAATGTGCAATAATAGTGTTAAAGCGATGAGGTGCTGTTGTGTCCATGTTAATAATTTTATAGTCCATCCTTAACGACCAAAACTTCATTCGTTAGATTAGTCTCAGTGTACCCATGTCTCAGTGTACCAACGTCTCAGTGTAGCAATGTCTCAGTGTATCAATGTGCAATAATAGTTTTAATGCTATGAGGTGCTGTTGTGTCCATGTTAATAATCTAATAGCCTATTCTTAACGACCAAAACGTCATTCATTAGCCTAGTCTCAGTGTACCCATGTCTCAGTGTACTAATGTCTCAGTGTAGCAATGTCTCAGTGTATCAATGTGCAATAATAGTGTTAAAGCGATGAGGTGCTGTTGTGTCCATGTTAATAATCTAATAGCCTATTCTTAACGACCAAAACGTCATTCATTAGCCTAGTCTCAGTGTACCCATGTCTCAGTGTACTAATGTCTCAGTGTAACAACGTCTCAGTGTAGCAATGTCTCAGTGTATCAATGTTCAATAATATTGTTAAAGCGATGAAGTGCTATTGTGTCCATGTTAAAAATCTTATAGTCCATCCTTAACGATCAAAACTTCATTTATTAGCTTAGTCTCAGTGTACCACTGCCTCAGTGTTCCAATGTCTCAGTGTACCAATGTGCAATAATAGTTTTTAAGCAATGAGGTGTTGTTGTGTCCACATTAATAATCTTATGGATGGATGGCAGTTTCTGTGTTTGTGTGTGTGTGTGTGTGAATGCCTCTGTAAGTGTGTGTGTGTTTGTGTGTGCGAGAGTATATTTTATGAAAATCATTTCACCACCACTTTTTTATTATAAATTTCCTCTTTTAATTTTCTTGTTGTTGTTTGTTGTTGTAGTTGTTGTAGTTTGTTATAGTGTTATTATAAATTTTATTGTTTCTTCGTTACCGTTATAAAATTTAATTTCAATGTGGTTGTTCTCTACCTGTTGTTGGTGATAAATTTGCGAAAACTTTTGTTGTGGTGCCAACTCTGGCGTATAGCGATTTTGTTGCTGAGTTACAATTCCTGTTGCCAGTGGTTCCAACTTCTGTTGCTGTTGTTGTTCTTGTTGTTGCTTAACAACCTGAACAATAGTTTTAGAACGATAACGTTTCGGATGAGCGTGATGACGTGGATGATTACGTTGTTTCTTGCGTAATTTAGTTTCAGTTCGTGTTTTAATTATAACGGCTGTATTGTTGTCATTACTGTTGCTGTTGTTGTTAACACCTTTGGCAATAATTCCATTTGAATTGTTCTCATTTGAATGGCTTAATGAAACGGATGAATGAATGATTGTAGGTGTTGATGATGGTGACGAGGACGAGGACGACAACGACAACGATGGTGATGGTGAGTTGGAGAATGTAGTTGCTAATGGCATAGAATTTATGTTACTGCCATCATTACTATAATATTGATGGTGATGCTGCTGATAATTGTCATTACTGACATCAATATTTAATGATTGTGTGGATGCTTCATCAAGTGCTGGCGCTTGTGCTTGGTGCAATGATGATGGTATTAGTGATG
The DNA here is from genome assembly GCA_932273835.1 of Sarcophaga variegata. Classification (NCBI taxonomy): domain Eukaryota; kingdom Metazoa; phylum Arthropoda; class Insecta; order Diptera; family Sarcophagidae; genus Sarcophaga; species Sarcophaga variegata. The sequence goes on from OW026360.1 coordinate 11,175,898, forward strand.
ATGTGGATGCATCTATTTCTTTATCAAGTATTGCAGCTTTGGGCACAACAGCCAACTAGAATAGTGCAGAAATTGTGGTTTTATTTATGGTTTACGTAATAAAAATTGATTTTTGGTTTTGTCTGTTCAATATCATCGTAGTTACTTTGAGGTTTTATTGGCCAATAAAGCCATCCATACCTATTACCCATACCCATTACCCATACAAAACGTACTTTAAGTTCAAATTAATAAATTTTTGTGGAAAATAATGAAACTTTATAAAGAAAACATGCTAAAAAATGCTGAAAAATGCTGAAAAAAAATGTTTGAAGCACGAAAGTAATATTTTTCAATGTTTTAAACATCCTGTTTGGAGAAATTATTAAAAAAAATAAAATAAAATTCATAATAAATGTGTGGGTAGAAAAATCAATTTCTTTTGCTGTCTGTCCCTTACCGTTTGAGATGAATAGAATTTTTTGGGTGGATGAATCTTTTGTATGGCATTGGCACCTTCCGTTACAGGCTGGACACTATTGACGGTATTATGCCTTTGATATGTATTTCCGGTCACAATAGTTCTTGTATGGCTGTTAACTTTACCATTGGCATACGCTTCGGAACCCCCAAAACCACCCTGAGATGTATCACCGCCCAATACAGCACTGGCACCAACATCTGGTGTAGCCTGAGCTCCAGCATACAATAAACCAGAAGCACGTCCTGTAAAAGAAAAATGTTATGGATTTATTAGTTGAATTTTGTAATAGTAGTGGTGGTAGTATAGTAGTATAATATGTCAACCAAGACATACAGACAAACTCTCTTTCATATATGTATGCACACTCGCATACAATATTTTATAACATAAAATAGTTGAGATTTGCTGTTGTCTTGTTGGCGTTTTACTCTGTATTCGTTATGTTCCAAATATCTTATGATTAATGATGTGGTTTCCGTGCCATGCCCACAAGATGGCTTAGATGATCTCTTTCTCTTTCTATTGCTATTCTATTCTACCAAAGGAATTTATACATTTTAAATGAAATGTTTTAAATATTTAGAAACTTTAAAAGGATTGAAAATGAAATTTCTTTTCACATACTTTGATTAGCGGTTTGTTTACATTCCCTTCATTAGCCATTATCCAATCCTTGAGAAAGAGAAACTCTATCCTCACTACTACACTTAAACTACAATCCAACACATTTTCACAGACTTTGCTGTCTCTAAACAACCGTTGATGGCAGCCCTATTATTCTAGAACTTGCCATAATACAACAATCACCTGTGTTTAACCGAAAAACTTGAATTACGAAAGTGAAATAAGGTATAGAAATAGTAACAATATGGGAAGAGCTGCTATGTGAACGAAAATAAATAAAAAATTGCCGTAGATGGCAGCCCTATTATTCTAGAACTTGCCATAATACAACAATCACCTGTGTTTACCCGAAAAACGTCAATTACGAAAGTGAAATGAGCCTGAGAATTACTAACAAGATGAGGAGATACGCTATGTAAACGAAAATAAATAAAAAAAGTTGCCGTAGATGCCAGCCCTATCATTCTAGAACTTGCCATAATACAACAATCACCTGTGTTTACCCGAAAAACTTAAATTACAAAAGTGAAATGAGGCTGAGAAATACCAACAAGATGAAGAGATGCGCTGTGTGAACGAAAATAAATAAAAAATGTTGCCGCAGATGGAAGCCCTATCATTCTAGAACTTGCCATAATACAACAATCACCTGTGTTTACCCGAAAAACTTGAATTACGAAAGTGAAATTAGGCTGAGAAATACTAACAAGATGGAGAGATGCGCTGTGTGAACGAAAAAAATTGCCGTAGATTACAGACCTATCATTCTAGAACTTGCTAGCTGCTTAAACTTAAATTACAAAAGTGCAATACATGTGAGAAATACTAACATGATAGAGAGAGACGCTGTGTTTACGAAAGTTAAAAAGAAAAAAATTACGAAATTTCCCTAGATTAAGACAACAATTCTACGAAATACCCCACATAGAATTTTTTTCTTGCAAAAGTCATTAATAGCAACGATTTTTAATGGTCCAAACTACCATTAAATAATTGTCAAGATTTCTCATAATCTGCCATCACTTAAATAATTTCTCTTTATTAGCTCATCGTCCCCCTGCTTTTAATAGCTCATAAAATAGCTGCTGCATTCATTATTATAAAAATTTTTTATGTACTTTCCTCTTAAGCAGATTTAAATGGGAAAACATTAAAACTTTCTTTTGCCCCCTTTTTTTTAAGTTTTACAGCACAAAACAATACTTTTAACTTTGAACAGAAGACCTGCAGCAAGTGACAGCAGGGTCGGTCCCCTTTTGTTCTTTCTTGTCATTTTCATTTATTTATTAAAATGCTGTTGTGTGTAATAAATTTATGCATTTAATAATCTCTGTTGGTTCATGTGCTTTTAAAAGTATTCAAAAATTTATTTTATAGCTTTGCATTATCTTACCTACAGATTTTAATGTCTTTAACCCTTTAAAACAGAAGATTGATTGAAAAAGTTCAATCTGAGCTCAACGAAGGAAAAAAAAACAAAAAAATAGTAGCAATGGCAACAAATGGTATTGTTTGTAAAAGTTTTACACTCAAGAAGAAATGTGTATTAAAATGATTAAACATCTCCACAAGGATGGCAATTTTCGGACTCACATGTCAATCCATTTTCTAATTCCTTATTATTCTGGCCGAAATTACTTACAATGGTTATTGTTTTTATACATAGTACTCTGTGCCACGATCATTCGCGTAAGGGACAACGAGATTACGATAACCATAAACCTAGTGTAGTGGTCGATTAGACGCTGCATGAGAGATTTTCTGGCGGGAAGTTAATACTGTAGAGATTTCCTCTCAACAGATTTCTGGCAAAAACTCAGAGAGCCAATAAAACTGTCATGAAAAAATTTCTCAAAAATCTGTCGTTCGAAGTCGACTTTAAACTGTAGGTTCGCGCAACATAAGTGGACAGAGAAGCTAGGTCGTAATCCTCCCCGAAGGGTTGTAATGATAAATTATGTATGTATTTATGTATGTAAGTCTAGTGGAGTGGTCGATTAGACGTTGCATGAGAGATGTTTTAGTTTTTTTTTATTTTTCCTCCACTCATTAATACACACAACATAATTGGCGAGAGAAGCTAGGTCGTAATCCTGACTGAAGGGTTGCAATGGCAAATTATGTGTGATCCGCTTCGATAGCAAGAACCAGTTTTTGGAACGTGGTGACCTTTTTTTCTGTAAGATTTTGCAATAATCTGCGGGTGCTTAAAACCATCGAACACATTTTGTGTCTCTGCGCTGGTGTGCAGAGGCTAAGACTAATTGAGGGTTCATTAACCTTGGGAAGTTGGCCTTTGTTTATATGTCTGATATTGACTTTTTTCCTTGTATCAGTTGGATTTTAAGGGGACTCCGGTTTTACTCTATCTTTTCTATTGGTGCTCTCTCCCTCTCTCCTTTTCTTTGACTCTCAATATTCTCTGTTTCTTATTCCGTTTTCTTTTTTAACAACTTTTTTCCCTTTTTTGGGCAACCGGGGTAATTGGAAGACTCAAACAATGGACCATTTTTGCACTCTGCATGAAAGTGTACTTCTTTACACCAGCATTGACACATGAGTAGAGTAAGTCAGCTCCTCATCAGACCCACATCTTTTGTTAAAATCGTTACAGGGTATTTCACATCTTCTAATAGATCAGTGACTTGTGGGAAACGCAATAGAGCGATAAAGAATAGAACACAATCGGTCCTCCTTTTGTCCGTATTAGTCCAACAGAGCCTAACAATGTTAAACGTGCCATCAAGCCGCAACTAAACTTGAATTTTACAACTTCACTGTAAAACGACCGCAGTATACCCCGACAGATACTGTTTTCGAGTGTGCACGCTGGCAGAGCTATCGCTCTGTACTGACATCAATAGTTGGAACGATCACAGCCGCTAACATTGTCGGGGTCATGATTGCGAGTAGTGGAAATTGGACCTCGGTGTTGAATTACGTAGAGCGCATTCTAAGGCGGAAAAAGAGAGATCTTGAGGCTGCAGAACGAGTAAGCATGTCGGCATAGGTGATACTGTCACACGTGCCAAGCGGAACCGAAATGATGACTTAGACGCTTAGATGTTTCCTCAACTTTCTATACGCAATCCGGACGCGGATGTAAACATGGAGAGGCCAAAGGGCCAAAAGTACTCCACTCCAAAGTAATACCACCGTAGTTCCGGAGTGGGCACAAATAAGCCCACAGGAGACGAGGGGGGATTTAATGGGAGAGGGCCCCACACACGGAGGATGTGACGGCTTCATCTATGGTGCGGTTAAGTACATTTACCCCTCCTCGGCGTAAACAAAACTCAGAACTATACTAAACAAAAAAATCAAACACCTTGGAGATCGTAAGCTCTGTATCGATCCTAGCCAGCAATGTCATTTCCTGGGACTGAAATTTCTCTAAGAAATCACTGGCATTCATGGACATTCACCCGCAAGAACTGAGGATACTTAATAGGTATCATCAACAAAGTGGCCCAATGAAGCCCAACAAAATTTTTGCGATTTACAAATCTGGTTCTTTAACTAAACAATTTTCTCGAGTGTATTTCAGTTCATGTGTCAAAATGTTAAAATTATTTTGTTAGACTTTAAAGCATTAAAAAAACAACAACATTTTTTTGTTCGTCCAACAATTTAAAGTTTTAAAATGTTTTTCCATTATTTTCTCTCTCTCTCTCCCCCAATTCTTCTTTTGCACTAAATGTTGATGTTGGAAACAATTTTATAAAACGCCATCGCTAAGAAGCCATCTATGACTGGCTGCCATTTGTCAATGTGTCAGTAAAATTAATTATGCAACAACATTTTCGCACATAAACTGGTAGCATAAGAGAGAAAAATAAATATGAAAAGATTCATGAGAAAATGGAGAGAGAGGCAGCAAAAATGTTTTTGCAAAATGAACAGGGGGAAGCAGGAAAGGGAAACAAGTACACACAGTGTTGTAATTAACTAGAGTGATAACAAGCTTAGCTTTTAAGTGTAAATTACACATACAACAACAGCAAGAACAACACTATAAACAATTACCGTACTAACGTTAACAAATAATACAACAACACATAGAGAAGGAAATAAAAGAAAAAACGAAAAAAATTTGCCAAGAAGTACTGCAAACAACAATTGCTTGCTTACAAGCAAAGTACCGAAGCAAGGCAAACCTTATTTTTTTGTGCGAAAAAGTTTAAACAGGAAAATAAAATTATTTTTGATTTCTTTTATTTGCTTATTTTCCTCTCTTTTACTTGTTCTTCCAACACAAATAAACAATTAAGAAAACAAAAACTGAAAAGAATTTATTAAGAAATCAAGAAAAAAAAGAGAACGAAGGAGAAAAAGGATTTCATTTTTATTACCCTCTTGGTACAAGAGTTTAAGTATAAAGAGTTGATTGTGCAAGGAAATGAAATTAATTACCGTTAAAATTTAATAATATTAATTACTTAAGAAAGAATAGCTAAAGCAGCAACAACAACAACAGTAACAATACCATCTATAAGCAAATAGTATCCTTAAGAAAAATAAAGTTTCATCAAGGGATAATTGTTATAAGACACTCAAATAATTATTTTTTATACCGGATGTTTCTTTTCTTTTTTTGTATTGTTTTCTTGTTGTGCATACGAACTTAAATTAAATATCCGGTTATAGGATATTTTGCCTTCTGTTCTACATTCCCTAGACTCAAAGTACAACCTTGCTTGGACCTAAACATATTCATGACCACATTGTTACACAGAAAGGGTATTTTTCAATTGATTTTTTTCTATTATCCCTCTCAGAAACATAATATAGTCGCAAAGCATCTCCACCTTTAACGTTATTTGTGTGCCTTACCATGTAAAGTTGTACTGTTCTGGAAGAAATGTGATGTTGACAGTATTAGTCAGTATTACAACCTACGTTACTAATTTAAGAAGCATTTCATCGCAATTTTACTGAGCAAGGGATAACGGGCTTTCGTCTAATAAGCCAACACACTACGTACTAGACTACGGCTGCCAAGATTCGAATTAGTTTTCTGCGATATGTCTCTCCTTATCTATACTTTTCTTTTAGTAGACTCTCTAACAATATCAAAGGCTTTCTTGAAATCGATGAGCAATACCTGTATGTAGGGGAATATGCCATTCTATGGAGTATTGGCTGATCTACTCAGCTTCTATTTCTTCACAAATTCCCCTGTTCACATCACAAAATGTTCTCCTTTCTCTATGGACTCACTATTTGGCAATAGTCGGGGTCATCAATGAAGATAACCTTCGAACATACGAGAGATGTTCATTAGGAACTCTTACTGATCACGTAAATTCCTTACTTTTTAGTAGTGGTAGATATCCAATGGAAGACGTAGGCTGCTAGAATAAGTTCCTGGCCATAGAATAAGTTCCTGGCCATGTATGTGAAAACACCTCTCTGCTCATCATACAAGTATTCAAGTCTTTCTATCACATTGCTTTTACCCAACATTTGGCCTCCCCAGTCAATATAAAGCATGTTTCCAATCTGATTATTATTTCTTTGCCTTGTTTGAGTTTCAGGAATCAAGTTTTACGAGATAAGGTGATGGAGACATGGCAACCCTATCATTCTAGAATTTGCCATAGTACGGCAATTACCTGCTTAACTGGCAAAATTGTTTTGTAAAACAGAAACTAAAGTAAAACGAAAAACAAAAATGAAACCGGAGTAGAAAAAGTGAGAGGCTTCGCGACCTTTCTCTGCTGCTTAATATGCTAAGGGAATAATAAGAAGTAACACCAAAGTATGGATATATATATATCCAAAGTATGCTCTTTTTGGGTGCTAACGTAGGGTGTTAACTGCTTTCATTCGACGGGAGCTTGAATTCGCTGTACATAAGTAGCGATATACTTGATTAACTATTTGAACTATTCAACGTATTTATTTCATATATTTCATTGAAAGCGTAATAATTTTTATTGTATTTGTAATTGTACAATAATTAAACATTTTTATCAATCTTATAGAGAATATTTTCGGTAACGATAAATTAAATTTCATATCTTGCTTTAGAATCAAGTGATTAATTGTATAAAATAGCCACAAAATTAAACTGAAAATTATGCCATAAACTTACCATTAACATTACCGCCTAAACCAGCAGCAGCATTTTGACCCCAGGGTGTGCCAGCCGAGGCATGTAGACCACCTAATAAGCCGCCATTATCTTCGCCACCACCCAAACCGGCCTCAGCGTGATAACCTAAAAAATTTACACCCACTTTGCCATCCTTAAAGGTGAGAAGCTGAAAAATAAACAGAAAAAAAATTATCAAAAATAACGGCAATAAATAACTGAAACAAACCATAAAATTAAAAAAGCAACTACGAAGTAAATAAAATCACATAAACAACAACAACAACAACAACAACAATATGCTCAACAAATGCTCTTTAAATGTTCTTTTATTATTGTTGTTATTTTCATTGTTGTTTTCAATATTTTTTTCTATTTTTTTTGTGTATTTGTAAATATTGTTTGTATACGAAACAAAAAGTGGCCAAAAGAAATTGTTTTTTCTTCTTCCTCTCCTTTTTTTTGGAAGAATGTTTCTTTATTGTCTTGTAAGTAAAGTACGAAGAAGTGCCATAAAAATAACAATAAAAGTTAACAGAAGTACTACCAGCATTAAAACAACAACTACTTATAGAGTAGATAGTTAGTATAGAACTTGTTATCACTGCATCAGGTTAACCGCAAATTTTATATGTACAATGCACAACAAAAGCAAATAGACACACGAAAAGTTTAGCTTAAGTATGGGATTTCAAGTTTAATTTATTAATTCATGACTCATTCATGACTCATTCTTGTGTTAACGTCGTTATCAGCTACTAGGCGACAGTGTGATTAAACTGGTGTGTCAGGGATCCAATATATTGAACACTCGGGGATCCTAAGGTATTATTGAGTATATGATATCACATTATAACTACTCGAGGAGGTTCAAAATATCTATTCTGGAAAGAGAGGTTTGGAAAGAACGATTTTAAACTGAATGGAACTGTGGCTGGTGGAATTTCTTCAGAGTTGACAGGCATAGTTCACTCTACAAGGCTACAGGATCTTCGCAGCGTCTTCCAGGAGAAAGGAGTGTAGTTCTAACAGGCTCCGGTAAGGATTATTTGAGTGAAATTATCTCCGGAAAGGCTCTTGGCATACTTGCTGGTGCTGGTGGTTGCCAGAGTACTAGTTTTAAACGTAACGACCACTTGCCTCGGTCAAGTTGGATATTGCGAGGAAATTCTTTCGGGGCGCCAACCTATCCTGGGTCAATGTGGAGTCCTGCTCCACCGCTAGACTCACCTGGCCCTTGATGGGTAGAAGGCGTACCAACTAATTATTTGGTCTTGGTTGTGTTGTCATCTCAACCACAGTGGCCATGCTTACAGGTCATTTCGTTATGGGTAGACACGCGGAAACAATGAGGCTCCCATTTAACGACTTCTGCCGTGGATGCAGATCCGCTGAGGAAGAGGAGACTGTTATCCACTTTCTTTGTCAGTGCCCGTCTCTTCCTAGGTGTAGATATAGGTTATTTGGCTCCCTATTTCTTGTCAGCTTGACGGAGCTATCATCTATTGGTATCAAGAATATAGCGTCGTTCATCAAACTTTCTGGCTGGTTTTCCAGTGTAGGTTTGATGTGCAGTCCTTGCGCTGAACAACTTCTTCCTCTTCCCTGATTTTGGTGGAACTTGGTCAGTACAGGGACTGCGTTAACCCGTGGCTTTGTGATATCAGAGCTACCACTCCGACCTAAATCTAAACCTAAACGTAATGAATTCTTAGACGGTTTTTGGTGTTCGGAATCTTCAAACTTAATGGCAAAGCGGTACGACTTTGCAATGGTATAAGTAACGGGACATAGTGTGATTCCAGGAAACTGCAAATGGCCTTATGTGGCAAACTATCAAAGACAAATTTAAAATTGCCAAGACAGTAATTGATAGAGAACGTGTGGAAGTCTACCCAAACTCAAAAGAGGCACGGTAAAGGTGGTGATGGGAGTTATTGCAACAGAACGAACGTAAAGTTTGCTCAAACACGAAAGGAGCACCGTAAAAGCGGAAGTGGTGGGAGTCATTACGAAACTTTGAAGTGCGGTTACTTATGTGAGACACATTGGTCTTGGTATGCATGGCAAACGTCTTCTGCACGAGCTGTAGAGAAGAGGAATACATAGTTCGCCATTACTACTCTTTAGTCAGGATTCTAACCTAGCTTCTAACCTAGCTGTATAGAAGAGGAATACAGTAATCCTTCGGTTTACGTCGCCCCAATTAACGTTGTTTTGATTTACGTCGTCAAATTTTTTGTTCCCTCTAACTAAAATTTGCGTCGTCATTCGATTTACGTCGCCGTTTTTTGGAACCAACTGCTACTTAAATCGAGGGATTACTGTACATAGTTCGCCATTACAACTCATTACAACCTAGCTTCTTACACCACCCATAATGTGTGTGTTAATTGACAGTTTAAAGTCCACTCGTGGCAGACTGAGTTTATGCCAGAGTTTATGCCAGAAAACTAGTGAGAGGACAACGCTGAAAGGCACGTTTTTTTCTAATTTTGTTTGAAATGCCGGTTTTGTGGTTTGAACCACGGGCTCTTGTGTAATAATTCAACACACTATCAACTAGACTACGGCCGTTTTAGAGGCGAAAAAGAGGAGGAAACTATTCTTTACCTGGTTGGTGCATGCCTAGTGAGAATAGCAAAGAAACCAGTGTTGCTGATTTATGTTCTGCACAGCTAACCACCAAACCGATGACCTTACTACGCTTACAATGTGGAAATGTGGATCTATTATCGCTTTAGTGGTATTGAATCGTGTCTTCAAATTCCAGTGTATATATAAAATGTATGTATGTATGTATATATATAAAGTGTATGGTTATAAAATTAAAGCCGTACCACTACTTTTAGCTGTCACTGACGAAACGAAAGAGTAAAAAGGTCATGCCTTTCAGTTAATTCGATTATATAGACATCACGTTTGTTGTTGACATGGCACACAGGACACACAGGACACACAGAAAACACAGAAAACTTGGAAATGAAAATTAAATAAAGAAACGAAACGAAACACGACAATAAAGAAAGAAAATTAACGAAATAGAAAGAAACTTTAATTCCACCAGGTTACATGTTACTAATTCACGAAATCTCTTTTACAAAACAAAAACAAACTTTTCAAATACTTTTCATTTGAAGAGAGGGGATTTTTTTCCTTCCTTTTGCTATGTAACGGATAATACAGCCTCAAAGTTAGCAAAAAAAAGGAGAAAAAAATGAGGAAAAGTAACAGAAAAACTAGGAAAAGACAAGTTACAGTTACAGTTACAGGAGGAGAAATGAAAAAAAAAATGGAAAAGTTTTAGCCCATATAACCACTTTCGTTGACTTTGTGGTCAAGAAAGTTACTACTTTAAGCCTTAAACAACTGAGTTACTTTGTAATACAGAGTCCACAACTATTTTTTTTTTTTTTTTTTCATTGGAAGATACCATTAAACCATCTCTCTTACACACTCAAACACTAAAATACACTCACTCACTTACTCAGTAAAAGTGGAGAGTGGAGCAGAGAACAATTTTTCTTCAAGCGGAAAATTTCTTGGGCTCACGCAACCCCCCCCCCCACGCACAACTGTTTGGCTGGCTTAAAGCAATCTAAACTTTTCTCTTTTGTTGAAAAGCAGTCGGCAAGTGAAGCCATTACACAGTGATTCAGTGTTTCTAGTCAAACTTTTTTCTTTCTCTTTGTCTCTCTTTCTCTTTTTCTCTTTCTCTTTGAATTTTTTTAAGTAAGAAAAGAAAAAGGATAAATTGATTTAAAGAGGAACAAAACAAAAAAAGCAATGAAAAAAAATTTAATTTTAAAAGTGATTTGTAACAATTGTTGTTGCTGTTGTTGTACTCGAGAATGATTTTTAACGTCTTACCAACTAAACGAGAGCTCTCTTGAAAAAAAAAAATATTAAAAAATTTCTCTGGTTTATTTTCGGTTTTCAAACATCATGTAACTGAGTGGGCCAAACGGTGGGGCAGAATGAAGAAAATATTACGTCATATCTCCTACAGTATTGTGCTGGTACCAAAACTAACATAGGTTAGAGGGGAGAGTTTTTTGGGTCTGTAGCAGTGGAAACTCCTGTCTATATTGCATAGCAGGTTATTAGGAAACCACGTTTTGGGAACTAAAACTCAGATGGTAGACACAACAGATCCTACGTTGTGTTGGTAGTAGTAAATAAGGTTGTGGGAGCCAGTGTGTTGGGTTAAGCTTGATGAGTTTTAAAACTCTGTGATTTTCTTTTCAATTTTCTTTTGTACTCTTCATTTCTCCACGGCTTATAAAGCTGCATGGATTGTTAGAAGTCGCCGTAGTCTAGTAGGTAGTGTGTTGGCTTATTAGACGTAAAGCCAGGGCTCGAGCCCCAGGCCAGACATCAAAACAAAATACAAACGATTTCTGGCAAAAACTCTGAGGGTAAATAAAATTGCCATGAAAAAATTTCTCAAAAATCTGTCGTTCGGAGTCGACTTTAAACTGTAGGTCCCACCACTCATGTATAAAATTAACACACATATCATAAGTGGTGTGAGAAACTAGGACATTGTACAATGGGTCAATTCAACCTCCGGGTACTGTACTTGTCTTAATTGACAAGTACACGTCCTCTAACCTAACCTAACCTAAAGCTGCCACAAAGCCTTGGTACTACTATCTTCCTAAAATTGTTTGCTTTCTTTCAGTTTCATTGCCAGATATTCGGTTAATTGATCTACAATAACAGATCCTAGAAACAATGTCTTGAAACAATGTCTAGGAACAATGTCTAGGAACAATTTTTGTGAAAATTTATGGGGTGCAGGGTAAGATCCTAGAATGATAGGACCGTTGTGTAGAAACAATGTCTAGGAACAATGTTTCTGAAAATGTATTGGGTGTGGGGGCAAGTAAATTTGCTTACGATAACTGATCTACCATAACAGATCCTAGAAACAATGTCGAGAAACAATGTCGAAAAACAATGTCGAGAAACAATGTCTAGGAACAATGCCTAAGAACAATGTTTGTGAAAATGTACGGGGTGCGGGGTAAGATCCTAGAATGATAAGACCGTTGTCTAGAAACAATGTCTAGACACAATGTCTAGGAATAATGTTTGTGAAAATGTATTGGGTGTGGGCGCAAGAAAATTTGCTTACGATAGTTGATCTACAATAACAGATCTCAGAAACAATGTTTAGAAACAATGTCTAGGAACAATGTTTGTGAAAATGTATGGGGTATGGGGTAAGATCCTTGAATGATAAGGCCTTTGTCTAGAAACAATGTCTAGGAACAATGTTTGTGAAAATTTATGGGGTGTAGAGTGAGATCCTAGAGTGATAAGACCCTTGTCTAGAAACAATGTCTAGGAATAATGTTTGTGAAAATGTATTGGGTGTGGGCGCAAGAAAATTTGCTTACGATAGTTGGTCTACAATAACAAATACTAGAAACAATGTCTAGAAACAATGTCTAGGAACAATGTTTGTGAAAATGTATGGGGTATGGGGTAAGATCCTTGAATGATAAGAAAATTTGTGAAAATTTATGGGGTGTAGAGTGAGATCCTAGAATGATAGGACCGTTGTTTAGAAACTACCTGGTGTGGGGGCAAGGAAATTTGCTTAAAGGGCCTTGCTATTTTCTAAAAAGGGAAGCGTTGCGCATTTCATTGTTGATTCATTCTGCCGTCAAATGTTGCTTTGTTGTGCTACTCCATTCTATTCATTTCTTACTGCGCGCCATTGTTTGGCCATTCCGGACTTTCTTTAACATTCTTTTAAGCACAACAAAGTCTAGAAAATAGTAGATGCATAGAAAGAAAAGAAGCCACATGAACAAACGTTGTGGCGTTTGCTTATAGAGAAAATTGAAATTTAATTTTTGGCAATTGTTTAATGGTCGCTTTATTGTGGTCAATTGTTGTTAAAAGTCTCTTTGCTTTTTGCAACATAAAGAATTCAACGAAACAAAGTGAAAACCATAGAGAAACAACGAACAAGTCTTCATTATACTGTCCATATATGAGAGCACTTGTGCCATTAGTTGCATTAGAGGAAAATCGAAAAAAAAGAAGAAAAAAAAAACATTTTAAAAGAAATATTTGTTGTCCGCAGTACATTTAGCAAATGTTTTCAAGATAATTTCACTTCATTTTTTAAATTGAAAATGCCTCAACAAAGTGAATTTTCTTTTTAAGTTTGGAAATTTAATTTTTTTTTTTGGGCTTGGTTTTCTATCAACACACTATTCTCTGGTTTTCTAATGAGAAGACAAATTTGTTTGCAACTTAAAGTTATTTTCATAGAAAGGGTAGAGATATTTAAGCTCTTTCTTAGCTTGTAATATATTTTGAAAAAAGGCATAATTTTTTATCTGCTTTTAAAAATTTTGCTGGTAAATTAAAATATTTCATGATTATTGTCGAGGGGGAGACGCCATATGCCCTACATATGATAAAAAGAAGAAATGAGAAAAAATATTTATTTTTTGACACTTAATGTTCATTCTTCGTATTGGAATTGGTAGCAAACTTAATTTAAATGGTCGAAATGATAAGAAAAAAAATCACAATGACAACAATAACAACAACAAGCAACTTGGTAAAGAATAAATAAATAAATGAATGCGTGAATGAATGAAAATAAATACAATATTGATAAGAATTTTTGCTGTCATTAATGCTGAATCCATAATTAATTGGTATTTTAAGTTTTAGAAACGAAATGTAACACAAGGTTTTCAACGAAGAATCTCGTATTACTTATCATGTTTTCCGTATATTCCAAACTATGCAAATAAATATATAATAAAAATAAGTGTAGTTTGTGTAGGATCTTCAAGATAACAGACAGGAATCATGATCATATTGAAAGCAGCACAATGCATGCTGGGTGGTTGAATTATCTTCTAAAAATCTTTAAATTTACTCGGGCAGACAAGTTGCAATCAAGTCTCTAACGAACGTTCGTCTCGATAGCAATTTTCGTTTATGAGTGGAGGTATCTACACAGGGAAATTGTGGATCATCAAAAAGAATTGGTGAGAGCTGGTATGAAGCTTACAAACTCCTACGTGCTAAAGTTCATAAGTGGTCTAATTGCCTCATTTAAATTGGGTATTCCCCGCTCGTTTTACAGGGAGTTTTAACTACATTGGCTCCAGGGGGTACGTGCGCGATGGTTGCTAGACTTTGCTGGACTGATATGGATAGGATAAGGGTTGGTTGGTTGTTTTCCCTTTTTTGAAATCGCATGTATTAAGGTTGTAAGTTGTCATAGTCTAGTAGGTATTGTGCTTTCTTATTAGGTGTGAGGCCATGGTTCAAACCCCAGGTCAGACAATCTCCAACAAAACGAAATATGAAGGAATATTTCTACGGCGACTTCCTCTCAGCAGATTTCTAGCAAAAACTCGGAGAGTAAAATAAAATTGCCATGAAAAGTTTCTCAAAAAATCTGTCGTTCGGGATCGACTTTAAACTGTAGATCCCGCCACTCTTGTATAAAATTAACACACACAACATAAGTGGTATGTATGTATGTAATGTGGTTCTCGCAGATCACTGTGTTATTGCAAGTTAGGTTAGAGGACGTGTACTTCGCAATTAAGACAAGTACAGTACCTGGAGGTTGAATTGACCCATTGTACAACGTCCTAGTTTCTCACACCACTTATGTTGTGTGCGTTAATTATTATACATGAGTGGTGGGACCTACAGTTTTTAAAGTCGACTCCTAACGACAGATTTTTGAGAAACTTTTTCATGGCAATTTTATTTACTCTCAGAGTTTTTGCCAGAAATCTACTGAGATCAAGTCGCCGAAGAAATACTTTTTGTATTTTATTTTGATGTCTGGCCTGGGGAGAAGCTAGGTCGTAATCCTAACTGAAGGGTTCTAATGACCAATTAGTTTTTGTATGTATGTATTGCGGTTCTCTCAGACTACTCTATTATTGTATATACTTGGTATTCAAATTGCTTTTGAAGAAGCTGAGGGTTTAGGGAAAAGGAACATATTATTTTTTACATCATACGTCAGTACATGGCTCCTTGTATGAAAAGGTTAAGGTTCTTCACTTCTCATTTTCTGTTATATTTCACTGAAGCCTCAAAAGTAAGGATATTTGTAGTGCTAAGGCTTCTTTTGGAGTCGGGATAATTTCTAAAGCAAATTTTTGACTCCTACGTTGCCCCTATTCAGAAGGGATTATGAGTTTGTTTGCAACAGAGTTGATCAATTGCGATGAAATTAGGTTTTGCTTTGCAATTATTTTACTTTTGATGTGTTCTACGTAGAGTACTTTTAATTCCATAAGGCCGAACAAAGTTTTTTTTTTTCACATTTTATAAAAAATAAAAAAAAAATAAAAAACACCAAAAAAAAAACAAGGTACTGCCTGACAATGTGATGATTTATGAACTACTTCTTGTATGAGAACTGTAGCTACCAGTTAAAAATGTTCTGCTGTGGCAATAACTTATTTAAACATAAAAATAATTGAGAAAATAAACAGAAAATAACGAAAAAAAAGTATTTATTTTGTATAAACAAACGTTTTCATTGAGCAACTGAATGCGAAAAAAAAATTGTCATTTGAAAACTACTGACAATCGAAATGGTTGACAACACTGTAAAACGCTTTGCTGGCCATCATATGGAAATAAATAAAATTTTTGTGTTGTTGCTACTGTGGAAAAGTGTAGCAAGATGCAGTTTCATTAGAACCAACAAGCTTAACAATAATGCATCAGCAGCAGACACAACATCAAATAGAATTAACGGAAGAGCCAGTAATAAATCAGCAGCATCGATCGCATTACCAACCTACGTGTGGGGTTACACAACCAAGTATGCCACTGTGTTATACGATGAGGATATTATTGTCAAAGGTCTCAGTGCATTGAATATAAAATATCCTGAAAATGTGAGTCTCTATTACGGCATGTGTGGCCAAATTTTTGTTTTTTTCACTTTGTCACTCTCTCTCTCTCCATGTGCTTTTGAAAATTTATGTAAAATATCCCTTTTTTCTACCCCCTTCCCTTTTTTTGTTTTTGCAGGGCGACTCAAATAATATGACCATAATTGGTATCTATGCCAGTGACAAATTAGATACGGCTGCAACAGCATTATTAACGGCTCAAAATTTTTCCATTTATCTCCTTGAGGGTGGCATTGGCCATAATTTTACCACAGTACGTTTCGTATCAAATACAGACAAGGACGTGGAATATAATTTAAAAATCTATGGCCTCGATATATGATTGTGAAAAAAAAGGAAAAGAAAAAGAGAAATGTGAATGCCTTTTGTGGTTAATAATCTGATGTGAAATAATTGGTTTCATTTTGTGGCAGTAACATTCATTAGAAAAATATTTGATATTTTTTATTATTATTTTTTGGTAGGCCCATTGTGCAAATAGAAGCCGTACAAGTCATATATTGTTTGTTATCTTTATTATGCCACTACATGGAATGTATTGATGATCAATCGACAACTGCTTCTAGCATGTGTAATACAAGAAATTCCTCTGAACTGATAGAAGATGATCATAAAACTAGGCGTCACTTTGTATGTTTCATACTATGGTAGGGGATTTTCTTTTTATAGCGTGAGTAATCCTACACTTAATGCAAATTGAATTTAAAAGAATGAATGACTAAAGTTGGCTATCTTATCGTCTTTAATAAGCACCTTCGCCGTCAAGAAACCTATAATTAGTCTTGAAGGCACCAGTCTATAACATGACTGTCGATTATAAATGGCGCAACTGTTAAGATGTTCAAATGGGGAGAAGAATTTCTCCCCCTACCCAGTTATACTTTGTGGTGATTAATAAAAGTCTACTTATAATCTCCCCCAAGAATCTTAAAGGGCTTTACGATTATAGCAGTTACCTTTAAAGCTTTGGCAACAATATCGCAACAAGATGAACTTAACACCCAGAAGACAACGAAACTGCAGAACATGTTGTCATCAAATGACCTAAATTTGATTGACTTCGAATGGAGTTGGAATTCATAATCAAACAAATACGAACTCTGGACAATGGAATGTATGTGATAGTTCTGCGGGAGAAGAGCTAAAACACGTTACAAAAATTTATTACAAACGTTCAGGAAGAGCTCGTTAGAGCAGGTCTTTTGGCAAAGCAGTCTGTAGACGGATTACCCCATGACGTATGAAAAATTCTGTGCTGGCTATAGAAATAGTCTTGAAGTCGCCGTAGTCTAGTAGGTAGTGTGTTGGCTTATTAGACGTAAAGCCAGGGTTCGTATCCCAGGTCAGACATCAAACTAAAATACAAAAAAAAGTATTTTTCGGCGACTTTCTCTCAGCAGATTTCTGGCAAAAACTCTGAGAGTAAATAAACTTGCCATGAAAAAGTTTCTCGAAAATCTTTCGTTCGGAGTCGACGTTAAACTGTAGGCCCTGCCACTCACGTATAAAAAAATTAACGCACACAACATGAGTGGTATGAGAAGCTAAGACGAAATCCTGACTAAAGGCAAAGGACAATTATGTATGTATTTATTGAGATAGCCTTAATCGCTAAGAATTCTAAATATTTAGTGACAATTGAAGCCTATAAAATGTTTCCAAATTCACAACAATAAGAAGAAATTTGAAACTATTTTCTCGATATTTTGAAAGGCTACTCACTGGAGTGCCAAATTTGAAGTGAGTAACTTTAGTCTCATTTCACCCAGGATTAAACTAACATCAACAACGATCAGAATTTTCTTTAGACAGCAAGGAATCAATAAGTAAATTTTCATACCACAACAATTGACACTTGATGTTGTTCTTTTTTTTTTTTGGGGGGCAACCCTATTATTCTGGAACTTGCTACTTGAGACCTGAAAAGCTGAAATCAAAGGCTAATGAACCAATAGAAAAGTCCATAACCATGACAGACAGTTAAAAGACAGAAATATTTTTGAAAAACCTTAAGGCCCTTTAAGAAACTTAAAGAAATATTCAAAGGAATCATGTCTACGTAAACAGTTATAGTTTTTCATCATCCAATTTATTCAATTTATTTGAAATCCTTAAAAAAGCAGATCATTATGGGCATTTTATTCTTGCTACTCTCTTTACAAGCAGTTGTACGTACGTACGTATTTTGCATTTTATTACAAAAGGAAATCCATCGTTTTTTATGCTTTTTTCTTCAGGTAAATAAAACTTCTCCTATTTGAATTATATCCCCATATCCTATATTCCGATTGCTTGTATTTTCTCTGTAAGCGTACCTAATTTGCTTTGCATATGACCCGTAATAAATATTATATCCACAGTATATGTGTGTATGTATGTACGGACATATGCAGTTATTTTATACGTAAAATATATGCAAGTACTGCTATTCTAAACTGTTATACAATATGCTATTTGAGGACTTTGTAAAATGCAACAATAATTTAGCCTGCAGCATTTTCTGTTAACAGTATGTATACAAGCATACATCCGGTTGTTATCGTTTTTTTGCTGTATGACAGGAGTGCCAACCAAAAAAAGGAGAGAAAGTTGGAAAAGGATGTGGAAACTAAGCACACGCAGAGTGTCTAGGAAGTGCATACATGAACATGGACATGAATATGCCAACAGCGGAAGTTTAAGTGACTAACGGTTAACGGTTAAATTTTATTGCATTTAAATACAGTCGTTTTTAAAGTGAAGAGTAAAACAACAAGAGGTGTTGTTAAGGCCCTTAGTTGGGAAACTCAAATAATGTTTGCTATTCCATGCAAAATAATGCTTTTAAAGGCAAAATAATTTTATTTGTTTTTTAATTTTAGCCTTTATCTGACAATGCCTAGTGCTAGGGAACAAACGTACGTTTCAACGAAAAATAATTACTTGTTGTAAAAGTACAGACTTAAGTGGGAAAATGTATTTCCTTAAAATTTATTATCCTTAATTAGGTCTTCATTACTGCATAAAATCCAGCACTTCCTGGTATTGAAAGAGGAGGGGCATTTAAGTTGTTTTTAAAAAACCTTTTTACTTTTTGCGAAACCATTATCTGAAACCAAATATATTTTTAATACCAACTCTTACTTTCTCTAGTTTGTACTACAACACATGTGTAATGACTTCGTTTAAATGCTTGATGAATTAAATTTTTTATTGTACACGTAATTCTATTGCTGTTAATGCAGTATGTATTGTATATGCAACTTTGTATGTACAACTACATACATATGTGGACAAATGTTTAGCCTGAAGTTATGTTGTATTCATACTTGTTTAAATATATTTGTTTAACACATTTATTTAACACATTTATTTCAACAAAAAGGGAAACAGAAATCCAGCAAAAAACTTCTTTATAGACGAGGACCATGCATGCCTATACATACATACATACCAGAGGTCATCAATGAGTATTCAAAACGATGAGTAGATTCGAATCATACTTATAATTTCTGATACTTATACGTATTCATACTTATTTTAACGTCATACTCACACTACTCATATTCAAAGTTTGAAGTACTCATCATACTCATACTTAACAATATGCATGATGTTATTGATTTCTACACTCCACGATGAGTCGTATACACGAATCACAAAATAAGTACGATTCGCGTACGAACACTACAATACTCACAAGAAGTTTGTGTGTTTGCTCTGCTTGCTGTCTTTTCTTCTTTCTTTGTAAATGCAAATGCAAAGACTGTAAATTTTGACGAATGATTCGAATCACTCGAAACATTTATGAGTATTATAAGTATTTTTCTAAATTTATGAATTATAAATGTATGTATCAGAGATCAGCAATGAATCGCTTTTTCGCGACTTATAAGTACTCATGAAACGTTGAGTATGAGTGAGTCAACAATATTGAAATTTAACTACTCTGATTCATTCGTACTCACTACAGTGTTGATTTATAAGTATGAGTACAATGAGTATGAGTACAGCGTTGACATCAAACTCATAACATTCGAAATCTGTTTGATTCATACGCCTAATCAATACGCCGAATCAGAGTAGTTAAATTTCAATATTGTTGACTCACTCATACTCAACGTTTCATGAGTACTTATGAGTAGCGAAAAAGCGATTCATTGCTGATCTCTGATACATACACTGACTTGTACTTGGATAATGATGTCCATGATTTATTTGAATCGTAATAACTAAGGCTGTCTATAAGAGCCGTCCTCCTTTATCGCCTGACTAAAACAATTTAAACTAAATTTTCTTTATGATTGTCTCAGTAGCTAGATTTCTGAGTCCATATGCTGTATTGTATTTGTTGCCCAGACAAACTTTAGGACATTGTTCAGCAATAATAGAAATAACTGCTTTACTCGATAAGCACGCAAGTATTTCCTTCTAAAAGAATTAGCTTAGCAGGTTTCAAATAGAAGTTCTGATGATTATTCTCGCCATTACAGAACTTACTTATTGTGCGCGATATCCTCATTGACACAATTGGTCATTACAACCCTGTAGTCGGGGTTACAACCTAGCTTCTCACATCACTTATGCTGTATGTGTTCATTTTATTATTCGAGTGGCGGAACCACAAATTTTTGAGAAACTTTTCATGGCAATTCTATTTTACTATCAGAGTTTTTGCCAGAAATCTGTTGAGCGGAAGTTGCCGAAGAAATATTCGAATTTCGTTTGGTTGGAGATGTCTGACCTGGGATTTGAACCCTGGGCTCACGTCTAATGAGCCAACACACTACCTACTATACTACGACGACTTCCAATTCTCATTATGATACCCAGTCAAAAATTGAAAAGAAAAGCCACCGTAGTATGGGGGTTTATTAGATTAGCCCAGCTCAGGCATGTCAAAAAAAAAAAAAACGAAAAATGAAAAAATAAAATAAAATCAACGACTTAAACGCAGCAGTCTACTGGCAAAAATTCTAAGAGTAAATAAAATTGCCATTAAAAGCCTCTGAAATTTGTAGATCCTGCCACTCCTGGATAAAATTAAGACACACACACAAACAACATGGGTGAAGTGAGAGGCTAGGTTGTAATCCGGGCTAAAGGCTTCATTGTCCCAAACCCATTTGGCTTCTGCTGAATCTCCTTTCTTCTTCATCTTCCCTTTCGCTTAGTGTATCTTTACAAATTTCTATTCACTTCTGCGAAAATGTTCTGGCAATCGAAGCTCGCCTTTTCTAAATTCATTCGCCTGCTCTAGGCTGTGAACCTTCAAATGACTTGGAATCTAGTAGAGGCTGACATTGTTTTCCTTGCTAAGCCGATACAATTATCTAGACAATCCCATGCTATTCCTCAGTCAATCTCAAATCATTCAACTGCTCGAATGGCAGTTTGACTGTTAGATTGTATTACTATGACGTGTCTTTTGTATTTCCTGTTCAAAGTAGCTTTGGGAAGTGTTCGCTGGACACAATTGTAGCAATTGATTGGTCTACAGCAGCCAGTCAAAGAACGATAGAGAATCCCTATCTGCCAGTTTTTTTAATTTAACCAACAATCTTAAGGAAAAGACAAATTTTTATTTCCTTTTTTACATGCAAAATAGAATCAAGAATATTTCCATTAAATTTATAAGGGTTTTTCAAACATTTTTTATACTTTAAATATTTACTTTTTCTTGAGACCATTTTCAGATTTAATTCACAGATTAAAATTATAATTCCCATTACGTTTACCTTTTTTTTTTGCCAAAAAGGGCTTTATTTTCGTGGTTATTTAGCAGTAACCTTTACAACTCTATCTTGGCTTCTTTCGTTTTTTATTTGGTATTAAAAATAATGATTTTTATCACTTAAAATGCTTGAATGAAATTAACATAAATCGGCAGCTCACTTTTGATTTCTATGAAATCCTTTTTTCGCATTCTCTGTGTATCCTTTTTTGGAGGCTTGTTTGTACTTCAGGTGATTTTTATATTTCTTTCTTTTGAATTGAATAATTTTATGCTGGTAAATAGACAATGTTTGACAATTTTAACTTTTATTCGTTTAATTACTACTTAAATTAATTTGAATGAAATTAATTAATTGTCAGAAATTTTTATTATTTTAATTAGTGAGCTTTTACAGGACTGCTTAATGCTGTCCAGCCCCGCCCCCAGCACTGTTCCCTGTTTGGAAAAAACACTGAGGACAGCTTGGCAAATCGCATACTCCGACCATATACATACATACATACATAATTGGCCATTACAACCCTTCAGTCAGGATTACGTCCTAGTTTCTCACACCACTAATGTTGTGTGTGTTAATTTTATACATGAATGGCGGGGATCTACAGTTTCTACAGTTTAAAGTCGACGCCGAACGTCAGATTTTTGTGAAACTTTTCATGGCAATTTTATTTTATTCGCAGAGTTTTTGCCAGAAATCTGCTGAGAGGAAGTCAACGAAGAAATATTTTTTTTATATTTTCGTTTTGATGTCTGACTTGGGGCTCGAACCCTGGCTTTTCGTCTAATAAGCCAACACACTACCTAATAAACTACGGCGAGTTTATTTTTCTAAAGCCTTTCACAATAAACTGCAGCCATACATACAAATGTGTGTGAGATCCTGCAAAACCATAGAGTCATATGCCCACTTCACCACCCCTAGAGGAAGACCTCACGGAAATCATTACTGTAAGTGATTTCCTTCTAGGTCAGTTCCTTACCCAGAGAAATACCAAGGTATCTAGTCCCATTAGAGACCATCAGCTGAACACTGTTTGACTGGGACTGTACAAAATTCTTCACTTTATGCTGCCTGGAGAAAAGAATCAATTTCGGCTTCTTACAACACGTCCATGAAGAAAGTTCTCTAAGATCATACTACAAGAGTTCACTAATGGTTGGAAGGAATTTTTCCACAACCATAAGCTACGTCTACCGCGTAGCAAACAACTTATCTTTCTCTTAATCGAAGTGCCTCATGATATTGTTTACAACTTACAGAACAGAGGCGATAATACTACACTTGGTAGGCCCTTGAGACACCAATTTTCTCAGATAAGTTTCACTTTGTGTCGAGAAGATTATCTTATACCTCAGTATGTTAAAAAAAAGTCGCCTTAGTATAGTAGCGTGTTGTGGCTTATTAGATAAGAGTCTGTAGTTCAAATCCCAGCTCAGACATATGGAATAAAACGTAATACAAAAAAATATTTCTTCTTCGAATTTCTGTCCTCTGAGAGAAAATAAAATTGCAATGAAAATAGCACAGATCTGCTGTTAAAAATTAAAATTTACACTCACAACATAGGTGGTGTGAAAAGCTAGGTTGTAATCCTGACAAAGGGGCTATAATGACCAATTAAGTCAGTTAGTATGTTGTTAGTCCTCTCACCTAGTAAACCCTGAACTTCAAGACGGACCAGCGCTTGTCTGGTAGCCTCGTTTCCTTACATTCCCTGATTGAGTGTTTAATCATTGACTTGGATAACCATTTCTAAGCAGAAACTTCAAAAGAAGCTCCACTTTAAATATTTGAATCATATGATGATAGGTTCACTCCAAAAATCTTTAGTACTGCCGGTAGGATTCGTTCTTATTTTAATTCTATTTTAAATGCTAAAATGACTCAATCTCGTTGTAATGGAAAGAAAAAGAAATCCATTTGGGTTAACGACAAGAATTACAAGCTCAAATCGTAAATTTTTTGTATAAATTAGGCAACGACGACAACCTTTTTAAATTCATTATTCAAGTCGTTCTAATGGAAAGGATTCCGGTATAATTTTTAATTAAATTGTAAATTTTTTTTGCTTCCCCATTTACTACTTAATTTCTGGTGATTTGGCAATAAAATTATTTCCTTTTCTTTATGATTTTCTCGTTTACGATAATTTTTAATTTAATTCCTATGGAAAATAACCAAAAATTAGGCAGGCATAGCCGGTTACTCTTCATACCTTAACTCTGTAACATTGTAACGTTAACATTTACTGTTAGTCATCTACTGTTACAATGTTACGATGACTATGAGGGAGGGGAGGAATTGTTAAGTTTCCTGTTGTATTCATTTCATTGTGATTCTATTAATTCTTTTAGCCATTAAAACTTAAAGTTGCACTTCAAGTTTCGAAAACAATTTCGCAATTTAAACTCGTTTCATTGGTTTTTTTTCATGAGGTCTTGCTGTTGAAAAAAACCTTGTTTTTGCCTTGTTTTTCTCCATTTCTGATGCTGTTATTTTTAAAGTTTCCATTTACCCTGTGTCTGTGTCAGTATGTCCGTCCGTCTTGTGCATTAAATAGGTTACTGATTGGATATTTTAAATGTTGCCCGCCAGTCATTTATAATTAAAGCCTTATTTATACGCTTTAACTAATTTTAGTCTTAATTTAATTGCATTTAAATGTTGGTTTTGTTATTGTTTTTAATAACAGAGATTTAAAAGTGTTCAATGAATAGCATTTTCAAATAGGCTGACCTCTAGTTGACATTAAATGGCTCTACGGTTTTGTCAAACAAACTTCTGCTTGAAGTTTAATATGTTGGAATTGTTTTTAGGCTTCACTTGGTAATGGTATACATCCTACATTATCAGCAAAGGTATTAAGATGCCTTATGTCAGCCAATAGGATACGGTTTAAGGACTTTTCTTTTCTGTCGTAGTTTTATTTTTTCTCTGCAGCCATCTTTCAGTATTAGACGGGACGGAGGATTTTTTATTTCTTTTCGTTCCTTTACCTATTTTCTTATTATTTGCTTGCTTTCTTTTAGTTGAAAAAAATTAACTGTAGTAGGTCCTAGAATGACAGAGTTGCCATCTTGGATTCTTTAGTATTAAGGGTAGTGATGAGGAAGTCGCCGTAGTCTAGTAGGTAGTGTGTCGGCATATTAGACGTAAGGCCACGGTTCAAACCCCAAGTCAGACATTAAAACGAAAATATGTAAAAAATATTTCTTCGGCGGCTTCCTCTCAGCAGATTTCTGGCAAAAACTCTGAGAATAAATATAATTGCCATGAAAAGTTTCTCAAAAATCTGTCGTTCGGGGTCAACTTTAAACTGTAGGTCCTGCCACTCATGTATAAATTTAACGCAGGCAACATAGGTGATGTAAGAAGCTAGGTTGTAATCGTGACTGAAGTGTTGTAATGACCAATTAAGTCAGAAAGTTGTCAGAATGATTATCCTTTGTTCGCTAAGGCGACCACGAGTCTAAAATTTACTTTCATTTTACTGTAAATTTTGACGAATTATTCGAATCACTCGAAACATTTATGAGTACTATAAGCAGTTTTCTAAATTTATGAATCTGAATGAGCAGGCGTATGAATCAAACATATTTCGAATGTTATGAGTTTGATGTCAACGTTGTACTCATACTCATTGTAACTTGTACTTATAAATCAATGTTGTAGTGAGTACGAATGAGTCAGAGTAGTAATTTCAATACTGTCGAATCACTCATACTCAAAATTTCATGAGTACTTATGAGTAGCGAAAAAGCGATTCATTGCTAATCTCTGGTAATGACAAAAATGCGAGAACTTATGTAATTTCCTTATGCACACCTTTAGAACACAAACACAGTCTTGCATTAATTGCATACCTTTTAAGGTCTGCACTTGTATTTGCTATCGAATTCATTGTCAATTTCTATTGAAATTAAAATTATAGCAGAGACTATTATACAATAAAATACGATTTATGATTAAGTATTTAAAACGTTAACACAAACAATAAAGATTTCCTTAGTGATTCTTAATGAAAATTTAAATTTTAATTATTTTGTTTTACTTACACCATTAGCATCACTTACTAAGCGATTTATGTACATAATAAAGTAGCTTAGAATTATTAATTTTTACTCTTTTTTTTGTTGTTGTCATAAAATATTTTAAATTAGAGTAGAAGAAAACAATAAAAATTATATGTTTTATTTTAATTTTTATAAATTCATTCATACACAGACATGCGATAAATTTGTAAAGATTATTAATGATGATAATTTCTTTTTTTTTTTAGTTTTTGTTGTATATTTTTTTTATTAAATTTTTAATGAGTTTTAAATGTTGTTGGTTTTATTATTTCTAATGTGATTATTTTTTAGTTTTTTTTTGTTAATTTAAAATTAATTTCAAATTAAATTATTTGTCATGCTTCTGTCATAAATTTTTTTTTATTTTTTTTTAAATTTTTTAAAACTTATTATCATGCTTTGTTTTTCTGAGTTAATTTTAAATATTTTTTATTGCTGGAAATAAATTTAATTATCTATATAAACATGTATAATATATAGTATATAAAACCGAATGTCTATTTATACATATGTTTGCTAATTACTCCTGTGATTATCTGGAAAGAAAGAAATTTTTTTTCGATATTTTAATCGTATATTGATCACCGTATACCTAAGCAAGTGCTAGCTTATAGGATAATAATATTGCCATTTGTTGGCACTTGTCTAACAACGCCTTTTGTAGAATGTATTGAATGTAATCGTAATGAATTTTGCCCATTTAGTCGTGCTCTTTCTAAAGAGCTGGTGATACCTGGCCTTTCTACAATTTTTCCTCTCTGATGCGACAGAGGTAGCACTCTATCGGGCTACCATGTTAATCCATACATACATATATAATTGGTCATTACAATCCTGCAGTTAGAATTACGACCTATCTTCTCACACTACTTATGTTGTGTGTGTTAATTTTACACATGAGTGACGGGACCTACAGTTTAAAATTGACTCCGAACGACAGGCAATTTCATTTACTCTCAGAGTTTATGCAGGAGTCTGTTGAGAAGAAATCGCCGAAGAAATATTTTTTTATATTTCGTTTAATTGGAGATGTCTGACCTAAAGTTTGAACCGTCACCTCTTTCTCATAAGCCAACATACTAGCTACTTTTATTGTTTATCCATACATACATACATACATAATTGCCCATTACAACCCTTCAATCAGGATTACGGCCTAGCTTCTCACATCACTCATGTTGTGTGTTAATTCTATATACGAGTGGCGGGACCTACATTTTAAAGTCGACTCATAACGATAGATTTTTGAGAAACTTTTTCATGGCAATTTTTATTTACTCTCAGAGTTTTTGCCAGAAATCTGCTGGGAGGAAGTTGCCGAAGAAGTATTTTTTCATATTTCGTTTAGTTAGGGATGTCTGACTTGTGGTTTGAACCGTGGCCTCGCGTTTAAGAAGCTAATACACTACGTATTTTTTTTTGTTTATTCATACAGTTGGATTTAATTGAAATTATTGAAATATCTGATGTGACATCCTAATAGACATTTATAATCACAATGCGATCATATTATGCGAACATTGTGAATCTACATGACTATGACCCGGCAAGCGGTTCCGCCGTGAAGACCTTAAATAAAATCCACGCTGTTGAAGAAGATATCCTTGACTATTACTTTGTCTCTAAACGACATAACTGAATAGTTTCATATTCGAATGGTATGGCTTCCATAGGAACATAGGTAAGGAAATGTAAGGGCTTGATAAGACTGAACTTGTCTAAACTTTCCTGCAAATTCAAACTTCAAAGTGCTATACAGCTGCCATCTTCAAAATAGAGGCCTTGGTTCCCTGTTAACGTAAAACAGGGGCAATATAGCCCTACTTGTGTCTGTGGTTATCGGATATTTTCTAATACGAAAACACGCACAGCATTTGAACGTATGGTATTGCGAGTACTGTCACATCTGCGGATATTGAGATGTTGAGAAGAGTGTTGTACACACTTTGTTTAGGCAAAATTGGCATCTACTTCTTTCATGGAGTCCATGTGTAATGTCTCAGATTTGGACCTGGAGAGAAATTTTAGCTTTACAAGAAACACAGGTTGATCTCTTGGCATAGACTCTATTTAAGTGGGGTCTCGTTGTATAACAACGGACCTGGAAAGTTTTGGGGGGGAGGAGGAGTAAGTAAAGAATTGAAGGGTTTGCCACTCTTGCCTAACCTCACTCAAACATTTCTTACGAAATATATTAGCTGCTGATACATTTTAAGATGCACTGTAGAATTGTTTTCCATCGTTATGAAAAGGAAAACTTTGGGAAAAAGCAGAGAAGCTTTCTTTGAAATTCTTACGGAATCAGAAGAAAACAGTCGGCTAAACACTAAATGGAAAAGGAATTTAATGAACGATAAGTAGAGGCGCGCTGATCAAGTTGATATGAAATAAAATTTCTAGTGAATAATGGAAAATTCTGCATAAATGAAGAAAGAAATTAAGAAAGACTGATACATTCGATTAGGGACCGTGGCTGTAGAAATATCACTGTTATGAACTATAGATTAGCGAAGCTTACCGGGCTTTAACAATTTAAAATAATTGAAAGGCAATTTTGATTTTTGTTTTCTTGTAAAGATTTTCCTTTTTTTCATTTAAATTTAAATGCCAAAAAATCATAATTTTGTACAGAATAAATCGTATGAATTCTAAAATTAATTTGCATATAATTAACGAAGTAATTGATTATGTATATGTATGTATACTACATAAACATTATTATTTCTCAGTAATTTAAAGAATATAATTATAATAATTGCTATGACAATAATAATAATAATAATGACAGTGTTGTTGCTACTGCTGCTAGTGATCATGATGACAACAATGTTTTGATAATTCAATGAATTTAATTGTCCAGCTGCCAATATGCAGATTATGTAACATTTTTAATTGGACTTATAATTATGTATAACCGCCATTTTGTTTTAATGCATGAAAGTGCATTAATTATATTTTTTTCGACTTTTTTGCGTGCCTGTAATTATGCAGAATTAGGAAGAGTTTTATGTTGGTTTAGAGTGAAGGACACAGTGAGAGGGAGTGGGAGAGAGTGAGAAGTGAGAAGATTATTTAAAATGATTGGTCAATCGAAAATATATAATTGCCATCTAATGACAGTGATTTAATTTTATGCAAAATATGGAATTAAATGGAAAATTTGAGGAAAAAAAATTTTAATAATCAGAAAATATGAAAACAAAAAATTATTTTAGAAATTTCTAAAGAATTCGATTGTTATCTGCAGTTTATAAACGATTGTTATATTTGACACATGGCAGCCCTATTATTCTAGGATCTGCTGTAGTAACTTTACATTTTTGTCTGCTGTTTATATAAGATTGTTATAATCGATACATGGCAACCCTATAATTCTAGAATCTGCTGTAGTAACTTAGAATTGTTGTTTGTAGTTTATAAACGATTATTATAATTAATACATGGCAACCCTATCATTTTAGAATGTGCTGTAGTAACTTAAAATTGTTATCTGCAGTTTATATAACATTATTATCATTCTAGAATCTCTTGTAGTAACTTAAAATTGTTATATGTAGTTTGTATAAGATTATTATAATCGATACATGCCAACCCTATTGTTCTAGAATCTGCTGTAGTAGCTTAACAGCTTGAGCCCAACAATGAAAAAAAGATGAGAAGCGAGATAATTTATGCCAGCCTTACATTACTTAGAGGAATGAAAAGTAATACAATTAATTAATAAAGCTAACTCCCTATTCTTTGTGGCAAGTATAGAGAAAAACTTAAATTTTCTTAGAAAATCGCTTAGTAATCAATTTATTCCTTATCACTTAATTTGTTTGCTATTAAACGATAATTACTTCCACATTTGACTCATACTACTATTTAATAATTCTGAAAAAAGGCTAAAAGGTCTTCCTATAATAACTAATTAAGCCACATGGTAAATAGAATATTATATGATAGTGCCAACCATATAATTATAATCAAATCAAATGTGCATATAACCCATTGAAATACACTGTAATTAAATGTGATGAGTGTATTTGAAGTTCAAGTCTATTAAATAAATTAATTACCACTCCTGTACTTTGTTGTTAATCTTGTTTTTGTTTTTGTTTCTGTTTTATTGCACATGAAACACATTGAATTTGTTTTAAGATGAGGCTGTTTTTCTATTCAATATTTACTTGATAACCGGTCCATTCTAATCTCTAGCACATGTTAACATTACTGATGCTGATGTTGTATTTGATTTCTGGTTTCATTAATTATTTTTCAATTTAATATGTAAAGATTACATTTGTTGTTGTTTCAGAAGCTTAGTTTTAATTCGAATTCAAGTCCAAGTAACAACTGTTGTGTGAAGGTAATGTGCTTCAAATACGATTTGCATTAATCTGATAAGTTTTCAAAAGGCGTAAATGCAATATTTTATACGTAATATTTTAATCTTATATAGGAAATGATTGTTATAGGCTAGGCAGTAGTGTAAATGAGTGTATTTATTGAAAGAGTTTGGTATTACAATCAAAGAACAAGAAAAGTTGTTTACACTTAAGGCATTACAGGGTATTATCGTTACCAAAATCGATCTGTTGTGACAGAAATTAGCAAAATTAGAAAGAAATTTGAATAGACAAATTTAGTCAAGCCTATGCATCACTGTAATCTACCGACAATATCGTTTCTGATTATGAAAGTCTGGAGCATAATCAGCAAATGAGCCTATTTTATGGGTAACTACGGCTCATTATGGCTCATCATGACTTAAGTTGCATTTG
Source organism: Sarcophaga variegata (assembly GCA_932273835.1). Lineage (NCBI taxonomy): Eukaryota > Metazoa > Arthropoda > Insecta > Diptera > Sarcophagidae > Sarcophaga > Sarcophaga variegata. The sequence goes on from OW026360.1 coordinate 11,206,568, forward strand.
AAATCAATCAAAATCGGCATACCATTCATAACGCCTAGATATGCTGATCGAGTGTTCGAGTAACAGGCTTTCAATGTTGATTTCTCGGAGAAAACCTTCTTTAGCTATTAAGTGCTTAGGAAATTTCCAGAAAGTGTAATTTCACATTTAAACGATGTCAATTGGTCATCATGAGCGTGTGATTTGATGCTGTCATTATCATATGCTCTTAATTTAGCTGCATATAAGACTTAGCCTATGTGACCCTACTGTCTTTCTCTCAAAAAATTTCTGGCAAAAACTCTTGAGAATAAATAAAAAATTGCAATGAAAAGATTCTCAAAAAAATCTGTCTTTCGGAGTGAACTTTAAACTGTAGGTCTCGCCGCTCATGGGTAAAATTAACACACACAACATAAGTGGTGTGAGAAACTAGGTCGTAATCCTGACTGAAGGGCAGTAATGACCAATAATGTCTGTATGTACAGTGGTGGCCTTATAATTAGAAATTATGTTTCTGGAACAGAATTCTCTGGAGTGACGAATCTAAGTTTAATTTGTCCCAATCTGATGGAAAAACGTATGTAAGACGTCCTCCAAATAAAGCCTTTGATCCCAGGTACACAGTGAAAACTGTAAAACAAATTAACAAACATACATGTTGCTAAGTCGTTTCTAATTATAAGGCCACCACTGTATGAGTAGTAGAATTTTCGGGGAGTGGCGTGTATTTTCATTTGGTAGAGAACATATAGATTTTTCAAAAAAATTTTAATTTTACAGTAGATTCTAGAATAATAGGGTTGCCAATTGTCATTATTATTAGGTTATTGAATTGGGTGTAATGGTGAGGAACTTAGCTAAATTCTTTCTATTGTTATTCAATATATGGTAGTGCCCAGCATTTATTTCATAGGCGGTAAACTCAATTGTTACTTGTACAGCAATCGTTTTGGGCAGACAGGTTACTCCTCTGAACAAAACTAATAAACTTTATGATTTTGGGAAATGTTTTACGTGGCCAGGTGCCTCTTACCTAAGAAGTCTTGTATTCTAACTTCTAATTTCCCATTCGATACTCGTGTATTCCAAAGCAGATACGTTTTAGTACTCTTTTCAGTAACTCCTATCCATATATGTATGTATAGTTGTCCCAAATAATATTTTTATTTATATGTTACGGGCTAAATCACCGTTATAAGAATTATTTATCATTTTATGCGAATACAAATACACACTATACTACAAATGTTTTTCATAGCCTATGAATAATTCATCAGTTTATTTTCTAAACATCGGATATTTAATGTATTCGTAACCAATTTGTTCATGGAAATTTTTGTGATTTTAATTCAAAGTCTGTGCTGTGTGCACCATACGTAAATATGTACATATGTATGTATGAGCGAGTATAGGGATAATATTATGATTCTAGTAAAAATTATGAAAATATTTTTATACCGTTTTCATTGTATAGTATATGTACATATGTATGTACGTGTATGTATGCATAAATATTTATATTTTTAATGTTGTTTATGGCGCAGTTCCTTTTGGTTTTCCTGTTCAGTTTTTTCGTTTCAATTCAAAATAGTTTTTCAATTGAAACTTAAATTTTGTCCGAAAAGTTTATTTAATTTATGGGATTATATATGTATTTATTATGAATGTATGTGTGTGTGTACACATAAATATATACTGCAGTAGTAAAAGTACGCATTTTTATCAAATTATTTTTGCCATAATCAGGATAAAAAGTTTTTTTTTTTTATTATTTTAAATGCATTTAATTTATGGACATTTATTTATCCAGTTGCAGTTTAAAATTAAAAAAATAAAAAAGGCAATAAATTATTAAACAATTTTATCACATTATAAATAATAAAAAGAAAAAATATTTTTGTAAAATAGGGGAAATATATGAGACATTTGGTATTAATTATCCACGTTATTGGGGATAAGGTGATGACTAATAATCACTTTAAACAGTTTAAACCTGTGGAGTCTGGTTAAAGCAAATGATCTTAACAACATTCTAGAGGGGAAAAGTTGCCGTAGTCTAGTGTGAAATGTGTTGGCTCACGATTCAAACCAGTATTGAAAAATTCAGTACTTTAGTACTTTTTTCAGTACTTTTCCATTTTAAAAATACCATAGTGCCCCCGCTACACTTTCAGTACTTTTTATTACGTACGTAAGTAACTTACACTTACTTACACTTACATATGTTGTGTGTGTTAATTTTATACATGAGTGGCGGAACCTACAGTTTAAAGTCGATTCCGAACGACAGTTTTTTTGAGAAACTTTTCATGGGAATTTTATTTGCTCTCAGAGTTTTTGCCAGAAATCTGCTGAGAGGAAGTCGCCGAAGAAATACTTTTTATATTTTATTTTGATGTCTGGCCTGGGGCTCGAACCGTGGCTTTTCATCTAATAAGCCAACACACTACCTACTAGACCACGGCGACTTCAGTACTTTTTTATTATTACATATTTAATGGTTTGCGCTTTTCAACTATTACTGGGTTAGCAACATGTCCAACGTCATGCTAACTAAAGAATTAGTGGGTAGCCCCGGTTAGTCCAACGTCCTCGCAACGTACGTTCGTTTTTGGAATACGAAAAGCAATGAGAACGCTTGCCGACCCGTGTTTAATTTGCTCTTCATATGCTAAAATAAACGTATATTACGTTACGTTCCTTCGTTATTTGACTAAACGGGCCTTTTACATTCTGTTACTTTCCGAATCAGCGGTTTTTGTATTGTATAGGAGAAACATGTATAAATCGTTAGTTTTTCGATTCCATTCCATACGTGTATTAAGTATAAATAAATATTTTTTTTACAAAAGTACCATTTGATGCAAAAAAGAACTCTTTCAGTACCATTTCAAAACTTCAATTTTGCCACATTGGTTCAAACACTAGCTCAGATATCTCAAACAAGACGGCGACTTCCTCTCAGCAGTCTTCTTACAAAAACTCTGTGAGTAAAATAAAATTGCCAGGAAAAAGTTTCTCAAAAAACTGTCTTTCAGAGTAGAAGTTAAAGTGTAGGGGTCACGCTACTCATGCATAAAATTAACACATTCAACACGTTTGATGTGAAAAGCTAGGTTGTAATCCTGACTATAGAGCTGTAATGATCAATTAAAGAAGTTTAGATAGGTTTCCTGAAAGAAATTTTTCAAAGTTTTTGCCAGAAATCTGATGAGAGGATGTCACCGAAGAAATATTTTTTCATATTTCGTTTAGTAGGAGATGTCTGACCTGGGGTTTGAACCGTGGCTTCGCGTCTAATAAGCCAACACTCTATCTACTAGACTACGACGAATTTGTAAAGGGTCCGCCAAATAACATTTTTTTTTGAAAATCCTTAAAAAAACTACTGAATATTTTCTCAAATTTCTTTTTTTATTTGAAAGTACAATCCTTCCGGTTAATAATCGGGTGGCCATGCAGTAGCCTACACCAGAAGATACCGATTTTGGCAAAAAAAAAGCATCTTTTCAGCAAAATTGTCGCATTTGGGGCACAGAAAACCCGTACGCATACATTGAAAAGCCGACGCACCCAAAATGAATCACTGTTTGGTGCGGATTGGTCCAGAGGCATAATTGGGCCATTTTTCTTCGAAAATGAGCAAGGAGTGGCCGTTACAGTCAATGGCGATCGTTATCGGGCCATGTTGAACGAATTTTTGTTCACAAAAATTGAAGAGGAGGATATTGGCAACATTTGGTTTCAACAGGACTCGATGTTTTGCGCCCTGTTTTTGAAGATCGCATTATCAGCCGCATAGCTGGAGTGCCGTCCAAGATAAGTGTTACTCCGACAAGCCAGAGACAATTGACGCTTTAAAGGACAATATTCGTGAAGCCATTGGTGAAATACAGCTGCACACAATCGATAATGTGCTTAAAATTGGACCGATGGTGTAGGCTACTCCATGGCCAGCCGAGGCAGCCATTTGAATGAAATTTTTTTCCATTATTAACCGGAAGGATTGTACTTTCAAATAAAAAAAGAAATTTGAGAAAATATTCAGTAGTTTTTTTTTAAAGCATTTTCAAAAAAAAAGTAATTTGGCGGACCCTTTATTAAACGTGGAATGTAAAATTAAGTAAGTGTAGGGTATTTTATAATAAGGTTTTGTAGTCGCTTAATTGCCTCAAATTATTTTTCATTCATATGGCGGCATATCTGTTCGAACTTCCGCTGTTTATGATTCAGATTTCAATTTGAATATGGATATGACAACTGCTGACTCTTCGTATGTGCCAATAAAGTCAAGCATTTATAGAACTTATCAACCACTAAAGGCTTTACATTGCAAATTCGTATGTAAATTTTCCCATAATACTTTAGCACTTCATTTAAGTGAATATTAAAAAAGATTTTCTTTTGTTTAATCTCTTCCATTATATTTATCGTTTTAAAAGTAAAAAATTTAAAAGTATTTTAAATACCCTTTTTCAACACACACACACACCCACACACAGAGTGTATGTATACATACATAATTTAATAAAAAATTATTTATTTTTAATGTATTTCAAAGACTTTTGCAACTCATTAAACGTATGTACATACATAAACAAAGGGGAGGGACAAGGTAAATATTTTACATTTAAATTATTTTCACATGGTAAAGAAAAAAAAAACTCTGCACTTTTATCACTCACTATAAGTTTTTCTTTACGTTTTTTGTTTTTTAAAAAAATTTTTCTCATTTGTAATATTGTTGTTGTTGTTGTTGTAATTTCTTTGCTATTACACAGCATCATGTAACCTGGTTAATTAGTCAGCTCTTAATGATGATGTTCAATTAACACCAATAAGAGAATGTATGGAAAATTTTTAAAAAATGCAGTTTTTTTTTGAAATGTATGGTAATATAGATAATAATTAACCCTTTTAGGGCTAGGGTACATTAAAGTCCGACATGTTTCAGTTGATAATACAGGCGATAAGTACCTAAACGTTAACAGGACAGGGGAGTAATGTTGTAGTCGAAACTAATAGTATTACACGGTATCAGACAGCAATGCCATAAGAAGCTTAAGTGCATGATTTGAAGATTGTCAAGGCAATAGGTTTAGAGGAGATATTATAGGGATACCCCATATAGATCGAGAGGAGTACAATTGTCTGTAGATTGGAGCAGACCTAGACATGTGTCGCATGTTGTCTATGTGACCTCCTCAAGAAGGCCGAACACTTTGAAAATTATGGAGAAGATACAGACATTGAGTGCAAATCTTATAACAGAGTCTTAACGCTTTCGAAGAAAATATCACGATTTATTGAGCAAAAATTACAGATGCAGGTAGTCTTTACTATTCTTCTTGAAGTCGCCGTAGTCTAGTAGGTAGTGTGTTGGCTTATTAGACGTAAAGCCAGGTCAGACAAAATACGAAAAAAAAATTTCTTCGGCGACTTCCTCTCAGCAGATTTCTGGCAAAAAACTCTGAGAGCAAATAAACCTGCCATGAAAAAGTTTCTCAAAAAATCTGTCGTTCGGAGTTGACTTTAAGATATAGGTCCCGCCACTCACGTATAAAATTAACCCACACAACATGAGTGGTGTGAGAAGCTAGACCGTAATCCTGACTGAAGGGTTGTAATGGCCAATTATGCATGTATGTGTAGTAGTCTTCACAGCCGGCAAGTCTATAAAAAGCCGATATTCGGAATTTACTGAATGCAGTGAAAAATGCTATTGAGTTTGGTGCTTTGTGCAGGTCTAGGGTCTTAAATATTTCGCTAGAACTATAAAATCTTCCTTTCGGGAAAATTAAATACCTATTAAAGACCAAATCGCTATCGTGCACATCTGGAAAGTCCTCAAGAATTAAAACAGCTTCTTTTGAGTATAAAGATAATCTCAAATTGTAGATAACATTGTGGAAACTTGATATTCTATTCCTCCAGAAGTTGCTTCCATTTTCTAAATTTAATTAAATGACGATGTCAAGAGGTGATGGTAATATTTGTGCAAAAAAGTCGCCTTAGTCGCCTTAGTAGGCAGTGTGTTCACTTATTAGACGTGAGGCCACTATTCAAGTCTCAGGTCCGACATCTCCAACAAAACGAAATATAAAAAAATATTTCTTCGGCGACTTCCTCTCAGCAGATTTCTGGCAAAAACTCTTTTTTTAAAAAAAATTGCCATGAAATTTTTTAAAAAAATCTGTCGTTCGGTGTCGACTACACAGTTCCGGCACTCATGTATACATTTAAGTGGTGTGAGAAGCTAGGTTGTAATCCTGGCTGAAGAGTTATAATAAACAGTTATGTAATGTTTGTAAAACACATTTTTGTTTTATTTGTTTATTGGTGTCCATCAGCATTACGTTTAAACAGATAAGATGGAAACAGGAGATGTTTGTTTTCTTTTTTTAAATTTAGTATATTTTGCACGCAATTGGTTTAAACTGTGGTAAATAAACATGTAAGAAAAATTTAGAATGTTTGTGTACTGTCCCTATTATTTGTTTCAACACTGTATACACCCAGCCACAAATGTATACATACGGTTAACAAATTTCAGAAATTTTTAACCAATCCGTTTTCGTTGAAAATATTTATAATTGTCTGACATCTTTCTTCGATTTTAAGACGGTCTTTTGCATTGGTTCTGAAATTTGTGAAATTTGTTAATCGAATGTATACTTTTGTGGGCATGTGCAGGGCCACAATTCAGTTCAATTTCAGAAATTTTTTAACCAATGGAAAAGACCGTCTTAAAATCGAGGAAATTATTAAGATTTTCAACGAAAACGGATTGGTTAAAAAATTTCTGAAATTTGTTAACCGTATGTAAACTTTAGTAACTGTGTGAATGTATCATCTTCATTTTTAAGTTTGTTTACAAAATTAGTTTCATAATTTCTACGGCAGACAATTGCTTTAAACTGTGGTGAATAAAAATGTAACACCCTTTGGAAATGTTTATTCACTATTATATTTGTCTTCTTTTTTTAATTTATTGTGCACACAATTGGATTAAACTGTGGTAAATAAAAATGTAAGACCCTTTGGTAATGTTTGTTTAGTGTCCCTATTATTTCTTTCAACACTGTACCTGTATGTATATCAGTTTTACTTTTAAATTTATTTCAAAAAATTAGTTCATTATAGGCCTTCAAGGGGTTAAATATCGCAAAGGGCATCTAAAAAAGCTACCATAATTAATATTAAAAAAAAACCGGAAAATTTTATTATCATTATCATCGTTAACACTACAGTCCATCAGTCATTAACCAATGTAATGGCCATCATCATAATAATATGTAACCTAGTAAATGTTAATAAAGCACTGAAGTGTAAAACAGATCAAAGGCATGAATACGGTAATATAGGAGGAGGATGCTACGTAATGTATGATACATACCTGTGGTGCTGTAAATGCAGTTTGTAGCATACAGGCTATTAAAATGAAACTTTTCATTTTTATTTTTTATTTTTTATCTCCGTTAATTTATGTTTGCAATGCTTCACGTTTTTCTGTATGGAAATTGAATTTAAACAATTTGTTGTTTTTGTTATATTTTTTCACGTTTTCAATTTATATTTTCCTATAATTTTATCAAAAGAATTATAACACGCAGAATCTTTATTAAAGTTTTATGCCACACGTTCGTTTTTTTTGTTTTTTTATTTTTTTATTTTTTAGTGTGTTAATAATAAAATTTATTTCAATAATTTATAAATGCTTAACACGTTTATGAGGAAAAAATAAAATAAAAACAAAAAGAATTTCTTCTCTTGTCATGTATTTTTTCCTGTTCTTTTTTCCTTTTTGCTTAAATTAATGAATTTTTTTTTTGTTTTTTCTATTTTACTTTACGTTACGTTATGCATAAAGAATACTTTGTAATGTAATTTTATTTTTTTAAATTAAAAAAAAGAAAAAGAAACGAAAAAAGCGGAAAAACTGGTCAAAATTATTCGTATGAAAAATTTTTCAAACTGGTTTTTTCGATTACGTTTAGGGTTACGTATAGTTTACGTTGTTGCTTTACGTTGTATTAATTTTGAAATTTTGTTTAATTTTTCTTTCTTTCGTTAATTTTTGTTTTTTATAAAAATAAAATTAAATTACAAACGTTAATCACCGTTGGTGGTTGAATGATTACTGCTGCCTTACAGATTGGCCAACGATTTTTTGTATATGAAATCGTTTCTTGCTCTTGCTTCCCTCAAAAAGTTGGCCTATTGTTGCAATATACTGGTATGTATGGCTGTATGAAAGCTTTTATTTACAGTCTGGTCATTAAGCTAAGCTTTTATGTGATCTGAGATAAGCATAGACTGCTAAGAGCTACCGAAAGTTATTGAGAGTGATTTATTCGGAAGATCTTTTGTACTCTTTATTGTGTTAATTTTTCTTGCTAATTAGCATTACAACAAAAGCAATAATTTACAAAAAAAAATACTGGTTTTATTATAAAAAGTAATTAAAGTTTTATTTTTCTTTTGAAAAATTCGATTTAAAAGTTTTCCGAAGGAAATATGAAAATAATTAACACGATTATAAATCATCAGGTTCAACTATGAGCCGGGTTTAAGAATGTTGTTTAGACAGACAGACAGACAGATTTGGCTTAATTTTTTAATGCCGTACTCACAGCAGTATTTTTTTAAATATTTTAAAAAAATTTATCATTAAGTTATGAAAACATTTCAAAAAATAAACTTTGTTTACTTTGTACAACACCTGGCATTTATAGTTCGTCCCTTGACGTTATATGGACACAGCCATGATATTATAACCCATAAATGTGTCTTCGTATCAAATAAATTTGTTTTTATTTCTTTATTCTTCTTTATAAACTATACTTTTAATGCATCATAATCTTAATTAAAATATTATTTTTAATATAATTAAGACTTTAATTGGTATTCCCAAGGGTTAAACATTTCAAAGGTTGTGCGCTTCTCTCTTACCCCCCGAGATGATTATCTTCAGGCATAAAGTGTTTATATTTTGCAAATTAAAATTTGTAGAGTTAAAGATTTGGTATCTTAATTGCTTGAAATCCAGTTTAATTCTTTGTTAATAACCAAAACGACCAACAACAACAACAATAAGCTTGTAAATAAAATATAATAAATTAAAATGTTTTTTCGTTTTAAATTCATTTTGTTTTTAATGAAACTGTTTTTATTTTATTGTTTACGTTGATGTTTTTTTTTGTTATAAATTCATTACAACACTAAACGTAATACTCGTATTATTAACCTTTACAAAAACAAATTTAAAGTTTTTTAGATTTTATTTAATCCGTGTGCTATTGTTTAATTGTGTTGCTTTATTTTATTGTTTTCATTGTTGTTGCAACATATTTGGTCTTGGCACAATGCAGTGAAGCACAACCTGATAGAAGCTTAAAAGATTAATTATAATGAAAATGTAAAATAATTTTTATTATTAAAATTATTATTGAAATCATAATTATGGAATAAAATCAAATAATTTTAATTACAGTAAAAAAAATTATGTAAGAAAACATAAATTTTAATAATTTTAATACAATGTGAAGACCAGAGACTTTAGTTTTTAAATAAGAAATCCGTGTGGAAGTTATCTTAATTTGCAAGTTACATTTATTGTCTGAAAAAGTTCTCTCAAATTCTCTTATTAGATTCTCTACGTGAAGCCTTAGGTCAGACATTTCCAACAAAACGAAATTTGAATATTTCATCGACAACGTCCTCTCATTAGATTTTTGGCAAAAACTCTGGGAGTAAATAAATTTGTCATGAAAAGTTACCCAAAAAAAATCTGCATAAAATTAACACACACAACATAAGTGATGTGAGAAACTAAGTCGTAATCCTGACTGAAGGGTTGTAATGACCAGGTATGTTTTCCAACCAAGTACATGCTAAATGACCGTTCTTCTTTAAAGTTCGTAATACAAGACAAGTGTTAAATCAGCCAAGAAAGGGCAGCATTTCTACTTTTTTATATTATTTTTGTAGTGTACTAATTATTGATCCTAAGATCCATATCTACACCAGAGGTCAGCAATGAGTATTCAAAACGATGAGTAGATTCGAATCATACTTATAATTTCTGATACTTATACGCATTCATACTTATTTTAATGTCATACTCATACTACTCACATTCAAAGTTTAAAGTACTCATCATACTCATACTTAGCAGCACGTATGATGTTATTGATTTCGACTCTCTATGACACATCGTATACACGAATCACAAAATAAGTATGATTCGCGCACGAACTCTACATACTCACAAGAAGGTTGTGTGTTTGCTCTGCTTGCTGTCTTTGTCTTTTTTGTTTATGTGTCTTTCTTCTTTCTTTGTAAATGCAACAACAACTAAGACCGTAAATTTTGACGAATGATTCGAATCATTTATAAGTATTATGAGTATTTTTCTAAATTTATGAATCTGAATGAGTAGGCATATGAATCAAACATATATCGAGTTGTATGAGTTTGATGTCAACGTTGTACCCATACTCATTGCAACTTGTACCTATAAATCAATGTTCTACTCAGTACGAATGAATCAGAGTAGTTGGATTTCAATACTGTTGACTCACGCATACTCAACATTTCATGAGTACTTATGAGTAGCGAAAAAGCGATTCATTGCTGATCTCTGATCTACACCCTGTTACTGCAAGACAAACTAGTGCTTATAGCCATAAAGGTACCTACCTCAGTTATGTCGCATAGAAATTTTGTGGCTTTTTCGATCATAACGACTTTAGGAAAATTTTGACGAAAGGAACTACTGCACCGTCAGCACTCAAGAATTGTTGAGTAACCTGAACTCCTCTCTGTACTCAAAAATAACATGCTAACTATTGCACCCTATTTTCTATGATGTAAGAGGCAAAATGAATCACGAAAGCCTACAATAATTTTGGAATTAGACACTTAGCAGAGGTGGCTTGCTGTAGTTTTTGCTATAAAATCCAGGCTTTTTGGTTAAAAAATTTTGATTGTGGTTGTTTGGATTAAAAATTGCGTTGAATCATCTCTTGAGAAAAGTAGAACGCAATAGTCATAGCTTTTCAGCGCTACACCCTAGCCAACAACCTGAAAGAATATCAGACAGACAGTAACCCAGGTCTAGAACTTGCTACAGTAGACCATTCATGAGTGTAATTGCATTACCCCCACCGCACTCATAAAAACCAACGTTTTTATTAACAAAATTCAATGAACTGAAGATTTATTGAAACAATTTTTTTTATCAACAAAATTATTTGACATATACAAACAGGTGGTTATCCCTTGGAGTCTGATCTGATCTATATAAACCTGTTCGTTCAAAAAAAAAGGCGACGTAAATTGAATGACGACGCAAATTGAAGTCAGAGGGAACAAGAAATTTGACGACGTAAATCGAAACAACGTTAATCGAGGTGACGTAAATCGAAGGATTACTGTAAACTCATTCTCGTAATATGTTGTTGTAACTAATATCACAATTTCTAAATAACTTCTATGGAATTTACCACCCGGTAATTAATTTCTCAATTTTGTTTTCTTCTTCTTATACTTTGAGAAAGATTTGCAATGTTTCGTAATACGTAACTCATTATTTATTTAAATTTGCTAACAAAATTTGCAAATTCATTGAAGTGTTAATTATTTTTGAAAACAAGAATTAAAAATTTGCTTGCTTGAATGGCTTTTAGAATCGGGTACCCCCTACTGCTACTCCTCTGTCATATTAACCTAGAAAAAGTTCTACGGTGAGAGCAGTTTCTAATAAGGGGAATTGATTTATATGCAGCAGACTTAACGATTTTGCTTAAATATACGTTTAAAAATGGTAGAAAATAAAATAATTTATTTATAAAAACAGTTTTAATTTGCTTGGACAAAGGTTGATAAAAGAAAGGGGCTAGTAAGTCTGAAAAGCAAAGCAAGTTTATTTTCAAAACAAGTTCTTTTTTTCATTTCAATAAAATTTAAATATCTTATCATACGTTACAGCGTTGCATTTCTTCTGTATGATTTTATGGTTTTCTGTTGAAACTGCTTGAAACTTATTAAAGAAGCTTCTCACGCGAATAAATGTGCGACAAAAACAGAACAATTTCTAGGAGAATTATTTATAAAAATAATCGTTAAACATTGATTTGAATATTCTCAATTGATTCTTCAGTATTTTAATTTAGCTTTTTAATGTGGTTTTGTTTTGTTGTATTTATTCATTCAATTCATTTCAAATTTTGCATATTAATTAATTATTTTTAATACGTTTGTATAATATAAGGGAATGAAGAGTTTCTATTTTTTTTTCCAATTTGTCGCATGTGTCTTCAGATTACGATTTCTACGCATTAATAATAATTTTAGTTTTGTTGTTTGAAGTTTTTTTTTAAATTATATTTTGACGTTCGCTAACATATTTGGTTGCTGAATTTAATCACCCTTTTTTTTTGTTAAATTGAATAATTTTTATATGAATTATTTAAAAATAAATAATGAAAATTAAATAAATACACTCACATTCTTATACATACATAATTAATAAATAAATAATTAATCAAACAATACGAATATTTCCTTATGGGAAAAAGAATTCAAAGAACTGTCTTATCAAACAATTACATGACAATACTCCCATCATTATTGTCTGATACAGATTCCACAGTTCAAAAGTGCTGAAAGTACAAGAGCCTTAAAAAATTGTTTTTATTAATTGGAAATATTTCCAAAAATAATCTCTCAATAATAAAAAAGAATTCTTGAACTTTGTCTTTAAAAATATAACAAAAAAATTCAAAAAATTCAAATTTATTCACCCTTGTTTACAGTTGAACGATCAGCGTATGTATTGAAGCATAATTATAAATATCGGGTGTCTTTTTTAGCTGCATCGGAACTATCGATATCGATAACTATTGCAACTATCAAACTGTTTTGATATTTCGGTTCAGTTAACTCTGTAGAAACGCTTTCAAATTGAGAAATATTTATGTACGTTGGAAAAAATAAATTTTATAGTTCATGCGTCATAGGTCATAGGTCATAAGTCATTTCGTTTATTTGACTGTCAACATTTATCACTAAGTGAATGAGTTTTTTCGGTAATTTCTTGGTTGAAATCGATTGGATTCTTTATCTGTTTTGTTTCCAGTCCTGGCTAATCGAAGGGCTAAGCTAATGTTAACGAAACTAGACTCAGACTCGATAATTTTGCTGATATTTTGCTTAATCTTTGATCTCAAGATTACCGAAACGATATAGAAAGCATCAAATTTATGTGAGATAGGGTGTTGTAGTAGTACATACATACATATGTACAGTGGTGGCCTTATAATTAGAAACGACTTAGCAACATGCATGTTTGTTAATTTGTTTTACAGTTTTCGCTGTGTCCCTGCGATCAAAGGCTTTGTTTGGAGGACGTCTTACATACGTTTTTCTATCAGATTGGGACAAATTGAAATTAAACTTAGATTCGTCACTCCAGAGAACTCTGTTGCAGAAACATCGTTTCTAATTATAAGGCCGCCACTGTATATAATTGGTAATTACAACTTTTCTGTCAGGATTAGTTTCTTTAATCATGAAGGTTGTTTTGTCTCTGGGAAATGACGGCACGTGCTATGTCATTCGACTATAGGTGTCTCCTTGGCCACGATTAGGCTAAAAATTAAGGAAACTATTCAACACCTTGTTTGTCTTATGCTTCTTGGACATAGAGAGGGCCTGTTCGAATCCGTCAGCTAAATCTTAATTCAGGGCGGACGACTCTTACATACATAAATGGTCATTATAATACTTACGACCTATATTATCCACACTACTTATGCTGTATCTGTTAATTTTTAATAGAGTGGCGGGACCTACTGTTTAAAGTCGATTACGAACGACAGATGTCTGAGAAATTTGTTCATGGCAGTTTTTTATTTTCTGTTAGAATTTTTGATAGAAATCTGATGAGAACAAGTAATATTTTTCTTTATTCCGTTTTGTTGCCGATGTCTGACCTTGGACTTGAACCGGGGTCTCAAGTCTTATAAGCCATAAGTATTATTAATTCCATAAAAAATATAAGAAAACACTTTCGTGGCTTGTGTTTTCATTTTTATTGAAAGAAAAGCAAATTTTCAAAATAAGTTATTTTCTCTTTTTTTGCTCATTTTGGAAGCGCGCTGAAACAAGCAATCATTGAATAGTGTAGTCTAATGAATCGTGGACTGTAGAGTAGACACGGTCCAAAGCAATAAAAATATGCTAGCCTAAGTTGTCTTTCTATAAAAGATTTCCTTATGAAAAGTTAACAATTTTTATTGTTATTTTGCACAATGAAAATGGCTTCATAAATCGTGGCCGAACTTGTTCAATAACTTTCTCTAGAGAGACTTTTATATGCTTCTCGATTTCAGTTATTTATAAGGGTTTCCATAAATTCAAAAATTTCATTAAATTTCATTAAAAGTCTTAGCATATGCTTTTAAAATATATAAATAATAAAGTTTTATAGTTACTCATGAATTTTCATTCAATTGTAAAAAAATTTTGCAAATGAATTTTTAAATAAAATATTGAAAATTTATGTTTTCGTAAACTGTGTAGCATATTTTAGGGGTTTTTGTTGTTAAAAAAATATTAATTGTTATTAACCCTTGATTGAATATAAGCTTAAAATAAATCATTAAACTTTAAAATTAATTTTAATAACTCACTTATATTGTACTTACACTAGACATTTATGTAACAATTAAGATCCCTATTCAGAAAGACATGTTGTTTACATTAAAAATACTTCTTCTGTAAGAGTAAGAAAAAAATGTAACACAATAGAAACCAAGAATCTCATGTACACATATACAAGCATTCTCATAGGCTAACATCAACAACATACGCATACGTAAGCACACGTATCAGTGGCAGTGTGTGTTATTGTTGTTGTCTATTCAACATATTAAACGAGGTAATTAGTTCTTTAGAAAGATGGCGAAGAGTAACGAGAAAACGAGAGAGAATTCAAACAACATTCATGTGTACATTGAATGAGAGAGGATTTTGTACTTGTAACTGGTATTTTAACAAAGAGCATAAACATAAATAAAACAGTGAAACCATTTCCATGAACAAACTCACATACTGGCATACTCAAATATTTATTTGTGTGCATATGCATACTTAAGTGTGCACATGTTAAATTACACAAATATTAAGGCAATTTCTTTTCTCTGTAGCCATAGATAGTACACATGCATACATATTTCGTATTGTATTTAAATAATGCACTTCCTTTGCCATCTGAGCTTGTGCATCATTATTTGTGTGTATGTGTTTGGTTTCTTTTGTAATGTGAAATTTACAAGAAATTTGTTTAATTTCCTGTCATAAACTAACGACTTTATTTGTGCCTATGTACGTATACGTTTGCAACATGTGTATGTAAAGAATTCAAACTAATTGTTGGAGTTTCTAGATCTTTTTATAGTAATTTGAAGCAAATTATTTGAAAGTTTTAGATCTTCTTTCTATAAATTTGTATAAAAAAATTATTTTCAGTACAAAACATTTTTTTAAAAAACAATTTTTAAACTTTAAATTAATTATTCGAAACGATACTCTATTTAAAACAATTTTTTCAATGGTGGCTTGTGTATTGGCTCTTTTAAATTTATTATTTTTTCTATTTCAAGTTGGTTTCGAATTTAATTTCTCATCAAAAAAGAATTAAAAAAAGTTTTTTATGTTCATTCTATTCGCACTTTATTCGCTGATTAAATGTTGTGATATAAAATTAAATTCAATTTGCTGAATAAAAACCGTGTTATAAAAAATATAAAATTTTAAAAAGTTGTGCAAACTTCTTTTTATCTTTATCATGTTGCCGCATAATGGGTATGTGAATTAATTCTTTATCGTTTTATACACATACAATTTTTGAAACAGTCAGATTTTTGTAAAAAAGTAAATCATTGCGTCAGTGGCATTAATGAGGAATGAATTTTGACATTCGGTTAACCCAGAAATTAATTAACTAGAGTGGTCAGTGATGACAGTACATTGTGGTTATACAAACCATCCATATCTCGTAGATTACGCCATCTCAATAAGAATCAAATGAAGACGAAACTGTAGGACATGTTAATTTCCACTGCCAGAGATTTGGAGAACTTCGAATGGAAATGGAATATGTTTTTGGTTATACCATGATGGTAGACAATGAATTGTGCGTTCTGCAAATATCCAAGAAATTCATTAAAGCACTGCAGTGAAAAATCGCAAGGTCGTTATGTTAACACTGTGCGTTTGAGAAAAGCTGGCAATACTTGTCTATATTTGCCCTCACTCTTATATGAAGTAAGGGGCTCTCCCGTGGTAATATTTCTAGTTTCACATAACTTTTCCCGCCTAGATAGCTCTTTACTAACCTGTCTACCGGGTTCTATATGGGTTATAGTCTATTGCAGAACGGCTGGTGTTGCTTTTGAAGCGATTTTTCTACCAAATTCCTTTTGCGCCTTCTGAGCTTAATTGTATTTGAATTGCTTGCATCCATATTTTAATCCGGCGTTCCTCATGGGCTATACAGATGCCAGCAATGTATTATTTATGGTTTTTATTGATTTATCGCTTTGTTGCAGTTGCCATCTGATCTTGGAATAGAATTTAAGACTAATGAGAAAACAGCCTGAAAGCTGCTGGCGTTAGGATCTGCAGAAGGTTTCTACCCGGAAGTCATCAGGGTTCAGGGTTTTTAACAAGCGCTTAAGTATCAAGTCAGAAGTTTGTCCAGAGCGTTAGGACCACTCTTAACATTCGTTATAGGTTAGTAGTCTACAACGTTGGCTTAACCGCAGACAGCTGTTGGAGTTGTAGCAATGAACTGTATTCTCTCTCCCAAAATTCACGATTGGCGCATTCCGATTATTAAATTTCCAATGGTTGGTCGACAGTCAAACACCTCCTCCAATGCACACTTTCGCACTCGAGAACCTCTAATATTAGACATTTAGCACGTGAATGCTGAACATTTATCTTCTCAGCTTTAACTCCCAAATGCTATTTAAAGTTTAGACTCGTATTAGAAATTAAGTCAGCGTACTTTATTGTCTCCCGTAAATTTATTACGCGTCCAAAATCCCAAATACTTTTTGAATTAAGATACTTACCTTTATTCCTTTCCTTAACATCAGAACAAACAAATGATTTTTTTTAATAAATTTTTAATACTTTTTTATTTATTATTTTCCTAATTCCACTTACTAAATCACAAAATGTTTTCTTTAAAAAAATACAATTTTTTTTCTTAATCAATTAAAAATACCATGAATTTGAAGAATACATTCTTTTCATTGTCTGATTTTTTTATACGTATACTTATACACTATAAGGTAGCTTAAAACTAAACACACATACACACATACGAACACATATTTATTTATTTAAATATACACCAATACACACATACTCACATACATACACATTATGTATAGAAACTGTTGTAAGTATTTAGTTAAAGAGACACACGATAAATTATTATCATGACTGGGCAATAGAATATTACAAACAGAAACTGGTTGGTGTATGGCTAAAGAGACGACAGACAAGAGAGGAATAACGGTTGTATTTTAAAGCAATAAAACATGTGTAATATTTTACTTAAACACAAACACACATATACACACACATTCAGACAACAAATATACTTAAAAAAAAATTCAGTTACTAAAATACAAAGACAAATACAAATACATTTACATTTATAAGGATACACGTTACATAGATTTTATAAAACGACATTAAATTACCTTATTGCTGTTGTTATTGTTGTTGTTGTTGTTGTCCATAAAATTACACATACACAGTTTTGTAATTTATAATGTAGTGTTGCATAATCTGTATAACATACATACGTATAATACATAGACAGAACTAAACTTTAGAACAAGTTTTAAACTACTACTTACAACTACTACTACAACAACAATAACAACAACAATAATTTTAAACTAAATTAAACTAATGTTGTAATATGTTATACTACAACTACAACTACAACTACAACTACTCCTTATGATACAATGAATATAAAAACAAAAATAAAAATACAAATAAAACGATATCAGGATATACAAACAAGCATACACACAACTACATTCGTTTGTATATACAAGTTCTTGTAAAAATAGTAGGATTTCTTTGCTTTCTAAATGGAGAGACAAGAGACAGTGTTTGACCAACAGCACTATTAAAAATGTTTAACTGGCTAAAACAAGACCTTTTATGCCTATTTGGCTTTTAGTTTGGAGTATGTGTGCAGGGTTTATAGACTTACACAGGCCACAACACAACATCATTGTGGTTGAATAAATTTAAAAACATTTTCTATTAAAATTTTGTTGCTCATTATGAGGCAGGAAGAAATGCATGGAAAATGTAGGGGAAAATAATAAAATTTTTTTTGATGACTTAAGGAAGGAAATTGTATTCTGCCTTGGGGTTAAGGCACATAAAATAGTAATGATTTATTGTAAAGGACTGTTAAACAAGAGTAATATGAGATTGGAAGATTCATTTCCTTACATTTCAACAGTTGATAATACAAGTTGGGGAAAAGAACCCCTTATCTGAGAAGTGCAATTGCTGTTTGAAAAGCGTTTATACTTATCACCCTAAAAATATGTCATTGTGTGCAATAATTCCCTGTCCCTCTCAGGGATATCATCGGAAACCGATGAATTGGCTAGAACCGCTATGCAGCTCAAAATCTCTAACATGTTGCAGGCTATAGCTGTCCTATTGCCTCAGTTAAGTTGAATCTTAGCAGATTGTGTTACAGGAAATCGTTGGAAACTGATGAATTGGCTAGGACCGCTATGCAGCTCATAATCTTCAACATGTTACAGGCCATAGCTATTCTGATTGCCTCCGTTATGCTGAATCTTAGCAGATTGTGTTACAGGAAATCGTTGGATACTGATGAATTGGCTACGACTGCTATGCAGCTCACAATCTTCAAGATGTTACAGGCGATAGCTGTTCTGATTGTCTCAGTTAAACTGGATATTGGCAGATTGTGTTACAGGGAATAGTCGGAAACTGTTGAATTGCCTAGGACCGCTATGCAGCTTACAATCTTTAACATGTTACAGGCCATAGCTGTTCTGATTGCCTCAGTTAAACTGGATATTGGCAGATTGTGTTACAGGGAATCGTCGGAAACTGATGACTTCGTTAGGAGAGATACGCAGCTCACAATCTCCAACATGTTACAGGGCATTGCTGTTCTGATTGCCTCAGTTATGCAGTTAAATCTGCATATTTGCAGATTGTGTTACAGGAAATCGTTGGAAACTGATGGATTGGCTAGGACCGCTATGCAGCTTACAATCTTTAACATGTTACAGGCCATAGCTGTTCTGATTGCCTCAGTTAAACTGGATATTGGCAGATTGTGTTACAGGAAATCGTTGGAAACTGATAACTTCGTTAGGAGAGATACGCAGCTCACAATCTCCAACATATACAACATAGCTGTTCTGATTGCCTCAGTTAAACAGGATATTTGCAGATTGTGCTACAGGAAAGCTTAACTTTGTTGGCAGGTGGAGGTTAAATATAATATTGGACTGACATGGTCATCCACTACACTATTGCGGTTCGCACACGTCACTATCCTTTAGGAAGGCATCCCTGATCTGTGGGTCTGAGGAAGAGGAAGGGGCTCTTGCCATGCATTTGCTAAGTTTCCTGACTTCTCATTTTCTATCTTCCTTCACTGAAATCTTCAAAACAAGGAGGATTATTTCAGTAGCAAGATTTTGTTTTGAAGTTCGATTGCTTCCCAATAGGAAATGTTCGAATTGGACATAAATTGGGAGTAATCTGCGACCTTTTTATTCAAGTAGGTGCCGTCTCATAACCTAACTTTACCTCTTATATAAAATTGACTCAAATTTAAGAAGCTTTCAAAATGAATGAGTAGCATATTGTTATTCAAGTTCGAACACAAAACAATTGTAAGACTGTAAATTTTTATGTATCAGACTCTGTGATTGGAATCGAACCCAAAACTCTTATGCTCTCAGATAAGCACATTAATCACTAGATTGCCGGGGTACAAGATTATTTTGGTGTAGGGAATGTTATATTTAAGCGATACGAGAATACAGCAGGCGAGCATACGAAAGCTGGCACAAACTCGATTGAATTCTGATGTAAGAATTCTGGAGGACAATTTAACACATGATTTGCCTTTAATTTACACACAATTCAGTTAAGGAACCTTATAACGGAAAGCGGGGCCCTACCCCTACAGGCATATACCCCAAATGGTTTAAATACCTACAAAGGAGAAGCTGTAATGGCGAAAAGGAAGAGGACAATACCACAGAACATCTTTGTTTGGCATTTAAAGTTTATCGACAGCATTTGTCTCGGCTGAGCTGATTTGGGTCAAAGGTATGCCGTCAGGATAGCTGAAAAATGCCTTCCAAAATCATATGATATGCAATACAATAGAGATGTGTGATTTAGCCTAACCTAGGGCACTAATAGCCACTACACTTCATCACTCTTATACGAGTTGTATTCCATGTAACCTTTAGTTTGATAATGAGATTAGAGAGGACTCAACAAATGGAAATAGGGACTGACAGACATCCTACTTCAGCTTTAGAAACTGCTTTTCCCTCCAACCAATTAGCAACGTATTCTTTGAAACAAGATGCTGCCTCTGAAACTATACATGACTTAAGAATTCAAAATTTCTTGAACAATTTAATGTTCAATCGTTAAAGTTAGACAAACATTTTCATTTTCTTGCTGTCCTTTCTTTTGCTCTCCATTTGAAATAAAATTTTAATTGAAAATATTGAAAAAGAAACAAATTAAAACAAAAACATTTGCTTGTGCTTAACGTTCCACTAAAATTTCAATGCTCTGTGGGGGCTAAAGGAGCGTCAGGAATTTTAATTTATGCGTAAAGCTCGAACAACAATGGAAAACAAGAGAATTCCTTAAAATCAACTGAAAACGATTGAATTTAAATTAAAAAACTAATGAAACCATTTACAATTATTAATACCAGTATACATATACATACATACACATACATACACATAGATACACATACACTTACAATAATCTACAGGAATAGCAAGAAATTAAGTAATGTTTGCTATTTATTACTAAAGTACAGTAGCAGCAGCAGCATCTGCTCTTCTCGCGATGAATGGAAATTTTAAATTCACTTTAAAGCCATAGTAGGTTTCCTTACGTCTGCACTTGTTGGTGTAGCAGCTGTTGGTGATGGTGCCACCTTGTCAGTTGTTTGCCTTAAACGATTCAACATTTCGAATTGGGTTTTTGGCGTTTGTGTGGCATCGGCAGATCTTTGCATGCCATAATATGATGGGGCAGGTTGCGCGTAGGAGGGATAACTGACAGAGTATCTTGGTGGTGGCTGCTGCTGCTGATGCTGTTGTTGTTGGGGAAACAATTGTTGCTGCGGAGGTTGTTGTGATGATGCCGGCTGCTGGTAACTGCCCGTCAAACGACCCACCAAATTATTGACGGCACGTAATGTTGATATGGGTATCTGATAATTGAATATGAATGAAATGAAAGAAGAAAATGAAAAAGAAAACATGAAAGAAAATAATACATTTCCAAAGAAATTCTGTCTGTCTGCCGGACGTTACAAAGCATTCCTTAATTTTAGAAATTAATTTCTCTCCAAGCAACTCACCTCAAATATACTGTCAATGAGTGGACGAAAACTAAATGTTCTAACATCGCCCTGGGCATTAGTCGGCAAAAAGTTGAGTAAATTGCTGTTGGCAGTTTGTATCGGTGGTTGTTGTTGTTTACTTGGATTGTTGTTATCGATGTTGTTATCATTGTTGTTGTTGTTATTGTTATTGTTATTATTAATGAATTGTTTAAATAGACTACTTAAAAAATTATTGCTATTATTATTGCTATTGTTATTGTTGTAGTTGCTGTAGGGCCTGTTGCCGTTGTAATACTGTTGGTTTTGCTGCTCGTAAAGTCCATATTCCTGACCAGGATACAGAACTAGATTCTGCACTCTTATAGGTTGAATTAAGGACTAGAAATTAAAAAGAAAAGAAATATTTTTTTTTGTAATTATTTTTATACTCCACTGGCACTGAATGGGTTAGAATGAATGGAAAAGCGTAATAACAGCACCTTACTTTATTTATATATGTATGCAATATTATTTGTATTGAAAGCAACAAAGCTTTTTGGACTAAAAATCCTCTTTGTCTATAGTTTTTGTTCCATTGTGAAAAATAATATTTGCAGATGTCATCGAAATATATCATCAGTGAAGTCATACTTCTTTCTGACGAGTCTTTTTCTTAGGTTTGGAAACAAGAAATAATCATTCGGGGCTAAATCCGAGAATATGTCCTTTGCCTCTTATATTGGACCTTTTACTAAACGCTTCCTAACTTTAAAAGTAAATAAATTAGAGCGTATTGAAAGGCCTATTAATGCTACTATGTGTGCCTGGCTTGTTTGGGTGAACCACACCTAAAATGTGAAATTGATTCTGCCGAAGAAATCAGGCTGAATACCATGGACATGGGTTTTTGGCTTAGAAGACTGTTGCGGTTTGTGACTCATCAACTTAAGAAAATCCCACAAGAAAAAGTCTAACGGGTTCAAAATGCACGGTCTTAGTGGCCAGTTTACATTACCTCCAATGTGAGATAACAATATCTTTAAATGGCTCTTGCAATGCCAATTTTGAAATGAGCTGCTTGGCACATAGCGTCGTCTTCATGAAACTACATGTCTGGTATAAAGGGTTTAATAGTAGTCGATCTACAGTGTTCACCGTTGACAGTGGTGGCTTGGTCAACGTTGTTCTCAATAAAATATGAACCTATTACTCCGCCAGTTTAAAATCCACATCAAACAGTGACTCATTTCATATGGCTTGGTATTGTTTAAAATTCGATAATTTTGTTTGCTTAGGTTTAGATGCTCATTCATCTAGAAGTCGACATCATAGCTGAAGATAACCGATGTAAATTAGGGTCAATTGGCAAATGCCCCAGAGCTCATTCAGCGCATATACGTCATTATTTATGATTTGGCAAAACAGATTAAGTAAATATCAACTAGTTTGACGGGTGTAGCTTCAGTAAAATGACCGTAAGTCCCTGTTGGAAGACCCTGTATAAAAACATATAAACCTTGAAAAAGATTTCCTATAAAACCACTGCCTTCTGAAATCCTAAATACCAATAAAATTATTTTTATTTCCAGAAATCATATTATTTATTAGGAAAATATTACGTTTTTTAGCTGAACATATGCTATTTTATAGCATTTATACTATTCTATAGAAATTTAGCATTTATATGGGTTTTATAGATCCATAATGGTTGATATTTGAAATTAATTTCCTATAAAATATTGATTTTCCATAGAAACTAACACTACTATGCTATTTCCAAAATATCAAACAATTTGGTAGGTCTTATTTAGGAATAGCATGCCTTTTCTCTTACATTGCTACTATCATATGCTATTAATCTCTTTTATTCTATTATTTACTATATAATTCCTGATATCTTACGCTTATTCTATAATGAATCGATTCTTAATATCATTTGCTGAGAATTGATTGTCTATAGCATATGCTTTTTAATAGGAATATGATTCTCTGTTTCCAATGCTATTTTATGCTATTCTATTATGTTTTGTTTGGACCTATGATATGCTATTCTACAAAGAACAGTAATCTACTAATATATCATATTCATCATGTTTATTTTGTGTTCTTTTACAGGTGGCGTTCCGTATCTGCAAATGAAGAATTCTTCATCGAGTTTTTTTGGGAATTTTAGGAGCCATCATTCCTTTAAAAATTCCTTTGACTCTTTAGAGATACTGCAGATAAGGAAAGTCAGACAGCTCTATATCTTTGCAAATGAGTACAGAAAGAGTGCAATTTACATCCAATACAATACCACAAGTTATTTTCGTAGAGGGAAATTGCTATTTGCTGCCTCTGGTTCTAGTAATTGCTACAGTAGACCTATTAGCTGATTAACTAGAAAAATTTGATAAAAGAAATTGAAAAAAAGACAATGGAATCTAAATAAGAAAATGAAGATGAACTTATTCGGCTTCGTGAGAATGGTTCCTAGATTAAGTTACAAAATATTCATGGCTAATTCTCCTAATACTGCAACTACCAGGAGGCGCAAGGATTTGAACTAAAAGGTTAGTAAATGAACAAACATTTTCGTATTTCGTATATATAAACTCCCCAATATTAAATGTACATTTTAATGCGGTAGTATTACAGTTCATTGCAAATTTACTTATAAATCTGTTTTCTGTCAATGGATTCAGATACCGTAGCCGATTACTGAATGCATTTGTCTTGCGCCTTGACTTTTATTACAATCGAGTCAGTTTAGTCTTGTAGATTTTATATTGGAATCTTGAAAGATACTTTCAGTTATTGGCCAGGTTAACAACAAATTTTTATTGACGAAAAATTATTTCAATAACTCGAGAGTTACGATACAAGGAATTTAAAAAAAACTTCATGAAATTCTAAAAGAATTAGGCTGTTAAGATTGCTAGTCTTATCACCTAAGATGTATTAGGTTAGGTTAGGCTAGAGTACGTGTGCTTATCAATTAAGACAAGTACAGTACCCGGAGGTCGAATTGACCCATTGTACAACGTCCTAGTTTCTCAAACCATTTATGTTGGGTGTGTTAATTTTATACATGAGTGGTGGGAGCTACAGTTTAAAGTCGACTCTGAACGACAGATTTTTTGAGGAACTTTTCATTGCAATTTTTATTTACTCTCAGAGTTTTTGAAGAAAATCTACTGAGAAGAAGTCGCCGAAGAAATACTTTTTGTATTTTGTCTTGATGTCTGACCTGGGGCTCGAACCCTGGCTTTACGTCTAATAAGCCAACACACTACCTACTAGACTACGGCGACTTCTAAGATGTATTATCTATAGGGTCATTTGAAGAACAGAAAGACTTAAGCCAAGCAATTACGCCAAAAATTGCATCGAGAGCCGATGTGAGCAGGCGTGGTTAGTAATGCCATTGAATGGTTATCGTTCGTTTACAGTTATCGTTATCAAATCTGGGGTATACATCAGAGGTCAGCAATGAGTATTCAAAACGATGAGTAGATTCGAATCATACTTATAATTTCTGATACTTATAACTTATACGCATTCATAC
Organism: Sarcophaga variegata; assembly: GCA_932273835.1. Lineage (NCBI taxonomy): Eukaryota > Metazoa > Arthropoda > Insecta > Diptera > Sarcophagidae > Sarcophaga > Sarcophaga variegata. The sequence continues at coordinate 11,231,785 of OW026360.1, forward strand.
TTATTTTAATGTCATACTCATACTACTCATATTCAAAGTTTGAAATACTCATGGTACTCATACTTGACAATACGCATGATGTTATTGATTTCGACTCTCCACGACTCATCGTATAGACGAATCACAAAATAAGTATGATTCGCGTACGAACACTATAATACTCACAAGAAGGTTGTGTGTTTGGTTTGCTCGTTCTTTTTTTGTAAATGCAACAACAACTTAGACTGTAAATTTTGATGAATCATTCGATTCACTCGTATCATTTATGAGTATGTATTATAAATGTTTTTCTAAATTTATGAATCTGAATGAGTAGGCGTATGAATCAAACATATTTCGAATGGTATGAGTTTGATGTCAACGTTGTACTCATACTCATTGCAACTTGTACTTATAAATCAATGTAGTACTGAGTACGAATGAATCAGATTAGTTGGATTTCAATACTGTTTACTCACTTATATTCGAAATTTCATGAAAAAGCGATTCATTGCTGATCTCTGGTATACATATATAAACGTGTTTTCAAAAGTGTTTTAAATCTTATACTTTGTGTATAATAAAGTTACTTAGTTTTGTTAGTTTAATCACCAGAGTTGGCCATTAAAAAATAAAAACAAATCGAAAAAAAATATTAAAAATTCAAACCAGCCTTTAAAGTTAACAAACTCAGTTTAACACCATCGTCACCACCGTGGCAATAAATTATACGTCATGACCGGCACAGATTTCAATGACATGTCAGTTAGTAGTCAGGTCATGATAAGATTTTTATTTTATTATCATTCTGTTGGTAATTTTATAAACAAATATTTTTTTGATTTGTCACTGAAGATGAAGACGCAGCCAGAGTACATTATAAAATGAAATCTTTTAGTTCAAGTGCATAAATAAATACACGGAAAATTTGAAAAATTGCAATTCATTCAATGACAATCATTAAGAAAAATCAACACAAAGCAAAAAAAAAAAAGGATGGCAACATGATTTGCAAAGTGTTTGTAATAAATAAACACAACAAGCAACATAATTGCCAGCAAAGGTGACTCTATAGTACCCTACTTCATGTTGAATTTTGTTGTTTCATGGTTAAGTTCTTGTTTAACAGCGGGAGTTAATCTATGACCCTTAACTTTTTGTTCTTTAATCCTTCTTTGAAAGCATACATGAACCAAAACTTATTTTGCCTCTTATCTACCACTGACAATGGTAGGGTGCCTCGTTTCTACACAAAGTGTTTGGCAAATATTATTTCTTTTTCAAAGCAGTGCATATATTAAAAGCAAGAAAATATAAAAATTGAAAACCATGCAAATAAAATCGAATGACAAATCAATATTTAAAATAGAGTCACAACATTTACTTACTTACGTCGTTTACCATGACCACGTCTTGACGAGGCCCTCTGGTATAGCCAGTGACACGCGTAAATTCTGTCACGAGATGTGACATGACCACCAATAAAACGAACCATACGAAACGATCCATAGCGGTAATAATGATCTGCAAAAACAAACACACATCATGAAATGAAGAAAATCAAATCAAAGAAAGAGAAAAAATTAAATACACAGATTAAGATACAAACATAAACCAATAGATGCGGATATGATTGGAAATAAAAAAAATATGAAAAAGAAATAAAATGCAAAAAATATGTTCAAATAAATGTAAATAAATATTGTATGTGAATACTATTAATAAAGAAATTAAAGTAAAGGAGCAGAGCTTTAAAGGAATGTAATCATACATACATATACTAAGAGCAAAAAATTTAAATGGAAATAGAATCAATGGCATGATGTTATATTTAAGTTGGTTGTTATTAAAAGACCAAAAATTTTTATTTCGGCTTTTTTCAAATTTTAAAAAATTAGGACATTTTCTTTCCTCTCCAAATAATTTTTCAAAACACCGCTGAACTTTTCAGTCTGCATAATATCACCATCGAACTCAATAGAAAGTTAATCTAACCACTGTCCACTGAACTCAATACAATAATTAATGACGTATTTTACAGTGGCCTGATGGCAACCCTATCATTCTAGAACTTGCTGCAGTAGTTCAATAACCTGCTTAGCTGGGAAAAAACTTGATTATAATCAACGAATTCTAGCATTTTTCTCATCATTCAAAATTCTCTTTGTGCTGGATTACTGGGTTAAGGGAATCAAAGATGTAACAAAGTTTTAACTGCTTCGTCAAAAGTGGTGGTCACTGATAGTCTACAGTACCAGATTATTTGAAAATTTTTCAGACTTCAGTAGTAAAAACTGGTTTAGATGGGATTGAAGTTTTTTGTGCCTAGTCTCGAATAAATTAATTGCTACAAAGTCTAGAAAAACACTGCGAAGGATAATAGAGAGTGCACAATGGCCTGCACTTTGCAGAGAACATGATTCAACAATTCACTGACAGATCAAGATTACACGAGAAAGCCGGATTTTGAATCTTTAGGATCTTATATTGTCTCTTAGACTACCTCCTGAAGACCCTCATAGAGGTTATATGGAGCCTCTCTGGCCTTTGGGTATATGCTTCCAAGAGGCTAAAAGTACTTTACAATACTTTCTGCAAAAAACTTTGAAAATAAGGAAAGAAGTACAGACCAATTAACACGTTGACTGCCGACTACGAGATAACTCGTAGAGTACGTTCCCTTCTAGGGAGCCAACTACGTGTTATCTCGTAATCACTAAACCTGCCATTTTTGTGTAGCTACGAATAAAATCGTATTATATCAGTGCTTGTATCGATAAATGGCTTCTGGGAAAAGAACCAAAAGTCAATGTTGGCTTGCGTGGCCAGTTTTCTGAAAATTGCGTGTTAACATTTTTGCTGTCATTGCCTTTCACTTGGGGACCTCTTGATCGGACCCAAGTGAGCTATGCTTAAGACGGACTTCTTCTAGATAGCCTTATCTCATTGTAACTACCCAGCAAAAGTTTATTATGGTTTAACCCTCTTCATTTTCTCTTTTGCGGTGTACATACATCCATGCAAAGCATCCCACTCTTTTGTAAGCTTTTGGCGCTTTCAGCGTCGTAAAACTTTACTTCTTTCCAAGTTAATATGGCTCCTCATTGAATCGCATTCCTTCTTGTCCCAGAATCCATCAGACGGATATTTATTTTCCCTGCTTAACTTGAGATTTCTTTATAATGAATTCACACCTTTAAAGCTCTGCATTAGTAAAGAAGCATAAATAATACGAACATCATTATTGAAACTCATCGTAAATATAGAAATGAAACGGCAAAATTTAAAAACACCAAACAAAGCATCAAACGAGATAATAAAACCGTTAACACAAATCGCTAAGAAAATTTGTTAAAAAAAAAACAAAAACAAACAAAACTAATTGAGCGCTTTAACGCTCAAAGCAAACACTGTGCGCATACACCATACGAAACACGTAAAAAGAGTTCAATTTTTTTTTCAAATTAAATGCCGCATTGATCTTGTGGCAACACAATATAAAGTTTACTTTTAAAGAAACAACAACAACAACAACTATAACTAATATTAATAAAATTGTTGTTGTTGGAGCATAAAACTTTAAAACGTTTGAAAGATTTATTCTGTTTTTTTTATTATCGAAATCGTTGTTGTTGTTTTCTGTTTGCTGCAGCTGTTGAGTTGTCTAGATTTGTTGGTTTTTTTCTTCTTTCGTTTTTAGATTTTCCAACAAAGTTTTCTTCTTTTGCTGCTGCTGCTGTTGCTGGTTGGTTCTCACAAAGTCAAGCTCAAGTGTTATAAAGAGACACTCTGTTGGCAATTGTTTGACTACGAACTCTAGATTTTCTTTTCAGAGACGGGGTAACACTAGGCATGTGCGAGTATGTATGCACTATGAACACTTGGAGTATGGTTTGTATGGCAACACAAAAATGTGTTTCATGGACCACTACTTGATTGTTGTTGTTGTTATTGCAGCTAATTTTAAAAATTTTTTTAAATGTTTTCTTTTGTATGTATTTTTTGTGTTTGTTTTTTCTTTGTTTGTTTGTTGAAGTTCTTGTCTTGACTAATGTTGCAAGGTGAACTTTGTTTGTTTTTTGCTTTTGTAGTCGTAACTGTTGTTGTTATTGTTGTTGTTAATGAATGTATGTCAATCTAACAACAATCATTTATTTATACAACTATTGTTGTTGGTTTTTTGTAATGTTAATAGGCGTTGCACCAGTATATTTCGATTGCTTATACAACACGCTGCGTTTATGTTACTTGACGATCTTTACCGATCGATTGTTGAATACATTCTGACACTTAAATTTGAAAAAGTATTTGAAAATTGCACAGAAAATAATAGAAAATGAATGAAAACCAAAACAACTTTTTAATTTTTTTTTATTTTTTGTTTAGTAGTTAGCAGCAGTAGCAGCAGAAGAAGAAGAAAATAGGCAACAATAAAAAAAAAGAAGTATTGAAACTAAAGTCAGACTTGTTTTGTTGGTTTTTTTTTTGCATTGAGTTGTTAACATTGACTAGCAAGGCACTGTTGCAAGCGTGGCATACCAAAGCATTTTTCTTTATGGTAAACTGAAGACGAAAGCAATGCAATGAAGAACACAAATAGAAATCATAGTTCAGTTGCTGGTATTCATAGAATTTTGATGTCATCTAACAGGTTCAAGTCATTAACTTTTTATAAGGAAAGGGGGTGGGCGGTTTAGTTTATAGAAGAGGAATAACAGCGCTGCTTTTGGTAGGGATAATTCTCAATTTTTAATCTGGGATATCCTTATTGAATTCGTTCTTTAAAGTATCAAAAGACTTATTGTTTTTTGTTTTCGTTTTCTTTTTTCTCCATCAAATCAAATTTATCAAATTTTTTCAACTAAGCAGCTGACTGATGTGCTGCAGCTAATGCTAGAATGGTAGAGTTGCCATTTGACGTTGTCCAGAAACTACAGTATTTGTTGCTGTATTTGTCAGGGATTTTTTTGTTGTTTGTTTTTTTTGCTCTTTGGCAATTGAATCATACAATGATGCACCAATAAATGCTTCTCTTTATTTTTTGTCTACAGCGGCAATAGAAAAGACGTTGCATATGCAACTAATATGACTTAAATGGATTACAAATGTTAATTTTTAGTGTGAATTTTGATGAAATATTTTAGCTTGAATTGCTAGTTTCCACATCAATTAACATCGATTCGTTGGTATCACATCATTCTCTTTGTCTAGCATTTGTCTATTGTGTTAATATGCTGCTAAAGTACCAACCAAATAGTATTGTACTAGGATTGGGTGAGAAATTAAAATCTTTTTCCCTGTGCTATGTTCAATGAATGTATCTACATGTGTACCATCACAGGCATGACGGAAGAAGGTTAGCATGAACAACAACGAATGGTAATAGTACCAGTTCTGGCCAGTATGGCCGTAACACAGTTTTATAGTATGGCCCTCTGCTCAGAGATCTAAATATGAAAGATCTGAGATCGTGGCAGTCGTGGATATACTTGGACATCGATACGACATTACTTAAGTACTAAGAAAAGCTTATTTTCTATATGGCAAATGAATGTTGTTTTCTTTAAGGCATACAGAGGCTGTTATAAAGCATTTCTAACTATTTCTTCGCTTTGTTACAGTTTCGTTAAATAATTACTGGCTAAGTACAGAGGCTGTTATAAAGCATTTCTAACTATTTCTTCGCTTTGTTACAGTTTCGTTAAATAATTACTGGCTAAGTAATTGACTTACAGTACCAGTTACTAGAACAGCAGGGTTGCCAACTTTCTTTGAAACGAAAGTCCCTTTAGTAATGTATTTACGTTGTTGTACTGTGTGTATTTTTTGAGCATGTTTGATATTCTTGAGGTTCCGTACCCGTTCTTTGGATATCAAATGCTATTAAGCGAGAGGTATGCATGGTTTGGAAACCATATGAGATTGACAACAAACTGACACAGGAGATACAGAAGACTTGAACAAGGGACCCCAAACAGTTGGGATCTGGAGTTTCCTGCCCAAAAGAGATTTGTAGAAGGAGTTCTCTTACCCAGAATCAATTCCGCAGCGTATTTCATTGTCAGAATTAATTTCTTACTTGCATAATTCCAACCGTTTAGTCAGGACTTTAACCTAACTTCTCATGACATTCATGTCACATGCCTACATGCATAATTGGTCATTACAACCCTTGATTTAGGATTACGACCTATGTTTTAAGTGTAATTTTATACATAAGGCGTGGGACCTACAGTTTAAAGTCGACTTCGAACGAGATAATTTTGAAAAACATTTCATGGCAATTTTTATTTACTGTCTCAGAGTTTTTGTCAGAAATCTGCTGAGATGCAATCGCTGAAGAATTTTTTTTGTCATATTTCGTTTTGTTAGAGATGTCTCACCTGGGGTTTGAAACATGGCCTCACGTTTAATAAACCAACACTGTACATACTAGACTAGGGCGACTACATTATTCATGTCGTGTGTGTTAATTTTATCCATGAGTGACAGGATCATTGCTATTTGATGTCAACTTGGAACGACAGATTTAAGATACTTTTTAGGGCAATTTTGTTTAGTCTCAGAGTTTTTCCCAGAACTCTGCTGAAAGGCAGTTGCTGCAAGAAATATTTTTTTCTTCGTTTTGTTGTTGATGTCTGACCTGGGGTTTGAAATGTGTCCTCAGTACTTACTGGACTACGGCGACTCCATCCCGTATCCTTTATCCAGTCCCATAATCTATAATTTCTTTCAAAGCTAAATAATAAAGAGGGTCTAGGTGTACATAAGCTTCCTAAGAACAAACGGAATAGAACAGAAACGAAATTGTCCGATATGTTTGAGCCAAGGTTCGCTTGTCTAATAAGCCAACACTGGACTACAACGACTTGTAAAACCATTTCTTCACCTTAATGTATAAGTAATCAAATAATTTCAAACATAAGCGATAATATACATATGTTCAGATTTATTTGTTAAAATATGTGTATCAAGGCATTAAAAAAGGAAATTTTGTTTTAAAACCCTGACCTTCACTTTAATATTTTTGCATTAGAAAGTTTGTTAAGAAACAGACGTGTAATTAAGGTTGCCGGAATTGCTTTTCATTTTCAATATGTAATGCCCCAAAGTTTCCTTTTTTTTCAAAGAAAAAAAGTGACTCAATCGCCTTGCAATTACGCTTGCAATGAATTTCAAAAATTAAAATTTCTGAAATGATAATTAAAGTTTATTAACAATTTCATTTAAATTAAAATAATAATTAAATTTTTATTAATAATTAATAATTTACAACTAATTATAACATTACTTTGATTGTTTTATTCAACTTTATTTGGGTTTAATTTTAATTTCAAAGTCTTTCCCATACGAACGTTTCTTTCTTCAATTTTAGAATGTAAAGTCAGTTTAAAGTCAGTGCAGTCAAGTCAAGTCAAGTCAAACTTGTAATTCAATTACAAAAAAAAATCAAACATCGTTTTTAAATTTGCAATAAAATTTGAAAAAAACATTTGAAATAAATTTTGTATGTTTCCATAGCAACGTTTCTACATATTTTCAAACGTATGGCCCCCCGAAGACTTACTATTGAAAATCTAAACTTGACGTTTAAAATTGCTGCTGGTATTTGTTATTGTTGTAGTTAGTTTTTGCTTTATGGCTAAAATGTTTGGCAATTTTAAATAATAGCCCGTTGTTATTACCAGTATATAAATCGTTTACAATTGTTTGAATTTCAACAACAAAATAAATTTTCATCATGTTGCTGCTAAAAAGAATTGAAAAATTGAAAAAAAATATTGAATTTCAGTTAGCCTGCATGAAATTGAAAAAAACTTGTAAGAAAATGTGGGTTACCACAAGGTCATGTTGCCGCAACGTGTTGTAAATAATCCAACCATAAACCAGTTGCCATTATTTCGTTACAACAATAGCAACACAGCAAAACTATTTGCTTATGATCAAAGGCTCTCTTTCTTACTCGTAAACGTATTTGCTTTACAAACTAATACTGGGTTATCCGTTTAGTGATTTCAATACTGACAGTATGGCAAGCCTTGTCAGCTGTACAATTCATTTGAAAGGTAATTTAGGAAGTGAAAGGTGTGCCATTTACGATTATGGTTCGTTTACTTACTTAGTCTGGATTGCAACCTAGCTTCTATACATTCTGTGTGTATTAATTTTATCCACGAGTGGCTGAATCTACAGTTTAACATCGTTTGAGCTGTGGTTTGAACCACTGACCCTTTTTTGGAATGCGATTTAAGTTGTTGAATTGGACGGTATGTAGTTTTTACAAGACGGTGCCACAAGCCTAGGTGTGTGGCTTGATTTTGATTTTATTGGATGGGCAACTTTCAAGCGTTATAATGAAATAAAAATTTCTCCGAAATCTTTGCTTTACGTGTGTTGAATTGAATTTTACTTTTGAAACCAAAGAAATGGATAACCCTTTACAACTCTAATTTGAGTTGTTGATAATCAACGAAAAGGTATGCAATCTTACAGAAACAATTGACATACATTTACTCTCTGCACACTGTTTATGCAACAACACACAAATATTGTTTACAATTTACTTGCGTATTCCAATTACAGAATTTATTTAGTTACAGTCATGATTTATTCTAACGCTAGAAACTATTGCGGCTTTCATATCCTAACAAAGAGCGAACTCCCAACCTTTAATTGTACGCAAATGCTACACTGATAGTATCAGTCATGAACAATATTTACTTTGCACACATGCTTTGTCAAAGTCATATGTTCCTAAGCGTGTTAATGAAGAAAAAAAAATAAACATGAGTAATGCTGCAAAATTTATATACAACCGGTATATGTATGACTAGGCAAATGGCACATTAGGCAAATATTTGATGAAAAATCTTAAACAGAGAAAACAAGTCAACATTGGTTTGTATTTGAAGGAGGGTGTTAAGAGGAAACTAGATTAACTAATGTCCACAAATACTATACGACACCTTCAGCTATAAAAGCGGAGGAACGAAGGACTTCCATGCACAAATAGCACTCACGATGGGAGACCAGTTTAAAGGGAATATGGACATTTCGCCTTGTCCCTGATGTAACGCTTTGGTTGAAGAACAAACATTGCGAGCTGAACTACTACGTGACCCAGTTCCTAACTGGTCATGGGTGCTTCAGGAAGTACCTGCACAGATTTGGTCATGACACTTCCCCTATATGGCCAAACTGTGTAGATGAGGAGGAAGATGCGTAGCATATTCTAACATGCTGCCCCAGATTTAGATGGCCCGGAGAAACGAGCTTAGGACCAAACCGGCTAATGGAAGAGCTGTTGAATTGTAGGATTCTATGGAGTCAATATAGTCAGAGAATGGCTGAGGTTATGCTAGAACTCCGAAGACTGGAGGAACGGAGGCGAAATTTGACTTAATGTGATAAAGCTTTCGAGCTAACCAGCCCTCCGCAAAGTAATACCTTACGGCAGTCCCGCGGGGGAGAGTGTTTGAAGTGTGTGGGGGGTGGGTTTAGTACGTAGGCACCAGTGATGGTGCATCGTGCACTCTTTTGTTAGAACAAAAGTGTCTTTCGAAGATTCCCACCTCCGGCTCAAGACAAAAAAAAACCTGCATCTAAGGGAAATTGATTGTACATCATCTGACCAAATTTCTTGATAAAAGGTTTTACACTAGAATTTCAAGCAGTGCAGACTAGTGTTCCTAAAAAAACTCTGCTCTAGAGCGATACTGTGCATACTTCCAATAACGTTTCTACAGTCGGAAAATTGCTGGAATTTTCTCCGATTAATCTTAGGATATCTTTCCCCCTCCCTAACTATTATCGTGTGTTACAGATCAAAGTAAGGATCATAAATCACGCTGCGGAATTGATAGCAAGAAAAAGATGCCTAACCATTGACATTTTTATGCTGTCTGACAGTTAGGCGGCAATCAAAACTATTTCGAATGGGACCTGGTTGATCTTCTCCTGCTGTAGTTTTGTTTCAGTGTAAAAGGGGTTCATACATACATACGAAATTGATCATTGCAATTCTTCAGAAAGGATTGCAATCGAGCTTCTCACACCTCCTATGTTTTGTGTGTTAATTTTATACATGGGCGGTGGGACCTATTGTTTAAAGTCGACTCCCAACGACAGATTTTGATTGAGAAACTTTTCATGGCAATTTTTTATTTACTCTCAGAGTTTTTGTCAGAATTCTGCTGAGAGGAAGTCGCCGATGAAATACTTTTTGTATTTCTGTTTTGGTGTCTGGCCTGGGGCTCGAACCCTGGCTTTACGTCTAATAAGCCAACACACTACCTACTAGACTACGGCGACTTCATATATACATACATAATTGGTCATTGAAATTCTTCAGAGAGGATTACAATCTAGGTTCTCGCACCACCCATATTGTGTGTGTTTATTTTATATATGAGCGGCGGGAGCTACAGTTTAAAGTTGACTCCGTATGACAAATGTAGCGTCCTTTCACGGCAATTTAATTTACTCTCTGGGTTTATGCCAGAAATCTGGAATCTGGAGGAAGTCGTCGAAAGAAATATTTTTTCAAATATCGTTTTGTTGAAGATGCCTAACCTGGGCTTTGAACCGAGACCTTACGTCTAATAAGCCAACACACTACCAACTAGAATACAGCGTCTTGGAAGGGGTCCATGGCCACAGCATAAGTTGGCTATTTGCGAAACTAAGGAGCTTGATCGAGAACACACACTCCAAAGCCTTTCCTTTGCTAGAAATTTTAAATTGAGGCAGCATCTTGCTTTATTGCCATACCCACAAGGTCTATATTCAAAGGGAAGCGTACCAATCAACTTTTTAATTGGTTCACAGAGAAATCTTTATCTATACTAACGGTTATTTTTTTTATTTCGAAGAAAGAAAATGTCTTCAACAGAGTACGTACACTCAGCCACAAAAGTATACATATGGTTAACAAATTTCAGAAATTTTTAACGAATCCGTTTTCGTTGAAAGTCTTTATAATTGTCTGACATCTTTCCTCGATTTTAAGACGGTCTTTTGCATTGGTTCAGAAATTTGTGAAATTTGTTAATCGGATGTATACTTTTGTGGGCCTGTGCAGGGCCACAATTCAGTTTAATTTCAGAAATTTTTTAACCAATGGAAAAGACCGTCTTAAAATCGAGGAAATTATTAAGATTTTCAACGAAAACGGATTGGTTAAAAAATTTCTGAAATTTGTTAACCGTATGTATACTTTAGTAACTGTGTGTATATCGATTAAAAAGGACAACAGTATTGTCCATTTTATTTATCAATGTTCGATGCAATCTACTCTTATTGGGCTTATCTTTACTTGATAGCCTAAGGCAGCAAGCAGTGCTAGATATCGAATTGATTCCATGAAACTTTCAGGCTCGTTTTCCTTTTAATTCTAAAGGAGTCATGCTTTAAATGTAAAGCCATGATGCTGATTATCATCATCGTTTAATACTGAATTGTCAGTTAGGCTTTGAGGCATCACTTATTGATTTGCCCTCATATGGCATGAATACAATTTTATGAAATTATTGTAATACCCTGCCAATACAAATAAATAAATTCTTAAGCCTTGATGCCATAGAAGGTGACTGACACATGAGAAATGATTGTAACGAAGAGTGTAGCCATGAGCGTTAACTCGTGGTAATCATTGAAATTGTGAAAATTATTGCCAAAATTATTTATTTAAACTGCAATTGCAAAATTTCTAAAGCTTTTAAGCCTATTTTCTTATGCGCCACTCTGTTTTTTTTTACTTTTTTCCAAGACGATTTAATGCCACTCAACCCTTTTTATGGAACGTACGAGTATGTATATCTGCATGTATGCATTTAACAATAGAGTGAGAAATATTTTTGTTGTATCAAAAAGAAGCCATTTATCTTCTTTAGATGAAAAGTATTTTAAATAATAATAGACAGACAAACAGACAGACAGTCAGACACAAAAGCAATAGCATTAGTAAACATATACCATAAATATAAAAGCATGTAAATATGTATGTTTGTTTGTATATTTGCAGATAAATTCTGTTTATTTTATTACAATATATTTTTTTATGGGAATTTTGTTGTTGTTTTTATTTTTATTTGCCTGTTTCTTTAACTGTCTGTTTATTTTACGCAAAAAAGTAGAGAAAAAAAGAAAAACAAAAATTGAAAGAAAAAAATCCCCAAAAAAAGAAACAAAATCAACAAGAAAGAGTATATTTTTGTTTGCCAAATAAATTATAATAAGAACAATAAATAAAAATAAATCTTTAATATTTTTCTTTATTCTACTGCTCTACGCACTCGTCCCATTCCCTCTCTCTGTCTCTCTCAGGCCCGACATTTGCCACCCTGTCTGTAAAATGAGATGTGAACAAAAAAAAAAGGATACAAAAAGTATCAAAAAAAAAAACGTATCCTTTTTCGTAAACAATTTAGGCAGAAGAAAAATATTTAAACGTATTCGATATGAAATAAAATTTAGCCAATAATGTTAAATAAAATAAATATTTTGTAAATATCTTTAATATGAAAGAAATAACGATTTAATAGGTAAATACGAAAGGAATTTTATTATTTAATAAAAATATTACATGACATTACATATGACATTACATATGACATTATATAATACATGTCATATGACATTACATATGACATATCATATGACATGAGTCATAAAGCAAATTATTGGTTGCAAATATGGATTTATATTCCTTATAAATGAATGAATGCATGCAAACAAGGTAAAGTTTCTGACTGTGGTCAACGTGGCGACCACCAGGACCCTCCTTGTCTTGCTGTATTCAAGTTGACACGCAGCCTCTTAGTGGCCCCTCCTGGATGGCATTCTAGCACCCGCAAGATGTTAACTAATGCGTGCAGTCCAATCCCCTGGACATTAAATTTGGGTTGTGCGTAGGGCTTGGAACCCACCACCACGTAAAAATCTACTCCAATGAAAACCAAAACAATAGCCTTGAAAAAGATCCCCTCAAAAGTTGACGACCACGGCAAACGTTCAAAGAACAACGATTTAAGAATAGGCACTTGGAATGTCCGCACCCAGGGTAGGCGCTTCCGCCCAGCTGGCGGATGCCCTTAAGGAATGTAAACCGGACATCACAGCCATACGGGAAATGCAATGGATAGGGCAAGGATGCAAAAGGCTGGCATCTTGCGATCTGTAATTACAGCTGCCATGTTAATAAGCACGAATTCCGATGCGGTTTTGTGGTTAATAAAAGACTTCGCCACCTCGTCTCTGGGTTCACGCCTGTGAACGAAAGAATAGCTACAATCCGCATCAGGGCAAAATTCTACAACATCAGCCTTATTTGGGCTCACGCCGCGACGGAAGAAAAGGACGATGTGGTTAAAGATGCCTTCTACGCTAAACCGTAGCCTAGTAGGTAGTGTGTTGGCTTATTAGGCGTGAGGCTTATGTTCAAACCCTAGGTCAGACATCTCCAACTAAACGAAATATGAAAAAAAAATTTTCTTAGGCGACTTCCTCTCAACAGATTTTGAACAAAAACTCTGAGTAAATAAAAATTGCCATGAAAAGTTTCTCAAAAATCTATCGTTCGGAATAGACTTTAAACTGTAGGTCCCGCCACTCATGTTTAAAATTAGCACACACACAACATGAGTGGTGTGAGAAGCTAGACCGTAATCCTGACAGAAGGGTCAATGGCCAATTGGCCAAGTAATGGCCAATTATGTACATATGTATAATATGAATGTTTTCCTTCTAGGAAAGCTTTCTTTCTTTTTAAGTAAGAAAGTAAATTCAAGTAAATTTGCTCCTCCTTGCCGTATATTAGGAATTTCCCCGTTGCAAATTGATGAAGTGGAGTCCTTCTGCTATCTAGGCAGTATAATCGATAAATCCGGCGGTTCAGCAGCAGATATTGCCAGCCGCATTAATAAGGCACGCAAAGCTTTTGCCCAACTTAACCCCGTTTGGAAATCATCTAATATATCGAGACGCACCAAAATTAAAATTTTCAACTCCAGCGTCAAATCCACATTACTTTACGGTTGCGAAACGTGGAATATGGCACCCCGAGATTCCCAGTCTATTCAAGTATTTGTGAATAAATGCCTGCGTAGAATCATGCGTGTTTACTGGCCCTCCATAATACCCAACGCCCAACTCTGGTCAGATACAAACCAACAACCAATAGAGATGGAAATAAGAAGACGCAAGTGGGGCTGGGCACACTCTTCGCAAGCCATTACATGACATCACAAGGAAAGCCAGGGAAGCAGGCGCATCGGACGACCATCACACACCTGGAAACGCCAAATCACAATCGAATTATCCAAACTACATCTACAGTGGAATGAAGTGAAACACCGCGCTGACGATCGGGTTTATTGGAACCAACTTGTTGTGTCCCTATGCTCCCTAGAGGAGTAAGAGGAACATATATATGTATATATATACTATCATTGTTTTGTGCAAATAGCATATTGTATTACAGATGAAATAAAAACTTTTTACTATTATTTGCACTTAATTTAGTTGTTCATAAATATTGAAATAAAATATCAATTTTAGTATCACAACAAATCCGCTTTGTTAACATTTTTTGTTTAATTATCTGTTAAATGATACAGCACAGTTTAATTAATACTAATTAACATGTGAAATATTTTTTATTTAATTGTTAATGTTTTTTACTATTTTACACTCTCTCTTCCTATGTTTTTTGCTATACTTATTTGCTTGTAAATGATTTAAATAATTACTGAAGCACATACACAGGCACACACGCACGCGAAGTAAAAACGAACAATAAAAATAATTTTAAACAATTAATTATTGCAACAAAGTCAATAACTTTTAATGTCCGCCTTTAAAACAAACACCATGTGTATGGGTATGTGTGTGTGTCATTTACTATTGCTACTACACAGTAGCAAATGCTGTAGCAAGAAAGTAACACAAGCCGCATGTGTATTTATTTACTGATCTTGCCTGGTCAGGGAGGTATTCTATTCTGTTTAAGGTAGGCGGTGATAACAATTATAAAGGGTTTGCATGAAAATTTTAAAAAATGACGCCACATTATAAAAATGGGCTTTAATTGCTGAGTTCAAAGTGGTCAGAGGTCACTGATGTGAATATTTTTCATTTTTTTAGTTTTCTGAATTGCAAGTAACACGATACATTGCCAAACTATTGGGTGTTTAACATACAAATGTGAGATTCACTACAAACGGCATAAATGTGACTTAAGACAGTTATTGATCGAAATAGTTTTCAAAATTAAGCCGACAAGTAGGACAGTAGGAGAACAGGTTGGCTGCTGGGCTTGGATAAGGCCAGCTTAAGGTTGGTTGTCGGTTTTATCACGGGGCACTGCGAGATTAGGTCGCTGATGACGATCTGGAACAGATCCCAACCGGACTATTGCAGGGCATGTTGCAATGAGGAGGAGTTGGAGACTATTGAGCACCTCCTCTTTAACTGCTTAGCCCTTGCTAGGTTGAGGTTGAGGACCCTTGGCAGTGCCTTCTTTGAGAGTTTGAATGAACAGATTCATTAGTGGCTCGGGCTGGTTGAGAGGTGCTAGGGCTTCATCAGTGTAGTCGAGCTCTCCCTTTTTGTTGTGTCTGGTCTGTGTAATTCCTCCGCTTCCCATTCTCCCCTTTCCTACATCCTCTCCTTTTTATCTTATTCCCTCTATTATCCTTCCCTCTTTAAATACGTTGTACAATGGGTCAATTCGACCTCCGGTTACTGTACTTGTCTTAATTGACAAGTACACGTCTTCTAACCGAACCTAACCTAAGCCGACAAGCATTACTTGCTTTTCACCGAAACTTATTCTAAATATGTTCCATTGATTGCTATGAACGATTTCACATGAAAGATAAACACCATACGAGGCAGTAGGTAGTTAAGTAGAAGTGGACAGCAACTTCCAGAAGAAAGGAGTAGGCATACTTGGGCTATATATATGGTCTGCATAGTATTAACGGAGGGGCATTATACTTTCCCTCTTTTCCAGCATCTGCTTCCCTGCACGAGTAGCTATCATCAAATGCCCATTAATCACACCAAGCACCACGCTGAGATGGTCTGCACAGTATGACTGAAGGGGCATTGCACTTTCCCCCTTTTCCAGCATCTTTGCATATGTGCCCTGCACGAGTAGCTATCATCAAATGCCCATTAATGACTCCAAACACCATGCTAAGCATGCTTTCGAGTTTGAGCAGACTTTGTGTGGCATCTCTACTCGAACGTGGCCAGAATTTCGCCAAATAACATCTACGGGATCTTGAATTGTTAATTATAAACTAGCAGAATTTCGCTGTGGTTTCCAATGTAAAAAAACTCACCAGAAAGTTGAATGGTTCTGAATTGAAGGCATTACTTCATGAATATTGTTGCCAAGCCCGAGAAGAACTTATTAAATTGTGTTAAGTATTGCAAGCAAATGCAAATCGGGTCTTTGTCCAAGGGTATTAAGCCTGTGGGGACTTTTCTGTCGAAATATATTACCGTACTAAGACTTTTGCTGTCCACTGTATGTACATACATATGTTCTTACATATGTACGTATGCGTCTTTCTATTGAAATTAAATTGGATTTTTAGAAGATGAAACAAGGCAATCATAAAAATGACTGTAAAGTAATTGGAATTTTATGTTCCATGGAACACATACCTCATTCAGTCTAAATGAACCTGATCTTTAATAATCATTACAGGGTTGTTTTTTTATTCGAATCGAATCCCCCATTTTGATATCCTCACATAGAAACTTATTTATACGCAGCTAAATACTTTCTTAAAATCATAATCTTTCTGTGTTGGCGTGAGTTGCTCTATCAATAAGTTATTTATTCCAATACTATTACAAGCTAGCTGGGAGTTGAACCCAGAATCCTCATATTGAGGTACACAATCCAGAGTTGAGTTTCTCAGAATACAAAAGCTTTACAAGTTAAGTAGTAGTACTTCTCTTTCAGTGAATTACATTAGAGCTAGAGATATAACAATATTTCCCCTTCAAATAATCAATTTTGATGTACTTCTGACCTCTTAGAGGGTATATCTTCAACAACCGCTATCACAGAAAAGTTAGTCAGTCTTAAATCTTAAGAAAGGCTACTATCCAGAGTTTTAGCTAGGCATTCCCCTCAAACTGTTCAACACGAGTAAGCTTTGCATTGCAAAAGTGATGCGTAATAACTTATTCGTAGGGTGTTACCCCCATAAGATTAATGTTCTTTCATGCAAAAAAACATTCATCATTAAAAGCCTGCTTATCAAGTAATGAAAATAAAATCTTTTATTATCATTAATTAAATTAAATTAACCTGAATAAATTACAAAAAATAATTAACGAAAAAAAAATTGAATAAAAATTCAACCAAATTTCGAATATTTTCTTGCAAAAAATTTGATTTCAAAATCAAGAATTTAACGAAATAGACGCAGACAAACAAACAAGTTTAAAAAATATTTTCAAATTTAAAGGTTAATTAAAACTTATTATAGAGTGAAACTAAACTGTTGAGAGTTTGATGTCTCCTGGTATTGTTTCTCTACTTCTTCTAACGTTTTTTGCTTTTAATTTCTATAAAAAACGAAACGAAACGAAAATGAAAGTGTTTTGTTGTTAAACAAATGAGTCAACAACAAAAATATGTCATGAATTAATTAATTTCTATCTTTATTTAAATGTTTGTATATTTGTTTGCTGGGTTTTTATTTCCTTTTTCTATTTCTAACTGTTTACAGGGGAGGGAGACGCTTATTTAATATTCTTGAGGAATTTATTTTTTCTTTTTATCTTTCGTGGGAATTTCCAAGTCAGGTTCATAGCTTTTTTTAAAACCAAATTTCAATCATCAGGAAAAGGGTATCATTGGGAATTCCGAAAGAGATTATTGATTTTGATAGAAATGTAGTCTAGTAGGTAGTGTGTTAGCTTATAAGACGTAAGGCCTAGGTTCAAACCCCAGGTCATACATCAAAACGAAATTATAAAAAAAAAATTCTCCGGCGACATCCCCGTCAGCAGATTTCTGCAATTAACTCTGCGAATAAAATAAAATTGCCATGAAAAGTTTCTCACAAAAATCTGTCGTTCGGAATCGACTTTAAACTGTAGATGCCGCCACTCTTTTATAAAACTAACACACACAACATTGTAATGGCCAATTATGTGTGTACCACTGATCTGTTGATTTCCAAAGCTTAAGCTGATCGGTGCAGTAACCAGACTAGTGGCACATGGTTTCCTGATTGGTTTATGTGGCTCTACGTAGTTATCGCGAGCAGTTCGTAATTGGGCGGTCGAGGTTTATAAAAATTAATCAATTAATTACTTGACCGCCATATTGAAACCACCATTATGAATTTTTTTAATCTGAATGAAGATCTGTAATCAGCGACTCCAAAAACTCCTGAGTAATAATTTTCAAGTAAATCTGATTAATTTTTAAGAACCTCCGTAATGTGTTTCTTTTTCTCATGCATCCCTTGACATAAACCCCCCTCCCGTACTTTAAGGGTGCATGCAAACAATTTGGCTTTGGGCTCATTTTAAAGAGCAAAGATCAATTGTCAATATCTGACAATAGCGATGGTTCTAGCACGCCTGTGTTTAGCTCTACAATTTTCCAAAAATGGGAAAAACCGCTATTTTATCTCGAAAACCTGACATGATGGAAAGTATTTGAACCCAGATTCGTGTTCAGTGCGCAAAATGCCTTCGGAAACACCTGTAGCCAAATTTACAGGGTTGTATACTTGGCGAAAACCACATCTTAACAGTTTCTTACACTTTCAAAGGTTCTTGGCAAGTTCTGGAATTAATTCTATAATCGACAAGTGCCAACACAGGCAATACTATTATTCAAAAATCGGCTCTAATACTTGCCAATACAAATCATATTAATTTCAATGATGGGTTTCAGTTGTTCCAATATTTAGAGGACAAAAATCCTAACATATGGGCTGCCTTCCAAAATGTATCAATACAAAGTTTGTATGCAGTTCTACTACTGTATATAAACCATGTAGATATGCAAAGTAATGAAACAATGCATCAACTATAAATCCGATGCCTGATTGCTTTTTGACTGCGTTAAAAATACACATTGACGACGTTTTGAAATAGAATACATTGTATATATTTTGTACAGCGGCATTATGAAACACGATACTTTGTTCAAACACAAAGCAACTAACATTTTGGAAGGCAGCCATGCTCTCAACTCCGAAGCTAACCAAAACAGTTTAAACTATCCAATACGTGTTCACGTTAGCAAACACTGTATGTGATTATTATGTCATAATATCTGTCATATATCCATGAAGTAATTGTATCGTATTATTATTATGATATCGCATAATAAGTTTAAAAAATATTCTTTTAATACTCAATTCATGTTTCATAATGCTTGAGAACTGTGAATGTGCAAACATCCATGAGTTTTTTTTTTCTTTAAATAGCCAATAAAACAATCCAAGCGTGTCTTTAAATTATGGGAATAAAAAAAGAGAATGAAGAACTTAAGCAATCTAATTATAAAAGTTTTTTTTATTTTTTTATTATTTCTTCAGAATAAATTGAGTGTGATAAACTTTAAGTGGCTACCGTTTTGCCATAGAATAGACAGAACAGACACTTAAAATTTTATGAAGAAGATGAAGAAAACTTCAATAAAAACTACACATAAATATTCGAAAAATATTTCTCATCTTGAAAGAAGTAGTAGTGAATTTAAATATTTTCGCATTTGATTAATTGTTGATGATTTTGCTGTCTGACATGTCTTCGTCAATTTATATTTTTTTTATTGCTCAGACACAAAACAAACAAGAAAAAAATCATCTTAGATTTCTTTCTAAGTTTATTTAACCATTGTCTGTGTATTATACAAAATGTTTTACAAATGTATTTGAACACATGTCGTACAGTGGACAGCAAAAGTCTTAGTACGGCAATATATTTTTAGCAATTTCATGAATTTTAGCCAAAAGTTTGTATACAAATTTATATCGGGACCGCCATCTAACGTTTTTTTTTCAACTAGTGCTTATTTCGTGAATGGTAACACTTAGCTCATGTCTGATTTGACAGTTTTATCCTTCCGCTGAACGAATATTGCCCATTCAATGCATTTTCGCTTCGCTAAGTGGGCCTGCGATCGACTTACAGAAGATGCCGATTTTGGCAAAAAAATCATCTTTTCAGATGAAGCTCATTTTGATCATGGCGGGTATGTAAACAAGCAAAATTGTCGCATTTGGGGCACAGACAACCCGCACGCATACATTGAAAAGCCGACGCAATCAAAACGAGTCACTGTTTGGTGCGGATTTTAGTCCAGAGGCATAATTGGGAAATTTTTCTTCGAAAATGAGCAAGAAGTGGCCATTACGGTCAATGGCGATCGTTATCGGGCCATGTTGAACGAATTTTTGTTCACAAAAATTGAAGAGGAGGATATTGGCAACATTTGGTTTCAACAGAACTCGATGTTTTGCGCCCTGTTTTTGAAGATCGCATTATCAGCCGGAGAGCTGATGTCGTTTGGCCACCTCGGAGCTGCAGTTTGACACCGTTGGACTATTATTTGTGTGGTGCCGTCAAAGATAAGTGTTACGCCGACAAGCCAGAGACAATTGACGCTTTAAAGGACAATATTCGTGGAGAAATTGGTGAAATACAGCTGCACAGAATCGATAATGTGCTTAAAAATTGGACCGATCGTGTAGGCTACTGCATGGCCAGCCGAGGCAGCCATTTGAATGAAATTAATTTCAATTATTAACCGGAAGGATTGTACTTTCAAATAAAAAAAGAAATTTGAGAAAATATTCAGTAGTTTTTTTTTTTTTAAAAAAAAGAGTTATTTGGCGGACCCTTTAGTTTATATATTTGTCTTATTAATTTATTTCTGTTTTATTATAAAACAAACAATTTTTTTTAAGCTTTTCATAAAACAAGAGAGAAATAAGGAAATGTTTCACATGACCCCATAGGTACCCCCAAAGGGAACCCTGAGTAAATTTAAAATTCAAAGGCCTAATACAATGGAAATGTTATCCCTTGTATTTAGTAGAATATCCCTTAAGCTCAAGCACTCCATTTAACCCATTCGGAATTTCTGTCTTAATGTTTTCTGGTGGCACCATGAGCAAGTTTTTCGTTTGACTTTTGTTTGAGGTTTAGCGATTACGTAACCGTTCTTTCAAATGATCTCCTAAATACTCTCTTGAAGTCATATCGGGTCTTTGTGCAGGGGTATTAAGGGGGACTTTTTTGTCAAAATATATTACCGTACTAAGACTTTTGCTGCCCACTGTATGTATATACATATGTTCTTACATACATACGAGTCTTTCTATTGAAATTAAATTGGATTTTTAGAAGATGAAACAAG
This sequence comes from Sarcophaga variegata, assembly GCA_932273835.1. Classification (NCBI taxonomy): domain Eukaryota; kingdom Metazoa; phylum Arthropoda; class Insecta; order Diptera; family Sarcophagidae; genus Sarcophaga; species Sarcophaga variegata. The sequence continues at coordinate 11,253,173 of OW026360.1, forward strand.
GCAATCATAAAAATGGCTGTAAAGTAATTGGAATCTTAGGTTCAATGGAACACATACCTCATTCAGTCTAAATGAACGTGATCTTTAATAATCATTACAGGGTTGTTTTTTTATTCAAATCGAATCCTCGATTTTAAGATCCTCACATGGAAACTTATTTACACGCAGCTAAATACTTTCTTAAAATCAAAATTTCTTTGTATTGGTGTGAGCTGCTCTGTAAACATGTCTTTATTCCAATATTATTATAAGCTAGCTGGGATTTGAACTCAGAATCCTCATATTGAAGGACTAGTACGCAATCCAGAGTTGAGTTTCTCAGAATACAAAAGCTATACAAGTTAAGTAGTAGTGCTTCTCTTTCGGTGAATTACATTAGAGCGACAATATTTCCCCTTCAAATAATCAATTTTGATGTACCCTTCACCTCTTAGAGGCTATATCTTCAACAGCCGCTATTACAGAAAGGTTAGACAGTCTTAAATTTTAAGCAAGGCTACTATCCAATGTGTCATGGGCCTTCTCAGATAGATTAGCATAGAACCTGCTGCATTACAGCAAAATCTATGTTACTTACTTAATTGGTCATTACAATCTTTTCGTCAGGATTATGTTGTGTACGTTAATTTTACAAATGAGTGGCGGGTACCTATAGTCTAAAGACGACACCGAACGATGGATTTGAAAAACTTGTGATGACAATTTTATTTACATTCAGAGTTTTTGCAAAAAGACTGCTGAGGTTAAGTTGCCGAAATACACGTTTTTTGTATTTCATTTTATTTGAGATATTTGAGTTGGGGTTTGAACCTCGGGTTCCCTTTTGATAAGATTACAGCGCCTTCAATATTATTGGGTACCAGGACAGTAACATTCTAGGCAACTGTAAAGCAGCTGAACTGGCCAGTTGCGGCACAACAATAGAACTTTTCGATGAATTCCCAACTGAAATCGCTTTTTTAAGACCTACGAGCTTATAAATGACAACGTAGTTATCGATTATGTCAACGACGTTTGTGCGGCTTTGGATATAGAGAGAACGGCGCAGAAAATTTGACCGAAACTGGATAAAGGGCGCACGAAAAATCTGCCTAAATTCCAAAGAATCATGTTCAGCATGATTGTCCGGTTGTGAGTATGGGGCATTGCCTTTTTCTTGGACGCCTAACAAACGACTTCTGCCGAAGCTGTAGATATGGGTAGAAGAGGACACTGAGTGGTTGAGAAACTGCGGGATAATGGAAAAAGCCAATGGGCTCTATGTGGCCTTAGTGTCACCATACAATTTATTTGAGTGTACAGCCGCCTTTATCTATCTATCTTCGAATATAATAGAATAGTCTATGAATGGTACTCTTCAAGGCAGCTGATGACCATATTATTTGACTCCAGTTTTAGTTTTCTTTTGAGAACATAGTACCTTGCCAGTGCTATGAAGCAGCAATCAATAATTAGTAGGGTGTCATACTTTATATGTTTAGACTCGTTTGCCTATACCCACCCGTTGTGTTATTTTACGATATTTACGATATTTCCAGTTAAACGATTATCTTTTTATCGATACATCAACAAACCATAAGAGGCCTACTAATACTTTATTATCACAAAAACGAGAAAAGAAAGGAAAAGAAAAGAGACAAACACTGAAAGGCAAGTTTTTTAAAGGACATGAAAGGGAGGCTGAAGTACCAATTTATTAGAATTTCTTTTTATCACACTTAAGGTGACCGAAACAAAAAAGGGAGAGAAAGAGAAACCAAAATCAATAAATAAATAAATAATTGCCTCTTAACCGGAAGACTTTTTTCCCATTGATGTGATGGATGGATGGATTGATTGTTTGATTGATTTAATCAGATAAGCGATGAGATAACAGATAAACGACAAACATGTTTAGAAAAGAGGAATTTAGTAAATGTAACACAATGCAAAAGGCCAATACCCAGTGGTTAAGCAGTTAAAGATTTAATTTCCGTTTACATTAAAATTTTTAAGATTTATGTGGCAATTAAAACTAAATTGTATTAAAAATACAGCTAAACAGAGGTCAAAGGTCACCATATTTTATTGCTTATTATATTGAAGGCAATGCTGTAGCATTAAATATGTATGACCTTTAGTTTAACAATTAAATGCTAGATGTCATGGCTAACTTCTAACCTCCAGTATCAGCATAATTTTTTTAATATTATGTTGACGTTTGAAAAGAATTTTAAATTTAAATAAATTTAAACAACATAAACTTTTATCTTGGTTGTTGAATTTTCAATCACCCTTCAAATAATCCAATTAAGATCTCCCTGACCTTTCTGAAGCCATGATATCAGCAACAAACATCATAGGACAGTTCGGAGACTTCTTTTCATTAGTCTTCTAGAAGAAACTCTAAAAAATTCCCCAAAAATCTGGAATTGACATTAAACTGTAGGTCCTGGTACTCTTGGATAAACTTAACACACACAGAACATGGATGGTGTGAGAAGCTAGGTTATAATCCTGACTAAATGATATTAAGTAAGTAATCTGAAGCATAAATGTTTGACAGGGATGTGTAATGTGCTACAGTATTTGACATTGTGCTGGACATTGTCTTAAAACACATCAACAATCCCAACAACAGAGACTTGCATTTCTAGGCCGTAGTTTAATAGGAGTGTGTTGGCTAATTCGCCGTAAAGGCCAGGTTCGTAACCCAAGTCAGACATCAAAACGAAATATGAAAAAAAAATATTTCTTAGGCGATATCCTCTCAGCAGATTTCTGGCAAAAACTCCGAGAGTAAATGAAATCTGCCATGAAAAAGATTCTCAAAAATCTGTCGTTCCGAGTCGACGTTAAACTGTAGGTGCCGCCACTCACGTATAAAATTAACACACACAACATGAGTGGTGTGAGAAGCTAGGCCGTAATCCTGACTGAAGGGTTGTAATGGACAATTATGTATGTATGTACTAAGCAAAGCACCAAAATGAAACCAGCGCGGCATTAATACATTTTAGAAGAAAATACCTGGGCTCTTATCAAGTTCAAGGCAGAAAATTACACTTCCTGCTACCGGGCAGTATCCTGAAGTTCGTCTGGGCAAAAAAGACGGTACAGAAAACTTGATTAAAAAAGAAATTTAATTATCTCTTAGAGACTTAAAATCAAGTGTTCTACCACTGCGTCCACACGTTCGAAATATTCTATTCAGCTACCCTCAATGGTTGCAAAAGTTTGCAGGAGCAAGTGAAATTGTTTAGGCCCCACCATTCGCCAACCCTATACAGGCATTGTCAGAACTGCAAATTTAGAGGAAACTTCAGAACTTACATGATAAAGAGTACAATAAGCAATATGCAAACAACCTGGAATAAATTATTCCAATGATAGATTATTTTGTGGATGCCTTATGCTCCTTACGTGCTTACTTACTGATTTATTGTACCATACAATAGACTTACAAAAGGTTTATTAAGTTATTTCTGAATACAACTTTAATGAATTTTCCTTAATAAAGGTTTGTAAAGCTGTTGTAAATTGTTTTTTTTTTTAAACGGTTGTAATGCACGATTTAAACTTTTACGGCCATTATTACTGCTTGCCATTAAAGTTGGCTTTAGTTAAAGGTAACTTTAGCTAAAGTGAACTTTAAAGTCACCTTTAACTTCTGTTCGTTATTACAACCTACAGATAAAATAAAGTTAACTTTTACAGAAATATGACAGTGTCGGAGCAATGTCGATAAAACTGCTCAATTAAACAAGTTTTTTTTAAAATCAATGGCAATGACGGGCTTCTTTTTTTTATTGTATTTGCTTATTGAACTTGCCATATGATATATTATTTCGAGGGTCATTATTACAGCTTACCGTTAACTAAAGGCAGGATTTTAAAGGGCACATAAATTGTTTTTCATTATTAAAAGTGGACAATAAGATAGAAGTGAGCGTTAAGCTAAAGGGAGGATGCTCCTGCCGGTAACATTTAAAGTTAAGTTTATGTTTAAACATGCCATATTATATATTATTTTCAATAGGGCAACTTCAAACTTAAACAAAATGAGCATATACAACAAAAAAAAAAACCAAGATAAAAAAACTTGTTTAATTGAGCAGTTTTATCGACATTGCTCCGGCACTGTCATATTTTTGAAAAAGTTAACTTTAGTTTATCTGTAAGTTGTAGTAACGAACAGAAGTTAAAGATGACTTTAAAGTTCACTTTAGCTAAAGTTACCTTTAACTAAATCCAAGTTTAACGGCAAGTTATAATAATGGCCCTGAATAGGTTTAGTAAATCCCTAAGGCAATGTTATTTTTTAATAAATTTTCATATACAAATAAAATTTAATATACAATAAACAATGAATTAAAACCACAATAACTTACTTCATTGGTTATATGGCGGGAAGATGAAATCATATTTTAAATATGTACGACTGCGTTAGGATTCTTCAGTAACTGATTTAAATAAAAACACTATTAAGTGGAGAAGTGCTCTAATAAGGCTGCCAGATGTTGTTAAGCAATGCTTTTATTGCTTCACGTTTACGTTTATGAATACAAATTTCAACTAACAATGATACTCGGCAGGCATAAGTATTTTATTAAGAAAAAAAAACTTAAGAGAAACACTGTTACGGTGTTTATAAAAAACAAAAAGAAACAATAAAAATAAAGGAATTAACAACAATAAATAATTATTATTTAAGAATTATTATGAATGTTTTGTTGTTTCTTTAAATAACTTTTATTGTTGCTTTAAATCTTAATTAAACGAACGAAACACACAATGAATGTCGTCAGCTAGACGTTAACGCAGTTAAAATTTAAAAAAAAGAATGTTGCGTTAAATTATTTCGTTTTTTCTTGTTTAAATTTATTTCTTTTAAAATAAAAATAAAAAAAAACACGGATCAAATAAAATATGGTTGTCGTGTGTTGTGTTATTGAATATAATTCAAGAGCAATAACTCTGTTCAATACACAAATTAATTAAAACGCTTTGATAACACGTGCCACGGCGTTGCTATTTTTACTGCCTTTGATAACTTGAAACAGATACATACTTAAAAACAATTTAAATTACTGGCCCGATTTTTTTTTTCTCAAATAACTTAACTTTTAAAGAAAAATTATATTCATATGCCACAATTTGAAGGTATGCTCTCAGACTATAACAATTGAAATTTGCATAAATTCATGAGTTCCTTAGAATTCCAAGGTGTGAATGCATGAACCATAACGAATATTTCTTCGTTTTTTTTTTTTTAGAAATTTTCCATTATTTTCGTAGTTGAAGTTTAAATTTATTATGAATAAAAGAAATAAAACTTAAAAAAAAAATTGTATTTAAACTACTTCATAAAGAACAGGATTTCCTGACAATGCAGTTTTATACAAAGTGTTGTTACTAGAAAGCAATAGGTAACCCTGTCGTTACAGAACAATAAATTAACTAATATACGATGTTAAAGACATGTTTTATTATCATATTTAAATTAAAATTCATATTAAAATATTAATAATTTAGTCATTCACAATTGCATCATAAGCCTGTTTGCAGCATTTCTCACTTAGTTCCCAGTGTACTCAAATGGCATAGAACATACTGCTGCATTTGGCATCAAAAATGTAAATGTTCTGATTTAAATGCTTTCATAGAAGACCTATTGGAAAAGTTTGTTCCCTAAGTAGGTCAAAACTAATGATCAGTAATTGGCTAACACGATAGCTTCTTGGGCAGATTGCTAAGACGGTCTATTACACTTAGCTTGCTTTATCTTAAGACCGCCCTACCTTATTTCAGGCTAAGGTAATGGTCATTGGAGGTTGGAAACAGCATTGTGCTTTATGGGAGCGAAATTTGTTCCGAAACACTGGATGTTAAGAAGCGTATCGCTCTGCACTGACGTCGATAAATGGGACGATCACGGCCGCTAACATTGTCGGGGTTATGATGGCGAGTAGAGAAAATTGGACCTCAGTGGCAAATTACGTGGAGAGCATTCTAAGGCTGAATAAGAGGGATCTTGAGGCTGCGGAACATGTGGCACGCCGTCATAGATGAAACTGGCACACGTGTCAGGCGAAATTCGAAGCAGGGACCTGGACGAAAGGAATAGTGGAGACATTTATATGTCTCTTCAACTTTCGACACGCAATCCGGACGCGGGTATGAACAGGCAGGGGCCAAAGGGACTCCACTCCGAAGTAATACAACCGTAGTTCCGGAGTGGGCACAAAGAGTCTACGAGACGAGGGGGGGATTTAGTGAGAGACTGAGTTAGTGCTCTTCTACTACTATTGCCTCTTACAATGACAAACGGCACTCAAACCAATTATTATTGTCGTGAAGAGCTGCCTTAGTACTGGGGTGTACAGTAGGGCATCCTTCAAGGCTACAGCCCTGACAAATTTCTGGATTCTGGATTCTTATTCTGACAATTCCTTGCTTGGTAGCCCTTAGGTTCCAAAACTATTTTTCGATGTTGAGGTAAAGACAACCCTCATTCTGAATAAATATACTCTGAGTCTATAGCCTCCTGTCATATGAACGATTACCAACCTAAGGTTATTTCTGTATCTGTCTGATGCATGATTTGGATCCTCTCTTATTGTAATTTCTTAAAAACCGTTTTTGATTGCCTCAAACCCACTTGGTTTAAGAAGGGCCCCTTTTACTCTCTGCATGTTCCCTTTCATTAAGCATAACTTTTCAAATATTTGCCACCAAATCTATAGAAGGGTTTTGGCTCTTCTACCGCAATGGAGACTCTCCCTACACGCAAGCTCGTTTAAGAATTTCCACATTATCTGTGACCCAGCAGAGGGTAAATTTACATATTTTCCCTACCTAATCGGTTCTGTTTCACCAGACAATCCTATGCTGTTTCTGATTTAACCTCATAAGAGCCCAGTGCTCAAGTGGCAGCTAATATATATATATTTATATATAAGTTCCTGTTCCTATAAGGAGCATAGGGCTTTAAGTGGCAGCTTAACTGTCAGATAATATTGCTAAATAGAGGTTCTTATAAGCTCTAACATCCTCTAATGAACCCGATTATCCTACGACAGTTTTTGGTTGTTGTCATAGCTTAGTAGATAGTTTTTTGACTAGAGAGAGACCTCGTGGTTCAAATCTCAGCTTAGACATCTTGAATAACATGAACTGTGAAACAAATATTTCTTTAGGCGACTTCCTCTCAGTAGACTTCTTGAAAAGTTTCTCAAATCTAAAGTTCAAAGTCGACATTAAAGTGTAGGTCCTGCCACTCATGGATATAATTAACACATACCAAATGGGTGGCATGAGAAGCTAAGTTGTAAACCTGACTAAAGTTGTGTTATGTCCAGTTAAGTAACTTAGCTGATGAAAAGAATTAACCAATAAAACGCAAGGCTTAGTTCAAAAAACTTCGATTTCCTCGACCACATTACTTAGCAAACAGATTAACGTTAAAACTCCTTACCATTCTGGAACATTTCCCAAAATGGTACCATAACTTTGGTACTTTTTGTAAAGTGTATATGATACTTAGTTTAGTATCAGGAAGTACTTTGTGATAGAACACATACATTCAACAATATCCGGCAAAATTTTCTCTGCTACAATTTCACGTTAAAAGAGGAAATTTTCGAATAAATTTTTTAGAATCTTTAAACCAGTTGCGAGAATATGCAGGAATATGCAAGAATATGCACATTTACTTACACTTAACAGTTGAAAAATTTTTTATTTGAAAGTTTTTACTTTGAAATCGAAATGAATCACAATTTTTTAGAATTTTTTCCTTTCGATTGTTTTTGATTGTGATTAAACCAGTTTTTTTAAAAAGGGGGTCAGTAGTTTATTGTTAACATTTAAATTGTATTGAATTGAATCACTTGAATATTTATATTCTTATTAATAACTTAAGATTTTTATGTCTTACAGCCGCTATTAATTACTCTAACAATTTATGAATAGTTTTCCTATCACAGTGTTAATAAAAATAATTATTTGTAATAATTTTTCCACTTTGAATACTTATAGAAAATCAATTTGAAATGCAAATGAATGGCACGATCACTGGCAGACTTTGTTGTTTTCATTACTTTCTGCACTTCAATAATTATTCTGTCATAAAAAAATGCTGACATTTTGTTTAAACCGAACGACGCGTCGTTCATTATTAAATTACTACGTGTTTTGAAGCAAGTAAGGGGAGGACGCCAGGCCGGGGTAAGTGAAAATATAAAATTTATAACAAATTAAATGAAAATTATTGCAACAAATTATTCTATAAAGAGAGTGTTTAATTCGTCCATTAATCCATATTTATTTACGTAATGCTGATGTATATTTCATTAAAATATTCATATTATTACAATCAATAATGCGTTAATTGCATTTGAAATAAAAACTAAAATTATGAACAACAGGGGTGTCCAATGCAGTATCGAACAATACTGTTTGAAGTTCAACATTCAGGGAATAAGATTCTTAAGAATTTAATCGGAAATCAGTCAATCCGATTGCAGATTATTGATGCCCAATGAGATCAACAACAACATGAGGTCAACCTCAATAGCATAGAAATGATTTGAAGAAGCCCCGCCAATTACTCTTCAAGTTCTATAGTCGTCCCTAACGTCAACTATTTCGCCCAGTTTAAAACCGAGTTTAGAGCTTCTAATAAATCCATACCGACTGCTGTCATACACAGATTGGTCTAACAAGAGAGTACCATTTATATTTACTCAGAATGCTGTTAACTTTAAAGTAAGAATAATTTCATGCTTCTACACGTCTTATCCCTTACAGAAGTCTTTGTACGGCATGCCTATTTTCTTGTTTGAGGGTTGATGAGGCAATGACCAATAAAGGGTCCGCCAAATAACATTTTTTTTTGAAAATGCTTTAAAAAAAACTACTGAATATTTTCTCAAATTTCTTTTTTTATTTGAAAGTACAATCATTCCGGTTAATAATGGAAAATAATTTCATTCAAATGGCTGCCTCGTCTGGCCATGCAGTAGCCTACACCAGAAGATACCGATTTTGGCAAAAAAAATCATCTTTCCAGATGAAGCTCATTTTGATCTTGGCGGGTATGTAAACAAGCAAAATTGTCGCATTTGGGGCACAGAAAACCTGCACGCATACATTGAAAAGCCGACGCACCCAAAACGAGTCACTGTTTGGTGCGGATTTTGGTCCAGAGGCATAATTGGGCCATTTTTCCTCGAAAATGAGCAAGGAGTGGCCGTTACAGTCAATGGCGATCGTTATCGGGTCATGTTGAACGAATTTTTGTTCACAAAAATTGAAGAGGAGGATATTGGCAACATTTGGTTTCAACAGGACGGCGCTACGTGCTACACAGCCGAGGCTACACTCGATGTTTTGCGCCCTGGTTTTGAAGATTGCATTATCAGCCACAGAGCTGATGTCGTTTGGCCACCTCGGAGCTGCAATTTGACACAGTTGGACTATTATTATTGGGGTACCGTCAAATATAAGTGTTACGCCGACAAGCCAGAGACAATTGACGCTTTAAAGGACAATATTCGTGAAGCCATTGGTGAAATACAGCAAAATGGTAATATTGTTAGAACTTACCATCTAACTTAACTACTGAATGTATGTGGTGAGACAGGACGGTTCTTTTATAAGCAAGTTTGTCAGCTTTCTGTAGAGGTAAGCAATTTTCCTTATTGACTTACTTTCTAAAAATATGAAGCTCTACTTTGAGTATCCAGTTCATAGCACTGTAGGTGGCACTCAGCTTGTTTGTGGTTGACTCGAAAATAATATGGAAATCTAAGTTAGTTGTTTAGGGAAATGCATGACAGGCCGTGTGGGAACTCATGCAATTCAATCATAGGAGCTTCCGGAGAGAGGCCGCCGATTAGTCCAGAACCTTTCTGTGTATTGGAAAGAAGGTCTATACTTGGCAAAGAAAAAGATGGAGAGTCAAAGACTCGTCTTAAACCAAAAAGGCTTTAAGTATATCTAGATTATTTCAAGTCGTAGTAGTCTAGTAGGTAGTGTGTTGGCTTATTAGACGTAAAGCCAAGGTTCGTATCCCAGGCCAGACATCAAAACAAAATACAAAAAGTATTTCTCCGGCAACTTCCTCTCAGCAGATTTCTGGCAAAAACTCTGAGAGCAAATCAAAAAATTTCCATGAAAAGTTTCTCAAAAATCTGTTGTTCGAGGTCAACTTTAAAGTGTAGATGCCACCACTCATGTATAAAATTAACACACACAACATTAGTGGTGTGAAGAACTATGTCGTAATCCTGACTGAGGGGTTGTAATGACCAGTTATGTATGTACACATGTATGTAGATTACTTCAATAGGAAATGTCTGAAATGTCTCAGTTAAACAGGAGAAGCCGTAGAATATAGTAAACGACTTTCTCGCTGGGCACTGTAGTCTCTAAGAACAATTGCTTAGAAAAGTTATCACTTTAAGCCCAATATACATGCAGATACTGTAGAGAGGGCAATAAATCAACAGAAATTATACCTTGGACCTATGCGGCTTAACAGTCAGAGGTCCGCAATGAGTATTCAAAACGATGAGTAGATTCGAATCATACTCATAATTTCTGATACTTATACGCATTCATACTTATTTTAACCTCATACTTATACTACTCATACTCAAAGTTTGAAATACTCATGGTACTCATACTTAACAATACGCATGATGTTATTGATTTCGACTCTCCATGACTCATCGTATACACGAATCACAAAATAAGTATGATTCGTGTACGAACACTACATGCTCACATGAAGGTTGTGTGTTTGCTCTCCTTGCTGTCTTTGTCTTTTTTGTTTATGCGTCTTTCTTCTTTCTTTGTAAATGCAACAACAACTAAAACTGTAAATTTTGACGAATGATTCGAATCACTCGAATCATTTGTAAAGCCGAAAGTCCATACCATCCTTTTCATGCGCCTTGCGAATCTTGCTTTCTATGCCGATTTTATTGCAAGTTACACACAATGCGTTTATGCGACTGGTTTTTTGTTTTGATCAGCTGTTGTAGTAAACAACAAACAAGCGAACAAGAACATTTTTGGAAAAAATAGAAAATCAAATTGTAATTTTAAAAGAATTTATGACATTTGAAAAACGCTCATAACATAAAAGGACAGGCCAATTTAGAGGGAGAAAAAAAAAATGTTATAAGTTTTGCGAGGCAAATGTGTTAGAAGCAACAGAGTGAAAACTGGCAGATAAAGTAAAAAAATTAAATGTAAACAAACATTTATTTTGTTATTTTTTAATTTCTTCAATGAAAAGTTTAAAGATTCTTAAATATTTAAATATTAATCGAAATGTGGGTGAATTTCGGTCACAATGAGTATACACCTAATTCTGTTTTTACACGGTCTTTTTTATACGATTTTATTCCATTTAGCACGATTTAAAATTTTTTGTGCTTAAATTTTTTTGTCTAATTTAATTTTTGCAAAGTATGTTCATATCACAAATTTAAGGGAATTCCCTTTTTGCGCGACAAGCAAATTTACTGGTCAAAGCAAATGTAAATGGCACAAATTTAGGGGAATTTCCTTTTTGTGCATACAAGCACAAAGGTCAGAGCAATTGAAATGTGTTAATATTTTGTGTTTGGTAAAGAAATTTTTTATTGGCGAATTTGTTTTTCTATCATTACATTAAATTTAACGCATTAAAATAAAAAGTAAGCCAAAAAATATTTTATATTTAATAAGCTATTTATATTTTTAATTTTGTTAAATCTTTTATGAATCCCTAAAAGAAAATGTCAAATAAAAAGCTTCTTCTCAAAAAATCCTTGTTTTTCACTAATATTAATAGGTTTTAGAGATTAGGAACCAATCACCTATTTTTGCATACGATCAGTGTCTTTTTTTACACGGTTTTTTCTGGAACCAATCTACCGTGTAAAAACAGAATTAGGTGTAGTTTCTTAAGCTAGAGGTAATTAAGATGCTAAATATTATAAGATCAAAATAAGACGTACTGCTCATAAAACATTTTTTAATTTCTTGAAAGGAAAAATTAAAAATTGTTATTAGTTGTTTTTATTATTAATAGTTTTACACAAAAATTACATTGTATTGTGCTGTTAAGGCCTACGAAAATCCTCAAAAGAACGCAAGACGAGTGTTTTCAGTTAATTTATCCTCCATTTTTCTTGTTTACAAATTAATAAATTCAAAATAGATGACACTCAGTACATAAAAACAATCACATATACATATATGTATAAACAATCATCATATACATATTTTGTTCATGAAAGAAATGTGTTAAAAAATGTATTTTAATGTATTTTCCTTTTAAATTAGTAATAAACTTTAATATGAAATATGTTTTTATTAATATTTTTATAATGCAAATAAAGAAAAATGCGAAAATAGTAATGCACTATTTAAACATATTTATAGAAACCATTCACAATAGTATATAATTTGGCATGCCAAGTTTAAAAAACTGCTGACATTTTCCAACACTGCATTAGTCGCATAGAAAAGTAGAAAGTAATCCTACTTTCTATGCGTCTATGCCTTCTATGCTTTTTTTTCTGTAACTTGTCACAATCAACTACACTGATTCTACTTTTTCGGTATACGCATGTAATGCAAACCGCATGGTATGGACTTTCGGCTTAAGTATTTTTCTAAATTTATGAATCTGAATGAGTAGGTGTATGAGTCAACCATATTTCGAATATTATGAGTTTGATGTCAACGTTGTACTCATACTTATTGCAACTTGTACTTACAAATCAATGTTGTAGTGAGTACGAATGAATCAGAGTAGTTGGATTTGAATACTGTTGACTCACTCATACTCAAAATTTCATGAGTACTTATGAGTAGCGAAAAAGCGATTCATTGCTGATCTCTGATATTACTTATTAGAAGTAAATCGAATTCTAGTGAAAGGAATTTTCTTGCTGATATCGATTATCCTTACATTTGTTATGGCAGTAGTACTGTATTCTTTCATTATATTTTCCTTTAATCATTCGCCTTTGTATACCCTAGCTTGCCTTGCTGTTTGTTCGTCCGTGCACTTGAAAATATGAAATAATTATCACAAGTTAATATATTCTATACGTTGTGTAGTTTAAAAGTAAAAAATAAAACAAAGTTAATTAGAAACATGGATTTCAAGTTCATCAAAGCAAAAAAAAAAAAAACGTAATCAAATGAATGATTAACCTGAACTTGACCGTTTTCTGTATTCAGCTATTTCTGTTTCATAGTCGTGCCAGCTATTTTAGTTTTGTTTTGTTTCTTTTTTTTAAATTCATTTTGCTTGTCTTTTATTTTATATTTTTAAACTTTTAAAGTTGAAATGCATTTATAAATGCTTAGCCTAGCTCTAGCTGGCTAGTGGTACATAAATTTAAATAATTTACGGTTAAAATTTAAAACTTTTGTTGTTGTTTTGTTTTGTTTGTTTAAATGATAAATTAACTGAATATGAATTGTTTATAGTTTTTTTTTTTGTTTTTGCACAGTTTATAGGGATTATTTAATGGCAAACAAAAATCGAAAAAAAATCGAAAAAGAAATCGTAAAACTATAGAGATAAACGAAATTAAAAACAAAAACAACACACGATTAATAACAGAAAACATTAAAACACACACAAGAAGAAACCCCGAGAAGTAAAGCTACCCAGAGAGTTGTTTTTTTAAAACAACATTTCGAGTTCAAGGTAGTTCCGGTGTTTTTTCAAAATTTTATTGTGTTCTCTGCGTTCGATACGTATTCGTATACGTATGTTTTGTTTTGTGGTTTCTGAGCGTGTGAATTTATTATACAAACACCGGCATTCAAACGTAAATAATTATGCATTAAGTCATACGTAAGCATTTTAAGAAAATTTAAAAATGAAACAAAAATAAAAATTAAAATACAACACAAATAAATAGCCCCACAAACATTGTTTAAAACCCTTTTAAATAATAATAATGATCATTATATTCTTGAAAGGCTATAATTTGTCAGACATTTATTTATTTTACGTACCTAAGTCGTTGCATATTAGGGTGGCATATTGTTATAAATGTAGGCCATAATGGCCTTCCTTGAAGCTGCTTTAAAATGAAGTCTAGACATGCAAATCGTATTTTTAAAATTAATCTAGAAAACTCTCAACAGTTTTAACCTTGTTGAGTGGTTTATGCATAGAAAAATAAACAAGAGTGCAAGAAAAGGGGGGTCAAAATGTAATCTAAAAACGATAACAGTTTCTACTTGATCGTAAAACAAATTTTCCGACCACCTTTTTCTTTTGTGCCAATGCCTTCACTTTCTTCCTTTCAATTTGTTTTCGAACTAGGAGTCCTGTAACAGAAATACATTGTAATCCTGAGCATGATATTAATAACATTTGAATTCCATTAAAGCCAGGGTTCGAGCCCAAGGCCAGACATCAAAACAAAATACAAAGAGTATTTCTTCGGTGACTTCCTCTCAGCAGATTTCTGGCAAAAACTCTGAGAGTAATAAAAATTGCCATGAAAAGTTTCTCAAAAATCTGTCGTTCGGAATCGACTTTAAAATGTAGGTCCCACCACTCATGTATAAAATTAACACACACAACATAAGTGGTGTGAGAAACTTGGTCGTACGCCTGAAGGGTTGTACTGACCAATTACGTACGTACGTCACATATGCAATTGCCATTAGCCCCCCTTTTTCTCACTCAGTACGGGTTATTTTGCCATTTTTTACTAGAACATATGACACACGTCATTCTCAAAGTGAAAAATGTTTACGAAACGTGTAACTTTTGCATGCCACTTGTGGCAGCTTTGCATATCTCGAATTGAGTATTCCAGAGTTCATGCAACACGTTAAAATGGATAATTAAGAGGGTTTTCAATGCTCTCTTTCCAAACTCCGTTTACGAATAACTTTTTCCCCTTTCCTACATCCTCTCCTTTTTATCCCTCTATTATCCTTCCCCCTGTTAGGACGTTGTACAATGGGTCAATTCGACCTCCGGGTACTGTACTTGTCTTTATTGACAAGTACACGTCCTCTAACCTACTCCCAAGGCAGGCAGAGAAAATAAATGTTTTAATACCAAGAGTCTTAGTTTCGTGAATATTCAGCATACTTATTAGATGAGGAATCCATGTTCAAAACTCAGTTTGAACTCTCTGTCTTGGAAAATATATAAAAAAATATTTCTGACAAACTATGGATCTCACCACTCATAGCAACAGGGTTGGTATGAGAAGCTAGGCCGTAATTTTGATAATAGGGTTGTAGTAACGTGTGTATATATTAGTCTTCGCGACATTTATATTCAAATTTTTCATTTTCGGAAAGCAACATTCGTTGCAATTTGTTTTCCTAGCTGTGAGCTATGTTCACATGGCTTTGTAGTCTCTATATTTTCTTCTTGCCATTGGCGAGTTAGGTTAGGTTAGGTCTGAGTGGTAGCTCTGATTTCACAAAGTTCACTTGAGCACGCATAGCGGGACGTTGTGATGCCACGGGTGAACGCAGTCCCTGTACTGACCAAGTTCCACCAAAATCAGGGAAGAGGAAGAAGTTGGTCAGCGCAAGGGCTGGCAAGGGCAAGGGCATCAAAGCCACGACTACCCTATACTGGAAAACAAGCCAGAAAGTTTGATGAACGAAGCTATATTCTTGATACCAATAGATGATAGCTCCGTCAAGCTGACAAGAAATGGAGAGCCAAATAACCTATATCTACACCTAGCAAGAGACGAGCACTGACAAAGAAAGTGGATAACAGTCTCCTCTTCCTCAGCGGATTTGCAGCCACGGCAGAAGTCGTTAAATGGGAGCCTCATTCTCTCCGCGTGTCTGCCCAAAACGCAATGGCCTATAAGCACGGCCACTGTGGTTGAGATGACGTCACGACCAAGACCAAGTACGCCTTCTATCCATCAAGGGCCAGATGAGTCTAGCGGTGGAGCAGGACTCCTCATTTACCCAGGATAGGTTGGCATCCCGTTACAGCGAGTAACGAGTGCTCTCTCACAAACTGTATCCAAAACTCAGTCCTTAGCTGTTAGTCATGTCTAATTCTGAAATAATTATTTTGCATATGAATGTTCTCTACATCACGCTTCATCATGCTTCAGTTTAACAAGTCTTGTTCGGAATCTATGAAGCATAGATACCGTGGCGAGCGTAATTCAACTCATTTTTTCATACTTTATAGTTTCGTAGTTTATAGTGAAACTCTGGAGTCTAAATCCAGCATGCTACCGTCTTAACAATGGAGTTAGTCTATAGAAAATTCTGTGGAAAAGAATTTCCGCAACAATCTTGTTGTTGTTCCTTCTGTAGTTTCTCAAGTTGAACTTTATCAGAATATTTATTACGAGAACAATCTAGCTTCTTATCATTACAATATATTTTTCATATCAGTTTCATTTTAATGTCTGTCTTGTAAAATGGGCAGTTTGTGTTCTATACAAATATATAAATAATGTCTTTTGTTAAAATGTATGGAGCTGTAGTATAGGATGCAGTAGTCAAGAATTTATGTTTACTGAGTTTCATTCTAATGTCGGTCTTGTAAAATGGGCAGTTTGTGTTATTTAACAAGTTCTAGAATATTAGAGTTGCCATATGTTTTTGCTTACAAATAATGTCTTTTGTTAAAGTGTATTGGGTTGTAGTATAGGGTGCAGCAGTAAAGAATTTTGCTTACTGAGACCTTATTACTTTTAAATGGTGGTGCTAACTAAGCCTTCTAGGATTTACAGGTCCAAGGAATATACAGAAAGCCGTGTATTCCAATATTTAAATTCGAATGAAGTATTTTAAATACGTTTACTAGGAATGAAGTAGTATGACTAGCTTTCCAGAACAATCTGTAGCAGCCTAATGTAATTGTTGTTGTTGTTTTTTTTCCAACCAAGAAAACTGTGTTGGCTGTGTTCTGTTTTTATTCGACAACAATTTTAGGTTTTGAGGTAAATTTACAATTAAAATTGAAAAAAAAAACAGAAAAAAAATATATTCTCGGTCGATGTTAAGCTGGGGTACTATAGGAGTACAACGACGTCAATATTGTAATTTTTTTTCTTCTTTTTTTTTTTTTTTTTGAAATACAAAATGCGGTCAAGTAAGAAGGTAAACTACTGCTTGCGCTTCTCTTAAGTCTTCTTTGTCATCGTTTCGCATTTATTTGTTGAAGATTGTAACAGTTTGTGTTTGTTTTTGATTAAAACAGACAGAAAAGCAAATTCAAAAGCACGGTTTGTGAATCTTATAAAAAAGTTTTTTTTTCTTTTTTTTTTTTTTAGTTTAAGCACATGAATAAATGACCAGTTCAGTGAACTTGGCTTAGCGACCGGCAGACAGACAGACAGACAGAGGAAGCAGCACAAGTTAAAACTGCATTTTAATGTTTTAAGGCGCTACATTAAACAACTTGAACTGGTTCATGCATACTTTACAGTTTCAGTGGCATTGTATGTTTTAAGTTAAGATTGATTTTAGAAATACATAAATAATCTTAAAATCTGGGTTATTAAGACCAGACATTACCAGATAATTTACGTAAATTTAAAATTTTTATTTTTTTTTTATGGAAATATTTTTCATTTCATATCATTTTTTTTTAATTTTTTTCCTTTTTTTTGAATACAAAACTGTATGTGATGTTCTTGAAATGATATGAGTTTTGTTTTCCATTTTGTTTCAAGTGTTCTTGGGCCAAGCCTTACAATCTAAAAAAAAATAAAGAACTTAAATGCATATCTAGGTCAACAGGAATACTTATGTTTCTGTTTTTTTTTGCTTCAACACTTTTTTCGCATGTTTTTCGGACACCAAGTGACTTTAAAAAATGTTGAACAAAAAATTTTTTTCTTATTGATTTCGCTGGAGATTATTTTGTTTACGTGCTCGTGTAATGAATGGATCTGCATGTTACCCTGAAAAATATCTGCAATATCGCATAATATTTTATTATATTTTGAATATCAGTTAAGGCACTCAAGTTTATTTAAAAGATTTTTTTATTTTGTATTAAATTTCATTTGCACTGTAATTGCTTAAGTCCATTGTGTTTATACACACGTTCAAAATCTTCATTATCATCATCTTTAAAGCATTGTGGAAGTGGAATAATGACAGCTAATGGACAAAGGATTACTTCGAAAAATGTTGAAAGTAATCGATTACCGCAGCGATATGGTAGTAAAACCAAGGACAACTCATACGTGTAACTCTTCCGTGTGGTTTTGGTGATCTTGCCAAGAATATGTTGGCTAAACCAAGCATGGCTCCTACATAGGTTCTTCTGTGTGGTTTTGGTGGTCTTGGCTGGAAAATATCATATCTTCCTGGGGCAAACATTTAATGTTTTATGTTAGGAAGGTTATGTTAGAGGACGTGTACTTGTCAATAAAGACAAGTACAGTACCCGGAGGTCGAATTGACCCATTGTACGACGTCCTTACAGAGGGAAGGATAATAAAGGAATTAAAAAGGAGAGGATGTAGGAAAGGGGAGAATGGCTAGTGGGGGAATTACACAGATAAGTCACAACAAAAAGGGGAGGGCGCGACTACACTAATTAAGCCCTAGCGCCTCTCAACCAGCCTAAGCCACTAATGAATCTGTGGAGAGCCTTGATGTCGGCTCTCAACACAAAATTCAAACCCTCAAAGAAGGCACTGCCAAGGGTCCTCAAACTCAACCTACCAAGGGCTGGGCAGTTACAGAGGAGGTGTTCAATAGTCTCCAACTCCTCCTCATCGCAACATGCCCTGAAATAGTCCGTCAGCGACATAATCGCGCAGTGCCCCGTGATAAAACCGACAAATTATCTTAAGCTGGCCTTATCCAAGCCCAGCAGTCAACCTGTTCTCCTATTGTCCACAGCAGGCCATAGACATCTAGAGACAAAACAATCCGATCCGTTCCCCCAACGCCTCTGCTCTTACTCCCTAACGGCGACTTATGAATTGCTTGATCGCTATATCGATTACGTTGACGGTAAGTGTAGGCGAACTGCTTCTTTGAAATTAGCGAACATAGAGGCCCTAGCGCCTCTCAACCAGCCTAAGCCACTAATGAATCTGTGGAGAGCCTTGATGTCGGCTCTCGACACAGAATTCAATAGTCTCCAACTCCAACTCATCGCAACATGCCCTGCAATAGTCCGGCTGGGATCTGTTCCAGATCCCCGTCAACGACCTAATCTCACAGTGCCCTGTGATAAAACCGACAACCAACCTTAAGCTGGCCTTATCCAAGCCCAGCAGCCAACCTGTTCTCCTATTGTCCACAGCAGGCCATAGAAATCTAGAGACAAAACAACCCAATCCGTTTCCCCAACACCTCTGCTCTTCCTCGCTGACCCATCCATTGATGAGGCCATAGAGGTGACAGGACCAACTAGCAAATCGCCCCCAGAAAGCGAACCTAACCTAGCGAGGGCATCCACCGTCTCATAGCCCAGTATTCCGCTATGACCCGGAAACCAGCACAGACAGATGCGGTCGAGTTCAAAAGTCTTCAACGACTCCTTGCACTCGCGAACGTGCGGTGATTTGCACCAGACCGACACAATGGCCTTAAGGGCAGCCTAACTTTCAACGAAGATCATGTAAGATTCTGAATCCGAAGCTGTGTCATCAGCTATGGCTTCATGTTAGGAAAGCAATCAGCAAAAATTTAACAGCTTAAGCCTTTGTTGCATTACATTTCGGTAGTGATTCGAATGATACATCGGCAGTTTGAATATAATGGCAATTGTATTATATTTATTATGTGAACTTGATAACCAGCAAATATCACTTGTTACTATTGCTAAAGTAGTCAGCAATTATTTCATTACAACAACCCGTTGATAGTTACTTTTTTGAAACACCGGAAGAATAATATACATCCCCTTATACTTAAAACTTGACCCAAACGATTACAATCTGTTTCAGTCTCCCTGGCAAATAACTTTACTGCTGAAAAGTTCTCCGCAATAGAAACTTGTTTAAAATTGTTCGGGCTTAAACTCGTAACATAAAATATTTGTTTTATAAGGTAACGGCCGGCCGCCGTCTCTACACATCAGTTTTGCCACTGCCTTTGTCATTGGTTGTGGTATCTCTATGCAATTAATTGTTACTGTAAACTTGGCATCACTTTGTGTGAAAACGTGCCATTAAAGACTTCAACAAATCAAATTTGTTTACCAACAAAATATTCTTGGGATTTCGTAAACAAATTCTATTTGTTGCATTATTTTATAACTAATTAACTGCCATTAATTAAGTACAGAACAGTGTTTATAAATTCTTAATGCCAATGCAATGCAATTTAAAATCTTTAAAATATTTCACATTAATAAGGCTTAAAGCGAAACGAATATGTCAGTGAACTTTAATTAAAAATAATTTAAGGATAGAAAGAAAGAAAGCAATTAAAAGACAATCTTCTCTTAATAAAACAAGAAAACCTGAAACAAAAGCAACAACATTTAACATACCATAGACAGAAATAAAACCTGGTCAAAATAATGTTGTTTTTTCTTCTTTTGCTTTTAAATTAAATTTTATTTCGAAACCCTTGAATATTTTAAGAATTTGTAAGAAGATTTTCTAAGAATATTTTGTTTTAAATGTTCCTTGAATCTACACAAAAAGAGATAAAGAATCAACAATTTTTGAATACTAAGAAGTTTACATGGCATAAGTAAAGGTTATTTACCGGCAGCCATAGATAGAGCTTTAGTTTTATGTATTTTAAACTGAAAGTTTAAATAGTAATTTTCACAATTTTGATACGCATTTAAACTGTATCTGATAAGCACAACATGCCAAATGATTTTAAAAAATAATTGTGCTGCTTTTTATGAAATCTAACATCAATTGGCGGCAAATCGTTTAAGTCCACTAATATAGATTCTACGCAAGAATCTGTATTTAGTACTGAGTAATAGTGAATAATCCCTTGGCATGTATAGCATTGCCTGCAAAAGAAATTATGTGATGGACCCAAACGCATTTCAACCATAACTCATTTGAGACACGTATCAATACTAGACTGTATGTCAGTTCCTTTACGATAACAGAGGACCAAAATATACCCAACCATAATACATGAAAGCCTTGTTATCGAAGTAGGAATCAGTTGCAAATTTGAAAGCCAGCTAAACGAAAGTTGGTAACCCTATAAGCCTAGAATCTGCTAAAAATTCCAATACAAAAGATGGTAACCCTGTAATTCAAGAACCTGCTATAGAAATACTGAAAAAAATTGCTTCATAATTGATTCCAGCTTGTATGTTCGGCTGAAGTTGCCGTAGTCTAGTAGGTAGTATATTGGTTTATTAGACGTAAAGCCAGTGTTCGAGCCCCAGGCCAGAAATCAAAACAAAATACAAAAAGTATTTCTTCGGCGACTTCTCCTCATTTCTGGCAAAAAACTCCGAGAGTAAATATTGCCATGAAAAGTTTCTCAAAAATATGTCGTTCGAAGTCGACTTTAAACTGTAGGTCCCGCATACACTTATGTATAAAACTTAACACACACAACATAAGTGGTGTGAGAAACTAGGTCGTAATCCTGACTGAGGGGATGTAATGACCAATTATGTATGTTGTATGTTTGGGCACATGAAACATTCCCAATAGGAATCATAATCAAATCATACTGATTCCAGAATAAATTTTGCTCCTGCAACAATTTTTATTTTGGGCGTTTAGCCAAAGCTGATTAGAAATGAGTAGCAAGGTCAAGAACCATCTCTACGTGGCTGAAGCAGGTGGTGAAAGCACTGAAGCATGTAGTGCAAGTTAGTCTTTTTCACGTCCTCAGATCTGCATAGCTTTTGCAGTAGCAATTTGAAGGAATACCAAGTCAACCGGCATGCCTTTTAATATAACAGCGATCTGTGATTATCGAGAACAGGAGAGAAACTGGTCTGTCTGTTCTTATCCATATAAGTCCAGCAAAGTATAGTGATATTGCTTGCAAATGTCTGACCATCGGAACACCTATACCCTGTTACATGTTAGGAATTGTGAGTTTCATACCGGCCTTGGTTAGTTCATTAGAAATACAATTCTGGACAGTATCCCTATGCCCTGCAATACATATAACAGTTACGTCTTTTATTAGCTTAAAAATGTGTCGTTATTATTAGTCCTTTCGCTCCTTTGGTGGAGCATAGGCTTGCTATCAAGCATCTTCTGATTTTGGTTTCTTTTATTTTATTTGCTTTGTTTTAGTATCGGTATTTAGATTTTTTTTCGCGCTAGGTAAATGTTTTTGGGATGACAGGGTTGCCACGTGTCACTATCTAGACACAGCGCTCTCTATGTGACAATTTGGTTGTTGTATTGGGTGCTTTAGAGAGGAGCCTGGCTTTCCTAATTTTTTAAAGTTTTGTGTACGAAAAATTTGTTTTCTACAGGAAATCGTTCCCTGCTATTGGCATTGTTGGGAAAAATATTGTAAAACTAAGTGAATATCCATAATAAGTTGAGAATATAAAAATTGAAACTAATTAAGCATTTAAAAAATTATTTAAAGAATTTTGCAAACAGCTTTAAACTATTTTTTCTTTAATTGTTTCTAATGCTGGCTGGCACATGCCTCGGTTATAAGGCATTTCCAATCGTGAAACGTGCATTCAATGTTGTCGT
Organism: Sarcophaga variegata; assembly: GCA_932273835.1. Classification (NCBI taxonomy): domain Eukaryota; kingdom Metazoa; phylum Arthropoda; class Insecta; order Diptera; family Sarcophagidae; genus Sarcophaga; species Sarcophaga variegata. The sequence goes on from OW026360.1 coordinate 11,275,807, forward strand.
CGTACAAAATTTCGTATACATTTTCTTAAACTCAGGCTTTTACTCACGTTGGTTATTTGTCAGGGAAAACGAAAAAATGTGCTGCAAGTCACGTAGACTCGTTAAGAAAATTTCAATAAATTTTTTCTACTTTTTTTTTTAAGTTTTAAAAGAAAATTTTAAAAATTTGTTATCAAATGCTACAGTGCTTGTCAAAAGTAGGCCAAAAATTAAATTCAAAACAAATTTGAACGTTTTCAAACGTGCCTAACTAGGACAGTTTATTGAGATAAAGTTTAAAAGGGTCTTTAAGATTGCGGTAAAAATAATTTATAACTGTATGCTGTATGAACAGTTAAGAGACAACTTAAATCTTTGATTTTATAACTGTAAATGCAATAATTTTTATTGGATTGGCTGGCAATAATTGTTAACATTTGATCTATGTACGTAAACTCTGAACTGGATTGTGTAAAACATGTGTACATACAATTGTTTTAACAGTACATACTAATCTATTATTGCTATTTAATCAACAAGAACAAAAAGAGAAATAAATTTAATTGTGATTGTAATTGAAATTCTTTTTTTTTCAATTCGAATTAATTACCAGATTAATTGCCTCAGCTTAAAAGTGCTCATTTAAATGAATGTTTGTGTTTATTTTATCGCCAATAATAGCCAGTGAATGTTTAATTGTTTAAAAGTTTATTTATTGTTTTATTGTTAATGGTTATTGACAGTACATTGAATTGTATTAAAAATCAATCAAAAGAAAAAAAAAAAGAACAGCAGAGTTCATGCAACACGTGTTGAATTATCGTTTGTTTGGCGTACACAAATTGGGTCGTAAATAAAATTTTATTTGACAGCATAATTGAATTAAAGGATGTACATGATGAAGTTGATAGCAATTTAAAGAAAATTTATTAAAATTCATACGTTTTATAATTGCCGCCTAAAATACATACATATGCAAAATATTTATTAAAATTATTTTTATTAAAAATATCGTTTTGAAGTTTAGATTTCGTGATCGTGTTGCTGCGCCAACAACTAAAATAAATTTGAAGGAAAGACATTACACCAATGTCCAATTAATTTTGAATCATTTTATGGATTTTGTTTTCCGTTGTCCTGATGATTCAGATGAACGGGCCTGAGTAGTACGCATTCGATCAGTTTCTAATCTCACTTCTTGTTGTTCAAGTGGTTCAAACCAACGTGTTTCTGCGTAATATTCTCGAAGATTTTCCAATCACAATGGTCGTCTGATTCTGTGGCTCGTAATGCTCTTTTCTTCCGTGCTTGCGGTGTAGGTCGACCAATTGCTTGTCATTCATTTTGAATAATTTTCAGTGACGCCATCGATCGGAAATTAAAAAACTGTTAAAGAATGCACAGTTTACGATTTAATTCATTTTAAGTAATTTTCAGTTGTGCCAGCTATCGGAAATTGGTCATACCAACTTAGAAACCTTCGTCGACTCATGCACAACAACTTATCATAACATGATCAAATGCACACTTTAGGATTTAATTCATTTTAAGTAATTTTCAGTGGCGCCACCTATCGGATATTGATCATACCAACTTAGAAACCTTCCCCGGATCATGCGCAACAACTTTGCTAAAGATCATAACATGACCAAATGCATAGTTTACGATTCTATAAGCTACATACAAACAAACATTCATTTTTATATGGGTATGCGGGCGTGGCACCTCGCCTACTTGAAATTTTAAAATAAAAAGTAGCCTATAGTTCCTGCCAGACATACAGGAAGGTACTGTTAAAATTTCAAGAAAATCGTTCCAGCCGTTTAGCCGTCTATACACTTCAAACAAACAAATAAACACACATTCATTTTTATGTATAAGAAGAAGAAGATTCGAGTTAAGTTGGATGTAGTAAGACTCAATGCAGTTAACTCTGGACCAAACCTGTAGTAAGGACTTGCTGCAATATCAGCCAGCTGTAGACATATCGTTTCCTTATGGTGGTTCTTGGATTTTAGGTTTGAGTTTAGGACTTCAGCTAGTTTTCCAACAATTCTCTTGAAATATATATCGACGACTGAAAGCCTTGATAGGCCACTGCCCTATTGGAAGGCACATAGAAAGGCAGTCAATCCACTCTACTATTGTGGTTCTCACAGTTCACAATCCTACTGCAAGACGACTCAAAAATGGTCTACAGAGTAGGCTGTGGTATTGGTATTAAGGGTTCTGACGTAAGGCTTTTCGCTACAGTTTTTTTCAGATGGAGATCATGGCCGTATTGAAAGCGGCGTAATGCTTGTTAGATGATGAAATTTTTCTTTAAAATTCACCCGATTTACTAGGATACCCAAGCTTCAATCAAATTCCTAATAAACATCACCTGCACATTCGCCATCGTGCTTGAATGCCGGAGATATCTTGAGATAGTTCCTGAATGGATTACAGACAATACGAATATCTTCGGAAATTGTATTGCCTAGGGATGGTACAGAGCTCACTATCTTCGACATGTTACAGGGCATATATGGACGAATGCCTCTTTATACGGGGAAGCCCATATTCGTTAATTGCATGAGGGCACATGCACTATTATAAGGCTCTGGTAGACTTACATATTATCTGGGTAAGAAGACGAATTATGGTCTTCTTTCTTTAAATCGTATGGTCATCGACTGTACTATTGCTGTTCTCATAGGCCAGTACCCTATTGGAAGTCATTCTACTGTAGTATTGCGGTTTATAAAGTTCACCGTCCTATTGGAAGGCATGGCGAAAGACTTGATCATCCCTAGAATGATTTCTTCTTGAGTTGGGGATCTGAGGAAAGTAGCAAACGGTCTTTTACCTCATGTATCAGTGCCCGACAACTGCTATGACGATGTGGCGGTTTTTGGCTTCTCATATTCTATCATATACATACATACATACATAATTGGTCATTACAAGTCGACAGATTTTTGGAAACTTTTCATGGCAATTTTATTTACTCAGAGTTTTTGCCAGAAATCTGCTGAGAGGAAGTCGCTGAAGAAATATTTTTTGTATTTTGTTTTGATGTCTGGCATGGGGCTCGAACCCTGACTTTACGTCTAATAAGCCAACACACTACCTAATAGACTACGACGACTACGGCCGAATGGCAATCCCCTGTATTATTGCGGTTTATAAAGTTAACCGTCCTATTGAAAGGCATAGAGAAAGACTTGACTTGACAATTGCTGTGAACAGATGGAGAGGTTTTTGGCTTCTCATATTCTATCATCTACAAAATAAAAATATATTCTGGAGCCAGGATAATTTTCTATAGACTGTTTGGTAACCAGATTGCATATTGATTTGTGTTATTACAATGGGCCTATCCTAAGTCCTTACCCGCTCAAGGGGTGGTATATTCCCCTAAAGTGGACTTTTGGATTTTTTGTAGAAATCTTGATTAAAATTTGACGCCATCTGTACTAATTTTTAGGCTTATTTTTGCATGTTTTAAACTAGTTTTAAACACACTAAAATGAAATGTATTTTGTTAAAAAGTTTTTTTGTTTTAATTGTTGCATTTTAAACAAAAACTTGCAGTTTTTAAACAAATACCCCACAAGAATAATTAATTATTGACGTAGATATCCGTAAACGTGACCACAATGCAATGACATGAAAACACATTTAATAGTCATGCTATACTCGGTCATAAACAGGGATGGGAAACAATGCATTGTTCAATGTTAAAAAATATAAGGTTTCTTGTTTGATTTTATAGTTACGCCTTCAGAGCCGCTATTACTTCCCAAACCTGGCACTGTTACGAATGCAAGGCAGGTTTTGACAAAAAAAAGTGTTAAGGATAGGACGGCTCAGCGTGTTTAAAGTATGAGAGAATAACAGTCATTCAGTGCATATTTATAATAAAATTAAAACTTGTTTGAAAACAATAAAAACGAAAACAAGAAAAACAAAAACAAAAAGACGTAATAAAAAATAATAAAAATTAGCCACTTTAATTGCAATATAACAGTCAGGTTATTTATAACAGTTAATTACATATGTATTCCATATTATGAATACGGCTGTTAGCCGTTACCCGTTACCCGTTACAGTTGGCGTTAGCCGTTAGTGCACTTGTTTTTGTTTTTTGTTTACCTTATGCAATTAAATGAATTATTATTTGCTTCATATTTTTGGACTCTCTCTCTGATAATTTATTATTCATTTATTTGTTTAATTTTTATATTATTTTTCCGGTAATTTATGATAAATGCAAATGGTGGGCTAAAGTGGATTATAAAATCACTTTCATTTATATAATGTGGGGCCTATAACTTAGAAAGATAAGATTCGTAGAAAATAAGAACTTTTTAAGATCTCAACATCTATTAATTATTCTCATTGTCGTATTAGGCGTTGAGGTCGCCGTTGACGTTGGCTTATTAGACGTAAAGCCAGGGTTCGAGGCCCAGCCCAGACATCAAAACGACTTTCTTTCAGCAGATTTCTGGCAAAAACTCGGAGAGTAAATAAAAATTGCCATAAAAAAGTTTCTCAAAAATCTGTCGTTCGGAGTCGACTTTAAACTGTGGGTCCCACCACTCATGTATAAAATTAACACACACAACATAAGCGGTGTGAAGAACTAGGTCGTAATCCTGACTGAAGGGTTGTAATGACCAATTATGTATGTACACTCAGTGCAAAAAGTGAGTAAACACCACTGAAATAATTCATTTTCTTATGATAGCGAGAAAAGTAAATGAGAATAGTCGAATAAATTTCCAAAAATAAAAACGTTTATTTATTACTTACAATTCATGATAAAGGAACTTATTTTATACTTAAGAACAAAACTGTTTTATACTTAAGAACAAAAGTGTTGACTCACTTATGGCGCTCACAGTATGTCGTATTAGGCGTGTAGAGATATTAAAGTACTGCAACCAGATGAACGTATTGTCTCCTCAAACTATAAAGCCTTCCCTATTATACCTTCGCCTAACTTGTTGCTTTAGGATGCTGTTCGGTGTCAGTAAGAAGTATGACTTTATAAGCATACACGAGTACCTTCTGTAAGGCTTAGATAAAGTAATATCCTCTGTACAAAATCTACATATTGGGTCTGAAGAGATTCTATTCTGAACAAATGAGCGTACAATGCCTGATCAGAAAGCCGGTTACTGATTCAATTCTGACCGAATGTTCTTTGAGTCTACAAAATCCTATCAAAGGCCTATTACTGTTCTTAAGAACTGCTTTATAGTTGAATACAAGGCTCAAATCTCTTACCAGTATAAATAATTTGGAGGTTTTAATCAAAGTAAACAGTCCCTGTAGGAAAAAATCCTGATAGAAAATTCTTATTCATCCAAAAACGTTCATATCTTCATGGCCTTGAAAGACTGTCTCCTCCTCCTTTTCTTCTTCACGTTTACAGCTCCAGAAGAAATCCTTCTAGAGAAGCCAAGTTTTTTAACAGGCCTAATAAAGCGGAGACAAATTCTCATTCATCCAAGAACGTCCATGTCTGCAGGGCCATGAAAGACAGTCTACCCATCCTTCTCTTCCTCGGGTTTACAGCTCCAAAAGAAATCCCTCCAGGGAAAGCCAATGCTATCGATAGGCCTTCTAATAAAGCGGAGACTTGCATGGACATGCAAGCATGCATGCATGCATGGAAATGCGATTTGAGTAAAGGTGACCAGACAATTCCAGCAGAGCCTTATAATGCTGTACATGTCCTCGTATTGTCAATGAAGGTGAGCCTGCCTGTATAGCGGCAGGTGAATTCTCAGTTTAACTGAGGAAATTGAAATACATATGCCCTGTAACAAACCGAAGATTAAGAGTTCGCTCCCACCCTTTACCAATTATCACCCGTCCGATTTCTGACGAAATCCTTATGTCCTGGTGCTCATATAAATATTACTTTTGCAATATCATTCAATGACGAGGACATACTTATGTCTAAGCGAAGTTTATTGGGGACTTGAGTTTCAGGCAAGCCTATCACCCAACAATCTTTACGTCACTTTTAAAATGACCATGGAAAGCAGTGCAGTGATCAGGTAGCCCATGCGGAATATCAGAATTTTTAATAAATGTACAGCAGTCCACTTGTGCAGCATTTTGATGATTATAGTGTGGGAAGTGTGTTTGCTTATTAGACGAGAGAGGATATGGCTCCAAGCATAGTTCAGACATTTCGAAATATAAAAAAAAATATTTCGGCAACTTCTTTTCAGCAGTAGTCTGGCAAAAACTAAAATAAAATTGCCATGAAAAGTTTATCAAATTTATCGTTCGGAGTGGACATTAAACTGTAGGTCGTCCCGCTACTCATAAATAAAATAAAATAAAAATAATATGCATTAATTATTATTAATACGCACAACATCGGTAGTGTAAGAAACTAGGTTGTAGTCCTGACTAAAAAAGCTGCAATGATCAATTAAGCTAGTGCGGTATATATCTTAAGAACTTTACCGGGATACTTCGAATCGTGAGGCCAAAGGTTTCATACTGAAATCAAACCATCTAGTGATTTAATGGAAACTATAAGATGCATTTGAAATCGCCGTAGTCTAGTAGGTAGTGTATTGGCTTATGGTCCAAATCCCAGGTCAGACATCAAAACGAAATATGAAAAAATATTTCTTAGGCGACTTCCTCTCAGCAGATTTCTGGCCAAAACTCTGAGAGTAAATAACATTGCCATGAAAAGTTTCTCAAAAATCTGTTGTTCAACAGTCGACTTTAAACTATAGGTCCCACCAATCATGTATAAAATTAACACACACAACATGAGTGGTATGAGAAGTTAGGTCGTAATTCTGATTGAAGGGTTATAATGGCCAATACTAAGCAATGAGTATTCAAAACGATGAGTAGATTCGAATCATACATATAATTTCTGATACTTATACGCATTCATACTTATTTTAATGTCATACTTATACTACTCATACTCAAAGTTTGGAATACTCATGGTACTCATACTTTATAATACGCAGGATGTTATTGATTTCGACTCTCCAAGACTCATCGTATACACGAATCACAAAATAAGTATGAGTCGCGTACAAACACTACAATACTCACATGAAGGTTGTGTGTTTGCTCTGCTTGCTGTCCTTTTCTTTTTTGTTTATGTGTCTTTCTTCTTTCTTTGTAAATGCAACAACAACTAAGACTGTAAATTTTGACGAATGATTGTACTCACTCGTATCATTTATGAGTATTATAAGTATTTTTCTAAATTTATGAATCTGAATGAGTAGGTGTATGAGTCAAACATATTTCGAATGTTATGAGTTTGATGTCAACGTTGTACTTATACTCATTGCAACTTGTACTTATAAATCAATGTAGTACTGAGTACGAATGAATCAGAGTAGTTGGATTTGAATACTGCTGACTCACTTATACTCAGCGTTTCATGAGTACTTATGAGTAGCGAAAAAAAAAGCGATTCATTGCTGATCTCTGGTCTGAATGCAAGAACAAATTTGTTTGTGTTGTTTTTTTAAATAACAACTTTAATTAAATATTTTAATTCAAATGCAATTAAATTTCATTAAATTGTAATAAATTGTTATAGGTTGTTATAAATTTTGTAATTAACTATAATGTAATTTGCACACAGTAATTTTGTGTAATTACTTAATAGTCTTGAAAGAAAATATGCCACTCGATGCTAGTAATTGATTGTAAATTAAAATGCCGGTTAGGTTGTGATAATAATAATAAAATTAATAACTCATAATCAAAGGTTAATAAACTATCTTTTTATTTTATTTTGCTGTGCTCTCTTTTTGGTCTTATGTAGACTAATAATTACGGCAACTTTGTTTTCTTTTATTCGCCAACCATATTTGTTGGAACATGACTCACCAAAACGTGACAATGGCCTGAATTAAAGAGCGTCAGAATTAAACTTTAATGGAAATAAAAATAAAAAAATTATTTGCATTCTTTTTTTTACAATATTTGAAATGCATTTTTAATTAAACTTTGTATGTGTGTGTGTGTGTGTTTTCTATAATTTATTTAATTATGTGTGTATATGTGTAGCGCTGTTTAAACGACAATGTATTAAATATTCAATTAATCGTTCGTTGTAATCCCCTTATCAATTAAAATATTCAATAAAATTCATAATTTCTTATACTATGTAGACTACAAAGTCAATCCATATATTGTACTTATTAAACGCATTGCTAGTAATTATTATTAATGGGGGTAACAGTTGACTTTAATTGTTGATTTAAATATTTGTTGATTAAACAAAGAACATGTGATCCTAAGATGGTTTTAATTATTTTACTTTACTTTTCATTTAAATTTTTTTTTAATTTTATTAAATACATACGAGTGAAGGACTTTGAATTGCAATAATTCTCAATTCTACTCCTCTTTTCAAAGTAATGGAAAAAAATATTAGCCGTGTAATAAACACCTTTCAAGTCGAGGGAAAATAAATCAGCTGACAGACAGAGCAGATGTTGTACTTATAAGTATAAAAAGTGTTTACTTTTTTTAACAGAATTCAACTGAGACTGTGAAAGTTGATCAATTAATAGAACCCCAATGACATATAAGCTACCAGGCTAACTACAGTGGGTTAAAAGCCCACAGTTTTTTAAAAGTTTCAGCAGAAAAAACTTTATTACATCTCCCTACTAGTCAGCATTTAAATAATAATCCAAGAAAAATTAATCAGACGAATGCATTACATGTGTACTCAAGTCTTTTTGCCTTTCGGGTGCTAGTGAATGCAGGTCATCTCTAATTCTAATCATTACAGTTTCTAAGGAAGTCGCCGTAATCTAGTAGGTAGTGTGTTGGCTTATTAGACGTAAAGCCTGGGTTCGAGCCCCAGGCCAGACATCAAAACAAAATACAAAAAGTATTTCTTCGGCGACGTCCTCTCAGCAGATTTCTGGCAAAAACTCTGAGAATAAAAGGAAAATTGCCATGAAAAGTTTCTCAAAAATCTGTCGTTCGGAGTCGACTTTAAACTGTAAGTCCCGCCACTCATGTATAAAATTTAACACACACAACATAAGTGTGTGTGTGTGCCATGTTGAGTGCTTAAACTTTATCCATGAGTGGCGGGACCTATGAATTAACGTCGACTCCGACCGATAGATTTGAGGAGCTCTCATGCCATACGGCTGCTTAGAGAAAGTCACCGAAAGAAAAATTTTTTTCATATTTCGTTTTGCTCGTGATCTCTGAGCTAGGGTTAGAACCATGGCTCTCTTTTAAGTCAACACAGTACCTAAACTAGGTTACGGCGACTTTACCATTCTTCGACTGTAGCATTCCAGAAATATCTCTTTCCACAGAAAGCATCGGTGTGGAAGCTTTCGCCTTAGTGAACTCATTTGCGCTCTTATCACCATTAATTTTCTCATGATCTGAAATCTATCATTTCCTCTGCGTATTGAGAAGAAAGTTTGAATGGATAGGACATGTATTGAGATTCAATACAAAAGCTCTATAGCTAGGCAATAGGACCCGAAATGGCTGTTGCAGAGTTTTAATAGGACATGACAATAATAACAACTCCCAGCCGAGTCTGCTAGAACTCACTTATTGAGACCATTTACTCTTGATTTGGAGAATAGTTTGTGTTTCGCCAAAATTTTATATGTTTAAAGGGCTTTTAAAGAAAATTGAAAAATTTAATAAAAAAAAAGAATAATTTTTAACACACGAAGTGTGTTTGTAGTGTGCGTTTAAAATTTTTGTCTTTCCTAGCCCTGGCATAAGTGGTAACTGGTAACACTGTGGCTTCTTGCAGCTGGCATTCATACCGTTTAACGGCTTATATGAATGCTATGAGCGAAAAAGGAAATTTTGCTTTAAATTGCCAAAGAAAATATAACACAGTCACGATTAAATCTTTTATGAGTATGGCCACCATATAGCAGGCCTGCATATGGTGGGAGTAACTTTCTAATTACTGGTAAATATGGGCGATTTTCTCAAAAAAAAAAAAAATCGACTAAAAATCTATGACTGTGTGATGGATGACATAAAAAAGTCTTGGTTTTATGCAATCGATTTTATAATAAAATTTGATTTTTTCAATTAACACTTTTGGCAAACAGAATCTCTCTCTTTCTCTCTCTCTTATTTTGAGTTTTTTTTTTGGTTAATATTGATTTAAATTATTAACTTAACATTAACAAATGCCAAGATCTGCTATCTTTAGGTGTGTGGTGGTAGAAGTAAAGAAAGAAGAAACCAAATTTGGAAACTTGTTGTACAATTATTACGACGAAAGCGTTTTAATTTAAGCAAATAAGGAAAAATAAACAAAAAATGTTGAAAAGAAAAATTTTTTCTTTTTTTTTGGTTACAAAATTTATTTTCTCTTTTCAGGCATAACGTTCGATTGTGCTACAGCCAGCTAAACGTAATGAATGGTCAGTTGATGAAAATAAAATTGAAAGAAAAAAACTGTAAAACTTTTCATAGCTGCTTTTCATTTCTTTTACTTTCAAAGAAACTGGAAATTTTAAATGAAAACTTCAATTTTCTTTTCATTGAAACCGGTAAAAACCAAAAACTGATACTGATATGTTGGTTGTATGAATAAAGTCAACAAACTTTTTAGCCACATGCATAGTTTGTTAGCTAAGAGACCAATAAACTAACGGTTTGCTATTATAGTGAGGCAATTACTTACCTTGTCAAGTTGATTGCGCATATTCAACATGTTGCCTAAAATTTTTTGCAGTTAAAGTTGCTGTAGTGCACGGTTTTTGGGTATGAAGTAAGAGAGTACAGGGTTTCCTATGGATTTTTTCTTAAAAAATGCAAAATCTTTTCATAGAAAATTCTTGAAATTCGTAGAAACTTCTTAAAAGATTTTTTTAATTTTTTCTTTTGAAGAGAAACTTGCTTCAAAAAAATTTTTTTCTTTCAACCGCTTTTTAATTTTTTTTAAGATTTTAAATTTCGTTTGATTTCTTTTCTTATTTTTATTAAATTTAAATCAATTTTATATTGTATTGAACCACATTTCATAGATTTTCATGTGTAGTGTATACAATATTTTCTTTATTTTTTCTTTTTTGTTTAGCACTTAATCATCATGCGGTAATAATATTTTTTTTCAACAATATATCAGGGCATTTGCCAAAGCTTTAACTAGAAATCAAATTTTTTTTCTTTTTGTGTGAATTTGAACAACCGTTTCGTTTTGTATGAAATTCGCAACTGAATACCAAATAACAACGGGCTTAAACTCAAATAAGCTGAAATAATACATGAACAGTTGTTATAACAATAACAATAAAAACAAACAGCTTAAACAACTACACATCCCCAGTCACAGTACACAGCCACAGGTAATACAATATAAAAAAATAAAATCAGAAAAAAAAACAACAACATTTAAACACAAAAATTGTTACTTATTTCGTATTGTATTAACAAAATCAACAATAAGTACGACCCAACGAACGACTAATAAATATACTCAGCTCAGCTTAGTTGAAAAAGAAGAACAAGAAAAACAGAAAATATAAAAAAAACATAAACAAAAACAACTAAACTTAGACTGACTGACTGACTGAAACAAATACTTATATGCGCGACTTTCATATACGCGGCTTTCATGCTTAACGAAAGAGCTTGTCTATGAGCGTATGTGTGTGTGTTGAGAGTTTATATAGTTTATGTAGTCGTAACAACCAACTCCATACCAACCAAGCAACCAACCTAACAACAAACCAATTGAAATAAAATGATCGTTCGAACAATTTGCAATGAAACCAGGTCTGACAAGCGCAATAATTTTAAATACAACCACAAAAACCAACTTCAAATCTGTTTTAATAAAGTTGCCAGATGTTGGGGTAATAAAACTCAGCATTAAAAAGTGGAGTAAAGAGATCTATTTTACCAGTGTAGTGATCTTACTACGGGGCTTGATGAAAAACAGAATGCCTTCAACAGATAGTTCTGCGATCACACGATCACACTACTACATACATACATAATTGGTGATTACAACCCTTCAGTCAGGATTACGACCTAGTTTCTCACACCACTTATGTTGTGTGTGTTAATTTTATACATGAGTGGTGGGACCTACAGTTTAAAGTCGACTCCGAACGACAGATTTTTGCGAAACTTTTCATGGCAATTTTTATTTACTCTCAGAGTTTTTGCCAGAAATCTGGTGAGAGAAAGTCGCCGAAGAAATACTTTTTGTATTTTGTTTTGATGTCTGGCCTGGGGCTCGAACCCTGGCTTTACGTCTAATAAGCCAAGACACTGCCTACTAGACTATGGCGACTTACACTACTGCTGGTCACTGTTCTCAATCGGTACTGTATAGTCTGTGGCAAGACTTAAAATTTCTTCCCGCTATTATTACCAATCATAAGTTCAAATTATATGATCCGTCGGCCTCTTGCTGTGTTCTTTTTTGGTGAGTATACCCTTCCACGCTCCTCTTACTAGGCGATAGAATGTAAACCCGGAAATGTCTCTTCCAAAATTGTTTTCCTAACAAACTATAAGACACTGCTCGATGTTGACAAACACAATTCCTCGCCTAGCACTTGATATGTCCCCAGCTATTTCCTCCTGGGATATATTTGATGCCTCATGGGTTGCAAGAATGTATTTTCATGATTTAGTCTCATCATGACAATTTACAAGTTGATTTCAGTTCAATCCCCATACAGAACAAATGTACTCTGATTTTACAGTGCCCTGTCAAAAGACCGGCTACTAACTTCTAGTTTTTTTACGGATAGTTTGATTCACAACTTTTATATCTTCCTACGTTTTGATTGCCTCAAACCTGTTTGATCTGAGAAAAGTCTTTTTCTCTCTGTATGTTCCTTTACGTTGCGTATACCTTTTCAAATGTCTGCCTCCATAAGAGGAAGCTTCTCTTCTCTCAAGTTCATCTATCTACTCATTGCCGCTAATTCCAACATAATCTGGTGCCTTGGTATACCTATTTTTCCTATCTAGCTAAGTCAGCTTTTCCTAAAAGTCGTCTACTGCCTTTGATTTAAGGAAAGGCGAATTTGGTGAGCAAATATCATTCGTTATAGAGCAGACCACTGACCGCCAAGATCAGTTATTTAGGCGATACGCGAAGTACGTGACGTCGCACCCCAAACGGCTAAAAATCGTCCGTTCATCGAACATTTCTCGCATGAAAGTTGTCTGTATGTAATGGACACTAAATTTCCGGTTGATAATAAATTTCCTCTTATTCGTAACGGACGTGACACGGACGTGAGCAGGTGTTCATCACTTGACACCAAATTAGGACTGCTAAGGACTTTTAAAACACGCGTTCATTGCTTCAATTGAGCTATTGATCTAATCCACCACATTTGCCTCAGTTTAACAGAACGGACGTGATTAAAAGGTTATCAGTACCTCACCGCCTAGCAAGATCTACTCAACGTATGCATTGCGGTTATTAGATTCAATCAAATTGCTTATTTTGCACAAATTCACACACTGCTTGGGGACAGTAAGCTTACGTCTTCAATAGATACTTGGAATATAAAACTGATCTCATATGTTTCCCTCACAGTCTGGCCACTTCGAAAATTCATCACTACGTTTCAGTTCAAACCGGTGTTCAACCAAATGTTTTAACCCAGCTTTTGTGTTCATCAAACTCAAAACACAACCAAAATAAAAAAAGAGAGAGAGAGAGAGAGAGGGAGAAAAAAACTGTTTTTGTTTTTGTACCAGTTTTGTCAAAATAATAAAACTTTGTCGAAAAGTACTAGAGCACTGTAGTGAGTACTTGTGTTGGTTATTTCATTATATGTGGGGGTGTTGTTGGTAGTAGTGACGGTTGTAGGACTACGCCACGTTAATAGAGTAAATACCGGCTTAATGGCAATAAAGAGCTCTGTGTTGTTCTTTTCTACGAGTATTTATTTACTTTGTACGGGTTTTTTATTTTTTTAAATTCAAACATTCTGGTTTTTTATTTCAGTTTCAGTTTCTTTGTTAAAATGTTTGTTAGAAATCAAAAATGCTTTTAAAATGCCCTACGCATTTAGAGCTGTGGCATCGATACGTGGTTTGAAATGCTACTTATAAAAGGAAGCATTTTTTTCAATTTGATTTGGAGTTGACCGCCAAAATCCTTGAAATATGGGCCTCAATACGAGAGGTCTTGACTATATTAGGTATGACGTGCAGAAGAGATGTAAGAAGAGATCCCATTGTGTTATCCGAAAGAGAAATAAAGAAAGATTTCATTCCTAAAGAAAAGGTATTCAATAATAAAAGTGTTCAATCAAACGGAGGAGCACACAGTGGCAATCAATGCTGTTTGAACTTCATCAACCAGGGAGATAGATTCACGGGAGTTATCTCATCTGTAAGGCAGACACAAATGCCAGAGTCAACCTCTCTGAGAAATGAAGGCAATGCTATACCTCTTCAATAGTATCCAGCCGAAGGACCATTTTACAGCAGCTTAAAGGGTAAGCATGCGCCACGACACCAACAGGCCCCGATTCTTCTGCGGCTCGGCAGATCTAAGGAACTCTAAAGAATCAAACATTGCAAGTAGAAAGTTTCTGAAGCAGAGCCAATGCTCGATATTTCAGAGTTGAATTTGCAGATATGAGTGTTCATTACAGCACTGCATGCAGATAAATTTCAAGAAAGATTAATCAAGTTTTTGATAGATTATCAGGGCCTGGTATGATAAGTTGAAATAACTTTTTTGGCAAGTAATTTTGATTTCTCAATCTTAATTGCTATGTCGAGTTGTTAGCCCGCTACGTCAAGTTGCAGTGTACAGAATAATTTGTTTTGAAGTGTAGGACATCGTGAAGTCGTGATTGTTTTACCCTAACTTTGTGCCTTTTGTTGTACTAACAAAGACAGTCAAATAGAGGTTAAGTAGAGGTAGAGCATACAACGTAATTCTCTTCCACTTTATTGGTAACAATTTCTTTTTATTTGTTATCGTTTATTTGTTTTTGTTTAACATTATTTTCTTTTCTTTTTTTTTTAGCATTTTTTGGTTTGTTTATTTATTTATTTGTTTAAAACATTAATTATTGGTTTTCTTTTCTTGGGACGTGATGTTGAGTTCAAACAACGAGTATTGAGGCTTGCAAAAATTCAAATACAATTGCGAACACAATAACGTCAAACAGCCATATTCAGAAGATTGATGATTTCTATTCTAATTCCTAGGCATGCATGTGGGCTGATAAATACTTTAGTAATTTACACTTAAATTTTTCTAAATTCTCTGAAGATGATTTCATTCATTTGAGTAAGAGGGAGAGTAATTTTTAAAAATCATTTCGAAATTTAGT
The DNA here is from genome assembly GCA_932273835.1 of Sarcophaga variegata. Taxonomy (NCBI): domain Eukaryota; kingdom Metazoa; phylum Arthropoda; class Insecta; order Diptera; family Sarcophagidae; genus Sarcophaga; species Sarcophaga variegata. Next base: position 11,291,112 of record OW026360.1, read on the forward strand.
TTGCCAGAGATAGTCTAAGACACAAACCCATATAACATAGGGGTTTTTTCCTCTTCCTTGTTATTACAGGCTTCTTTAGAGGTCTTTGTAAGGTATGTACTGTTCTCAGGTTTGTTGTGCTAAGGGTTCACAGTACTGATGATAAATTCTTAGAATAGAATCTGGGAAGATATAGGCTGCGATGTTGCTTATAAGGACAACAATATTTCTGATAGGAAGGCGACTCAGAGGACAATGGTTTTTAATCAAATTAACTTTAAAATGGTTTACCACTGTCGCGTGCCGTATAATACTCACATCATATTCGGAGAATCTGCAGACCAAACGCATCGGTCAGATGTGGCTTACAGATGTATTGTCTACATTTGGAGAATTCATTGAGAATCTGTGAACTTAAGTTTGGCAATGCTGCAGTAAAACAGTCACGACCGAGCGGGCAATAGCCAAGATTAGGTTAAAGGCCCGTGAAAAATCTTGAATTCTAATTGATTAAGCGTTAATCATTATAGATTTTTCTAGTTTTCCTTGTATATTTGAAATCTTGTGCCACAAGCATAGAATCTACGAAAAATAGATGCTGGTTGATAAGTAGTCTGAACAAATCAATGCCACAAGGCATACACCTAGTGGTACCTTTAACCTATTCAAAAGACAAGTTAGGTAAGCGAATAATCTCCCATTTTGAAACAGTCTGTTGGCTACCAAGATAATGAGTTTTGATCGCACTAGACTAGTTTTTGTAGGGAAGTGCCTTGTATACAGAAACAAGTCAGCCACAATTCCATACCTACAGCATTACAACTGCCATTGCTGATATACAGAACGAAACGCTACAACAAGTTTGCCAAATTTGAAGCTCTTAAAAGGATGACATATGGTGCAGCCTCGGGCACCATTTGCATGAAATAATCTATGAAAAGTAAATGGCAGTCATGGATTTATCGGTTCAAATAAATATTTCCTTCACGTTTGCAATTTTTGCATCATTTCTTTTGATTTTCAAAACCCAACATACATACATAATTAATCCTTGCAACCCTTCAGCTAGGATTACGACCTAGCTTTTCCATAGCACTTATGTTGTGTGTGTTAATTTTATCCGTTTAATCGATTCAGAACGACAGAGTTTTCATGACAATTTTATTGGCTTTCAGTGTTTTTGCCAGAAATCTGCTGAGGGGAAGTCGCCTAGAAAAATATTTTTTCATATTTCGTTTTGTTGAAGAGGTTTGACCTGAAGTTTGAAGCGTGGCCTCACGCCTAACAAGCCAACACACTAATTACAGGACTATGACTACTTCATTTACGTGTAATAAGCTTTAAAAAGTAAATGGCAAGGCATTGGCTCAAATAAATATTTCCTCTACTTTTGTAATTTTAAAGTCTCTTCTTTGAATTTTCAAAAACCCCAAACAATTTAAAAATCTTATATTCGAAGTAAAATAGTACGGGTATTATAGTTTTAAAGTCAGCTTATTTTTTTTAGCCTTGGTTAGTTCCTTTCTTAACTGGAATAATGTCAATTCTTTTTCGTACACCCAATATAATCAAGTCTTTAGCGATTTTATTTATTTTGGATGCTATTTATAGAATACATAAGTATTCACATTCACAAAGATATTCCTTAAATCGCAAGAAAAAAAAACATTCTTGAGTCTATAACTTCAAAGTTATTGTTGTTGTTGTTGTTGGTTTTTAATATTGATTTAAGCTTTTAACACATTAAGGAATAACTTCAAATAACATTGAATTTATAATACCAGATACGTGTAACAGATGAATCACACTATGACGATTAACAAAATTAGTTTACTTGTTTAAATCAAGCAATATATATTGGCAGTTACAATAATAAAGACAGAAATTGTATTTTCTTAGTGTTGCTATTCGTTTTAGCCCGTAACTGACAGTGTTTGTTGTGGAAATTAAAAAATAAACAAAATAAAGAATAAAGTTTACTTATAACTTTAAATTGCGAGTATTTTTTTTCTACAGTAATTTATTGATAAAAATAATTTAACCGTATCATCATCATCATTCAGTTATTCAGAGAAATCTTGAACAAAATTATATTTTAAATACAAAAATCTTTTGTACATAATGCCTAGCCTTGTCAAATGGCCTCATAAGCTATGTTGTTCGATCTTAGGGTGGTATCATCTTATTATCAGCATAGCAAGTGAAACTATTAAAGACTAATGAGCATTCTACTACCCTGAGTTTAATAGGACTTCACGAAATTTATGATTGTTTCCCCAGCTTGTATTAAATGTTCGCGAATTATCTCTCACTTTCAATCTCTAGTGTTTGCTGCATGAATAATAATTGAAATGTTTTTTCTATTTTCGTTTTTAATAGAATAATTAAATTGAAACGAAAAAAAAAGATTTTTAAAGTTAAAATTATAAATAATTTAATGGCTGTTATAGATTTTTATTGTAATTATTAGTCGAGAATCTTCTTCTTATATATAAAAATGAATGCGTGTTTATTTGTTTGTGGGTTTGTTTGATGTCTATAGACGGCTAAACGGCTAGACCGATTTTCTTGGAATCCTATATGTCTGGAAGGAACTATAGGCTACTTTTTATTTTAAAATTTCAAGTAGGCGAGGTGCCACGCCCACATACCCAATAATTATTTAATGTCGCATATCTCATAAACTGCAACAGCTAGAGTCCTCAAATTTTGTATGGACGACTTTGACGTATATATGAACAAAATGGGCGGATTGGCTATAGTGGGCGTCTCACCTTCCATAGTCTGTATATATAAGAATGAATGTTTGTTTGTATGTACCTTATAGAATCGTAAACTATGCATTTGATCATGTTATAATATTTAGCAAAGTTGTTGCGCATGAGTTGACGAAGTTTTCTAAGCTGGCATGACCAATATCCGATAGGTGTCGCCACTGAAAATTACTTATTTAGCAAAGTTGTTGCGCATGAGCCAACGAAGGTTTCTAAGTTACTATGACCAATTTCAAACAGGTGGCGCCACTGAACATTAAATGAATTAAATCGTAAACTGTGCATTCTTTAACAAAGTTGTTGCGCATGAGTCGACGGAGGTTGGTGCGATTAATTTCCGATGGATAGCGTCACTGAAAATTATTCAAAATGAATGACAAGCAATTGGTCGACCTATACCTCAAGCACGGAAGAAAAGAGGATTACGAACCTCAGAATCAGACGTGCATTGAGACTGAAAAATCTTCGAGGATATGCCGCTGAGACCCGTTCGCTTGAACCACTTCAACAACGAGAAGTAAGATTAGAAGCTGATCGAATGCGTACTACTCAGGCCCGTTCATCTGAGTCATCAGGACAACGGGAAACAAAATCAATAAAATGATTCAAAATTAATTGGACATTTGTGTAATGTCTTTCCTTCAAATTTATTTTCGTTGGTGGCACAGCAACACGCGCATGGTACTGCTAGTTATAAATAAAATTAATAAAAATAAGTTTTTTTTAAAGTAAATATTTATTTTTAAAAATAATTTCGATTAATAGTTAATCATGACGTCTGCCGTCATTTGAACGAATTGATAAATTTTTATAAATATTTGTGCGACAGGGAATTTTATTAAAAAAAAAAAAAAAAAAACACACACACAAACGGACAAGCCCAACTAAATAGTATTAAACGCTACAAAGTATAAAACATTCAAATTCATTAGCATAATAAGAAATTAAATAATTAATTAATCGATTATTTTATCGTTTATTTTTTAATAAATTTAAAAATTAAAAAATCCATTACGTTTGGCCGTTTAGGTGTCCCCCTCTGGATGAGGAATATAATTCGCACTCATGGCCATTTTGATGCTTTAGTATCTTAAAGTTGAATACTTCTTTCTTCATTGTATATACAATGCCATGAAATCTTCAAATCGAGATATGAAAAATATTTCTTTGTTGACTTCCTCTCAGCAGATTTCTGACAAAAACTCTCAGTGTGGAATAAAATTGCCATGAAAAGTTTCTCAAAAACCTGTCGTTCGGAGTCGACTTTACACTGTAGGTCCCGCAACTCATGTATAAAATTAACGCACGCAACATAAGTGCTGTGAGAAGCAAGGTCGTAATCCTCACTGAAGGGTTGTAATGACCAATTATGATACATACATACGGAGTGGTATAACTGGATCGAGCTTGATTGAACTCTTATGTTTGATCAGCTAATTTTGTATGTGAAAACTTTTCATTTCACTTTTAAAAATGTCTTCTTTTATTTCATATGTATGTACATACATGCTCATACATACATACATATATGAAATGATAAATACAATATTATTCTTATTTGTTTACTCTCGTATTTGTTTAATTTTTAATTAATTGCAATTACAAAGTGATTCATTCATACGAATACTCTGATAAAAATTTGTTTTGTTTGCCAACACAAACACATACTCCTGCTGCCTACAAATTTGAATTTGAAAAATTCAGTTTTAAACACGAATATACGTTTAAATATAATCGTAAATCTGATAAATTATTAGAATTGTTGTTTAATTTTTAGTTGCTGTTGTTATGGTTTTTATACGATTAAAATTTTATTTGTTTTTCATTTGAATTGTGATGGTGAGTGACGATAATTATGAAAATTGCAACACACGACAGCAACACATCATCCCCAACCACACTGGTGGGCACGCGATACACGTGATGTTTGGTGGTTTGAGGCGCAATTCTATTAATTTTTTTTTTTTTTGATTGGAAGAATATTCGAAATGCATGACTATAGCTTGGCTGTGTATGTGATACTATTAAGTATCATGCATGCTGTCGATAAGTAAATAATGATGATGCATACAGATAGACAGCAGATGAACTATTATTGGGGTACGGGCTAAACTAGCCGCACTATTGAATTGTATGATAAAGGTAAACATTAAACTCTGGATTAAATATGGGACCATGGGGTTTAAATATGAAGTGATTTTAATTGTCACTCATCATACAGAATACAGGGGAAAGTAAAGCATTTGGGGTTCTTTTTTGTGCTTCCAAGAGAGTGTCCTGAGTTTACAAAGCTCAGATTAAGGTACAGAGACGAGCTATTGTGTTAAATTTAAGGCTGATAACTATTTAAGTATACCTTCAACGTTGTTAAGGAATTTATTTACCGTTAACAGCATAAATCTAGTCTTGTCCGAAAGGTTCTATTATGGCTTCAATTGGCAACTGAATAGCGAAAACCTATACAGTAGTAGAACTGCATACAAACTTTGGAAGGCAGCTACACTGTTTTTATTTGCTAAAAAAATAAACTTTGATTTGTTATACTAATGGAAATCGTTTATAAAGGCAATAAATTAACAAAAAAAAAAATAAACTTTAATTTAAAAAAGAATGATTCATTCATAAGCATCTCTTATTTTCAATAAATTAAAAAATTCCAATTCATTTAATACTCGATGCATTTTTTTCGTTTTAAATTTTTTAATTTTTAAAATGGCTTTCTAATGTAATATTTTATTTAAATTTGATTACAATATTGTCAAAGTGTTTGCATATGCACTCACATACAATATGATTGATGCAAATAAATAATAAATGTATGTATGAAAAATAAATTTGTTTTATATTTCAAACACTTTCGTTATTTAATTTTTTTTCTTTCTATTCTATTCTCTTCTGTTTTATTTTATTCCTCATTTAATTTTATTTATTCATGAACAAATGGAATATCTTTGATGACCATTATAGCAGCAGCATATCTAACTCACCGATTTTGATTTGGAAATGAGGGAAAATAAATAGAAAATTTTGATTCTATTGATGACCAATGAAATATAATTTTTTTGTGTAACTTTTTTTTAAAGGATTTTATTTGATTTTATTTATATTCCATTTAATATTTATTTGTATTCCTTTTGATTTTTTTTAATATTTTTTTTTTATTTTTTTTTCATGCATATGATATGAACCAATTTTCTATAAATATTTATTTTTTATTTCAATGAAAACACAAAAAAGACACAAAATTTAAATTTCCTTTTTTTATTCTGAAATATTTTTCCCACAATTGAAATTTATGAAAAAAGGCGCGTGGTCAATACGGAAATATTTTTTTTCAAACTGAAACAAATATTTTGTCATTTTGCAAGCATTTATAGATGTTGAGGAGGTCAATTTAAAATTTATGCGGCTGTTGAAATGATTTTAAACAAAAAAAATATCATTTAAAATACAGGGTGTTTTGTTACATGGTACTAATAAAATATGTTGAAAATATTTGAAAAGGCAACAGTTGTAAGTCTAACTTCCCGACTTAAGTTTAAACGTAGAACAATTATCATGCTGGCATAATTTCGACAGACACCGTCAGAGCCTGGAGCCTGAGGTATCATCTGAACTGAATTGGTCTTTTTGAGGCCTTTGTCTCGATTTAATGAAAGTGATGCCAAGAGTTCACTGTGCTGAAGCCACTTATGTTGTGTGTGTTAATTTTATACATGAGTGGCGGGACCTACAGCTTAAAGTCGACTCAGAACGACAGATTTTTGAGAAACTTTTCATGCCGGTTTAATTTACCCTCAAAGTTTTTGCCAGAAATCTGCTGAGAGGAAGTCGCCGAAGAAATATTTTTTCATATTTTCGTTCCTAACTATTATGTTGTGTGTGTTAATTACAGTTTAAAGTCCCTAAGAATGACAAATTTTTTGAAAAACTTTTGAAGGCAAATTTTCTTTTTTACTCGCAGATTTTTTGCCAGAAATATGCTGAAAGGAAGACACCGAATTTTTTCATAGCCATTCGTTCTGCTGGAGATGTGTGACCTGGGGTTTGAACCGAAGCCTCGCGTCTAATAAGCCCACACTACATACTATACTACGGCGACTTCAATGGTCTGTTAGGTTACATTAATAGGATGGAATAGGTTAGGTCAGTGTGTGACAAGTCAGTCCGTGAGTGTCGGAGACTTGTAACATTAATTTACCTCCACATAAAGTGTAAAAACTGAGGCTTGCTGGTATAACTTTGTCAGCCAGCGGCTTACAAAATACAGGGAGCATAAGACATTGCAGCTTCAGGTACCACTTGAGCTTTTGATTTTTTCGACAGTGACTTGAGACCTCAGAACACCTTCCTGTACTTTGCAGGCAATGCTTTGAAGATATTATCGTGCCTTAACATAAAGTCTGGAATATAATACCTATTAAAGAGGCTTAACTTAGTAAACAGGCTTCAATTACACAGCCCTGCATGGGCTTTGCAAATAAGATGGATCCAGGTGTTTCCGAAGGCATTTTGCGTGCCAAACACGAATCTGGGTTCACGTCAGGTTTTCGAGAAAAACTGGGTTGAAACCCCCAAAAATAGCGTTTTTGGCCATTTTTGAAAATTTGTAGAGCTAAGCACTTACGTGCTAGAACCATCGCTATTGTCAGAAATTGACAATTGATATTTGCCCTTTAAAATGGGCCCAAAGCCAAATTGTTTGCATGCACCCTTAGATAAGGGGGTGGGTTTATTTCAAGGGGTGCAAGAGAAAAAGAAACACATTACGGGGGCCCTTAAAAATTAATCAGATTTACTTGAAAATTGTTACTCAGGGTTTTTTGGGGACGCTGATAACAGATCTTCATTCAGTCTCAAAAAATATTTAAAATGGCGGATTCAATATGGTTTGATTAATTTTAATAAACCTCGACCGCCATATTGGATCCGCCATTTTGAATTTGTAAAATGTCTTATCCTGTCCTTAAGACATAACCTACCATTCTGCCTGTCTGTATGCAAAAATCTTAATATTCTTGTCAGGACTCAGTATGTAAAAGTTTGTTGTTGGGTCTCTTAATTTAAATTTTAAACAAAACATGTTAAAAAAAATTGTTTTTTTCGTTTTGAATTTGAAATGTTTGGGTTTATAGAGGGCTCTCTAGTCATACTGATTGATATTTATTTTTTATATTTAAAATTTAAATAAAAATGAAAAAGGGGTTTTGCAATTACACTCATGAAAAAATACCCTGTATTGTTATATTTTTTTAGAAATGTTACATAAAAATCTGCCACCAGTGATTATAAATTAAAAATGAAAATATATTATAACTAAAGTAATAATAATAATCATAATAATAATAATAATAATTGCATATAAATTGTTTTTAAATGCTGTCCGATAATGAACATCAATTATTCAAATGACAATATCTTTTATATTTTATCACATACAACAATACTTATGTATGTACATACATAATGAATAGAATAAAAAAAGCATTGTTTTTATATAATTTTCTATGTATTCATTAATTTAAGCACTTACGCTTTTTTTTTGCTACAATTTATTTTTTGTTTTGTTGTAAATTTTTAAATACTTTTTTTTTTGGGTAAAAAACAAAAGAAAAAAATTTAAAAAATGTTTGTAATTAAGCCCAAGGTTGTCTGTTACTGAATAAACTTTTGCTTTAATTAAATAACTTAATAGAGCATGTAAATATTTATAAATTAAAGCATAAAATGGTATAAAATTTTTGTTTTCATTTCAACAAAAAAAGGAAGAGTTATTGATTTTATTACTTGAATTAGAAAATGAAAGCAAACAAGGAAGTAATGATTGGCCAAGTCCGACTATATGGATACCCTTTGTCACAATATACTAAAAACTACAGACAACAAAGCTTTTTTGTAAGAACAATCCTTTCGTTAACTACGTGGAGTATCATAAAGGGCTAGAACATGAGAATCAATACGCACTTATTGGTAAAGATATCCCGCCTTAAAGTCACAGCACTCTAGTATTTAGTGTGTTGACTTTTAGACATGAGGCCACGTTGCAAACCCCAAGTCAGACATCTCCAACACAACCAAAATATGAAAAAATATTTTCTCTTCTCTGAGAGTGAATAAAAATTGCCATGAAAAGCTTCGCAAACAAATCTGTCGTTCGAAGTCGACTTTAAAACTGTAAGTCCCGCCACTCATATATAAAAATTAACACACACAACATAAGTGGTGTGAGAAGCTAGGTTGTAATCATGATTGATGGGTTGTAATGACCAATTATGTATGTACATATGCGCGTATTTCTTTTGCATTATTTTTGTATGCTATAAAAGAACGTATGCTCTGTTACGTAACGTAAACGTTTCGTCAGTTTATTGTAAATCATATGCCACTAACTGAATACCGCTTCCAAAATCTTTTCGGTCTAGGCAACTTGGCGCTGGTGAGGATTTTACATCACAGACAGATTTATTCCAGTGACAGTTCATTTTATTATTTATAAGCTTACAAAAGCATTTTGATCTATTGCATTCAGAAAAAAAGTTATTCGTGATGGAATTCAAGCGTGATAGTGTGATTGCTTTATATTTGTCTGGAAAACCACTGGTGGCTATCGTTAGAGCCCTCCAGCATTTAAATGTGAATAAATCTTTTGAAAAATAAGCTTGGACTAAACCCATTGAAGTTTCAAAATGTGCAAGAGCTCAACGATGGACAAACAAAAGTTAGACTGGAAAGAGCCAAGGAGTTCGTTTGCACGAAAGTGGCCAGTCAAATTGAGCAGTTTGTGAACAAACAAAATGATCGGGTTTACTTGCCAAAGAAGTCAGCTGAAAATTTACACCTGCGGTTGGCCACCAGAACTCAAGCGCCGCCGATGGTAATGTTGTAAGGCCGCCGTAACGGCCGATGGTCGCTCCCCGCTCGTATTCATCGACCGTGGGGTCAAAATAAATGCCGAATATTATCGGGAAAATGTCTTAAAGACAGTATTGAAGCCCTGGGCAGACAAACATTTCGGCCGCAGACCATGGACATTCGAAAAGGACTCAGCACCACCACACTCAGCACGCGTCAACCAAGAATGGCTTAAAAAGAAGGTTCCTCGCTTCATTTCTACCGCAAAATGGCCACCAAAATCTCCGGATCTCAATCCGTTGGACTTTTGCGCCTGGGGCATTTTGGAAAGTAAGGTTCTCACTAAAAAATACCAAAGTGTCGATCATCTCAAGACTGCGCTTCGCCGGGAATGGGCCATAATTCGTACCAAAGGTGGCCAATTCGAACAAATCTAAACTGATTCTAAAATTTGATGTTATTTTCAAAATTTTTGCTTTTGAACAATAAAATTAAAAAAAAATTAAAAAAATATAGCGCTTTACTTTGTTGCATTATATATCAGCCACCCTGTAGTAGGTAGTGTTCAAACTCCTGGTCAGATATTTCTTCGGCAACTTTCTGTCAGTAGATTTCTGGCAAAAACTCTGAGAGTAAATAAAATTGCCATGAAAAGTTTATAAAAAATCTGTCGTTCATAGTCGTTTTGAAACTGTAGGTGGCGCCACTCATATATAAAATTAAAACCCATAACATTAGTGATGTGACAAGCTGTATGTATGTACAGTGAGCGTCAAAAGAAACTGTACATTAAAAAACAAAATATTCATTAATAAATTACCGTTATTTATATTTTAAAATGGTTTTATTGTTAATTTTTAAAATTGAAACAAAAAAAAAAATTACAGAAAATTTCGAAATATTTTCAAATTTGTTTCGGGAACTCTCACTCCAAGTGGTATAAGTTGAGTTTGGTGATTGTTAGAATTTTATGCTTAGTGTACAGTTTCTTTTGATGCTCACTGTATGTATTAAACGCACTTTTATTGACTTATCAATCCATTGTACTTCTATAACGTGCTGTATTTTTGCAGCTGCCTGACTTAAGCCTCTGCTTTTTTGGAAAAGGGATTGTAAAATTGTATGTAAATTTATTGCAATCACTGTAGAGTTTCAAAATTAAGTTTTCTATTAAAGAAAAGTAAACTTTTGTAATTCATTGAATATGTATCATCTCGGTAGAGCATTTTAACTTTTAATTACAACGTTTTGTAAATTGTTATCAATCACTCTTACTCTCCGATAACATTTGCAATTTAATTACACAAATTTTAAACACAAACATGTTTACATTGTAAATGAACTTCAAATTAAGTTTTAGTAGAGGCCGTAATGCCAGACAAAAATTTCAATGACGATGATCCATTACTTCTTACTTATCCAAGCAATAAAGCCAGCAACAACAACAACATATCGATAACAATTTGCCAACAAGAACATTTCAAACCTGAAACCAGACGTACTCGTATGGTAGGTTAGAATTTGAAAATATTTGAATAACCCCAAAGTTAATGCCTAACACATGCTATCAATTATCATTTAAACTATGGTAACCCCCTCTCAAATAATCTTTAAAAAAAAAGAAGAATAGGAAGAAGAAGCAGGACAGGCAAAAAATAATGGAAATCAAATGCAAACGAAATGAAATGAAAAAATTTTTTTTTTTGTTTAAAAAACCCAGAATAACTTACGGAACTTGGCTACACAACACAAGTGTTGATAATTGAGTTGAAAACCAAACACCACTCTCTCTCTCTCTCTCTCTTTCACTGTATTTAGGTTTTAGGCGTAGAAAATCTGATTTACATGCATGCATACGTACATTTAAATACGAGCAGCAGTTAGAATGCATGACGAAAAAAAGCAAAAAAACAAAAAGTACGAGAGAGAAAAGCAAAAAATAAATTCAAAACTTTTGTATCCATTTAGGCATCATATCCTTGAAAGCACAGGCACAGCACATGTACACATTAATGCCTACGATAGCCGATAAATCGTTTCCTTACGAAGTTTGTTGAAAATTGAAAAGAAGAAAAACAAAATTTTTTTGTTGGCTTTTCTTTAATACATTTGTTTGTTACCTTTTTAAATCAATTTTGATTATCTTACCGGTCTTAACCCTTGTGCTCTAATTCCAAACAAAAAAAAATATCGGTAACGGCAGACGTATAGACAAGCTACAGGAGTGCAAGAATTACCTCACATCACCATAACCATGAGTCAATCTCGTATAAGGCTTTCAAATGAGCCTTGAGTCCATGAAAGTAAAGGGCCTTCTGTTGACTCTTACCCGCCCTTTCACCTAGTCTTAGGGTCATAGGGTACAACCAATAAAAAAAATTAAAGAAAAATACGTTTTTTTTCCTCACCTCACCTGTTTATTCCTTTAAATGGCTTTTTCTGTATACAAGCTCGCCAACAGTTGCAGCATTTCCATGGTGTTTCTAAAGTGAACACATTGCTTTTCCTCTAATCTTTCAAGAGTATTTAGAACAGTCAGTTGCTGTTGTTGTTGCTTTGCTTTTTTCTACTTTTGGAATGCAAACCAACAGGGCAAAAAAAAGAGGAGATTTTTTCTTTCCTGTTAAGTCAACAAAACTTTTTGGTAATCGCATCACGTATTCAACAGCAATTATTGTTTCAATTCGTTTTTCTCTTGGCTTTTGCTTGTGTTTTGTTTTTTGTTTGTCGCTCTTAAATTCTCCTTAGAAAACAGGAGCCAAATTAGAGTATTCGCTGTGAAAAGAAAATTCCTATGAAAAACGTTCTTAACAGGATACATTTTTTTTCTTTTTATTCTCCATTATTTTAGTTTCTGTATTAAATTTTAATATAATACGCGAGGGTTGTCTGTAAAGTGATGCAATAAAAAATAACATCATAAAGCAAGTCATGTTATCCTCTACTTTAATTTATGCAGTTGAAGGCATTCAATAAATATGCTGTGGTTCAATGAGCCGCATACACACACACACACAATTGGTCATTACAACCCTTCAGCCCTAAGCGCGATTAGACAGATAAGCGGCTTCAGGACAGTGTCTAATGAACGGTACTGGTATTGGTAAAGACAATACCGATAGACATATTGGCGGATGAGATGAGGCGGATATACTTTCGCCGTCTCGAGTATCCAGGACAAACGGCAGCTATATAAACGGAGGAACGAAGGACTTCCATGTACAAATGACAGTCACGATGGGAGAACGGTTTAAAGGGAAGATGGACATTTCACCTTGTCCCTGATGTAACCCTGTAGGCACCAGTGATGGCGAATCATGCACTCATTTGTTGGAACAAAAGTCTCTTTCGAAGATTCCCACTTCCGGCCTAAGACCCTTCAGTCAAGATTATGGACCTAGTTTCTCACACCACTTATATTGTGTGTATTAATTTTATACACAGTTAACGGGACCTACAGTTTTAAGTCAATTCCGAACGACAGGTTTTTGAGAAACTTTTCATGGCAATTTTATTTTGCGCTCAGAGTTTTTACCAAAAATCTCCCGAGAGAAAGTCGCCTATGAATTTTTTTTTCGTATTTCGACTTGTTGGAGATGTCTGACCTGCGGTTTGAATTGAGGCCTCTTATCTACTAGACTACGGGCCCATAAGTGTTCGAAATTACATAATAATGCCAGAACCAGTGTCTCATGGAAGTAGAATTACTTGAAATTCCTCAAGATCGACTGTAGAAACTCAACTCCTTCTCCGATATGCAAACTCACAAATTAATAATGAAATTTCATTACACTTTGGCTTTCTTACCAACCCTCGTATATTGTTTTTCTTATTATTCAATGATTTTCTTTCTACAAAATAAGCAACTTGCTTAAGAGTATTTGCTTTCGAATGCAACATTTTTATGGAGAATTCGTACCCCAGGCATTTCTTTAAGTAAAGTATTCAAGGAGTTAAGAAATCGAAAACATTTTCAAAGCATTTGCATTGAAATTACACTTTCGACTGCTTTAAGCAGTAGAGCAAGAGAAAAAACTGCGATATTCTATTGAAAGTTAAACAAATTTAACTGAGAACGATATTTTGAAATAATGTGGATAAAAAAGGATTGGCCGTCTTATACCAGATGAAATGGTTGTTATAAGGAAATGTTTTTAATAACATGATCATAATTTATGGCTCTCTGGTTCTCCTCTACTCGGCTGACTTTTTTCTTGTACTGCTGCACTGCTTCTAATACTATAGACTTGATCTTGGCCTCCCTTCAATTTCACTATCTACTGTTGCTCTGTGGAGGTCCGTCAATATTCGCCAACAATCTGCTCAGCATGTCCGTCAGTTTTGGTGCCTTATTTTCGAGACCAGTTGGTATGTCTGCATTTGAACAAAAATTTATCACCTTTTATGCGAAAAAACGGAACACATCCATATATCTGATGCTGACTTCAAATGGTATGGAACCCCTTGTCAACAGGATAACATTAGTTTGTACTAACACCTTCCTCTCCTGCTCATTTTAGTAAATTTTGTTGTTTCCTGGGATCCAGTAGAGTGATACTTTTTTAATGGAATGGCAAGATATGTTTGAAAGGTTATACTCAGCAAAAGGGAATATAGATCCAGCAGAGAGCGATATTTGAGAGGGTTTACTCAGCAAAAGGAAAGATTGAGACAGATAGAGACGGATATTCTTCTCAAACCAAATTAGATTTGAGTCAGTAACTGGTAACTGGTCTTTCCGCAGGACCGTACCCCATAGGACAACTACGGGAATAGTCTCAAGACCCATATATAGATTCTGTGATTGTGACCTTTAATCATAAGAACAAATACATGGAATTTGTAGTGCATCCTGGAAAGTTGCACAACAAGTGCTGGACAAGGAATTGTCCTCCAGCAACATCCTGAAGTTTCTAGGGGCAATAAGGTTGGAAGAGGCATTTGTGGGGAATACCTTATATAGTATGGGGACAGTAAAATAAATCGTATGGTTACTGTTCTATGGATTTAATCATAAGAACACATACTCGGAATCTGTGTGGCATCCTAAAATAGGTGCATATCAAGCGCTGGGCTGGGAATTCCGTTTTTTGTCTCCCGCCAGTATTCTGAAATCTGTCAGGGCAATAGGGTTAGGAGAGGCATTGATGGGAGTAAGGTACTATGATGTGGAGACAGTAAAATAGATCATATGGGCATATGGTTACAGTTTTGTGGCACCACAATCATAATGAAAATGACCACAATTTTGTTCTTACCAAGCTCCAGAGCAAGATCCTTAACTTCGATTTGTATTCTTGTCAGCTTTCTTCTGGCACCATTTGTTTCGCACGCTGAAATAATCGCCACTATATAGCATTTATGCCTCACTAAGTGTGTGTTTTTTGGCGTTTCCATTTCTAAGATCTCATCTTAGCTTTGATTCCGAAAATTAGAACGAATTCAGATGCCTGAGTCGCGTCAGACGTAACTTTTAGGGCTTAATAAACCCCGAGTGTGTCGTGAAGTCACCACAGTCTAGTAGGTAGTGGGATGTTGGCTTATTAGACGTGAGGTCACGGGTCAAACCCCAGGTCAAATATTTCCAACAAAATGAAATATTTCTACGGCGACTTCCTCTCAACAGAGTTCTGGCAAAAACTCTGAGAGTAAATATAAAATTGCCATGAAAAAGTTTCTCAAAAATCTGTCGTTCAGGAGTCGACTTTAAACTGTAGTATCCCGCCACTCGTGTATAAAATTACCACACACAACATAAGTGGTGTAAGAAACTAGGACGTTGTACAATGGGTCAATTCGACCTCCGGGTACTGTGCTTGTCTTAATTGACAAGTACACGTCCTCTAACCTAACCTTCACCCAACAGCATTTTGAAGTTTGTTAGGACAATAGGATTGGAAGAGGCTTGAATACGAGTACCTTATATGATGTGGAGACAGTAAAATAGATCTTATGGTCGTATGTTTACAGTACTATGACACCTCTCTATACCACAGAGATAATAACAATGACCTCAGTCATGTTCTTGTTAGCTTCAGATCGAGATCTTTAACTCGGATTTGAGTCCGTGTCAGCTTTCTTTTGGCAACATTTGTGTTGTGCGTTGAAATAAGTGCCACTATATTGCACTCATACTTCACTAACAGTCTCTTCTTTGGTGTTTCCATACCAAAAGTCTTATCAGATTGCTGAGTCGCACTAGACGTAACCTTTATGGCTTTATATACCACAAGTGTCTCACAGAGGAATTCACGATATCTCAGGTTGCTCAACATACATACATAATTGATTATTACAACTCTTTTGTCAAGATTACAGCCTAGTTTCCTACAACACTTATGTTATGTGTTTTAATTTCATACGTGAGTGGCGGCGACCTGCAGTTTGAAGACGATTCCGAATGGCAGTTCTTTGAGATTTTTTATTGGCATTTTTTTTACACTTAGAGTTTTGAAAGAAATCTAATGAGAGAACAGCCGCCGAAGAAGTAGTTTTTCATACAGTAATCCCTCGATTTACGTCGCAGTTGGTTCCAAAAAGAAGGCGACGTAAATCGAAACGACGTAAATCGAATTTTATATTGTTCATACTACAAAGTACATAAAAAAGTTACAGTAATCCCTTGATTTACGTCGCAGTTGGTTCCAAAAAAGGCGACGTAAATTGAAGTTAGAGGGAACAAAAAATTCGATGACGTAAAGCAACGTTAATCGAGGCGACGTAAATCGAAGGATTACTGTGCTTCGTTTTGTTGGAGATGTCTGACCTGTGGTTTGAACCGAGGCCTTACGTCTAATAAGCCAACACACTACCTACTAGACCACGAAGACTATTTAGGTAGCTCTGCCACTTTTTAAATAATTTTTTATATTTTTTTCTTCAAACTTGAAGGGGTCAAAAGACTTCATAAGGCTTCAGAGTCCTTTAAAGATATTTTCTATTTGAAAAAATGTAATTTTTTGTAAAAGTTTCCTTAGAAAAAATCTCTTCAAAATGTACACACGTATTTGTTAAAAAATGGATTTCAACATCAAATATCAAAATGTGACAACATTTTCATTTATTTTAACTACACTTTGAACGTATAATCGTATGCTGCTGCAATTGAATTAATGTGTGGCAAAACCACAATAACATCCCTGGGCTCATATTCCCCAATTTATTTTACGGGACTGAAATAAAATTCTCGACAATTTTAGGTTATTAAGGCATTACTTGTTTTTGTAATTTTTAAAACTCTTTTTGTTGTTGTTGTTTTTTGGCATTTCATGTGAAACTATTAAAAACCCCAAATTAACTTAAATTCAAATGGCCATGTCGTCAATAGTAAAATAGAAGAGGATCAGGCTAGAGCGCGAGGTGTATAGCAGAGGAGGAGGAAATGTTTAATATTTTCATGCAGTAAAACGAGTAAAAATTTGTTTTTTTTTCTCTCTCTTCTCTATTGGCATTTAAATTTAATTAAAAATATTGCAGAGAATGAATGAATATACAAATGAAATGATGTGTTGTTGTTGTTGTTGTAATAGTTTTCAATTGCAGTTGAGCATTTGTTGTCTGTGTAGCGGTGGCATGTCAATTTGTTAACAAAAACTCATCATTTGATGCCATGCCATGACATGAAATGCCATGCCATGCGATGCGATGCATACATACTCGTATATACAAATAAATTGAAATTGTTCAAGTTTCGTTGTGTCATTTTGTTACCAGTAACTGACCTTTGACAAGCGATGACCAGCAACAATCGTCAGCCAACAAACGACAATTAAATGGCCAGTAATAACAACAACAAAACACGATAAACAAAAGAAAATTAAAAATAATTTGAATACAAAATAAAAGAGAAAAAAAAATCCGGTAACGATGTACTTTAGCACGTAAATTCCGGCACATTTCCGTAAATCTAATGAAATTATTGTCACGTTAGTTGGAGCAACATTTTTCAAGTTTATCGATATTAAAACTGTTATTGTCATGTTGGTGGTACAAAAAAAATTCATGGCAACAGCAGCAACATTAGTAGCAGCAGCAGCAGCAACTAATTGGGTTAAGGTTGTGTTGCAAAACTACAACATGTGTGCGTACACATGTAGTGTAGTGGCATTATTTGTTGAAAATCTGGTCATAATTTTAATCATTTTTATGATTAAATTTACCACAACAAATGAAATGTGGCTTAAATGGACATTTCAGTACAAGCGTTTTATTATGACAGAGACCAACATCGATCGCGTTGTCTAGGTAACCTCAAGCTCAGTATGCATCAGAGATCAGCAATGAGTATTCAAAACGATGAGTAGATTCGAATCATACTTATAATTTCTGATACTTATATGCATTCATACTTATTTTAATGTCATACTCATACTACTCATATTTAAAGTTTGAAATACTCATGGTACTCATATTTAACAATACGCATGATGTTATTGATTTCGACTCTCCATGAATCATCGTATTCACGAATCACAAAAGAAGTATGATTCGCGTACGAACACCACAATACTCACAAGAAGGTTGAGTGTTTGCTCTGCTTGCTGTCTTTGTCTATTTTGTTTATGCGTCTTTCTTGTTTCTTTGTAAATGCAACAACAACTAAGACTGCAAATTTTGATGAATGATTTGAATCACTCGAAGCATTTATGAGTATTATAAGCAGTTTTCTCAATTTATGAATCTGAATGAGTTGGCGTATTTATCAAACATATTTCGAATGTTATGAGTTTGATGTAAACGTTGTACTCATACTCATTGCAACCTGTACTTATAAATCAATGTTGTACTGAGTACGAATGAATCAGAGTAGTTGAATTTCAATACTGTTGTCTCACTCATACTCAAAATTTAATGAGTACTTATGAGTAGCGAAAAAGCGATTCATTGCTGATCTCTTGTATGTATCCCAATGAATATTTGAAGATCGAAATTCTAAAGTCTGGTGAAAGCAACAGGTCCGATATAAAGTCCAGAAGTATGGAAAACAGTATGGCATCCATTCGCCAATACATGTTAGAAAAATTTTATTCCAAAAGCTCTTGTGTTGAAAGCAAATAAAAATATTTGTATTTCTGCTACTCAATTTTATTTTTTCTTTGATTTATGATTGTATCCTAATGGCATTTGTTAGTGTCATAAGCGAGTAAGCATTGAAGCAAAAATTTTGTATTGAATTTAAATAAAAGCCAAAGTGTAAATATCATGGTACGTGTATATGCAACACCCTCCAGGATACATTTTTTAAAAAAATAGGAAGAATTAAAACGAAACTTATGCTAACACATGCATACGTTCAGTTAAAACCAATAAACAATTCCGAATGTATCATTAAACTTATAAAGAATTATGTGTTCTTCATTGTTTTATATCAAGTTATCGATTTAGTGGTTGTGAAATCGGCTACTAGGTTGCAAACCTGACTGAAAGGTTGTAATGACCAATTATGTATGTGCATATGTACATATATAAAATTGGCTGTTATTGTTAGCTTTTCTCATCGAATGTGCCATTTACTTAAGGATAGGTTTGTCCATTACTTCCTTAATTGATCATTACTACTATTTAGCCAGAACTACAACCCAGCTTTTCACACCACCCATCTTGTGTTTGTTAATTTTATCTCTGCAAGGCGGACGCTACAGTTTAATGCCGGCTGCGAATAATAGATTTGATAAACTTTTCGTGGCAATTTCACTAAAAAGGTTTTAATAGGTTACATACAGTCATTGAAGTCGCCGTGGTCTAGTAGGTAGTGTGTTGGCTTATTAGACGAAAAGCCAGGATTCGAGCCCCAGGCCAGACATCAAATACAAAATACAAAAAGTATTTTTCGGCGACTTCCTCTCAGCAGATTTCTGGCAAAAACTGAGAGTAAATAAAATTGCTATGAAAAGTTTCTCAAAAATCTGTCGTTCGGAGCCGACTTTGAACTGTAGAACCCGCCACTCATAAGTATAAAATTAACACACACAACATAAGTGGTGTGAGAAACTAGGTCGTAATCGTGACTGAAGGGTTGTAATGACCAATTATGTATGTATGCCTACAGTGGTTTTTTACGTTGGTTTTTCCAAATTGCAAAATATGTTACAGCGTTGTTGGAGCCGTTTACAATTAATAATGTATGAAGAAGAAGCGTTTTAAAAAAATACAACGTGGAAATTATTGGGAAAAAATATAAAAATTAGCGAGAAAAAGCCTACATACCACTATATGTACCACTGTATGTAGACTTTCAGTCTTTTACTGTACATACATAATTAGTCATTACAACCCTTTAGCTTGACAGTTTAAAGTCAACTCCGAACGACAGATTTTTGGGAAACTTTCCTTAGAAATTGTATTTTACTCGCAGGGTTTTTGCCAGAAATCTGCTGAGAGGAAGTCGCCTAAGATATATTTTTTCGTATTTCGGTTTGTTTCAGATGTCTGATCGGGTTTGAACCGTGGGCTCCTGTCCAATAAGCCAACACACTAGCTACTCGACTACGCCTATTGAATATGTTAAGCTTGTGGTGATTATGACCTTGCAAGGTCAAAATTATTAAAAATATGAAGAGATTGAAAGCTTTACATCATATGTGGTCAGGTCTGTCAAATGGTCAAATCTTTTACTAAATAAATGCCATTTCAAATGAAACATAACAGTCCTGCTGTATTTGCAGTTCTTAAAGCACTATTTGGATACAGTAATCCCTCGATTTACGTCGCAGTTGGTTCCAAAAGAAGACGACGTAAATCGAATGACGACGCAAATTGAAGTTAGAGGGAGCACAAAATTTGACGACGTAAATCGAACCAACGTTAATCATGGCGACGTAAATCGAAGAATTATTGTAACCTGTGATAATACTATCCTTTATTTTCAATACATATTTCGTTTTTCACTTAAAAGGTTCACTGGGTATTTTCATGTGAATTCATTGGAGGACACTGTATAAGAAAAAAAAATATTTATTTTTGATGTGGATTTTTTCTGAATTCAAACTTTATTTTGAAAGTGAATTCATAATAAATACATTGTATTTGTATTAGGTTTTCTACTAGCAACAGCTATCATTTGTTAAATGAATGAATGAAGAATGGTTGAATAAATTTAAAAAAATATAAGTTTTTTACTTAGTTTCATGTGAGGTAAATTTTTTCTGCATACTTTCAGGCTTAAAGCTAGACTTGAATATGAATGCCAAGATTCTGCCAAACTAAAACGGAATTGATACGTTGTTGTTGGGTGGTGAGATAGCAGAGGAGAGACAGGCTTGTATGCTTAAGAGCCAGTTTATCGTTATCGATCTCGATTAATTACATCTGAGGGCATGTTGTCTTATTTCAACAGAAGTTTTCAACATCTTTAAACGGGTGAGTTTGCCTTTAAAATTTTAAATAATTTTATGGTCCTAGTATCCAATGATATTCGTATTTTCATTGCAAAAATAATGCCTCACGTTTTTTTTTTAAATTTAAATTTAAAAACTGTCTGCCATTTTTTTAAATGTTTTTGTTGTTTTCTATTCTATAAACAAAACTGAAAATAATTCAATTCAATATTAAATGCAGCAGCAGCCCTCCATTTTACTCTGCTGGTCTGGTCTCGACGGAGAACAACTCTGTGCGTTAGTTAATGTTCGTTAATATTCGGCATTTATTTTTATGGAACTCCATATATCACTTGGCTTGACAATGTTGTCTGCGGACAACATAAGTGCACACAGGATGCGAGTATTTCAAGTGAAATATTTTAACAAGTTAAAGTCTATACATATACATACATACACACCTATGTACATACATAGTAAGTAAGTAATATGCCTGTACAATAAAGGAAAGACAGACAGACAGATACGTGAAGTAATTATAATCACACACATGCATACATGCCAGCAATTTGTTTAAGTGCTGTATGTAAGCGACCAATGGTGGATATTGGTGGGTTGTGTAAAACCCTACATTACAGCACTGTTATCCCGTTAGTTGTAGGGTATCCTATAGCCTATCTTGTCAGCCCTTGTAGCCCCTAATAAGTCTTGAGTGCTTGTAATCTTTAATTGCTCTCACCAAATATCTTTTTTTTTCTTTTCATTTTATTAACACAATCGAAACGTAAATCTTGTTAATGTCCCCCACAAGTACGTATGTATGTATGCGTATGTATCTGTGTATATTACTGGTAGCAATTGCGTTTAAGACTGTAAATTGAATTGATTTGCAATAAAAATACAATTGCTGGCTGGTATTACATACTTATTCTCATATAAAAAATGATTAAAGTGTGAACATTTGTTCCAATTAAGTACGCCATTTAAGGGGAAAACAATTTATGTTTTCAATGGCGGGTTCTTAACGGGCCAATAATTATTGAATAAAGCAACCATTTTGGTTGTAAAATGAATACATGAAACAGTAAAATAGAACAATAAAACGTATGTAATTGTTTCAGTATGTCTGTAAATCTTGGATGGCAATTTGTAAACATTCATAAGTCTCTTCTGGCTAGACAAGTTCAGTCAATAAACTCTAGAGCCTACAAATCATGTGCTTTAGGTTTCAAAGAGGAGACGATTTCAAGGGGGAGAAGATTCGTCTGCATTATAGCTTCCTCAGGATTCAAAGAGGAGAAGATTTTCTTCGTCTGCATTACAGACGCTTCCTCAGGTTTCATAGAGGAGAAGATTTTCTTCGTCTGCATTACAGACGCTTCCTCAGGTTTCAAAGAGGAGAAAATTTTCCATTGTAATGTAATGAGCTTCTGTTAAAGTCTTTGCTGTAATTTTAATTACCCTGGAGCGAGTACCTTGCAATAATTGCTATTAGTTTCCTAATATGGGAAGATGTGCTACAAATCGCTCATTGTGACCAATCTCAATAAATCGGGCTCATTTTCTCATCTCTGATGGAATAAAATTTTCGTGTTTACAAAATTCATTGGAATCAATTGCTGTCCTACCTGCATACATAACATAATCAATCATTATAACCCTTCAGACAGGATTACGACCTAGCTTCTGCACATCACTTATGTTATGTATCTTAATTTTATACATGAGTGGCGGACCATACAGTTTAAAGTCGACTCCGAACGACAGATTTTTGAAAAACTTTTCATGGCAATTTTATTTTGCGCTCAGAGTTTTTGGCCAGAAATCTGCATAGGGGAAGTCGCCGCAGAAATATTTTTTCATATTTTCGTTTTTATGTCTGACATGAGGTTTGAACCGTGGCCTTACGTCTACGAAGCCAACACAATACCTACTAAACTACGGCGACTGTCCTAGTTTCTGCAAATGCTTTATGCTCTATTTTCGACGTTATCGTTCTCTAGGTGAAACACGTGTTCGCTGATCCCGCTGAAGCTCTTCCATTTGCCACAAATCTCTCTGCTACAATAGGAACCCATGATCAAGATCCAGTCTATTCAAGAGCACATTGGCGTCCGATAGCGCTCAATGTGTTTCATATTATTTTTGTTCGTTTTTTTAAAACCAGAAAGCTCTGCAAAGAAAGAAGATGTATGGTGCAGAGTCTCGAAAACGTCGCAAGTTGTTCTCAAAGACATCAATTTTGTTCAAGTGATATCAATTCAGCAATACAATGACTGGCAAATTTTAAAGTTGAGAAACTTAAACTACGTTTACTTAACCCGTTCACATCAATATAGGGTTCCCTGTAGGAAATCGTTTCGGTGGCCTGCATAATTCTGGCAGCAAATATTTCATGCTCCGGATTTTTAAAAAAACACACACACAGCCAACTTCGCTTTATTTTTCCCCTAATTGTCACCATGTCATTAGCCAGGTCTAGGCAATATTTTTAGGTTAATATGGTTGATTGTACAGCTTTAAGAGCTGCTTGACTATCTGAAAGTATGTCTCATTGTTCCGTAGAAGTATTCCCCCTCATCTTAAAATGTTATTTGGAAAGTTATCGAGTATACATACATGTATTGGTATCGATTTTCCAAATCTGGATTCAGTGATATCCGGCCTTTTTCTTACCATTTTTTAGCTTGTATCTGTTGGTATACCCTATCTGAGCATAAGGCTCCAAGTTGGTGGAGGTAATACTTTAGTTTTCGCATTCAATGACAATCACACGAAAGTTTTGGAATTGCTTCTGGTCATTATTATGAAATATAGGATGGCTGAAGACACTCAAGACCCCTAAGCCATTCCTAATGTCTCTGCTTTTCAGTTCTCTGGTACTTTTTTACTCTCATGCTACCAGAAAGAGCTGCCTTCAAATTATAATCGAAATAGATGGGATACCTAAAAGCACTGCTATTGCAGCGGTCGGCTGTGTTCTCATTGCTGCTTCTGTGATGCTAATACAATGCCATTCGCTACCGTTTACTTTAAACATCTTAAGCCTTCGTTTTTATACAGTCTGCGGCCATTTTGCCAAAGATGAAGAGGTGATTAAGAGCTTTAGATCCCGCAGTGAATATCCAGATGATAAGCTACGATTCAAACCTCAAATCCTATCAAAGAATGTATTTGCTTCGTGCAGGCAAAGAATGACGGTTTCTTAGTAAGCAGGCGTTCGGCCGAATGTAATACTTACTTATGTCTGGGTTCCCGGAAACTGCGACATTCCGGGAAACTGCAGGGCCGAAGAGCTGGCCAGAGCTGGCGCACTACTTCCGGAATCTTCCTCAATCAACTTGGGAATGCCACTGACCTCGTTCAAACTGGCCTTTGTGCGGAAATTCTCCCGGGATGCCAACCGGTCCTGGATTAATGAAGAGTCCTGCTCCATCGCTAAGCTCACTTGGCCCACAATGGATAGAAGGCGTACCAACCAGCTACTTGGACTTGGCCGTAATATCATCTCGATCACAGTGGCCATGCTTACAGGCCACTGTATTATGGGTAGACACGCGGAAAGAAAGCGACTCCCATTTAACGACTTCTGTCGTGGATGCAGATCAGCCGCGGAGGAGTAGACTGTCATCCACTTCCTCTGCCAATGCCCATCCCTTGCTGGGTGCAGATATAGGTTATTTGGCTGTCCGACCCTTGTCAGCTTGACGGAGCTATGTTCCATTGATATCAAGGACATAGCCTTGTTTATCAAACTTTCTGGCTGGTTTTCCAGCGTGGGGTAGTCGTGCTTTTTGAAAATGTGCAGCCCTTGCTATGACCAACTTCCCCCTCCTTGAATCGCAAGAACTTGGTCAGTACAGAGGCTGCATTCTCCTGTGGCATCACAACGGGCCGCTATGCGTGCTCAAGTGAGGTTTTTGTTAAAATAAAGCTACCACGCTAACCTAACCTAACCTAAATACTTACTTATGTATTCAACCTCAGGCAATTTAAGCGATGTTCCATTATAGACAAAGCAATTGAAGCTGCTCTTTCTAGTGTACGAAACTAATGTAGTTTTGAATACTGGCACATCACGTTCTTCTAGTGCAAACTAATCAAAGTACACTTGTGTGCAATATTTTCGAAGAGCTAAATACTTATTAAGTTTCCCAGTGGACATGACATTAAACTGCAATAAAAACCGAAATTCATATCTAAAATCCATTCATTTCACTTTAACAGTTTAAACATTGCACCAGGTTTTTTTTTTGCTTTTTTTTTAATGCCATTCGATGGGATAAAATCTTTCATAACTTTCCACGTGATGCATTCGTATTATGGGATGTAAAATAAATTCATGAATAATTAAATTCACACGATGATTGTACATTAATTATGAATTTCCAGCATCGTAATCCATGATTAATTTAATAACGCACTGGCTTTCAACAACTAGGGGTGAGCCAAAAGGCACCGACAGTAGTTTTTACATGTCAAATAAGGGATTACACTGTGCGCTGGATTTTATTTGTGTTTTAAAATGAAATCAAAAGGAAATAAAATCATGTGAAATAAATAAAAAATTAAAAAAAAGAGTAAAAAACTTGTCATATAATCCATTTTGCATTACTAACACACTTCGTTCATATACATTACAACGATATTAATATGAAATAACATTGAATTTCTATGTAACAACACCATTTCCAGCAGGTGCCAGTAATATTACCTAATCCTTGCCTTTATCAGATCATTAAGGCATGAGTTAATAGCCTTAATACTGCAAATCAAATTCCTTATAAAAAAATCCCAACATTTTCAAGAGCTACAGTGTAATCGTTTATTATCGTTTATCGTTTGAAATTTTTGAAATTGAATACGGGGTTTTAAGTTTTCATTGTTGTTTATCGCCATACCAGTTTATTTAAGTTTAAGCTGAGTAAAGCTGTTGCAAAAACCATTATAATATGCAGATGCCTGCCTACTCCTAACGTCGTCCTCAACGTTTATCGATAATAAATACACATACGCCCCCTATTGTATACGCAATATACATATGTATGTATACCCTTGTGTATATAATATACTTATGCTTACACAACGATACAAATCCTTAAGCCTTCGAAAATACATACAAATGCAAACGTATACAAACACTTATTCATGCAATATTCACAACATCATTACCATATGCATGTGTTTACATATCCCTTTTCCAACCTAGAAATACATACATACACCATATACCATGTATGTCTACATACATACATACATACATACATATAGAGGAGAAACCAAAGTTTGTACACCACATTAGTGAAAAAAACGTTGTTTTTTTAAATTCATTAAAATTTAAAAAATTTAATTTATTTTGAGCCACCCTGTTATATTCCGTTCATAAATTTACAATCATTATCCACTTACTCGTACAAACCCAAAGTCACATGGGGCATAAAAGTAAAGGGAATAGAAATTTGCATATCCGTTTAAACCTAAAATCACATGATGGCAATGCGTGAGATTTTACATGGCGGTATAGTTGTTGTTTATTTAATAACAGTGAAACATAAAATCGGCTTATAATGAATTACATCACCGAAAATATATGCAAACCGTAGTTTAATTCTTAGTTTCAGCTTAAGTTTTTTGACTGTAAAATAAACGTATAACGTCAAATGATTTGATTTAAAACTAAATTAAGCCGCTTTCAATTTTAATCTGGCAACTTTATGTTTCATAGTTTGTCAAAAAATAAGAATTCATTACATATCTGTATTTTACATCTGACTTGTCAGTTTGTTAATGCAAAATGTATACCTATCGTACAGAGCATTCATCAGAAGTCAAAATAAAAACGTATTCTAATCTGACTTTTAGTCTGGTATCAAATATTTCAAAGTTTCAAAAAAAATAATAAATTTACATGCTGAGTTGTTAAATTTTTCATTGCAAAATGGAAATTGTAATGAATGTGCTCCAATTTGTTTCGACAATATATGTATTTTACATTTGTTTTCCATGTTCTATTTTAATCTGGTAACTTTACATTTCATAGTTTGTCAAAAAATAAGAATTCATAACACATCTGTATTTTACATCTGACTTGTCAGTTTGTTAATGCAAAATGTCCACATGTCGTATAAAGCCTTCATTAAAAGTTAAATTAAAACATGTTCTAATTTGACATATAATCTGTGACCAAAAAAATAATGTATTCTGCATTTACATGCTGAGTTGTTAAGTTTTTCATTGCAAAATGCAAATTGGAATGAATGTGTTCCAATTTGTTTCGACACTATATGTATTTTACATTTGTTTTCCGTGTTCTATTTTAATCTGGTAACTTTACATTTCATAGTTCGTCAAAAAATAACAATTCATTACATATCTGTATTTTACATATGTATTTTACATCTGTATTTTACATTTGTATTGTACATCTGTATTTTACATCTTTTTTTATATCTGATTTGCCAGTTAGTTACTGCAAAATGTATACATGTCGTACAAAGCCTTCATCAAAATTCAAAATAAAAACGTGTGCTAATCTAACCTCTAGTCTGGCATCAAATATTTCAAAGTTTTCAATCAAAAACAGAATGTATTTTACATTTACATCTGCAAATGCAAATTGGAATGAATGTGTCCTAAGTTATTTTTACAATATATATTACATCTGATAGCATTTTAAAACAATTAAATTAGATTGCATTTTAATTGGATATGACAATGTACATCTGACTTGTGAGTTCATCACTTGTAGTTTATACATGGGTCGTAATTCTGACTAAAGAGTTGTAATGACCAATTATGTATGTATGTAAAAATGGAATGAGTTCAATATGACAATACTTATACAAGGCAATGTATTTTACATCTGACATGTCAGTTCATTACAGTAGAGTACATGTATGTCATAGCAAGCATTTGCAAACTGTAAAATTGGAATGAATTTTAATTCGTTATGACAGTAGTTGTACATGACAATGTATTTTACATCTGACATGTCAGTTCGTTCGCTGTAGTATATATACATAACATACCAAACATTTGAAAACCGCAAAATTAGAATGAATTTTAATTCGATATGACAATACAGAACATATTACAAAGCTTTCACTTAAAGTATTAGGTGTTACACATGTGTTTACACATATTGAAATCAATATTTATCTTAAAGCGGCGGTTATTATAAAGGGTCCGTCAAATAACTTTTTTTTTGAAAATGCTTTAAAAAGAAACTACTGAATATTTTCTCAAATTTCTTTTTTTATTTGAAAGTACAATCCTTCCGGTTAATAATGGAAAATAATTTCATTCAAATGGCTGCCTTGGCTGGCCATGCAGTAGCCTACACGATCGGTCCAATTTTTAAGCACATTATCGATTGTGTGCAGCTGTATTTCACCAATGGCTTCACGAATATTGTCCTTTAAAGCGTCAATTGTCTCTGGCTTGTCGGCGTAACACTTATCTTAGACGGCACCCCACAAATAATAGTCCAACGGTGTTAAATCGCAGCTCCGAGGTGGCCAAACGACATCAGCTCTGCGGCTGATAATGCGATCTTCAAAAACAGGGCGCAAAACATCGAGTGTAGCTTCGGCTGTGTGGCACGTATCGCCGTCCTGTTGAAACCAAATGTTGCCAATATCCTCCTCTTCAATTTTTGTGAACAAAAATTCGTTCAACATGGCCCGATAACGATCGCCATTGACTGTAACGGCCACTCCTTGCTCATTTTCGAAGAAAAATGGCCCAATTATGCCTCTGGACCAAAATCCGCACCAAACAGTGACTCGTTTTGGGTGCGTCGGCCTTTCAATGTATGCGTGCGGGTTTTCTGTGCCCCAAATGCGACAATTTTGCTTGTTTACATACCCGCCAAGATCAAAATGAGCTTCATCTGAAAAGATGATTTTTTTTTGCCAAAATCGGCATCTTCTGGTGTAGGCTACTGCATGGCCAGCCGAGGCAGCAATTTGAATGAAATTATTTTCCATTATTAACCGGAGGGATTGTACTTTCAAATAAAAAAAGAAATTTGAGAAAATATTCAGTAGTTTCTTTTTAAAGCATTTTCAAAAAAAAAGTTATTTGGCGGACCCTTTATTTAAACCACATCTGTAAATATACAATCCTGAGGAACATGCCAAATACCGTGTGACTTATACATATCTCATAGGACTTCTGGCAAAAATTTTGAAAGCAAGAGTGAAATTTCAACAAAAAGTTTCTCAAAAATCTGCCTTTCGGAGTCGACTTTAAACTGTAGGCCCCGTCATTCATGAAAATGGAGACTAAAAGTAAAATTTCCGGGAAAAGTTTCTCAAAAATCTGCCTTTCGGAGTCGAAGTTAAACTGTAGGCCCCGCCATTCATGAATAAAATTGACTCACACAACTTGGTTTGTGTGAGAAACTAGGTTGTAATCCTTGCTAAAATGTTGTAAATGATCAATTAAGTGACATATGTGAGCCATGTACCCTGTAGCCATGTACTCTATCTATCGGCAAATGCAATTGTCCTACGGGAACAATATTCGTAAGTCCCTACCTTACGGTAAAAAAACGAGTCTCTCCCTCTTTCAAGCTTTACTGTTAACATGAACCCCAATTTAATATGCGTGTGTATTTGTGTTGAAGTAGGTGTTTAGGGTTGGCATATTTAAACAGGCTAAAAATGGCTCTTTCATGTACGTCTGCATGTAACAGTATGCAAGTGATTTAATGAGATTGTGAGTAATTGATAACGTCGATTTTAATGTATATTTTTAACGCTTATTTGTTGAATATAATGCCTAATGATGCAGACAATTTTAAAACATTACAAAATTACTGGGAATTTAATTTTGTTTTCTCATTTTATTTAAATTTCCACATGACTTTTAAACTTATTTTTAGAATAATTTGTTGGTTTTCTTTAACGCCTCTCTAGTTACTGCCTGTTACACCAAATATGGCCACAATGGCAAGTTTATTTTGAGGGGCGATTCGCGATGAGTAAGTGAAATGTTATGAAATGAAATGCAGGGAAAAGGAAGAAAAAGTTTTAATTTATGAAAATTGTTTATGATTTTTCCTATTTTTTTGGGGCTCTATTTGCTCAGAGTTCTAGTGTGACCGGGGCAACAGTATCAGCATCACGTTTAGCACGTAGAAGAAGAAAAAAAGGTGAAAATTTCATTTGCATTTTAACGCGATAAACTGGAATAACAAAATTTATTCTAACACAGCTAAAGTAATACAAAGAAAACAAAAAACAAGGGGGAAAGGTCCTGGTAATTTGTTAGATTGGGTGTGCGTGAAAAGAAACGGAAGCCAAAGGAATAAAAAAATCTTGAAAATTACCCACACGGTATGCTTAAAACTTTGCTTTCTTTGTGAAGTAATCTGAGAGGATATGAAATGAATTTAAAATTATTTTTAATACTGATTACCCACCCCCCCCCCCCCCCTTCGCTCCACTATGCTAATAATTCTATTATGATTACAATATTTTTGAAAAATTACATCAAAATTAATACATATTAAATCACTAAGCGGCTACGTGCATTGAATCCATTGCCTGTAGTATGGCATATGGTTGGCATGCCTGATTGGGAGTGCCCTTCTTTCCTGGTGAATTCATTCAAGCATTCACATTATTTATTGTGTTGGCATTTTTTTTCCTTATTTAAACTTTTTTTTTAAATATTTCTTACCAGAATGACCATTGCATTCAGAATGCTTATAAAAGCAAATAAAAATTAAAAAAAATTTTTTTTTTAGCATGAAAGGGAAACAAAACCGTACTAAATTGCATCTTTTATGAGTTTTTAACACTTTCCGGCGCATTGCAGTGTGTTGTTTGTACCAGTCACTTACTGAAACCGTGTGTCAACAAAGTATTTTATACACTCACATACAAACCCATCACATTTTTATTACACAAACAGGAAACGAAACAAATAGAGGGGAAAAAAGTATGTTTTGTCTGTTTTAGTCCCCTTTGAATGGCAAATTTAAACTCATTGGTATCGTAAAAAATGTTACACATACAACAACTAATTATTGTTATTGTTTAAAACAATTTAACAATGTATATGGAAATGTAAAGAGAGTATATAGACTAACATGTCTAACAGTCATAAAGCATGCCAACTAATCTGTATGTGAGGTTTGGTTCAACTTCCAGCCTTGGTGCCTATGACAACCCAATGTAATATTGCTACATATTACGCATTCCGTTATATAGTTACAGTTCCTGATTGGCAGTCAGCTTTTGATAGACTAACATGCTTAAGTACATGATACTCTATATTACAGTCATAAATCAGGCCAACTAATCTGTAAGTGAGGTTAGGTTCAACTGGCAAAAGCCTCAACGGCAATAGCTTATTTAAGGCCTATGACAACCCAGTGTAATATTGCTATTACCCACTCCGTTGTATAAATACAGGTCCTGATTGGCAGTCAGCTTCTGATAGACCAACATGCTCGCTACATTGCAGTCCTAAAAAGTGCCAACCAATCTGTAAGTGAAGTTAGGTTCAACTGGCAAACGCCTTAATGGTAACAGCTTACTTGGATGCTATTAGGAGCAATTGTAACATCGATCTTTACCCATTCCGCTACATAGTTAAAGCTCTTGGTTGGCAAACATCTTTCAAACATCCCGAGAGCCTTATGAAGGTGAGATTTTTTTCAAATCTCCCATTGGCCAGACATGTGCATACATACATACATATTTAGTCATTACAACCCTTTAGTCAGGATTACGACCTAGTTTCTCATACCACTTATGTTGTGTGTATTAATTTTATACATGAGTGGCGGAACTTACAGTTTTAAGTCGACTCCGAACTACAGATTTTTGAGAAACTTTTCATGGCAATTTTATTTTATTCGCAGAGTTTTTGCCAGAAATCTGCTGAGAGGAAGTCGCCAAAGAAATACTTTTTGTATTTTGTTTTGATGTCTGGTCTGGGGATCGAACCCTGGCTTTACGTCTAATAAGCCAACACACTACCTACTAGACTACGGCGACCTACCAGACATGTTTTGTTATTAAATTCTGGGTACCTAAGAACTCTTCTTCTCTTCTGAGGTTCCCAAGTATCGTACAAAGACAGAGAATATGTTCTGCTGTCTATCTCTGCCGCTAATGTTGTTGCAACTTTTGCAGCAGTCGTTATGACGTATGGGTGTTCACACTCAAACCCCTGATATATGATGATGATGCTTTAAATTCGGGAAACCCAAGAATTCTTCTCCTTGTATTCTCACAAGCCGGACAATGATAGCGCATATGTTCTGTTCTTTCTCCTTCTTCCAATGGGTATGTAAACCCAAAACCCTGATATAACTGCTATAAGGTTACTCAGTTCTATGAGGTTCTTTGGTTTCGAAACAAATCTATATTGAAGGAAGATCTGTGGAAACACATTCTTTAAATGATCAAAGGAACTTTCAAAAATATACGCTTCGACAGTATTATCCAGTCCTTAGACCAGTCTTAGTTTGTCTGAGCGCTACATCGATCATATGTTAAGGATGGATACATACCTAACCTAATTGGTCATTACACCCCTTTAGCTAGGATTACAGCCTAGCTTCTTACGCCATCTACGTAGTGTGTGTCAATTTTATCCGTTTGTTGCGGAACGACAGATTTTTGGGAAACTTTTCATGGCAATTGAATTTACTGTCAGAGTTTTTGCCAGAAATCTGTTTAGAGGAAGTCGCCTAAGAAATATTTTTTCATATTTTCGTTTTGTTGGAGATGTCTGACCTGTCGTTTAAAGCGTGGCCTCACGTCCAATGAACTAACACACTACCCACTAGACTACGGCGCGAAGTAATTGCCAAAGTGAAGATGAAGGAACCTTCTAAAACGTATGTTTCACTACCATTATCCAATCCTTAGACTAGTTACAGTTTAGCTGGGCTTTATAATGATCATATACCCAGGAATAGATGGCTAAATAACACAAAGCTTTGGGTTAAAATTCAATACCTCGTCTCAATTTTGTCTCCGATAAAAACTGTAAAGCAATGGCAACCCTATTATTCGAGTATCTGCTAAAAGAGTAAACCAATCATCTATTCAGTTGGGACAACTTAAGTTAATAAAATTAAATGAAAGCTTTGGGTTAAAATTCAACAACTCTTCTCAATTTTGTTAATGCATTGGCCTTCTGATAAAATGTGTAAGGCAATGGCAGCCCTATTATTCTAGTAACTGCTAGAAGAGTAAAAAAAATCATATATTCAGTTGGGAAAACTTAAAATTAAATGAAGGCTTTGGGATAAAATTCACCAACTCCTCTGAATTTTGTTCAGACATTGGCCTTCTGATAAAAAGTGTAAAGCAATGGCAACCCTATTATTCTAGTACCTGTTAGAAGAGTATTTATTTGGTTGGAAAAACTTAGTTAATAAAATTAAATGAAAGCAAATAAAGAAAAGGAACGATGAAGGAGGTACATATGTATGCACCTTGTATTGCAATATCGTTATGTACTGTATCGGGTTGTTGTATGCAAGTCGTTTAATGTTATGCTCTTAGGAGTGTTGCGGCGTTATTAAACTTCCTGAATGAATTTTATGTGTGCGAAGCACATCTAGAACGTCTCAACTGGTACAGATGTAATACAGAATCTGGTAAAGTCTACAGTGGGTAAATATGTGCAGAGAGGTCTTACCAAACATGCAAAACTTGTTACACAAGACACAAATAAGCCCGAATATCTCATAATTTCTTTCAATCTGCATAATTATTAGAACATACACTTGCATAATTAATTATAAAATGAATTTAGAGACACTCCCCCCAGGTTGTTGTGTCTCGCCTTGATTAGACTAATTTTTAAAATTTTTTTATTTCATCTTTAAATCACCACAAGTAATTACTCTCTCAGGCACATAGTTACAGTTACACGTTAAATAAGTCACCTGAATTACCTGTAAAGCTCTTTAAAACATCATTGGCATTAATTTTGTAGCCGCACTGGCATGGTGTGAGACAGGTTTAGTAATTTAGTTAACACTGTTGTTGTTGTTCGCTCATTTATTTTAATTTTCTTTAGATTGTTGTAGTTGTCATATTTGTTGTTGTTGTTGTTGTTGTTGTTGTGTTATGAACAAATTAATTTGATTTGCAGGAAGCCATTAAATTTTCTTACTAAATTAGCTTCTCTCTCTTACTCTCTCTCTCTCTCTCTCTCTCTCTCTCTCTCTCTCTCTCTCTCGTTGTACTTAGTGTTGACATATTGTTTAAGCCGTACTCATTTCTATTTCACTTTCATTTTTAACATCGTTTGTTGGTTTTTCATTCCAGTCCTTTCCCATTTTTTCATAGTTTTTTGATGGCTTAATGAGAATATTTCAGTGAATGTGTTGCGTTGTAATATTTTTTGTTTTTATGTTTGCCATTGAAAATATAAAATCCAAGGAAAAAGTGACGCTGACTTCAGTTAAGTAGCTTTATGGTTACAGTAGAGCGGAGAATCTTTATTTAAAGGCAAATATAACAGACAACGTCAATTAGACGGAATTTGTGAAGCAGGCGATAAAGTCAATCTGGTGGCACGATGAATCTCGGATTAATCTTGAGTTTTATTTAAAGAATATAATACTTTGTTTCCTTTTCCGGTCACAATGAAGGAGGACGCATAAGTTGCTGGTCGCAGAGCTTATATGATTTCATGCAGCACTTCGTAATGATTTATTAATATGTGGTGTCGAGTCAACAACTTACAAGATTTCGCTGGAGGCCCGAACTGCTACGAAATTTGTCTAATAATTTCCGTACAATAAATTCCGTCACTGTTAAATTGGTTTTAAAAATTCTATCCCTTAAGACTAAGCAATAAAAGAGTCTGAAGTAACTTATGTCCTCGAACGATGTGGCAATTCAGCTTGAACAGCATATATAGAGTACCACACACAGTAATACTATCGAACAGTCAAATACTCGGTCCAGTACTTAGCTTTTCTGAGTTTGACTCGATAGTATTGAAGAGTTGGGACACGCTAAGCAGGGAAACTAATGTTTGCCCACTGTTGTATCAAATTAACAGAGCAAGGCTTACTAAACTGTCTTCTACTCAGGCATTATAGGCTAAAACAGTATCAGAATACATACTTGAAATCCAAATTCTATCTGCAACATTAGCCAGTTGTCCATAGGCGACGACTGGTATTAGCTGCCGAGTCCTTATAGTAGAGGTCTATCACCAGTAATAAGAATGGAGCCGGATTTTTGTGTACATATACACATACATACAGAATTGGTCATTACAATCCTTCAGTCAGGCTTACGACCAAGCTTCTCACATCACGTTTTTATTTTTATATATGAGGGGCCTATAGTTTAAACCCGCCTCCGATTGGCAGATTTTTTGAGAAACTTTTTATGGCAATTGAATTTACTTTTAGAGTCTTTGACAGAAATCTGCTGACAGGCAGACGCCGAAGAGATATTTTCTCAGTTTTCGTTTTGTTGGAGATGCCTGACCTGGGGTTTGAACCGTTGCCTCACGTCTAATAAGACTACGGCATATTTTATGTGTCCGCCTTATTAAATTCATGTTAGTTGTTCTGTCAAGGTATTGCCATTATATCAGCCATCCGTGGGCTAAGATAGGAGTGTCTACAGCGATCTTATCTTATGGGACATGGAAGGTCCACAAATAAATTTTATTTCAAGCAAGAGAAAAATGACAGTCTTTTTCATTCTCTTGAGTATATTCGGCTTCCAGAAGAATTTCAGTTTTCAAAAACTAAATTGGTCTTCATCCTTGAGTCCTAGATTTGCAACCCCCATGAGCGAAAGCATGTTGGAAAGAGTGGAAAGGAAAGCTGCCTTGAGTTGCCTACGATTTTTTCTAACCACTCCACTGTAGTGTGAGTATCCCAATATTAAACATATCCTTCTTCTTATTAATAAATATTTATTTCATGGCGATTACCAGAGTATTACCTTCAATTTGTAATGCTCACAGCCACATGCCAGTACAATGTTATCGCCTACCTTTTTGCGCCACTCAATACGTTTTTATACTTTTTCTGGTTGCTTAATTTGGCAATTCGGCAATAAAATTACGTGAAATTATTTCATTTTGGCAACAGAAAAAATTTGAAAATCATGTGGGGTTTAAAAGGGGGAAAAGTATCGCATTTAGCTTTCGATTGCTTTTCGATTTTTTTTCCTCCTTTTTCCAACTGAACCAGTGTCAGTTTCAGTTATATTAGCAGCGAACGAAGTAATTGTGAATTTCGTTGTTCGCTGAACATGTGCTTCTTCTTCTTCTTATTTTTTCCTATGTATAGATTTTTGTTGTTGCTTTCGAATTTTTCTCGAATTTCGTATTTAAAAAAGAACAGGAAACATATGGCGGAACAATGAGCACAGTATTTGCTCATTTTTCCCATTGTTGAACATTTAAACATGAATACATACTCATTTACAACTGTTTCTCTTTATGTCTGTATTTGTTTGAATTTTAGCCGTTTATATATGTATGTTTGTGTGTGTGGTTGTGCGTGTGTGTGTTTTGTAAATGTAAAGGAAGTTGTAAATGCATTGAGACTTTTTTCTATGCTACTGTAAGTTTTAAGATTTTCACATCCGGCTTGACAAGACGTCTGTAACGGACATATTTGAGTTGAGTGAGTGTGTTGGCAACACCGTTGCTTTTTTATGGGATTTATTAGCATAACTCGTTAGCAGTTGCTGTGACATAAATACTGGAAGCAAATTAGGATCATGATGAACAGTTCTGGAGTGTTTGTTAAGCAGTGGTTTTAATGCAGTTTCAGAACAACATTTTGTGACTTCCAACGAGGATTGTTCATTACTTCAATAGTCAGTATAGTTAGAAAGGCAAGTCATTAGACTAGTAGGCATATCCCATAAGTACAGGTCATCACAGCTTGAAGTGTGAATACAAGTTTACGGCGTTATAATATATGTAAACCAGAGATCAGCAATGAATCGTTTTTTCGCTGCTCAAAAGTACTCATGAAATTTCGAGTATGAGTGAGTCAACATTATTTTGAAATTCAACTCCGCTGAATCATTCATACTCACTACAACATTGATTTATAAGTACAGGTTGCAATGAGTATGAGTACAACGTTGACATCAAACTCATAACATTCGAAATATGTTTGATTCATACGCCTACTCATTCAGATTCATAAATTTAGAAAAATACTTATAGTACTCATAAATGATTCGAGTGATTCGAATCATTCATCAAAATTTACGGTCTTTACAGTCACAACCTTTTAGTGTGTATTGTAGTGTTCATACGCGAATCATATTTATTTTGTGATTAGTGTATACGATGAGTCATGGAGAGGCGAAATCAATAACATCATGCGTATTGTTAAGTACGAGTACCATGAGTATTTCAAGCTTTGATTACGAGTAGAATGAGTATGACATTAAAATAAGTATGAATGCGTATAAGTATCAGAAATTATAAGTATGATTCGAATCTACTCATCGTTTTGAATACTAGTTGCTGAACTCTGGTTGGTACCTCATCATAAGTGTGAATACAGCTTTACGGGGACATAATATCTCTATATCAGCTACATACATTCTCACACCACTCATGATATGTGTGTTAATTTCTATACATGAGTGGCGGGACCAACAGTTGAAAGTCGATTCCGAAAGACAGATTTTTGAGAAAGTTTTCATGGCAATGTTATTTTGCGCTCAGAGTTTTTGCCAGAAATATGCTGAGAGGAAGTCGCCGGAGAAATATGTTTTTATAATTTGGTTTTGATATCTGACCTGGGGTTTGAACCGTGGCCTGACGTCTAATAAGCCAACACACTACCTACTAGACTACGGCGTCTATATCAGCTAACCCTACTTAATTGATCGTTTCAAGCCTTTAGCCAAGATTACAACCTAGCTTCTCAAAGCACCTACAACATCTACTCTGAACGACAGATTTGGGAAACTTTTCATGGCAATTTGTTTGACTCTTAGAGTTTCTGACAGAAGACTGCTGAGAGGAAGTCGTTGAAGGAAATATTCTTCTTATATTTCGCTTTGTTCGAGATGCCTCAGTTAGGTTTTGAACCACGAGTTCTCGTCTAATAAGCCAACACACTACCTGTTAGACTACAGCGACTTCAAAACCTGCTAATTTGGGGTCTTCATATTTGCAACTGCCACCATCTATTTCAGAAATATGCGATGTCATCTGAAAATCACGCATCCCATTAACGATTCTGTAGAAATCTTTACTGGTTCGAAAATAATAAATAAAGCTGAGGTTGAAAGCAGTTTTTCTGTGTCGCGGGTACGGCTACCGGATCATTGCATTATTTTTCAGACAAGAGTTTAGACCGCACTGACTACAGTGCGAGTTCTCGTCTAATAAGCCAACACACTACCTGTTAGACTACAGCGACTTCAAAACCTGCTAATTTGGGGTCTTCATATTTGCAACTGCCACCATCTATTTCAGAAATATGCGATGTCATCTGAAAATCACGCATCCCATTAACGATTCTGTAGAAATCTTTACTGGTTCGAAAATAATAAATAAAGCTGAGGTTGAAAGCAGTTTTTCTGTGTCGCGGGTACGGCTACCGGATCATTGCATTATTTTTCAGACAAGAGTTTAGACCGCACTGACTACAGTGCGAGTTCTCGTCTAATAAGCCAACACGCTACCTGTTAGACTACAGCGACTTCAAAACCTGCTAATTTGGGGTCTTCATATTTGCAACTGCCACCATCTATTTCAGAAATATGCGATGTCATCTGAAAATCACGCATCCCATTAACGATTCTGTAGAAATCTTTACTGGTTCGAAAATAATAAATAAAGCTGAGGTTGAAAGCAGTTTTTCTGTGTCGCGGGTACGGCTACCGGATCATTGCATTATTTTTCAGACAAGAGTTTAGACCGCACTGACTACAGTAGCGCCTTTTAAGGATAACAATGTCTTTTGGAAATACACTCAGCCACAAAATTATACATACGGTTAAATTTCAGAAATTTTTTAACCAATCCGTTTTCGTTGAAAATCTTTATAATTGTCTGACAACTTTCCTCGATTTTAAGACGGTCTTTTGCATTGGTTCAGAAACTTGTGAAATTTGTTAATCGTATATATACTTTTGTGGCCCTGCACAGGACCACAAAAGTTAACAAATTTCAGGAATTTTTTAATCATCATCACCATTTTTTTTATCATGCCTTCTGATAGCCAGGCTGTCAAGACACTGGTTTCCAACATAATGACCTCTAGGACTGACTATTTCTGTGACACATCGCATGATTATTGGAACATAGTGGCATTTTGGGAATCTGCAAACCCGATGACATAAAACAACCACTGAACTTTAACTTAAGTATACTGTACCAGGTACCCTATTGAGACCTGCAAGCTTAGAACTAATAATGCAGAAAAAGTAGATCTGGGTACGGCCAAAATAGAGCAGCAAATTTGGCCAAGGCTATATGAAGGACTCACGGTTTTCAAACTCCTAAGAAACTCGCTTAGCCTAGTTGACCTAGTCATTTCTGGACAATCTAGGCCTTCATGTGAAACTTATTTTTCTAGGGAAACTACAGAGGCAAGGAAGAAAAAAAAACTGTTTTTTACCTCTGGGTAAACATGGCCAGAGGTATGTTGTGATATAGGGAAGCACATGGATTTATGCTATGCACAGAATCCCATTGATCTGTCAAGGACTGTCATTGGTCGTGCATAACTGGCAAGTGGTCCACAATCATGGTCTAAATATTAGGAATGCCACCTGCTTCGCATGCAGTGTGCAATGAATTCGTTCTGTATCATATATTTTTTGCTTATTTACTTTGTCGTAAAGTAATAACAAAATTCACACAAAGAAGGGATACTTTCTTCGAACACACAAAATAAATTCTTGCGTATTTAATTGACTGTAAAAAAATTGAATGTTTCTGGCAAAAAAAGGGAGCCTAAGCGTTGACACCTTAATTGTTACACAAAGACGGCGGTGTGTTGGCAACACCTGTTTTGTTGTTTGGCCACACACGCTCCTCCTCTAATTTTTTCGGTACTAATTGGTGTTTGGTGCGTTACGAAATTTAACTGCCGTCTAATTGGGTAGAAAAGTAATTTCTTTTAATTTTCCTCGTGAATTTTACAGGAAAATTACATTCCATTGAAGATCTCACATTAAGGGCACAAGGTCGTTTTAGAATTTTTTTTTTGATTTTTAAAGCCTTGTTGGAGGAAAGTAAAGTTTAGGTAAATGAGACGAAGGACCATTTTTTAATAAAAATTTAGCATTTGGATTAAATTGTTGTTGTTTTTAAATGGTTTTAATTGATTTGAAAATTTTTATTTTATGTTTTTGCTTGTGTTGAAAATGAATTTCTTCTTGGAAATAGTAGGGAAAGGAAAACTTTTTAAAAACAATTTTTGGTATAAAATTCTTCAAGTTTTCAAGAAAAGTAATTACTTATGAAATCCTAAACGATATTTATTGCCTTTTATAAGTCTTTTGGAATGATATATTCTTGATTTTATTTACTTACTCTCTCGCATGTTACTGCTGCAATTAAACCATGTGTGCAAATATTGGCAATAAATGTCATTTACAAACTGTTTTCTTATTTATTTATGTGAACAAGTAATTCTAGAACTGTAGATATAAAACCAAGTGAACCAATTGCAACTCATTCGAAATTGATATTCGAAAAATATTAATGGCTGCAGTAGATGTGTTCAATCCAATCGGGAATTAAAAGTAAATTTATGCTTCAAATTCTTTCTGAGTGCCTACATAAACTCATGGCCTTTAAAAAGCCATACTTCCACATTAAAAACCTTTGTGTAATAAGCTAAAGTACCACAAGTAGTTGGGATGTCTCGTCATAAAGTGTTTTATTAGAAATCAATTGCTATTGGAGGCCATTTGGAGTCTCCGAAAGTCATTTAGAGATAAAAGCCCAAATTGCTTGCGTTGTCTAGCTTGTGGCCCAACCTTGTTGAAATCACATGCCGTTATATAATCTTCAATACATACATTCCATGCATAATTGTGTCATGTCATTACTCGTATTATAATCTGTTAACTTAGGAAGGCAAATCCCTCTTTGGACTGGTTGGCATATCTCACCAGTATAGGCCATCAAAGCTTGAGTTGGGGATACAGCTTTACAGCGACATATTCTGTTAATCATACGTAATTGGTCATTACAACCCATTTAGTCAGGATTACAACCTAGTTTCTCACACTACTTACGTTGTGTACGTTAATTTTATTCATGAGTGGCGGAACCCCCAACTTAAACTCTACTCCGAACGACAGATTTTTCAGAAACTTTCATCGCAATTTTATTACTATTGCAGGAGTTTTTATTAGAAATCTGTTGAGAGCTAGTCCTCGAAGAAATGTTTTTTCATTTTCATTTTGTTCAGGATATCTGACCTCAGGTTTGAACCATGGCTTCATGTCTAATAAGCCAACATACTACTTAGTAGATGACGGTTTCGGTATATAAAGGGTCCGCCAAATAACTTTTTTTTTTTCAAAATGCTTTAAAAAAAACTACTGAATATTTTCTCAAATTTCTTTTTTTATTTGAAAGTACAATCCTTCCGGTTAATAATGGAAAATAATTTCATTCAAATGGCTGCCTCGACTGGCCATGCAGTAGCCTACACGATCGGTCCAATTTTTAAGCACATTATCGATTGTGTGCAGCTTTATTTCACCAATCTCTTCACCAATATTGTCCTTTAAAGCGTCAATTGTCTCTGGCTTGTCGGCGTAACACTTATCTTTAACGGCACCCCACAAATAATAGTCCAACGGTGTCAAATCGCAGCTCCGAGGTGGCCAAACGACATCAGCTCTGCGGCTGATAATGCGGTCTTCAAACACAGGGCGCAAAACATCAAGTGTAGCTTCGGCTGTGTGGCACGTAGCGCCGTCCTGTTGAAACCAAATGTTGCCAATATCCTCCTCTTCAATTTTTGTGAAAAAAAATTCGTTCAACATGGCCCAATAACGATCGCCATTGACTGTAACGGCCACTCCTTACTCATTTTCGAAGAAAAAATGGTTCAATTATGCCTCTGGACCAAA
The DNA here is from genome assembly GCA_932273835.1 of Sarcophaga variegata. Classification (NCBI taxonomy): domain Eukaryota; kingdom Metazoa; phylum Arthropoda; class Insecta; order Diptera; family Sarcophagidae; genus Sarcophaga; species Sarcophaga variegata. The sequence continues at coordinate 11,333,115 of OW026360.1, forward strand.
ATCCGCACCAAACAGTGACTCGTTTTGGGTGCGTCGGCTTTTCAATGTATGCGTGCGGGTTTTCTGTGCCCCAAATGCGACAATTTTGCTGTTTACGCCAAGATCAAAATGATCTTCATCTGAAAAGATGATTTTTTTTGCCAAAATCGTCATCTTCAGTAAGTCGATCGCAGGCTCACTTAGCGAAGTGAAAACGCATTGGATGGTTGGATTCGTTCAGCGGAAGGATAAAACTAATTATCTGTCAAATCAGACATGAGCTAAGTGTTACCATTCACGAAATGAGCACTAGTTGAAAAAAAAAACGTTAGATGACGGACCCATTACATACCATTCATTATTTGTCATTACAAACCCTTTCTGTCAGTATTACGACCCATGAAGTCACCCTTTTGAAGTTTAGCCAACTACTCCACCAGGTTCATATCCTTCACATCTTAGCTCATCAGCGTGCTCATCATCTTTGCAGTTTCATTACTTGTTAACTTAATTGATCTTTACAACCCTTTAGTCAGGATTACAACCTTACTTCTCAGGTTACCCACCCATGTTGTCTGTGTTAATTTTATCTATGACCAGTGGGACCCGCAGTTGACTTCGAACAACACATTTTGAGAAACTTTTCAAGGAAATTTTACTTTTACTGTCAGAGTTTTTGCCAGAAATCTGTTGAGAGCAAGTCGTCGAAGAAATATTTCTTCATATTTCGTTTTATTCAACGATCTGAGCTGGGCCGCACGCCTCATAAGCCAACACACTTCCTATTAGACTACGGCGACTTCATAATAATCTTCAATTGTTAATCAAATTGGTTATGCTACGGTCAGAGCATGGTGCATTAACAGTAGCTTTTGGTGTCATTTTCGTAAAAGTACGGTCCAATGACACTTTCATAATATATTGGGCATCAAGCAGTTACTTTTTCCTATGCAATGGCCTTTGTGCAATCACTTTTGTAGTTCGAGTCCCGAATGAGGTTATTTTGTTTGTTATCGTAACCATCGAGTGGGAATTTTTTTCGTGCCATTCGATATATAAGCAGAATATCTACGGTGTTGTAAATGGTCGGTGAACTAACAATACTTTGTTCTGGTGTGCAGAAACTGGAAGGAATTCTTTACCATGTTGCCTATATGAACTTTGTCTTCGATATACGCAGAGTGTGCTACAGAACAGAGATCAGCAATGAATCGCTTTTTAGCTACTCATAAGAACTCATGAAATTTTGAGTATGAGTGAGTCAACAGTATTGTAATCCAACTACTCTCATTCATTCGTACTCAGTACAACGTTGAACTATAAGTACAGGTTGCAATGAGTAGGAGTTGACATCAAACTCATAACATTCGAAATATGTTTGATTCATGCGCCTACTCATAAACAAAAAAGACAAAGACAGCAAGCAGAGCAAACACACAACCTTCTTGTGAGTATTGTAGTGTCGTACGCGAATCATATTTATTTTGTGATTCGTGTATTCGATGAGTCATGGAGAGTCGAAATCAATAACATCATGCGTATTCTTAAGTATGAGTACCATGAGTATTTCAAAGTAGTGTGAGTATGACATTGAAATAAGTATGAATGCGTATAAGTATCAGAAATTATAAGTATGATTCGAATTTACTCATCGTTTTGAATACTCATTGCTGACCTCTGCTACATAACTCTCTCTCACTGATCACTGATTGAACGAATATCAGTTCTTGCAGAATTGCTAATGTATTGTATGGGAAACGTGATTTTGGACAACCAATATTGGTTAGGCTGCTAAGGATGTGACATCTCAGAGCTCATTGCTGTATACCTAAAAGCCTTTGGGTATCCATAGAAACCCCCCAACCTTCTAGTTTAGTGGTCATTGCTGGCACTACACGGCAATAAAAATTTAAAATGTTTTTCCCTTTAAATAGCTCATATCAATTTTTATTACGAATATAAATCGAAAACAGAAAAAAACAAAGAGAGAAAGAGAAAAACTTAAATAAAATCAACGAAGAAAGGAAGATCTTAGGAAATGCAAATTAATGTTCTTTCTCATCAGTAAACGTTTGGCGTATTTTTATGACTTCAGAGTTTTATTTGCCTTTAAGAAGGATAAATTTGTTTAACAAACAATAAAAAAAACGAGAAGAAAACAAAAGAAAGACAATGCGTAACGACTTCCAAGAGATTTACACAGTTTAATGCGCTCAAGACAAGGTAAGGCAAGGCAAGACAAGGCAAGGCAAAGTCATTTATTGTAACAATAACAGGAAACTATGCAGAGAGAAAAGCAAAAAGAGAAGAAGCAAATATTTTCTATCTCTTTATCTATATTTGTATCTGTATTTTGCTATTTACACACTCATTCATACGCCCATACACACTTGCACACTGAACTCCCCAGTCAAAACACAAACTTACTATATATGCTGAGATTTAATCAAATCCATGAATAGTTTTGTCCATTACCATTGTGCAACAGTCAACCACTATTCCTTACCACACACACACACACACACATCCTCAAAAAAAAAAAAACGAAGAAAAACTGTTACTCAAATGATAGAAAACTTTGCCATAAAATTAAAGCAGACTGTGGAAGATGAGGAGGATAATGATGGACAACAACAGCAGCCTCAGCATCTTGTTACACATGAATGCTTGCAAACGAAGAAGAAAAAAAAATGGAATAAAAATAGCCGCAAAGCATAGCAGATCATTAAAAGGGAATCGAAAATGGCCATGAAGGAATAGGAAATTATCTGCTGACTTAATAAAGGGTACCATGCCATAGAATAGAAGTTTTTTTTTAACACAATAAATCGAAAGTAGTCCAGAGTGTATAGCAATAAGTGTGGGTGGCCAAAGGCATGCACAGCGCCTCAATGGGAATGTGCTGTACACAGTGATCATGACATTACAACCAAGTGTCAGAGAGAATATGAAAAGGTATACGAAGGAAGGCTTAATAAGCTCTCGACTTCTTGCAAGAAACATCGGCTTTTGGATTGAAAATCAACTTCGCCTTTGCGCGCCAGGAAAGAGGTAGAATGCGGTCAACAGGCTTTTGCTCCCACACATTGCTATGAAGAGACAAAAGTAGAAAGTTTTCCTATCTTCAAGGTGCAGTAACCCCTTAGAAAACCTATTAAGATCTTCATAGATTTCGACCATTGTTTCAGAACCCTTTCCATTTTGAAAACAGCTTGAACCTGGTCTATTGAAGCCTGAAGATTTAGTAATTTAGTCTATTCCGTCCTGATCAATAAAATCGAGGAAGTGCCGCAGTTGAAGTTTAATCGACCACTCCAGCAAGTTCACATACTACAAGTCTTCGCTGATTTGCAGGCTTATCATCTCTGGAGATTCATTACAACCCTTTAGTCAGGATTACAACCTTGCAGGTCACATCATTCACGTTGTGTGTGTTAATTTTATCGATGAGTGGCGGGGCCTACTGTTGTAACGTGAAGTCCGAACGACAAATTTTCCTGGTAATTGTATTGTACTCTCCGAGTTTTTGCCAGAAGACTGCTAAGAAGAAGCTGCCGAACAGACAACTTATTTGTTTGAGATGTCTGCGCCAGGACTTGAACCACGGACTCTTGCCTAACAAGCTAGTACACTATTTATTATAATAAGGCATCTTCTGCAGGCTCACTATTTTTCTATGAACTTAAGATTTCACTTTCAAAACTGAGCAAATCAGTTTCGAAATGTTATGGAATTTTTATCATGGTTTTCGAATTCGAAAAAAACGTAGAGAATCCAATTACTTTTCCAATCAGAAAGCTCCCTGACTGCTCACTCCTCAAAGGGAATAACGTCTGCAACGAGAACCGTAAGAAAGTAATAAAAAGTCACTTCTATGGAAACAGGAAGGGCACAATGGGCCAAGTTCCTCAGCAATTCAAGGAGAATACTATTACTTGATAAACAGAAATGGCAACCCTGCTATTCTAGAACCTACTTCAATAGACTCATTCAAGCATAAAAATAGAAAGAATATGGAGAAGATGCTTATTGGCAGAGCTATGGTGCAACTAATATAACTACCCACTATATTTCCAAAGAGATCACTATCACTATTGCAATTACAGTTGGCAACCCTGTTATTCTAGAACCTACTTCAGTAGACTAAATCATAGAAAAAAATAGAAAGACTATGGGGAAGATGCTTATTGACAGAGCTATGGTCCAACTAATACAACTACCCACTACATTTTGAAAGAGATCACTATCACTTGGCAATTACACTTGGCAACTCTGTTATTCTAGAACCTACTTCAGTAGACTAACTCAAGCAAAAAATGGAAGGAATATTGGAAAGATGCTTATTGACAGAGCTATGGTCCGACTAACACAACTACCTACTACATTGTCAAAGAGATCAGTATTACTTGATAAACAGAAATGGCAACCCTGTTATTCTAGAACCTACTTCAGTAGATTAATTCAAGCAAAAAAAAAAATAGAAAGAATATGGGGAAGATGCTTATTGGCAGAGCTATGGTTCAACTAATACAACTATCACTATGACAATTACAGTTGGCAACCCTGTTATTCTAGAAACTGTTTCTTTAAAGCAAGACAAGAAGTCGTTTTATCCTGTCATTTATTTTTAAACCCTAAACGCGTTTACAGCATAAAATAGTCGGCTTTTGTTTACCATTTAACACAAAATGAAAATATTTTTTCAAGGTTAGATTCGAGGGATTTTCAAGCCCATATCGATAGCAAAAATTTATTTCATTTCATTTCACTCCAGCTCATTCGTTTGTTTGCCTCATTTCTATGATTGTCTTCATTTCTATGTTTATCTCTCTTTGGTTCGTAACAGTAAATCTTAAGGCAGTTATTTGTTTCCTTTTTTTGCTTCACTTTTTTAAACTTCATTGATTTCATTAAATTAAGCATTTTATGGATATTTACGACTGGTTTCCCTTTCTTTTTATCACCGTAAAAAAAGCAAGAAACAAATAAAAACCATGGAATTAGAAATGATTCCGATGAAAAAAAAAGAAGGAAAGAAAAAATCGTAGAAACAAATATTTTTTTATTACTTGTAATCTGAAAATGAGAATTATTAGTTGGTTTATGGCTACGAGGATCAATTGGGAATTATTCGCTGGGAGGGAATATTAAAAAAAAGGATTTAAAATACGTAATTCACTTATGACTTCTCGTGGAAGCTTAGGACATCCACCCCAAAATGCATACGTTTTGAAAAATCGAATTGGTGCTGCTCGTAAACTAAAAGTACTTTTAAAGCCTATAGGGCCCAGTCAAAAGCCCGATTACTATCGTCACACCATTTTTGGATAGGCTGATGAATAACTCAAAAATTTTTCGAACTTCGTGGCTTGTGAGAAGTAGCCTCCTCTTAATTTGGCTCAGAATGATCATAGAATAATATTATATTTCCACTTAGATAGCTCAAGAATGGATCTTGGATCGGGAAGAGGAGTTTATGGTCCCAGAATGAAATATTTCGAGGGAAACAAGGGGATCTTCCAAGCAGAAGCCTATGACATCGAAAGATATGCTCAAATGAACTTGGATAGGAGGTATAAAAGGCAGGACATAGCAATACTATCAGACAGTCAGGGAGCCATTCGATTACTGGGCTTTTATGAGCTCAAATCGAAGATAGTATGGGACTGTCTGGAGAAGCTGAATCGGTTTTAAGTAGACAGACTAAAGTTGAACAGACCCCTGTTGGCTCCCAGGTCATCAGTAAATTTTCCGCAATAAGTCAGCTGACTAGCTTGCGAGGAGGGGACTTTTCACGTCGTTGATGGGTCTAGATTCCTTGGAGTGGGAGTGGGAGCGAATGTTTGGAAAGGAACTCCAAACGATAGAGAAGATAAGGAGAGGCAAAGTATCTTCGCAAAACGTTTGATTTGAATCGTGCATTAGATCATCCAGGATTAACCTGAGGTTGGGCTTTTGAGAGAACACTTCTGACTCAGGGTGCCCTTATTCAGAGTGGAGGTTATCCCAAGCCCAACATATTAGAAAATTTGAGCCATGCATCAGACTATCCAGGATTAACCTGAGGTTGGTCTTTTGAGAAAGCACTGCAGACTCAGGGTGTACTTATTCAGAATAGGTGTTATCTCACATACATACATAATTGGTCATTACAACACTTTAGTCAGGATTACAACCTAGCTTCTCACACCACTTATGTTGTGTGTGTTAATTTTTATACATGAGTGGCGGGACCTACAGTTTCAAGTTGATTCTGAACGGCAGATTCTTAGAAACTTTTCATGACTTTTTTGGTTTTTGCCAGAAATCTGCTGAGAGGAAGTCACCTAAGAAATATTTTTTCATATTTCGTTCAGTTGGAGATGGCTGACCGGGGGTTTGAACCGAGGCCTCACGCCTAATAAGCCAACACGCTATTTACTAGAACACGGCGACTTCATACATATATGGGACTATCTCAAGCCCAATATATTGAAACTGGGTCGATGAGAATGATTCATTGGAGCACGTTCTTTGAACCGGTGAGGTATTAAAAGAAGGATACGAATGGATGAGTAACAGCTGCTGGGCAGAGAATGCTTTATGTTGAGGTTTGTTAGGACAGTAGGCTTGGAGGAGGGATACCAAAGAGGAGGAGGGCAAGTAGGTCGCAGTACTAAACTACCTCTCCAGCGCAATAATAATCTTTTCATTCCTTCAATACTTAAGTGATTTAACTGATGTTTGGCACGAATGCCAAATTTACAGAACTCGGTGCTTACGTAAGCCTTGCTTTTTTTCTCAACTTTAAGCTTCAAACTGATTTCGCTGTTGCTTTACAGGCCATAGCAACGTCCGAACAGTAATTTTTTGCGTTCGCAATTAATTTCTTAATTCCTAGGTAAAGAATTTTGTTTGTATGTAACTGTGTATCATGTTTGTATTTGTTTTCGACAATATTATTGTGTGTCTCTCTCTAAAAATAATGTCGGCATTAAGCAGGCCAAAAAAATCATTGAATTGGAAATGCTTGTTGACATCAAAACAACAATAACCGCCACACACACACACACAATTGTTCATATCCTTAATGTTGTTATTGCTGTTACTGCTGTCACTGCTGCCTTTGCGGTCTTGCAGACCACATCGTTATTGTTCACTTTTCAAAGGACAGCCATTTGGTCAATGTTTCAATAAATTTTTCTTTTCCATTCGCTGGCTTCAATGAATTTTTGTTTATTCATTCATATTTATTTTGTTTATATATTACTCGTACTTAACATTTTTGTTTTTATTTTTATTTTGAGTTGAGTTGTGTTGTTGTTGTATTAAAGAGCAACAATAATAACAACAAATATTAAAGATTAAATCAATATGGCAGGCAGTCCAAAAAGCATACACTTTGTTGATATTAAAAGAGCATAATATAATATATATATAATAATATGCTTCCATCAAAATTATTGAAATTCTAGAGTGCCAAAAAGTTTCTGGCAACATTCTGTTGTCATTGTATAATGACATTGTACAATAACATTTAATTGCAGATTACATGCCGAGAACCCTTTGGTGTAAAGCGTTTTCCGCTACAAATTCTTCCTCGAGCAGCTATTACCACGTTTACAGGAACCCTTAGTCAATAAATTTCTTTACGCAAGGATGCACTGGTGAAGTCAAATGGTTAAAGGCAATACGAGTAATATGGCAGTGATTGAAGTGTGTATGTTCTTAGTTTTTAACTACTCTAGTAAGGAATGCCAAACTCAAGTCCAAATTCTTACGAAATAGTCGCTGTACTGTGGTGTTTCTTTATGTGCCCTCGTTACCATTAACTTCTATCAGGGTAACCGTTAAATATCTCGCTATCTTCACCGAGAGACATTGGGTATTTAGATTGGAATTACAGCTTGTATACGTTAAACTTTATGCCTCCTTAACATGATAGCTAATTGATCAAAATGCAGGATTAATTACTCATGAAACTGTTGGCTCAATAGGTGCCTGCCACCGCGCGAAATGTTGTATTTGTAATTTTCTTATTAAATCCACTTGTCAGCAAAGTTCTTGCATTTTGGGCAAAAGAAAAAATGTGTCAAGAAGGGATCTTGAAAAGAAGCAGGAGTTCTTCGTCTCAAAATAAAATATTTCGAGCCCATTGGGTAACACGCGGATATATAGTATTCCAAGCGAAGGTCTATGTCATTTAAAGGGGTGCTTTATTCAACTAAGATATCGACGCCTCCATTCTATAACGTTCTAAGTGTACTTAGAACGTTTTTAATGTTCTTGCATTTTTAAATTCTACGTCCTCTAACTTAAATACTGTCAAAATTTGGTTAAGATACGCCGATCCGTTTCGAAGTTATAGGGAAAAATCTAATTAGAATACACATATAGTCGTGTGACGCGTGAAAACTTTGAGAGCTCATAACTCAAGACACACTTTTTCGACTTAGAATGTTATATGAGATGAAATTGAAGCTAGTATGAGACAGTCTGGAGAAGCTGAATCGGATAGGTTGGGAAAATAAGGTCCCGGGTCATATGATATCAATCAGATGAGCTTGCAGTGCCCCTGATGGCATAAAAATCCCTTTTGTGGAGCGTAAGTAACGTTGTGTCGGCATGTTCAGCGAAAGGCAAATAGTCTTCTTAAACCATGTGGGTTTGAGGCAATCGAAATTTTTGTTGAGAAACTACAATAAAAGGAGACCTGATGCGTGCTTTTGACACGGTCTTCTGACAGTGCGCTGTAGAATCAGGGTAATCTTATCCAGAATGGGGTTGTCTTAAGTCCAACAAGTAGATTTTGTAGCGATAAGAATGAATCATTGCAATACATTCTTGGAATCTGTGTGGTATTAATAAATCCCAGGCAGAATACATTTGAGTGTATATCAGGTGCTGGGTAAGGAATTGTCAAGGTTGGTACCGAGCAGTATCCTGCATTTTGTCAGGTAAATAGGTTTGGAATCGACAATATAAGGATACCCTAGAAAATATTAGGAGAGTACAATAGGTTGTATGTATTGCAGCACTATGGCACTTCTTTACGATGATAATCGTAAGAAAAGTCGCCGTAGTCTAGTAGGTAGTGTGTTGGCTTATTAGACGTAAATCCAGGGTTCGAGCCCCAGGCCAGACATCAAAATAAAATACAAAAAATATTTCTTCGACGACTTTCTCTCATCAGATTTCTGGCAAAAACTCTGAGAGGAAATAAAAATTGCCATGAAAAGTCTCTCAAAAATCTGTCTTTCGGAGTCGACTTTAAACTGTAGGTCCCGCCACTCATGTATACAATTAACACACACAACGTAAGTGGTGTGAGAAACAAGGTCGTAATCCTGACTGAAGGGTTGTAATGACTAATTATGAATGTATGTAGTCGTAAGAAAAATATTTTAATGGCCTACACTGTACGAATGTTAAGAAGTTCTGTTATTCTTCAATGTAATCTCTTAACTATACATATGTACATACATAGTCATTATAACCTTTCAGTAAGAATCACGACCTAACTGCTCACACATATGTTGTGTGTGTTAATTTTATGCATGAGTGCTGGGACCTACAGTTTAAAGGCTACTCCGACTGACAGATTCTTGAGCAACTTTTTCATGGTAATTTTATTTCCTCTTAAAGTTTTTGCCAGAAATCTGCCGAGAAGAAATTCTCGACGAAATAATTTTTCATTTTCATTTTGTTCAGGATATCTGACCTCAGATTTGAACTTTGGCATGGCGTCTAATAAGCCAACACACTACCAACTAGACTTCGGTAATATCTCGGCTTATGAAGGGTCCGCCAGATAACTTTTTTTTTTTAAATGCTTTAAAAAAACTACTGAATATTTTCTCAAATTTCTTTTTTTATTTGAAAGTACAATCCTTCCGGTTAATAATGGAAAATAATTTCATTCAAATGGCTGGCCATGCCGTAGCCTACATGATCGGTCCAATTTTTAAGCATCTTATCGATTGTGGCTTCACGAATATTGTCCTTTAAAGCGTCAATTGTCTCTAGCTTGTCGGCGTAACACTTATCTTTGACGGCATCCCACAAATAATTGTTCAACGGTGTCAAATCGCAGCTCCGAGGTGGCCAAACGACATCAGCTCTGCGGCTGATAATGCGATCTTTAAAAACAGGGCGCAAAACATCGGCTGTGTGGCACGTAGCGCCGTCCTGTCGAAACCCAATGTTGCCAATATCCTCCTCTTCAATTTTTGTTAACAAAAATTCGTTCAACATGACCCGATAACGATCGCCATTGACTGTAACGGCCATTCCTTGCTCATTTTCGAAGAAAAATGGCCCAATTATGCCTCTGGACCAAAATCCGCACTAAACAGTGACTCGTTTTGGGTGCGTCGGCTTTTCAATGTATGCGTGCGGGTTTTCTGTGCCCCAAATGCGACAATTTTGCTTGTTTACATATCCGCCATGATCAAAATGAGCTTCATCTGAAAAGATGATTTTTTTGCAAAAATCGGCATCTTCTTGTGTCTGCATGGCCAGCCGAGGCAGCCATTTGAATGAAATTATTTTCCATTATTAACTGGAAAGATTGTACTTTCAAATAAAAAAGAAATTTGAGAAAATATTCAGTATTTTTTTTAAAGCATTTTCAAAAAAAAGTTATTTGGCGGACCCTTTATGTGGCTTTATATTTCTATTTTCTCTCCAGATACTGATTTTACGATCGTCAATAATTTCTGATTTCATTTCAATGGCCATTTATTACTGACAAGTTATCAAATTTTTTTGAATTTTTAGAAATAAATCGGCTGCGTTAGTAAAATGTATACCAAACCGTACTGCTTTTGAAATATACAGGAGTTTTTCTATAGGGTAGTCTGGAGTTTGTAATGTCGAATATATTTGGATTTTTTACTGATCAATTTAAAGATAAATGCTAAATCGGAAGAAACAATATCTTAAACAATTTTCTTATAATTTTTATAATAATTTTTTACTCAATTCATTGAAAAAAAAAATGTGTTGTTATAATTTTATTACGCAGTGTGTTCCATCTAATAAATATTCTTCTTACATCTAATAAATATTCTTGCTTTTAATTCAATTTAAAAGAATATATTTTTTCTAATATTTTTATTAAGAATTTTCTTTATCAGATCTTTACAACACAATGTATTTAAATAAAGTTTTCTTAAGCAATTTGTGTGTATCCTTATCACATAAATGCATTGGTATTAAATTGAAATTAAAAATTAATATTTAAGCAGGATATGCAATCAATTTAAATTTAAATCAACATTATTTCGTAGACAATTTAACACACTTGAGATATTAAATTTCGAAGAAAACCTTTAAAAAAGCAAATCGAAGAGAGAGAGAGCTAGAGAGAGAGACTTGTTATCACAATATCAAGAAAAATAATGTGCTTTTAGGCCAAACACACACTCACACACTTACACTGTGATAAAATCATTGATACATACATGTAAATGTAGGGCGTGTATACATGTGACAGTGTGTGTGACTGTGTGTTTGTATTATAAATAAAAAATTATTTCCATAAGTAAATAACAACACACACACACATTGTCTGTTAAATGTGCAAATATTAGTTCATTTCTGTTTTCTCTTTTTTTTTTCTCAATGCAATATAACGTAACATAATGTTACGTTACGTATGTAATGTAATGTAATATTTAATAATAATGAATGACATATTTTCGTAAAAACATACAGGACACAGGACAGTGTCAATAGAAAATCATTTCAGAGAAATATACAATAAAAATGAAAACCGGTGTGTAAAATAAATAAAAAAAATAAATAAAAAAAAAACAACTGACATATATCAGAGGATAAATGGGGTTCTTAAGGCAACTAATGACGTCCATAAATATTTTCTTTTTATGGGACAGAAACAATTTATCCGCCTATTATTGTTAATAATTGGTAATAACCGGCTATTTTTACACATAAAAGGTAAGAACGCAATAAAGAAAAACTCAATCAAAAACTATTCAATACACCGGATTACAGGAAATTATTTTATGCTGAGAGCATTGAATGGGGGAAAATAACAATGAATTATAGTTGTTGAGAATATTTTATTCCTTTTAAGAAAACCAATTATGATGCTGCTGTGCTAACACAATAAGGCTTAGTACAGTCAACATGAAAAGGACTTTGTAATATCGAGTATTTCTTTTATCAATATTATCGGTTTATGCATTCAGTGGTTCAAAAAACTCTAGTCTGGTAACACTAACATTCATGTGAAATACCATTAGGAATATCTATCGTTTGACAATCGAAGAACGCGTCAAAGTCCATTGCGACTTCATAATACCAAGCAATTTTTTTTTACCAATAAAGGTTCCGCCAAATAACTTTTTTTTTGAATATGCTTTAAAAAAACTACTGAATATTTTCTCAAATTTCTTTTTTTATTTGAAAGTACAATCCTTCCGGTTAATAATGGAAAATAATTTCATTCAAATGGCTGCCTCGGCTGGCCATGCAGTAGCCTACACCAGAAGATGCCGATTTTGGAAAAAGAAATCATCTTTTCAGATGAAGCTAATTTTGATAATGGCGGGTATGTAAACAAGCAAAATTTTCGCATTTGGGGCACAGAAAACCCGCACGCGTATATTGAAAAGCCGATGCACCCAAAACGAGTCACTGTTTGGTGCGGATTTTGGTCCAGAGACATAATTGAGCCATTTTTCTTCGAAAATGAGCAAGGAGTGGCCGTTACAGTCAATGGCGATCGCTATCGGGCCATGTTGAACGAATTTTTGTTCACCAAAATTGAAGAGGAAGATATTGGCAACATTGGGTTTCAACAGGACGGCGCTACGTGCCACACAGCCGAAGCTACACTCGATGTTTTGCGCCCTGTTTTTGAAGATCGCATTATCGGCCGCAGAGCTGTTGTCGTTTGGCCACCTCGGAGCTGCGATTTGACACCGTTGGACTATTATTTGTGGGGTGCCGTCAAAGATAAGTGTTACGCCGACAAGCCAGATACAATTGACGCTTTAAAGGGCAATATTCGTGAAGCCATTGGTGAAATACAGCTGCACACAATCGATAATGTGCTTAAAAATTGAACCGATCGTGTAGGCTTCTGCATGGCCAGCCGAGGCAGCCATTTGAATGAAGTATTGTACTTTCAAATAAAAAAAGAAATTTGAGAAACTATTCAGTAGTTTTTTTTTAAAGCATTTTCAAAAAAAAGTTATGTGGCGGACGCTTTATTATCGGCTTATACATTTAGTGGTCTAAAAATCGCCAGTCTGGCAAGGTTGCCATTCATTTAAGGTACCATATTAATAAATGAAAGGTTTCACAATCGAAGAACTCGTCAACATTGTTAAAACTTACAACAAAAGTGCTGATTCCAACGCAGCCACTTTTCCAATACTTTGGGGATATTATGGTCTTTACAATCAGACTATAAAGCACAGAATTGGCGAGATTACAAACACGTTTTTTATACATACGATCATTTCTTTACATACATAGTTATTGATCATTGCAACTCTTCAGCCAGGATTTTAACCCAGCTTCTAACACCACTTATGTTGTGTGCGTTAATTTTTGTACATGCGTGGCGGAACCTACGGTTTAAAGTTGACTCCGAACGACAGATTTTGCTGAGAAACTTTTCTTAATCTGTACCAGTAAAAGTTTATTTTTTTATAATGTTTTGTTTGCTTTCGTCCTGATCCATATCTGGTCGAATAAATCAGGATTTTGTTTATGATCGAAATCACTCGTGTTATCGTAGAAGCTATGTGGCAGCAACAAAGACAATTAAATTTCTTTTCATTTTCGCATAGAAAGTTGATTGAAAATAGATACCAAAAGCATTTCAAGAAGGTACTGAAGTTATAACAACTCCGTAGGCGTATGAGTTTTATTCAATATGTTCCGTAAATATTACGCATACGTGTGGGTGGGTGATAAAATATTTTTTATGACTTTTTTTTGAAAGACCAACAATTTTTGGAAAAGTTAAATTAAAAATTTAAATTTAATATGCTGCTAAGGAACCATTAAAGAGGTTTTCATTTCAATGAATGGGAAGAATTCGTTTTTGAAATGAATTTAACGCTTAATTAACCATTTTTTGATGGAACATTATTACTGTTCCACAATATTTCGTGTAAATCTTGGAAATAATTTCATTGTTTTTATTATGTTTGCCATTGCAAACGGAAAGTGAATTTGTGAACTTCAACATTCAATTTTATGGCCTTAAGGGGCCAACCAAATATTTCAGTTTAAATTTAAATACGTTACGTATACGTACGTAGGCACTTGCCCCGTACTATTCATTGCTATGCAAATGATGTTGACATTGGTTGTTTGTCTTGTTGTTGCTGTTGTTGTGGTATTTCTTTTTGAATGCATTGTTTTATGGGCTACGTTGTGTTAGCTAAACACACAACTGTGTTTGTCGTAGCTGAAACTGGAAGAACCCAGAGGTGAATGTGAAAAAGCCTTTGCGTCCGAAAAAAGTGACTATTTGGAAAGCATTATTGCCTGGAATGCCCAGTATTTTTCGAAAATGACTCTTAAAAACTTATGTTCGAAGAGCTATTAACATTTGATAAATATGAGTTGGATGGCATATAGTTTTAACAGCACAGTGCTACGATCCTTCAAACACGAATAATTTAGGCTGTATTGCATGGAAGTTTCCAGAATAAGTATGAAGGTAGGTAGGTAAATTGGCTATCCATCTAACAGAGTTTGATGGACACACCTAGGGCACTTAGATTGCTAATGTCAATCCGTAACAGTTTCTCCATATCATTATTTGACAAAGTGCCGGGCATGTAATCAGCAGATGAAGGACCGTGTCTTCTTCTTAATCATCACTACAGGATTTCAACAAGTAATTTCGTGAATTGTTTGTTCGTTAGATTTGGTCAAAAAATATTGCTACGTGGATAATATTCTAACATTGCAGCATTTGGAAATCAACATTCGTCGTGTTATTGCCCAGATACTGCTCGAAGTGTGCAAAAAAATGTTTAAAAGCTACCCGAGAAAGTCATTTTGTATCGTGCATAATTGTAACAAACAAATATCATGGGAAGATTAGGCAGCCATTTCTTAAGAAGAAAAAATACTTTAACAACTGACAAGTTCTTCATTACTGCTGCTAATACAGGTCTACAGAGGACTTTGTATCTGGCTCGACATATCTCGACATATAAAAATTGCTCTGATCCTAGGACTTTCTATAATAGATCAGTCAGCTGTTAGTTGAATACATACATAATTGGTCATTACAACCCTTCAGTCAGGATTACGACCTAGTTTCTCACACCATTTATGTTGTGTGTGTTAACCCTGGCTTTTGGTCTAATAAGCCAACAGACTACCTACTAGACCACGGCGGCTTGATTAATGAAATTGAATCATGAATAAAATCGCCGCGGTCTAGTTGGTAGTGCGTTAGCTTATTAGACGTAAGGCCTTAGTTCACACCCTATACTTATTCTCAGCAGATTTTTGGCAAAAACTCAGAGTAAAATCTCGAAAATTTGTCGTTCGGAATCGTCTTTAAACTGTAGGTTCCGCTACTCATAATTAAAATTAGGGAATACAAGGTCAGTGATGTGATAAGCTAGGTGGTAATACTGACTAAAGGGCTGTAATGATCAATGAATCAAAGCAGAGCACTCTTATGGTACGGTGTTGATTTAACTGCTTCTCCTTGTTCACGCAATTCGACTTTTGTTTGCTGAATTTTATAATTTAAAGACTGTAGCCAACATAGCTCTGTGTAAATCAAGAGCACTTCGGCTCAAACCTTGGCTTTAGAATGTTTAAAAAAGAAAGGAAACAATATCTTCACTTTGACGAGCCCCTCACAGAGTAACTTTCTCTGTGAGTAATTAATTGTCATTGGACAAGCATCTTAAAACTTTTCTTTTGTAAATGCTAACACTCAAGAACATGGATGGTATGAAAAAAACAAAGTTTAAATCCATAAAATAACTTAAAAATTTATTTTTCAATCAATAAAAAAAACTCTTCTTTTTAGTTTTCGCCTTTCTACTCCAGTGTATCTGTCCCTGTCTGTGTATTTAATCACACAAGCCATTCCCATTAGTTCTGAGAAAACAAAAAAAGTACATGAGAGACCTATTACTGCCACAAGGCAGCAAACATGTCTGGAACTTTTATGATGTTTTTTCTGACAGTTCAAGTTTATGACCTTAAGAATTCAGACACTTTATGACAACTTTTGAGGTGTGTTTCGATGAAAACGTGTCTAATATTGACGGGGCATTAACGCCCAACATTGAAAACAAAAGTGTTGCCTTAAATTTAATGGGCGAACTCAATGGAAGTAATTGAAAAACTAGACAGTATGCACAGTTAAATTAGGAAAAATTTAATAAAAATTTATTGGAATTAAACTCTTATTTCGATTGATGCTTTTGTTGCTTCACAAATTCAATTTCATTTGAATTTTCTTTAGCCATTGATTTGTCATTATTTCCTAGCGTTTGTAAAGTAACTTTAAATTACACGCTCATCAGCTGTTGCATTAAATATGAGCAATGAATTGAATTCCATCGTGATAACGTGTAAGCAGACAACATGCAATAGATTATGCAAGTGTATCCATCATCGCATGTACGCGTACAACTTCCAATGTCACCAAATGTTGCAATGCAGTTTGATTGCGGAAGAGAGAGAGAGTTAAGAATCATGTACTTCAAGTTCAGTTGAATGCTGTTACACATACTATTACACAAACTATTACTTTGTCAGTCAGTAAGTATGTATGTGCTCAACATGCTCAACAACAAATAACTCCTCATGATTATTTCATGTGCACTGATGCCAACGGTGTTAATGCTACTGATGTGTGATGCATGATTTGATGAGGTGGTGGCTGTTGGTGATGATAATAATCCCAATCCCCCGAATATAATACTGATGATAATCATTGTTGTGATTGTTGTGATTTGTGCTTGTGATTGTGATTAAGAAAATAATATTATCATACAATGATTGTATTCAGAAATTGAATTCCTCTATGATTACTTTGATAAATCCCCATGCATTGTTGTATGGTTGGTTGCATAAATATTTGTGGTATTCAAATTAAGATGTGTGCCTATGCCTGGATTATATGTTCCAATAATATTAATCATGCATATGCACAATCAGATGTTTAACAATAATATTCATACACGGAAGAGTGCCTATGATAAACTCATTTGTTATGAGTTATAATTGGAAATAAGTAAATAAGCACAGCCGGATAATTGTAAGAAATAAATTAAGATTTCCATTCTTATACAGGTGCTGTACTTAAAAGAGAGTAAGTACCGGCCTCCTGGAAGGCTTGATTGTTATAGTTTCTGCAGGCAATCATACACATGAGAGTAAAGAAGAATATTGAACTCCGTAGATAGTGTCTTGGCTTATTAGAAGAGAGCCCGAGGTTTAATTCCTGGCTCAGACATATCGGACATATAAAAAATATTTCTTTATCTGAGTAGTATTCTAGTAAACCCTTGGGTCAAGCCCAAACTCAGACATCTCGAATAAAAAGAAATACAACTACGTCTTCAGCTGTCTATCGGCAAACAAACATACATACATACATACATTCATACATTACATAAATACATAATTGGTCATTATAACCCTTCAGCCTGGATTACGACCTAGCTTCTTACACCACTTATGTTGTGTGTGTTAATTTTATACATGAGTGGTGGGACCTACAGTTTAAAATCGACTCCGTACGACAGATTTTTTGAGAAACTTTTCATGGCAATTTTTATTTACTCTCAGAGTTTTTTCCAGAAATTTGCTGAGAGGAAGTCGCCGCAGAAATATTTTTTCATATTTTCGACTTGATGTCTGTTGTCTATTAAACCAACACACTACCTATTAGACTACGGCAAACACTCTGAATTGCCATGAAAAGTTTTTCAAAAATCTGTCGTTTGGAGTCAACTGCAGGTCCTGCTGCTCATGCATAAAATTAACACACACAACATAAGTAATAAGAGAGCGGGGTTGTAATCCTGACTAAAGGGTTGTGATGCATAATTCTGTAAATATGTAAATATGAGTGAGAAAATCCAAGAAGATGGAGATCAAATATCTACAAAATATCTACAGGACAGTAAATTTACATGGAGGGCTCATATGGAGAGCATCTCAGGAAAGGCCAGATATGCTTCAATGGTATGCAGAGGTTTCGCATGGAAATCCTGAGGATGCAGTAAATACATACCATGACCAACATACCATGATCCTATGAGGCTAAATGGAGTTGGACAAGCTTCAGAGACTAGAAATGGCAATGACGATCTGTTTAACAGTGCCGCTGGAGGCTGAATTAAATTTAAGTCCGCTGCAAGTGCCAGTGAAAACCAAAGCTTTGGAGTCTTTGGTTATGTTGATGTAAGCCAAGTATAACACCAAAATTAGAAGGGGAGTTCGAAACCTGAGAAACCGATTTGCTGCCAGCTTCTTCTAATCTCCTTAACTGGACTGAACCAGTAACCCAATGAAATGGTAAATGCTTTGCAAAGAAATTCAGTAAGAGAAATGTTTGAAGTAAACTGGAAGCTGGATACTCGGTTAAAAGTGGGCCTATCTTGATGTATACAAATAGGTCAGAAACGGATCTTGGCACAGATGTAAGAAATTTTGGTCCCAAAGTAAAATATTTCAAGATCTTGGGAAAACTCGTGGATATCTTCCAAAAGAAAGTCTATGACATCGAAAGTTGAACTCAATTAAACTTGGATAGGAGGTTTAAAAGACAGTCAGATCGCCATTCGAATACTCGGCTCTTCTACTAAACTGAATTAGTAAAGTAGGCAGACTAGGTTTACTCTCTATTGGGTTCCAGGTATTATGGGAATTTCCGGGAAAAAACAAGCGATCAGCTTGTGAGGAGAGGAGCTTCTAAGCTGCTAATGGGATTAAAACCCTTTTCTGGAGTAGAGGGCGATGTTTGAAAAGAGATGCTCAACGAAAGGGAAAATTAAGCAAAGCAAAGGTTCTCTCAAACCAAATGCGGTGGAGGCAATCAAAACTTTTGATGGGATATTTCAATAAGAATAGATAAGTGTTACGCATAAGGCTATAAAAGAATGACACGAATTTCATAACCATTCGTTTGACAGGGGACTCAGACTACTATTATTCAGAGTGGAGGCTATCATGTGCATACTGTGACTATGGGAATGAATCATAGGAGAACATTCTTGGAACTTTTAAGGATTAATGCATCGCAGAAGGATATACTAGGGTTGCATGTTTGAAACTACAGAAAATTGGAATTGTTGACACCGATCAGCATTCTTAACCTTGTCAGGACATTAGGATTGAAGGAGACACTATACGCATACCCTTTGGAGTTTTATACATACATACATACATAATTGGCCTTTACAACCCTTCAGTCAGGATTACAACCTAGTTTCTCATATCACTTTTGTTTTGTGTGTTAATTTTATACATGAATGGCGGGGATCTACAGTTTAAAGTCGTTTCCGAACAACAGATTTTTGAGAAACTTTTCATGGAAATCTGCTGAGAGTTAGGCGACGAAGAAATATTTGGTTCATATTTCGGTGGAGATGTTTGACCTGGGGTTTGAACCAAGGCTTCACGTCTAATAAGCCAACACATTAGCTACTAGACCACGGCGACTTCAGAGTATAATACTAATGATGATAATATTGCTTCTTTTAGAGACTTCGATTGTAGTCATCTAGATTCCTATGCTAAAAAATAATATCTTCAAAATACCTGCCTATTAATCTGGGTGGAAAATATCTTCAATTGAAATCTTTTGTATTCTTACCAGTAAGTACTATTTGTGCTAAATTTTGTAACATATTTTTCACATCTCTTAACTGCAGATATTTTTACACCCACACACAAATTTATTGACAAACAATTTACTAATGATATAGCAATACATACATACATAAGTACATATTTATGTACGTATTATTATGTGAATATGACAATAAAATACTTACAATTCTAAGCAGTGTAATATGTGAAGACATAAGTAAACATAAATATTTATTACAACAGTATTGTATATGTATTCTCATTACTTAAGTACAGTATTAACAACAATACTTTGTACTTGTGATTGTATCATAATAACAAATAACAACAATAACAGGTGATTGTGTATAATTCTCACATGAGATATTTTGGATTTTCTGTTTTTTTTTTTTGCAAATGACACATCGACGTTGCTGTCATTCGTTCGTAGTCATTGTTAAAATACCGGAAACGGCAACTTGTATTTGAATTTCAAAGAAATGAAAAAAATATGCAATCATTCGTATATTTTTTCATAATGAATGAATGAATGAATGAATGAACGATTTGTGTTTGTTTAGTATGACACCCACTCATACAGGCTACCATACATACAGAAGTATGTACATACAATCTGCCAGGCATCTAGGGAGAATTATAGGAAGATATTGTAGAAAATAAAAGGAAGACAATACATCAACCGTGATTATGACTTGTTGTTGTCGGTGTTGTATGTGACTTGTATGTGACTTGTATGTATATGTTCTTGTTCTATGGCATTTGATTGATAATAGTTTTGCAAATAGTTTTTGAAATCAAAGCGCTGCTTAAGGAAACCTTCACTACGTTAGACACCATTCAAGCGTATAACTTAACCTGTACAATGTGAGAAAAACAGCTTAAAAATCTATTGTGTTGGAAGATATTAAAATAGCGGGGGGAGGTTAAGATATTTGAATTTCAGCAACAATAAACACCACCTAAATACACAAATGAATATTAAAATGTGGCAGAACTATTCTGTTCTTCCTTTTTTTGTAATAAAATTTCTAAAAAAAATAACTCAGAATCTCTTTTCCAAATTAAAATGTGAAAATTCATGGCGAAATAGTTTTCTCCCACACCTCTCTTGCCTTCTGTAGATCATATTGTGTTTTTGGCATCACCCCTCTTAGTATTTATTGAGCGACTTGTGCCTGGTTTTTAATTGAGTTTTTGTTCATTTCATAATTGAACACAATTTTGTCTGAAATTTGAAAAATAATGAGATTTCCTGTTGTTGCCTTATGGCCCTGATTAGTCATTTATTAATTAGTCAAAGAGATATTCACACGTTACACTTTCATTTGATTGTTTTTGATCAGAATTTTGTGTCAATAGCACACACACACATAGTGGAGACAGTGTGATAGGAAATAAAAAACTAGAAGCTTAGTACACTTACATTGGGATGGCTTGTTGGTGGATCAATAGCTGGAGTATTATTTGTAGACTGAATTGTTGAAAAGTAGATCACGAAGTTCTCTTTGTTAGCTTGTCTTTAAATCAGAGTTTAGGTTAGAATGAATTGGCATTTGCCCTAAAAATCATTGCTTACCATAGCTTCGATTTCGTGATTTATCTACTGTAACTTCAAACTGGCATTTCTCAACCATCCTAATAGTTTTATATAAGCTTGGATTTTATCTGTTCTATCAATTAATTCTGGGTGACTGAGAATCCATCTTCTCCTAAGTGCCAGAGAACAATAGATGCGATGTTCTGTGGTTTTCTCTTCTTCCTCGCCTGCAGAGATCGCTGTACGATGTTCTGCTCCGCCGGTTGCAAGTACTCAGAACTACTGTCCTGTTTTACTACTATGAGGTTCCTGCGTGAGACTGTAGCTAGTTTTTAAAATAAATGATTTTAGTGTCTCTCCATAGCGGGTCCATTTGGTCTCAAATCATGAGTTTAATTGTCCCATATTTCCTTTGCAAGCACGTAGAGTTTGTGTGAAAGTAACCAGGTTTAGGTTATGTTAGGTTATAGGACGTGTAGTTGTCAATTAAGACAAGTACAGTACCCGGAGGTCGAATTGACCCATTGTACAACGTCCTAGTTTCTCACACCACTTATGCAGATCTAACCAGGTCTAATAGCCGGTTAGATTTGGTCAATAAGCTAGGACAAGTTATGTTTAATTGACAAATCTCCGTCAGGAGTAAACTTTTACAGGACATTACAAAATTTTCTGAGCACCGAGAACTCGCTGTAATTACCGATTACATGCATACAAAATTGGTCATTGGTCACCCTTCAGTCAGGATTATAACCTAGCTTCTCCACATCACTTATGTTGTGTGTGTTAATTTTATCCATGAGCGGCGTCGAGCTACAGTTTAAAGTCGACTCGTAACGACAGTTTTTTGAGAAATAATTTCATGGCAATTTTATTTACTGAGAGGAAGTCGTCGAAAGAAATATTTTTTTTTAAATTTCGTTTTGCTGGAGATATTTGGCCTGGGGTTTGAACCGAGGCCTGACATCTAATAGCCCAATACACTACCTACTAGACTACGGCGATTTCAAAGGTCTGTTAGGTTAGATTAAGAACCTAGGATGCATACTTACATAATTGGCCATTACAGCGCTTCAGTCAGGATTACGGCCTAGCTTCTCACGCCACTCATGTTGTGTGTATTAATTTTACATATGAGTGGTGGGACCTACAGTTTAAAGTCGACTCCGAACAACAGATTTTTGAGAAACTTTTCATGGCAATTTTATTTATCCTCAGAGTTTTTGCCAGAAATCTAATGAGAGGAAGTCGCTGAAGAAATATTTTTCTTATTTTCGTTTTGATGTCTGTCCTGTACTTTGAACCGTGGCCTTGCGTCTAGTATGCCACCACACTACCTACTAGACCACCTACTAGACTCCGTACTAAACTAGAGGCTAGGATAGATTGGGTTAAGATGCCAGCCACCTCAAAGATCTGTAGGTTTTTGTCAAGCTCAAATTTTTAGAGGGAATTACAAATTTTTTGAGCACCGAGAAGTCATTGCAATTGTAGATCACATATTGGCATTTATAAACCTTTCGACATTGTGTGATAATTCTGTGCGTGAGCAGCGGTACCTGAAGTCGCCCAAGTGTAATAAGTAGTACGTTGGCTTATTAGACGTGAGGTCTCGGTTCAAACCCCTCTTCAGACATCTCCAACAAAACGAAATATGAAAAAATATTTCATCGGCAACTAACTCTCAGCAGATTTCTGGCAAAAACTCTGAGTGTGGAATAAAATTGCCAGGAAAAGTTTTTCAAAAATTTGTATTTAAACTGTAGGCCCTGCCACTCGTATATAAAATTAACGCACACAACTTAAGTCGTGTGGAGAAGCTAAGTTGTAATCCTGTTTGAAGGGTTGTAATGACAAATTATGTATGAATTCGTTGTGTTTATTGATCACATGTTGGCCATTTCAACCCTTAAGTTGTAGTGTGATAATTCTGTCTGAGAGTGGGGGGACGTACAGTCGACTTTGAACAACTGATAAGAGGTTTTTCATGGAATTAAAAGACTAAATGAAATTTTTTGTTTTTAAGGTTCGAAGTCGGAGTTGTCCTCTACTATAATACGGCAAATGCAATTAAATTTCTAAACAATTCGGCTGATGTGAAACGGTTCATGGTTCAATTCCTGTAAGTTATTCTGATGAGGTCAGTAAACATAGACAAACTTGATCTCATAACCGTTCTTAGTGAACTACAATATTTTCTACAATAATAAGCCATTTGCTCGCCAGAGGAAGCTGTCGTGAGGAAAATGGTTGCCTAAGTGTTCACGGATTATACGAAGATACCTACACTCTGGTCTTGGAATGCAGTTGGTCGAATAGAATTTCTATAAAAGAACCTTATTGCAGACCCTTTAAATGATGTCTTATTTAAAATTTAAGGCACCTTGATAGCGCTGTAAGCCATAAAGCGTATCTCGATGGCCTAAAATTGAATCCCAGCTGTTTCGAAAAATACTTGCGCCATGTAGAGCAGGATATTCTTACCCAAACCATGGTAAACTTATCTTAAAATTTTATTCACTTGTAGGAATTATTATTTGTTCTGCTATCGGCTGCAACATACTTACATATTTATTCACTCACAGTTTAAATATGTTGCAGTTTTTGTTTTTTTTTTTGCATTAATTTGCGTTAAGCAATTGCAATTATTTATAATTTTGATTTTTATCAGACAAATCGGTTGCAGCTACTGAATGTGGATTCCTACACATGCAACTGCTCCAACAAATGTTATTCCCTGTTACAGCAGCCAATGTAGCAGATGATACTGTTGTGTTGTGTTGTGTTGTATTGTGTTGTATTGTGTTCCATTGTGTTGTGTCTGTCGTTAATTATATTTAATGAGTAGAACAGAGACACAAAACGAATGAGTGCACATGAGTGGGTGAATTGTGTCTTATTATTGTTGTTTATGCACATGCCTGGATAATGAGTGGTGGGGGCGGTGATGGTTATAAATATTGTAATTTATTTGTTGTTATTGTTATTGTTATTGTTATTTTTGTAGCATTTTAACCCCTTCACTTTCATTAATAAATTGTTGTAATTATTATTGTAGTTATCATTTGTTGTTGTTGTTTGTGTTACTTTTGGGTGTATTTTTTTGTATGATAAGTTCAGTGTTCCGGCTTAATGCAGCGTAATGAGCAAATAATTGCAACAGTGGTGGGTAACAAGATGAGGCGAACATGGATACACACGTACATACACATTTAAGAATATGATTATGGAGAAATGATTGTAAGTAAATCATAACAAAGACGTGGTCTCTAGGCATTCATTTTATAGAAGGGGGGTTATTGACTTTCTAAAATAATGCTACTGATGCCCTGTTTTCTTCTGACAGGTTCATGTTATCCTAGAATTCTTAAGTCTTCTTAAACTTGGCATATCAATTTCCTTCCACATAGCTACGCATCTGTGCTATATGAACATGTGTGTACGCCAGCATATACATACGTATTCAATGGGTTGTCTGTGTGCTGTTGTATGTTGACTGGTTGCATTGAAAATTAACGCTGCCTTGTCTGCTTTTAGTAAGTAAGCAAGCGAGTAAATCACTGTAATTTTAAGTGTGTGAAGAGTACGTGATTACTTGGTGTATGCATTTCATTTTAAATAGGTTAGCAGTGCTTACAATAAAGGTCATTTGTCACCTCCAGGATGAAAGAGCGATAAAAAAATACAGAAATTAAGGAAGTAACAGACAGTTTAAGTTCAACTTTATGATACATTACATAGCATATTGTACTCATAAAGGGATTTTTATTAATAAATTATGATTTGTGGAGGAACATAACATAGCAGAAGATAACAAAATGAAGAACTGTCCTTAAGGACTTAGCTTTTTAATGTGAACATTTGTTAATTTTAAAGTGTCTGCCACCACATACTCAAGGAGATCTTTGTATCCATTGGACATGTCCTAGTGGTCCCTATACTATTCGTATTAACTTCGTATTCAATTCGTTGGTTTTGTAACATAATGTTCCCTGATCTGCGGTGTTTATCTCATGATCTTTCTAATTCTCTCTTGGCTTATAGGGCTGTATGTAATTTCGCTTCTATGTGACACAGTCTTCTTTAATTAGTATGTAAACGAAGTGTTAGAGCGCTGGAATGAAATGTTTGAATGCTATTCCCGTTGTGTAATGTATACATCATTTGGATTCCGGGACCCAATGATATCCCGGCCAACTGCACAGCGGATGAACTGACCAGACACGGCACGGCCATCGAACTCTCCGACGAGAGTTCTTGGATATTGGGTTCCTTTTAGGGACCTGCAAGCTTATGATTGGCAACGAGATTAAGGATTCTGTCAACCGCAGGTGGGCAGCTTCGAATATGGGCAGAATGGCGCGCATGATCTGACTGAGGCTGGATGGAGAGCGCACTGCTAGGCTGCTTAAACTCTAAAGAGACGTGCTCAGTACGGTCATTGGAGTCGTGACGGGGCATTGCATTATGGGTGTCCACGCGAAGCGAATTGGTGTGGCACACTTTGCAAATGATTTCTGCAGAAGCTGCAGAAACGAGGAGGAGGAAGAGACTGTTCTTCAGCTACTGGCAACATTCCCGGCACTATGTCTTGGTGCCTGCTATATCGTTGATCTGGGTGATTTGTCAAACACTGACGTCAGCAGTTTGAGTCGCTTCATTGGAAGCTCAGAGTGGTTCAAGGACTAGGGGATAAAGGACATGAACTGTGGTATCACAATGGGCCCCATGGGACCTAATCCGATTCATGGGTGGACGGGCACTTATACCTACCTACCTATTCCCTTTGTGAAGCACTGGTAGTACGACATTCCCCTAAATAGCTATGATTATTTACGTTTTTCTAGGGTATTCCTTTCCTTCTTGATGCTTTTCAAATAACACTTCCCCAGACAATATTCAAGGCTTTCTTGATTAGATTTCTTTCGGGGCCAAGCTTCAGGTCAACAATAGGGGACATATTCCGCGATTACCTTGATCGATCCGCGTGATAGTTATCGGTTAGTCTAGTATGGGTTCACAGCGTTTTTCCGGTTAATTATGTGACTGATCAACGTGCTACAAAAGATACATTCTTATAGAATACCAATCTATAGGTATGCGTATATGGATCGAAAGACAATCTGGATTTATTGCCAGACTCACCTGGCCTAAATTAGGTGCGTACCAATCAGTTATTTATATTGATTCGTAAGTACATTTCACACGATTTTGAAGTTGCCTTAGTAAGGTAGTGTGTTGACTTACTAAACCAGAGGTCGTGGTTAAAATCACCGCTTTGACAATATCCGAGGCTTTTGATGATTCTATAGAGTGTCAGCCTTATATGCATCTTCTGTTTGCTCTGAAACCCATCTAGTCGTACCGTAGGTTATTTCCTCCTTGTATACGTTATTAAACATAGTAATTGTTCTTCCTGTTTAATACGTTTCCCCTCATATTTGTTTACAATATTTTCGTTCATATTTGTTGTTTTCCTCGTTGTTTTCATATTTAAATTTTTTTTCACAATTTCCACCGCAATTCAATTACCGGCTGTCAGCCATAATTACGAATGAAATTTACAAAACTTTTGCTTCAAAAAAAAAAAAAAAAATTAACATCACGTGCAGATTATTGGCTAAAATACTGGTTTGTGGTGGCCAAAATTGCTACTCATTTGTGACTGTTGTTGTGATTTGTTTTTTAATTTTCATTTTTAAATAATTCCAAGCAGGGAAATAATAATATTTGTGGTCATAAAAAAAAAATGTTTTAAAGTCAAGTTATTGACGTAAATTTAAAAATAATTTTCGGTATTTACCTGTGTCTTGTACAGTAATGTCTTGTGGTAGCAGTCGGTCGTATCGTGTAATTTAAATTTTTGAAGGTTAAATGTCAATACATTCAGCCACAAATTAATGCACAAACAACTTTTTTACATTTCTGAGAAAGGGCTTAGAGTGCCAGCCATAACATTGTAGAGTATCGACCAGTGTGATGTGTACATACATATGTATGTACATGAACATTACATAGCCGTAACGGTCAGTTCAAAGGCGTTAACTGTATAGCACTTCTCATCTATCAATCAATGATACGCTTGCTGGTTTCATATCGAACAGCGCTTCCTCAAGCAGTGACGCTAAATGCAATTCGTCATAAGTTTTCTTAAAGCCAATTTGTTTACTAATCAGTAGCGTGGATGTTGCTGGGAATCTTTGCCTTCATGACCAAATAGTTATCAAACACTTGAGGAAATATTGGAACATAAAAAGTGGGCATGACCGGAAATCAATAAGACCTCGATATGAACGGAATGTCAGAAAATTTGGAGTATAAATGCATACTATAAAGCATTTATTTCCTTATTTATCTCTTCTGTTTACCTGACTACTGTGGTGTGTGTCCAGGCCGAGGATAGGTTAGGTTAGTGTGGTAGCTTCATACCAAAAGCTCACTTGAGCACGCATAGTGGCCCGTTGTGACGCCACAGGTGAACGCAGTTCCTGTCTGAGGTAATGGACTTAAATCTCGCTGTGAAGTTGATCCTGGATAACAGAACACCAACTACTCGTCCCTCTGCCCGCTGGGTGACCGGGGTTGTACCCGAAAACCTTCAGGTTCAAAATTGTTATCTCGACTCCCTTGATGTCAGTCTAATATTGGTTCATTGGGATATTCTATGTAATTGTGTGGCTTATGAACTTGCTACAACAGACACACTCCTACTGTCGAACATCATATTAGACGTGGAGCGTAGAGCGTGGTTCAAACCCCAACTCAGACATCTTCAACAAAACGAAAATTTTTTTTGTTTCTTTCGGCGACTTTCTTTCAGTTGTCTTTTGGCAAAAACTTAGATTAAGCCATGAAAAGTTTCTCAAAAATCTGTCGTTCGGAATCGACGATAAACTGTAGGTCCTGTCATTCAGGCCAAAAAACACACACAACATGAGTGGTGTGAGAAGATAGGTTGTAAACCTGACTAAAGGGTTGTAATGACCAATTACGTATGTATGTTGATACGTCTCTGTCTCTGTAATTATATTCATGTGGAGGGATGCGAAGCTTACTTGCAGATGTCTACAGTAACGGTGGTAAATTTGTTAAGAAGGAAAATGTTCACACCTGACTCGACGTATGACTTTTCTCTTCAGACAACGAAGTAGTAAGAATTCAGTCAGTCTTGTGTGAAGTCGCTTTGCATGTAAAGAAAACAGTCGTGGTTTGAAGATCACCGCTATACAGATCTAACGAACAAGTGTTGTTCCTTACGCAAAGGGTATGAGCGAACTAAACAAATTATTGTTACATACGTCAAGTTGTAAATAGTGGCACACAAAAGAGTTTAATTGAAACTAAACATCAATTTATTTTTGATTTTGTTTGCAATCGACGAACTCATATTCTAAACGTTTCTAAAAAGGTAAACACGTAACAATATATCACAACTAAGATGCGGGAATATAGAGACTGTGTTGTCCTATTTAAGTTTCCCTTGATGTTGAAATAAAAGTGAAAGTTTTTCTGAATTTTGTTTCAAAACCTCCTACCATAGTTTGCAGTCAAACAGAATATTTTTTCTTTTTTAATTTCTCTTTTACAAGTGAGTTCAGAAATAAAACCAAAAAAAAAAAAAGAAAATAACGAAAGTCTGACTTTTTTGTCACTGTTTTATGCCTTTTGCATACAACAAAGAGAAAATTTAACGTGAATTTTAAACTTTAACAAACGGAAACCAAATTGAAGGCTGCTCTGTAAAAATGGAATATTTTTTCTGCGATTGTGATTTAGGCTTTCACATGCATGTGCTATACATGCATACATATGTATACGAGTATGTATGAACACGCCTCAAATGAGTCTCTGTTTGATTGTGGTTGTTGTGTGGTATCAAACAGAAGAGAAGACTTTCATGTGTGTGCATTGTGTGTGTTGTTTAAACCGGTGTTGGATGTTTTCTTTATGCAACATTGACTTCTAAGAGCACGTGCTTTAATACTATTCGCAAAAAAACACAAACACAAACACAAACGCAAACAGTAATACAAAGCCAAAGACAAACTTTTCGAAATTTTTGTTTATTTTTGTTTGTAGTTTGTTTGCTATTTATGTTTGTCTTGTTGTTGTTATTGTAGGTGTTGAATTTACTTTGAAGAATTAAATGCCAGAGTAAACTGTTAGTTTAACAGTTGAAGAGAGTTTACTGTGGAGAGTTTAGAACTACGCAGCTGCCAGGAATGCAATGTTTTCGATGTTTTCCTTACTTGGCAGATTAATTTGAATTCTTGGAAAATTTATTTGAAAAAAAATATAAGAATGAAGAATAAATAATTTAAAAAATACATACATACGTAATAATTTAAAAAAAATTAATTCATTTTCTTAATACAATTTCTGTTGTTTTTTTTAAGTTTTTTTCTCTAGCCTTTTTCAATTTTTCAAAAAATATTTTTTTTTTAATTTTACGAACCTGCCTCAATATTTATTGCCTTTGTTTGGTTTACATTCGATGTTTTCTTTTGATTTGTTGTTGGCACTTTTCACTTTCTTGTTCCATTACCCTAATGGCTTACAGACACAATTCGTTTTCTTTTATTTTCGTCATCGTGTTTTGTATTTCGAACGCTTTTCATTTCACCACTCCAAACGAATGCTAATGATGATGCTTTTGTAACAGTTTTAATGCTTATAACAGCGTTGCCAGTAAGATATAAGTTTTCTTTTTTTGTCCCAGTAATTGTAAAGGAATGTCTAAAATCCATTAAAGGCCTAACAAAGTGTATTTTAGTTGGAGTGTTTGTGGCACGGAAACTGCAAAATTATTGTTATACAGTACAGGGTTTTGGAGACGTAAGGTATCCATTGTCTGACAGCTTTAGGCCGAACTGTCCTGTGGACAGAATCAGTAGAAGCTATGATTTTGGGACGTGCTTAGGAACGAGTCTTAATAGCAAAAGTATTAGGAGTTATCTGAAAGCTCTCTCTCACTCTTAAAACAGGGACTATATTGTGGTCTACACATTGGTCAAGAACGGATCTTGAAATAGGTGCTCCCAGAACGAAATATTCCAAGTTCATGGCGAAATTCGTGGGTTTCTTCCCAGTGGTGGTCTATGCCATCGAAAGACATTCTCAATTTAACTTGCAGAGAAAGTAAAAAGATGGAGACATAGCAATATTATCGGGCATTCCTTTGCCGTTAAATTGAAGATATTATGCAACCATCTGGTGAAGCTGAATTAGCAAGGTTTGCATCACAGTTTAAGACTCTGCTGGGTCTCAGATCATGTAGGAATTCCCCGCAATGAGCAAGCAAACGAGATTTTGAGAAGGGCAGTTTCCATGTCGTTTATAGAGTCAGAACTCCATGAGTCACTTGACTATCAAGAAAAACCTTGAGGCTGATAACCGATCTTCTTAGAGGGCACTCTGTACGCAGAATACATTTATTCAGAGTTGAAGTTGCCTCGAGCTTAACATATAGATTCTGTAATGAGATGAGAGGCCGCAGTTCAACCGGATATCAAACATCTCGGAAGAAACGAGATATGAGGCATATTTCTGGCAAATTGCCATGAAAGTTTTCTCAAAAAATCTGTAGTTCGGAGTCGACTTTAAAGTAAAATTATAACCTACATTTGAGGAGATAGGTCGTAATCCTGACTGAAGGGTTGTAATGAACAATTATGTACATATGTATGTATGTGACTCCGTGCAAAGTTCTGATATCTCTCAGTAGGAGGAGACATGATGGAGACAGCTTATAATGTTTCAGGGGAGTATATTAGATTGTATACACGCAATATGTATTTCTTTCCAATTCAAATACGTTTTTAACGGAAGTCGATCAAATCTAATTCTATTCACGATATTTACCCTAGCCTTAGATAATGTTAGATAATACCTTTTTATATCCTTAATACCCCATTTAATGAAATTTCAGATTTAAAATCCAAAATCCCTTTAACTGGCAACACTTTACGCCCCAAAACTGTTTCAGTAGAACAGCAAAAAGATTTCTGTTTTTGTAACACACAGCCATCCATTGTCGTTGTACTGATGTGATGTCGGTAATAACGGTAGTTTATAAGTGACAGTAAAATCAGTATGATGTTAAACGTAATGCGTAACGGTTGCTCTAAACGGCTAAAATGAAAGAAAGCCGCTAAAAAAATTGTTTTTGAATTAAAAAAGGATGCAAACAGAAATGTTTGCAAAGCTTAAAGGATAAGAAAATACGAATTAAATTGAAAATAAAAATAAAAATAAAAATAATAAAAACAAGATAATGTTATAAAAAATTATATAAAATTAAAAAAAAAATAATAAATCATTTCCTTTTTTTAAATTAATCTAGAAAGTGTAAATAAAAAAATAATAAAATAAATTATTTTATTCGTAAAAATTAAAATTTTAAAAATATATTTAAAAACATTGAATAATAATTATTGGTAGTGTTATCATATTTATAAATTAAATAATAATTACAAAGAATAATAATTATTTCTTTGATTTAATATATAAAAAATAAATAATAATAAATAAAGTTTTATTTAAAAAAAAACTAAAAAAAAAAATAATTCAAAAAAATATGAATTAAAAACTAAAAAATATAATCAAAAATAAAAAAATAAATTAAAAAATTTGTAACAATAATACAAAACTGTTTAAAGTTGCTTTGAAAAAAAAAAGTAAGAGACTTATTGTAACCACAAATTACTTCATGAATTATTTCCTTTGACATGGGAGTCAATGTTATCTTTTCGAAGTAGACAAATTAAGGTATTTTAACTCACAAATCAAAGACCAAAGGGTTTAGACACTGAAGTGGCACTTCTTCAAATGTAGCCCATTGAAATATACGCTTGGTATTAAAACGATTGGTTTATTGCCTTTACTTTATAGGGGAATAGTCTCGCAAAAAAACCTGTGTCTTTTTGAATGAGAACTGAGGAAACTTCCCAAACTCTGCTTAAGGTTCCAATTGAGTTCCTTGGTTTTAGGTTAGGTTTTTGGATATCCGAAAAAATTTCTTCTTAAACACACACATACATAATTTGTCATTACAACCCTTTAGTCAGGATTATAACCTAGCTTCACACACCACTTATGTTGCGTGTGTTAATTTTTATACATGAGTGGCGCGACCTACAGTTTAAAGTCGACTCCGTACGACAGGTTTTTAAGAAACTTTTTCATGGCAATTTTGTTTTTCATTCAGATTTTTGCCAGAAATCTGCTGAGAGGAAGTCACCGAAGAAATGTTTTTTCATATTTTAGTTTTGATTGCTGACCTGGGGTTTGAACCGTGGCCTTACGTATAATAAGCCAACACACCTACCTACTAGACTAAGGCGACTTCAATACAAAGGCTTCTAAAAAAAGGCGATTATCAAGAAGAAACTTTAATCGAATAACGTTTCCAAGTTATTGAAATTGGTAAAAGCCAGCTTTAAAGTTTTTTAATGAAAGAAAAGAATAGAAAACCAGCACCAGGAGCACATAGAATTTATTGACTGATACATATGTACATACATAATTGGTCATTACAACCATTCAGTCAGTATTACGACCTAGTTTCTCACACTACTTGTATTGCATGTGTTTATTTTATACACGAGTGGCATGACCTATAGTTTAAAGTCGTAGCCGAACGACAGATTCTTGAACAACTTTTCATGCCAACTTTATTTTTCACTCAGAGTTTTTGCTAGAAAACGTCGAAGAAATATTTTTTCATATTCCATTTTGTAGGTGATGTCTGACCTGGGGTTTGAATCGTGGCCTTATGTCTAATAAGCCAACATACCACCTACTAAGGCGATTTCTTATTGATAGAACATGTTTAGTGTAAGGTGGTTTTAAAAAAACCCTCATCTACGTAGTGCTATCAGTGTACTAGCGGTACTGCAGTGGAACCATATGGAACCCAAGTAGGCTGTGCAGTTGCACTAAGGCAATTGCGAATTTAAGCTAACAAAAGTCTTGTAAGAAGAGGCTTACTTTTAGCTTTGGTTACCAAATTATCTCTTTCGACAATTCTTTCAAAACTTTAACAAGCTGTTTGGTTTAAGCAACGACTGATTTAAATTGCTTTTGATAGGTTTTTTATTTTCGGAAAAATATATTTCTTTAGAATAATATTGGCCAGTATTACTGTTTGCATATGGAAAGATTTAAAGATCAGTGACCAGTCATTATTCTTTCAGTGAAAAATTGCTTTGTTTTCTGAAAGCAAAACTAAACTATTTGCGTTTTTCAGGACTCTACGGTATTTAAATTAATACCATTAAAAAGTTCTCTAGAGATAACATTTAATAGTAAACTATAGGTTCTAGATCTGGACTGTATTATTATGCATGCATAACAACTTCCACGACTAGTTCTCACACTTACTGTCTGGTTATTAAAGAAGTGTGTGATATTGTTTGTGGTATTGTCATGCTGGTAAACAGCACTTCCTCTTTTGGCCAATGATATGAAATCAATCGTGAATAATTGGCAATAGTAAGTACAAGGCACATAATTTCAATCCCATCAGCCATTCGGTATTACCCTTCTTTTTATCAATGCTAGTGTTGCCACCGATTTGGTAATTTCACTTTGCTTTGCTTATGATTTTTTCAAACATTATTATCGCACGTGTTCAATTTTTCCATTCACGTAATCTTTGCTTGGAAAATGACTCCATTTTAATTCGAAATGAAAATTTGAATTAGAATTTCCTTCTATTAATACATTAGGCCTCCAGACTTCAAGCTTTACTATGTATTCAGTTTTCTTTGACAATGGGCCTTTCTCATTTTTTCCAGAACTTCGTAGACTTTTTAAGCAATCATAGGCCATAGTGTAGTTAGTGCATCTTTCAAATGAAAATCATATCAGATCGAAAGCATGTAAATTAGTTCGTTTTACTATTTCTAATTTCGGTAAAGTCTACGTAAAATGATCAAAACTTTTTAACAGACAGCCACAGAATATCAATTTCTCATATTTACAGAACTTGACAAAAACTGCACTCATTTAAAGAACAAGCTATAGTGTTGCCAGATGCAATTAATATTACAAGAGATATTACATTTTACAGACAATTTGTAGCTGAAAGTTCTTAAATGCTCCACATTTGATTACTGGAACCAGAATGGATAGGAACTGGGACACATACAGTGGTGGCCACGAATTTAAGACACGACATTTTACTTCTACATTTGTGATAATTTTTACATCTTATCAAAAATATTTTAGGTCCATGATATTTTTCTTAAGATTTTAGTAATATTAGGAAGAGAAATTAATAATATTTTGCTGCCTATATTTGGTTAAAAATTTTTATTTACATATTATATAGATCAAGACAAAATGCTAGTCGGGATTTGATATTTCTTTGGCACAAGTGGTTTACGATGGGCAATACACCTACGCAAGTTTTTTTCATTTAGACATCTTCTTATCGCCCTAGACGAAATATCAATACCAAAATCCAATACAATTTTATTTTTTATTTTACTTGAGCTCGTGAAAGGATTATTAGCACCTACTTTAGGGTGTGGTTTTTCGGGCTCTAGGTTGCTGTTTGACATTTTTGGTGGTACTATGTTGCTTGATGTGGTCCAGCGCGTTGTAAATCTTGCATGTAGAACATTTAAGCAGCTTGGATATCTCCATTATTATTTTTCCATCAAATTTTAGTTGTTGGATCAGTTTTCGCTCGGCATCGGTATTCCAGGTACCTCTGACCATTTATAATTAAATATTTCTATGTATTCCAACATAAAATAAAATAAAACATTCGTTGCTCAACGTTTAGCTTCAAAAAACACCAAAAAATCAGTTAAAAACCAGATATTTCTGAAATGTCTTAAATTCGTGGCCAATTTCAAATAAACGTTTTTACAATAATATGATCAAAAAGCAACAAAATGTAAAAAGAAACAAAATAAAATAATGGTACTTTTTCTTAACATTACAGAGTACATAGAAGAATAAAGAATATCAATTTTGATATTACAGGATTGTAAATATTATCATAACCAAGTCAGTCATATGTCGTGTCTTAAATTCGTGGCCACCACTGTACATACATGATTGGTCCTTACAAGCCTTTAGTCAGGCTTACAACCTAGCTTCTCCACACCACTTATGTTGTGTGTTAATTTTTATACATGAATGGCGGGACCTACAGTTTAAAGTCGATTCCGAACTACAGATTTTTGAGAAACTTTTCCATGGCAATTTTATTTTATTCGTAGAGTTAATGCCAGAAATCTGCTGACGGGGAAGTCGCCGAAGACGTCTAATAAGCCTACATACTACCTAC
The DNA here is from genome assembly GCA_932273835.1 of Sarcophaga variegata. Lineage (NCBI taxonomy): Eukaryota > Metazoa > Arthropoda > Insecta > Diptera > Sarcophagidae > Sarcophaga > Sarcophaga variegata. Next base: position 11,368,757 of record OW026360.1, read on the forward strand.
TAGACTACGGCGACTGCAACAACGAACTGGAACAACGTGCGAAAATATTTTTGGCGGTAGGAAAGAAGGTTTTCTAGTGCTGCAAAGTTTAATTGTTGCTCTTTTTGTTTGTCGGGTCTCTCATAGAGAGCTTCCCATTTTTAATTTTAAATAAAACGAAGAGTGTGTTAGACATTGAAGTCGCCGTAGTCTAGTAGCTAGTGTCTTGGCTTATTAGAGGTAAGGCCCGGGTTCAAACCCCAGGTCAGACATCAAAACGAAAATATGAAAAGTATTTCTTCGGCGACTTCCTCTCAGCAGATTTCTGAGAGTAAATAAAATTGTCATGAGAAGTTTCTCAAAAATCTGTCGTTCGTGGTCGACTTTGAACTGTAGGTCCCGCTACTCATTGTATAAAATTAACACACACAACATAAGTGGTGTGAGAAGCTAGGTCGTAATCCTGACTGAAGGGTTGTAATGATCAATTATGTATGTATGTATGTGTTAGACATTCATCAAAATTTTTTTTATGGATTTGTTTGAATGTAAAAGTCTGATCAGTTGTTGAGCTACCAGGCATGAGTTTATGATACACGATTATGATTACGACCTAGCTTCTCATATCACTCAAGTTGTGTGTGTGTGTTCATTTTATACGTGAGTTGGAGGCCTACAGTTTAAAGTCGATTTCGAACGATAGATTTATGGAGAAACTTTCCATGGCAATTTTATTTCATTCGGAAAGTTAATGCCAGAAATCTGCTAAAATATTTGTTGCATATTTTGTTTTGTTGAAGATGTCTGGCCAGGTATATGAACCGCGGCCTTACGTCTAATAAGCCAACACGCTACCTACTAGACTAAGCCATCTAGTAGGTGTTGCAATATAACTCAGAGGATAATATATTCGATAAGCTTTCTTTTAAGTATCAATAAAATAATGTAAAGATTAGGACTAGGATCACCACTTATGCAAACATAATATCAATAATATGTAGAGTTGTGGTCCCAATTATTGTATTGCTTTCAGTAAATTTCATTCATTTTTATTCATTAAATTTAAAATGGAAAATTCATGGAAAAACTTTTAATGAAAAATCATTTTTCAAATTAAATCGTTTTTTTTTCTTCCGACAACCTTCTCTAAACGCCATGAATGTATTGGTATTTTCAATTAAAATTTCTAACTGTTGTTCAAATGTGCTTTTTAAATTCCTCAGAGTGTTACTGGTTTTAAATGAATTTCATTTCGTTTCTTTTGCAGGTTTATTCATCATTGTCGTCTTTTTGTTTTGTTTATAATTTTCTAAAGTGTTTGAAAAGCGTTTTTTCTGGTGTTCCGAAAAGTAAACAAAAAAACAAAAACAAAAAAATTAGAAAATAATTTCAAAAAAATAAAATAAAAACAATACAAACCCCATTAGAACGCAAAACAAAACCAGCCTGTGACTCACACACAATTTAAATACAACGTATTTCTCATCTCATCAACGTAATACACGAGAGAATTGCTTGCGAAGAGTAAGAATAAGACAGGAAACCGAAATACTTCCCTTAACCGCTTAACACGCGTAACGGTGTGCGTGTGTTCGTTTTTTTTGTTGTTGCTACTGCCGGTGTAAACATACGGAATTGTTTCCATTCTCGTGGCATTTCCCTAATGAGTTCTTAAGTGACTAATTATCATAAAAATCTACCACAGCTGCAGCTTATTCTGTTCCTCGTCTACAAATTGTTGCAAGAAACCGGACCAGAAAACCATCCCGCGAGAGTATTTGTTTAAAAATAAACTCCCAAGAAAAGGAAGAAAAAAAGGACAAAAAGGGTAAGTTTTTTTGTGATTATTTTTTCATTTACAAAATTATGTTTATGTGGCTGATTTCAAATCCGATTAAAAAATAAAAGAAAAACAGAAAGAAATAAATTTAATAAACAGGCGGGTAAATTAAATTCCAGCAACACCATCTGTTACTCCTTCTACAACTTTTTACACTTCCTTTTTACATGATGATGATTCTGCCTACCTACCTACTAGGTAGTGAATATATTTAGAAATAATAGACACAGGTTAGGTTAGAGGACATGTACTTGTATATTAAGACAAGTACAGTACCCGGAGGTCGAATTGACCCATTGTACAACGTCCTAGTTTCTCACATCACTTATGTTGTGTGTGTTAATTTTTATACATGAGTGGGGGCGACATACAGTTTAAAGTCGATTCCGAACGACAGATTTTTGAGAAACATTTTCATGGCAATTTTATTTTGTTCGCAGAGTTAATGCCAGAAATCTGCTGACGGAGAAGTCGCCAATGAAATATTTGTTTCATATTTTGTTTTGTTGGAGATGTCTGTCCTGGTATATGAACCGTGGCCTTACGTCTAATAAGCCAACAAGCTACCTACTTGACTAAGACGTCTAGTAGTGCTTGATACATACACAATAACTGTTGGACATTACAACCACTCAGTTAGGTTTGTGAACTCGTTTCTCACACCACTTATGTTGTGTGTGTTAATTTTATACATGAGTGGTGGGACCTACAGTTTAAAGTCGGCTACGAACGACAGATTTTCGAGAGAGGCAGTAGCAGAAATTTTTTTTTTCTTAATTGAAGATGTCTGAATAAGCCAACACGTTACCTACTAGACTATGAACAACAGTAGAAAACCAATCCTCCTTTTATCCATACCAGTCCAGCAGAGTCTAGCAACCCTAGCGCACTTACCCTTCTGAAGCCAACGCAGTTAAGCCTCCCTGTAAAAGTCGCCGTAGTCTAGTAGGTAGTGTGTTGGCTTATTAGACGTAAACCCAGGGTTCGAGCCCCAGGCCTGACATCAAAACGAAGTATAAAAAGTATTTCTTCGGTGACTTCCTTTCAGCAGATTTCTGGCAAAAACTCTGAGAGTAAATCAAAATTGCCATGAAAAGTTTCTTAAAAATCTGTCGTTCGGAGTCGACTTTAAACTGTATGTCGCCCCCACTCATGTATAAAAATTAACACACACAAAATGAGTGGTGCGAGAAGCTAGGTCTCAATCCTGACTGAAGGGTTGTAATGACCAATTATGTATGTATTTATGTAAAACGAGCGGGAAATACCCAAATTAAATGAGACACTGTAGCACTTAGGAGTTTGTAAGCACTATACCAGCCCTACCCAATTTCTTAGCAATCCAATTTCGTACCTGAATTAGCTTTAAATGATCCAAAATTTCCCTGAGCAGATATCTTCACTCATCAACGAGAACTGACATCATGATGACCTTACCTACTAGACAACGGCGTCTAGGATGGATGATACAGATCTTTTGCTTTCCTCGTGCAAGAACACTATTCTTGACATAACTAACGTGATGTCTTGATGTATCATTGACTCCACCTTGCTTGTTCTAGAAGACTCTTCTTCATGTTGTATATGGAATGTGGTCCGAAGAGTGAAACTAGCATGTTTTGTTTAATCTTATCTGAGTTTTTCTTCTTTCTATTTATCAATCTGATGGTAAAGTAGGCTGTATGATTTGCAGTTACGTTAAAAAAGATTATTTTTCCTAAAAGTGTGTTTTAAGTTAAGTTATCTCCTCTTTAATTAGATTAACTTTTTGATTTTCTAGCACTTAAATTGCCTGAGGATATCTTATTAGAATATTTTTTGTTTTCTTATCATATGCTCTACGAGCTTATCTTACAGAAAAATAGTAACACAGTACGTATGAGTAACAAAACATCATTTGGCTTAATTACGTATACTTACGTCTAAGGGGGTGGTATAATAGGATTCACTTAAACAAACATTAAATAATTAAATATGCAGATGATAACTAAAGAAACAAATTACGATGCTTGTATTGCATCAACACAACTAATTAGCAATTTAGAACATGTCTTCAGAAAGTCTATGAAATCTGGTCTCAGCTTTATTTAATGCGTCACATAATCATGAAAACAAAAATTCTAATACGTGAGATTAATTCAGCAATTATACAGAAATTGCCAGACATTTTAATAAAACTTAACAAAATAAAATGAATTTAAGCAATACTTTAAGGAATTTAAGCGCTTTATCAGTTGCCCAGGTATACACAGATGTAAGGCAAACAAAGGATAATTAAAAATCCTGTCTTAAAGTCTTCAGATGTTTTTCGTTTTTATTTTTGATTTCAGTTTAATGACGCACAGTTACAACAGCTACAAGAGCTACACGAGCTTTATGAGATGCGATAATAAATGAATGACACTTGAGCTGAGGTTGTTGAGTGAACGTTGTTAGTCTGTTGTCTGCTGCATACAATCTGCACGAATTTTTTTAGCGACGCATTTAAGTTTTATCTCTGCTGGAATTCTTCTTATCTTTCTTTTGCGTTAAGTAAACCTGTTCTCAACTTGTAAGGCCCCATAAATTTTTCTTACATTTTGTTTTTGTTGCTGCTGTCGTGGTGCTCATTGTTTGGTTTTTGTTCACAGAAACCAAAGAAAAAAAAAGAAACGAAAAAGTTTTCAAAGCAAAATCTACAGTTAAAGGTAAAATGAAACGTTTGAACAACAATTGCTCACAAACAGTTCTTTTGTCAACGTTATTGCCATGACATTGAAACCAAACCAAAGCACAGACACACACACACTCCCATAAAAAGAAAAGAAAAGAACATCAACCGCCTGAATGAATTGCTTGGCATTTCGTTGTCAAACTTTCAAAGAAAGTTGTGCCCGTTCAAATTGATTTCGTTTTTATTTGTTTTTTTGTTCCTTACTTTTCAGGTGAATAATACAATGAACTGTCAGTGATGAGACATAAACATTTTATCAACGTACAACACTGATGATGTTCCACATCACCTGAACACAATGTTTAACGTTTAAATTTATTTCATGATTTAAGTGTTGAAATTTCAATTTGCAAAAGACTTTGTAGAATTCTTGAAGTGTGCAATTGTAGCAGAAACTTAAAGGTTACGAACACACATTAATTTTGTGTCTTATAATATAAGCATCAATACTTAAATGAAAAGAGGCATTAAAAAAAAACTTTCTTTTTTTTTAATACGAATCTGACTGAAACATTTAAGTGATGTTTCCAATACCTCGCACTTTTTAAATACCCCTTCGAAGATAACTCTTCCTGAATTCTTTGGTTTGACTGCTTTTAGCCTGTAACTGATTCAGGTTTCCTTCATTCTTTACAAGGATCTTTGACAGTTTTTAAAACGTTTTTATAAAATTTTAAAGTTTTGCAACGAAGTAGAGCATGTGCCTTCTGGATATTTTGTATGCTGCTACCGATTGAAACTGTCACTGCTTTGGCCACACAGCAAAAAAAAATATTTCACTCAGGCATTAAGAGTGAAAGTGTTTCACCAAAATTGCTTGAAATCTGATACAAAAAAAAATGGAATACAAATCTTGGAAAATTTGAGGTAGAGACCAGTTCCGAAAGTGAAGCAAAACTACGTAATCGATGTGGCATAGTTACTTACTTAACTAGTCATTACAACCCATTAGTCAGCGTTATGAAGTCTTATGAAGTATTAAAGTCGCCGTAGTCTAGTAGGTAGTGTGTTGGCTTATTAGATGTAAGGCCACGGTTCAATCCCTAGGTCAGACATCAAAACGAAATATGAAAAAATATTTCTTCGGCGACTTCATCTCAGCAAATTTCTGGCAAAAAATTTCGAGAGTAAATAAAATTGCCATGAAAAGTGTCTGAAAAATCTGTCGTTCGGAGTCGACTTTAAACTGTAGGTCCCGCCATTCATGTATAAAAATAACGCACACAACATAAGTGCTGTGGGAAGATAGGCCGTAATCCTGACTGAAGGGTTGTAAGCCTAATCAGAATAAGAAAGAATTGCTTTTTGGAATTCGTTGAACATAGCATTCTTGGAAAAAAAATTTTAAACCTAAACAGAAACCATCTCTGGAATTTTCTAGGGTCTCTAATAAACTGGGTTCATTATTCCATTTTTTTGTTTACATGTTACGAAAGTTTGAGGCGCCAATATCACCCATGAATTCATTCGATCAATTATTGCGCTGGATTTGTTGTTAGCTTCCATATCTCCGTATTAAGGATAACGAATGCTACGTTATTTTATCCACCGATGTCCCGTGCATTCTCTCTAGAGTCTGTAAATATGCGACATAGTCTAGTAGGTAGTGTGTGGGGTTATTAGATATAAGACCTTGGTTCAAACCCTAGGTCGTACATCTCCAGCAGATTTCTGTCAAAAACTGAAAATAAAATAAAATTGTCATGAAAAAAATGTGTCGTTTGGAATGGAGTTTAAGCTATCGGTCCCGCCACTCATGTATAAAAATTATCACACACAACATAAGTGGTGTGAGAAGCTAGGTCGTAATCCTGACTGAAGGATTTTAATAAACAATGAAAAATGAAAATATGCTTATAACTCCACCCGATATATTCCAACATAGTTCTACAGTAATCGGGTGATCAACCATAGTGTCTTGGCGAGCTCGTGGTTCAAAACCTGGCTCAGCCATCTCAAACAACACAAAAAATAAAAAAATATTTCTTTCAGCAGCTTTCTGGCAAAAACTCTGATTGTAAAATAAAATTACCATGCAAAGTTGATGAAAGATCTGTCATTAGGAACTGACTTCAAACTGTAGGTCCTGCAACTTATGGATAAGACCTATGACATGGAATTAGTGAGAAGGTTGTAATCCTGACTAAGGGGTTGTAATGACCGATTTTGTTACGTATGTATGCTTTTCCAACTCCCATGTTGTGTGGGTATCAGTTTTATTTACGCTAAAAATTAAAAGTCTGTCGTTTGAAGTCGATTTTAAACTGTTGGTCTTAACACTCATGGATACAATTGACAAAAACACAACATGAATGGTGTGAGAAACTAGGTTGTAATTCTTACTAAAATGTTGCAATGATTGATTAAGTAAGGAAGTATTCAACCCTCAAGTAATATATGCAGTGTTTGTCATCTGCTCTTAATCTCATACTTAAACATTAAATCTCTCACATTTCAAACTAACTTTTTCGTCATGCTTTGGGATGCTGAAAAAGAGCCAAAATAAATATTTTTAAGCACTTCACATATTTTAAAATATGACTCTCTTAAAGATACTGATTTATTCTATTGCTTCTTAAGATTTTAATTAAAATTCAAATCAAAAAAACAAAATTGAAAAAAGAAAAAAATATTTTAAAGCCAGTATTTGTTTGCATTTTTAAACATAAAGTTCTTCCAGTCACCAACACATGTTTTCTTTTGAATGAAAGAAAAATTTATTCATAGACTGATAGAATTTTGACGCCATGTATGCATACATACATATGTACATATGTATGTATGTGTTCGAACAACACTATTTATGAATGTATTCGCATGTATGTACATGTGTAAACAATTTTTATCTTAAAAAATAATTCAAATTCAAGAACAAAATCACGAATCAAATTCAAAAACTTGAAAACAAAAACACTCAACACACTTTTCAGTGTGTAAACAAAATCTGTTTATACTTGAATTAACATTGACAAAAATTTAGTTTTAAAAACAAAAACAATACCACCAACAACAACATCGAAAACAACATATAATAACAGTGACAACAACAGCAACAACAACAACATTACCGTAAATAAATAAGTATTTATGAGTACAACAATACTAAGACCAAAGAAGAAGACCTAAAAAAATTATGTCAAACATCTTTCATACAACAATAAACATCGAGTATGCAATAGAGCGAGAGAGAGAGAGAGAGAGAGAGGGAGAGAATCTTATACGTATTTACATTCATATTTTGTGTTCTTTGCTTATCGTCGATATATTTTTGCAAAATATACTCTCTTGACATACTAAAGAGCACTTCTCTTCTCTCGTACATATATTTTGTTTTTGTGTGGCAACAGCAATAAATAAAATTAAAATGGCTTAAATCGATGGTAATTGTTGTTGGTTTCATTGTAAAACCAGGTCAAGTCTTAAATAAAATACATTGTGACGTGATTGTAATTGTACAAAACATACGATAGCTTAAGTAATATTTAAATATTTATCAGTAATCGATTATGTGGTAATTAAACACACACAGAGAGAGAGAGAGAGAGAGAGAAGACAATTTTGTTTTTCAAAATTACATTAACGTTGTAATAGTAAAGGCTTATGGCTATTGTACTTATGTTGGTAATATTTAAAGAGGCTTGTCTAGCCTTTCAACAAATTTGTAGTTGGCTTTGAGATGATGCGCTACAGAGGAGTAAGGGTCGTAAGAAGGCCTTTAAGCGGAGGATGTCAAAACAAATTTCCTTTAAAGATAGATTACAGGTTGATTACAGGTTGCAAATACATCGATGTACATACATAAATAGATATTTAGTCATTACAACCCATCTGTCAGGATTATGACGTAGTTTCTCACACCACTTATGTAAATGCCATAAGAAGGCCTTTAAGGGAAGGAAACCAACCAATTTCCTTTAAAGTTAGATTAAAGGCTGATTACAGGTTGCAAATATATCGATGTACATGCATACATACATATTTAATTATTACAACCCATCAGTCAGGATTACGACGTAGTTTCTTCACACCACTTAAGTTGTGTTTGTTAATTTTATACATGAGTAGCGTGACCTACAGTTTAAAGTCGAATCCGAATGACAGATTCGAAACTATGCGTGGCAATTTTTATTTACTCTCTCAGATTTTGCCAGACATCTGTTGAGAGATAGTCGCCGAAGAAATATTTCGTTTCGTTCGAAGTGTCTGACCTGACATAAAACATGGCCTCACGTCTAATAAACCAACGCACTACCGACTTCAAACTGAAACGATGTACCGGTTAACAATATTTAAAAAAATTAAAGCCTTCTAAGCAGACTGGTTCATTTATACATCCTTTTTTCCAAATTTCTGATAATACGAGTCTACGTGGGCTCTAAGAGCGGCTAATGCATCAGTCCATATACCTTGAAAACAACCTTGGCCGCGCCATCATTGTCAACGACGAGCAACCTCTTCACACGCAACGCTTCTTCACACAAGACTGGCTGAATTTTTACTAATACCGTTGTCTGCTTTGTCTTGCCTTTTATATCGCAGGGTAAACAGTCTGATGGATGCTCTTGAAGGAGAATGACTTCGCGTTCTCAAAATCTCTGTAAATGTAAACATAGTTGTTTGTGTATTTTGTTTACATTTATTCTGGTAATGTTTGTTGTTGCATCTTGTTTACTTGTCTATCGCCTTTTTTTTGTACTGATGTATATTATATTTATATATTTTTGTTTATTTGTGGATCATGTAAACAAGTCCATTGTTTTTGTTTTGGTAGCATTTGTTTATCATTTTAATGTTAAACAATGTAACACCATTTACATTTTCGTAACAATATTATGAACTAGCCACTCAGATTGTGTGATTTGATGCCGTTATACTCTTTCTTGTGGGGTTTTCTTTATACGCAGCTGTATGCGAATAAGATACAAGCTCTAGGCCAATCCAACCCCTGCCAGCGGTAAAATTCAGGTTGATTTATTAGTCAGAGTATGGGAAAATTGTGCATTTCTGATACATTTTGGCTAGAGAAGCTGTGATGGACATTTGAATGATGTTATAAGCATGGGGCTTCATTAGGTCTTTCAAATGATTTAAAAATTTTCGGTGATATCTCGCAAGCATTTTGTTTTACTCAAATTTAAGAATGGAAAATGCGTAAGGAATGTATCATTATTTGAAAATACGTACCAAAACGTTTCAGGAAAGTACTAAAATAATAACTACGTAGGCGTATGATTCATATTTAATATTAATTCCGCAAATATTACTCATACGTATTTGGCTGGGTGTGATAAATATTTTTCATGACTTTTTTAAAGTCTGTAGCAAGACTTTTAAAACAAATTTGAATTAATGAACGAACCAATATTGGTATCAAGTAATATTTACGTTGATATTGAATATGACTCACGGAATTGTTATAATTACAGCACACTTACCACAAAGGCTTTTGATGTCTATTTTCAATCAACTTTTTATGCCAAAATGAGACATTGCCACATAGCTTCTACGAATTTTTATGGCACCAAAGCTATAGGATGCTCGACTTTGAAGTTGACCAGTTCAATCAAAAGCAACACGGTTACCTTTCATCTGAGTGCCTATTTTTTCTGTGGATTTGAAAAGTATTTTTTTGAAAGGCAATATGTACAGTCCGGATTTCAACTTAGTTTATCATACCACTTATGTTCATTGTGGTAATTTTATACATGGGGAGTGGCGTGATCTACAGTTTAATGTCGACTCCATAAGAAAGATTTTTGAGAAACTTTTTCATGACAATTTTATTGGCTCTCAGAGTTTTTTCCAGACATCTGCTGAGTGGAAGTTGCCACAGAAATACTTACTTAATTGGCCATTAACAACCTAAGTAAAGGATTTGGCCTGGCGCAACACGTCCTTCCAGGCGCCTCTGCTTCTTGCGCGCCTACGCCAATTGGTCACACCAATCGATGACAGGGCTTCGTCGTTTTGGTCCTTCCAAGACATACAAGGTCGTCCTCTACGCCGACTTCCGCAGATCCCCCTCATCAAATACCCGTCTCGCCGGAGCATACTCCTCTATTCGAACGACATGGCCGAGCCAGCGCAGCCGCTGGATATTAATACGCTGCACAACGCCTATGTCATTGAGGAGCTCATACAGCTCACTGCTGGATCGGATGCGGAGATCATCGCCAACTCCTACGGAACAGAAGATCTTACGTAGAACTTTTCTCTCGAATACATACTCTCAAGTCTGCTGCATCAGTGCTTAATAGGGACTACATACATACATAATTGGTCATTACAATCTTTCAGTCTGGATTACGATCTAGTTTCTCACACCACTTATGTTGCGTGTGTTCATTTTATACATGAGAGGCGAGACGTTAAAAAGTATAATTCGTAGCCCAATTCATTGCTATTTTCGTTGGGGAGGTGTAAATACACTCATAATTTGGTCTTTAAAACCCTTCAGCCATGATTACGACCTAGTTTCTCACACCACTTATGTTGTGTGTGTTAATTTTATACATAAGTGGTAGTTTTAAAGTCGATTCCGAACGACAGATTTTTTTTGAGAAACTTTTCATGGCAATTTTTATTTACTCTCAGAGTTTTTGCCAGAAATCTTCTGAGAGGAAGCTGCAGAAAAAATACTTTTTGTATTTTTTTTTTTATGTCTGGCCTGGGGCTCGAACCCTAGCTTTACGTCTAATAAGCCAACACACTACCTACTAGACTCCGGCGACTACCAGGGCAACCGGTGCATATTAATACGCTGCACAACGTCTATGTCGTTAAGTAGCTGATACAACTCACTGTTCGGATTGGGTGTGACATGGCCGAACCAGCACAGCCGCTGGATATTAATACACCGCACAACGTCTATGTCGTTGAGGAGTTCATACAACTCACTGTTGGATCGGATGCGGAAATCATCGCCAACTTGTACTGGACCGAAGATGTTACGTAGGACTTTTCTCTCGAATATGTACTCTCAAGTCTGCTGCATCAGTGCTTAATAGGGACTACAGCGGCTACAATGTTAATTTGAATCGCTTTTGTATTTCGCTTTCATTTCATAAAGTATGGGAATACATAGAGTTTTTAGAATTCTTTAAGTAAATCTATTTTCGTTTTTCATTTTTTTTTTTCTACTTATACCTGCTTTATTTGATAGGGGATTTTGCCATAAATTGCCATTTGCTTTAAATATTTTTTTTATTAATTTTATCTTCTTTTAATATCCAATCCCATATATTGCATGCTTCCCTTAACTGGGGAAATAAAAATTCCCAACTGAAAACAAAGTAGCAAACAACAGTTTTGTCTCTTGAACTCCCTTGATGGGACAACAAAAGCCTGTCCCTGTTGAAATTCAATTTAAAAAGCAATTTTATGGGCCTACTTTATTCAAAGCCAGAAAGAAGATTTATTCAACTGTAATAAATATTTTAAAAAGAAAATTTAATTTTTCAAGCACATTTTATTTAATTTAATTTCATTTTCTAGGCATTTTCTCTTAAATGAATAAAAAAATAAAAAAACAATTTTTATTTATTTTGCTTTTGATCATTTCATTTTATGGTTATAAATTGTTAAATTAAATAAAATAATTAATAATGCAAACAATACTTTTGCAAATAAATGCAATATTTTAATGGTTATTAATTTTTAATTAACCATGAACTGGCCACGTGTTCTTCTAAAGCCCATTAAATTTTATGGGAATTTAATGCCAATGTAAGGCGTAAAAAGAGAAAATAATTTCAAATTTTTCCTCGTTTATGATGAGGAGGGTGCGGTTATTGAGTTTAAAGGTTAAATTTAATATCCATTTAAGACGATAATAAAACACAATACAAAACAGCCATTACAGATTGTAAGAAGATGGTAATAAAAGCATGAGACTTGCAATTACCTTCGAAAATTTATGACCAGTTGTGTGTTTAGCTAACACAACGTTTATGGGCTACAATGCATTCAAAAAGAAATACCGCAACAACAGCAACAACAAGACAAACAACCAATGCCAACATCATTTGCATAGTAATGAATAGTATGGAGCAAGTACCTACGTATACGTATACGTAACGTATTTAAATTTAAACTGAAATGTATTTGGTGGTCCCTTAAGGCCATAAAAATGAATGTTGAAGTTCACAAATTCACCTTCCATTTGCAATGGCAAACGTAATAAAAACAATGAAATTATTTGCAAGATTTACACGAAATATTGTGGAACAGTAATAATGTTCCATCAAAAAATGGTTAATTAAGCAAAAAACGAATTCTTTGGTTTTATTAATATGAAAACCTCTTTAATGGTTTATTAGCAGCATATTAAATTAAAAGTTTTAAAATCAAAAATTTTCAAAAATTGCTGCAGGCTTTCGAAAAAAATCACGAAAAATATTTTATCACCCACTCATACGTATGAGTAATATTTACAGAAGATATTGAATATGACTCATACGCCTACGGTGTTGCTATAACTTCAGTACCTGCCTGAAATGCTGTGGGTATCTATTTTCAATCAACTTTTTATGCAAAAATAAGAAGAAATTTAATTGTTTATGTTGCTGCCACATAGCTTCTAGGATAACACGAGTCATTTCGATCATAAACAATATGCTGCTGATTTATTCGAACAGATTTGGATCAGGACATTATAAAAAATAAACTTTTACTGGTACAGATTAAGAAATATTTCTCAATAAAACTTGTGTTTCGGAGTCGACTTTGAACTGTAGGTGCTGACACTCACGTATAAAATTAACACCCGCAACATATGTGAGAAGATGGGATGTAATCCCGACTGCAGGCTTATAATGACCAATTATGTATGTATGTATATATGTATGTATGTATGCATGAGTCAGATTATGTTTGAAGTCCAAATTTATAATTAAAATTCGGTTTTACATCGACTTTCTTGGACATATTTTATTGCCCAAGCAGTAAAGGCCACTCAAGATTGCCTATTCATTCTACTTCAAGCTGTGTCTACTTCAAGCGGGCCTTATGGTGGTATCGTTAGGTTATGTTAAGTTAGAGGACGTATACTTGTCAATTAAGACAAGTACAGTACCTGGAGGTCGAATTGACACAGTGTACAACGTCATAGTTTCTCACACCACTTATTTTGTGTGTGTTAATTTTGTACATGAGTGGTGGGACCTAAAGTCGACTCCGAACGACAGATTTTTGAGAAACTTTTTCATGGCAATTTTTATTTTATTCGCAGGGTTTTTGCCAGAAATCTACTGAGAAGAAGTCGCCGAAGAAATACTTTTTGTATTTTGTCTTGATGTCTGGCCTGGGGCTCGTACCCTGGCTTTACGTCTAATAAGCCAACACACTACCTACTAGACTACGGCGACTTCATGGTGGTATCGTTAACTAAAAACAATATTTTCTGAGAAAATGTAACAAGTTATTGCATTGAATGTGTTTTTCTTTTTTTTTTTGTCTTAATTTTTTCAAATTTCAATAATTGTAGAGGATTAATTCTCCCTCCGAAGAATTTCCCTGGCCTCCCAGAGATTATAAGATCAACATAATTTGCAAGTCAGGGAGTGACAACTCTTGAAAAAGAGCTATAAGCCCCGGTTAGCCAAACGTCTACTGAACGTAATGGAAAGTACGTTTGTTTGCAGGATATGAGTAGCGATATAAATGCCTAGCGAAATTACATTACGGTTCGGTAAGCGCTCTCATTGCTTTCCGTATTCGAAAAACGCACGTACGCTCCGTTACGTTCCGTGGACGTTTGGCTAATTGGGGCTTTAAACTCGTTTTTAAGAGTTGGCACAGACTGACTTGCACATCATGTTGATTTTATAATCTCTGTGAGGCCAGGGAACTTCTATGGACGGAGAATGTTAACAATTTTAGAAATTCGAAGAAAAAAAACCCAGAAGCGACTTTGTGTGCCTTATAAGGTATTTACATACGTCATGTTTGGGCTTTCTATGGCTTCTTTGTTAGAAATTAATTTGAAATTTAATTTTATTTGTAACATAGTATGTGTTAAAACATATTTACACTTTGTTTTTCATTAATTTTTATTTTTTTCTGTACAATATTCAGAAGACAACAAATTTATTCATTCATTAATTGCTTTTCATTTCAAAAACTTTTTTTGATCTTTTTTTTTTTTCTTTGAAATCTTTGTTGGTAACTAAGAAATCCCTTAAAATGTTGACCTCCTTTACAAAATTTTCTATTCATAGAGATTCAAAGTGTAAAACGTCAAAAACGTCAACAATTATGGCACTTTCAGTTGTAAACGATGCTCAAGTATTTTATTGTCGCTGTGGCACTGATTAAAAATATTGTTTTGCCTCCACCACCATCATTGACTCATTAAAAATAGAATAGTTTTTTAGACAACTAATGGGGGATTGAGGTGGAGGGATAGGGGTAGCCAAATTACTATTTGAAGTATTTTGTTGTTTTCAATCAGGGGAACTTTTTGTATGTAAATCTGTATTTTATTCATTCGTTCATTCACTCAATCATTCATTGAAGCTTATTCATTGAAGAATTGTATTTAAAAATGTAAAGCATACAGGAGGAAATTAGGGAAAAACGAAAATAGAAAAATAAAAACAAAAAACAAAACAAAAATTGGAAAATTGTAATGAAAATATTGTTTACATAGACACGGGTGAATCATGATGAAAAGTTAAGCCAAGGATAAGTACCATTGGTTGATAACAAATAACAACAGCTCAGTAGCGAAACGGAAAACAAGTTACAAAATTTAAAAAACAACTTAAGGCGACTACTTAATGCCTGTACGCTGCTTATTAGAAATTATTTGATGATGGTTTGTTGTCTTCCTATTAAAGTAAGAGACAGAGAAGTTACGGATTCAACAAGAAGGAACGTGTGAAAGTATTTTCGTTCTTGCAAGAATTTTGACGGAATCAGGATCCGTACACACATACATATATAAATAGTCATAACAACACTCGAGTCAGGATTACGACCTAGCTTCTCCACAGCACGTATGTTGTGTGTGTTAATTTTAAGATGGGACTTACAATTTAAAGTCGATTTCAAACGACTGATTTTTGAGAAACTTTTTCATGGCAATAAAATTCACTAAAAATCACTCTCTAAGTTTTTACCAGAAGTCTGCTGAATTGAACCGTGGCCTTACGTCTAAGTCGCCGTAGTCTAGTAGGTAATGTCCTGGCTTATTATACGTAAAGCCAGGGTTCGAGCCCCAGGTCGCACATTAAAAAAACAAAATACAAAAAGTATTTCTACGGCGACTTCCTCTCAGCAGATTTCTGGCAAAAACTCTGAGAGTAAATAAAATTGCCATGAAAAAGTTTTTTAAAAATCTGTCGTTCGGAGTCGACTTTAGACTGTAGGTCCCACCACTCATGTATAAAATTAACATACACAACGTAAGTGCTGTGCGAAACTATGACGTTGTACAATGATTCTATTCGACCTCCGGGTACTGTACTTGTCTTAATTGACCTCTAACCTAACCTAACCTTACGTCTAACAAGTCAACACACTACCTACTAGACTACGACGAATACATTGGGAACCTTAAGGACTGTAAATAAGTTGATGCTTTACGACTGCGACTTATCGAGATTTATTCCATCTAAATTATCACGGATGCTTCGAAACTAAATGAAGATGTGTGCGCCGGCACATATAGCTCTCATGATGCAGTATCCTTACATCATTACAGCTTCTTTCAGGTAAAAGGCTTTACCATATAGCTCTCAGTGTACTGTGTTCTAATATAATGTCCCGTAAAACGACCTACGCCTGCCGCGAGGCTCATAGCAGTAGCTTCTACGGCTTCTGCAGTAGTTTTAGACACAAGAAAGAGGCGAAAACTGAATTTTATCTTTTAAGTACATGTAAGGTATTTCCAAACTCAAAGGGTATGTACCAGAGATCAGCAATGAGTATTCAAAAAGATGTATAGAATCGAATCATACTCATAATTTCTGATATTTATACCCATTCATACTTATTTTAATATCATACTCATACTACTCATATTCAAAGTTTGAAGTACTCATCATATTCATACTTAACAACATGTATGATGTTGTTGGTTTTCACTCTTCATGATACAACATTTACAAGAATCAGAAAATAAGTATGATTAGCGTACGAACACTAAAATACTCACTAAAAGGTTGTGTGTTAGCTCTGCTTGCTGCTCTGCTCTGACTGTAAATGTTGATGAATGATTCGAGTCACTCGAATCATTTATGAGTATTATAAGTATTTTTCTAAATTTATGACTCTGAATGAGTAGGCTTATGAATCAAACATATTCCGATTGGCATTAGTTTGATGTTAATGTTGTACTCATACTCATTGCAACCTTTACTTATAAATGAACATTGTAGTGAGTACGAATGAATCAGAATAGTTGAATTTCAATCCTGTTGACTCACTTATAATCAAAATTTCATAAGTAATTGCTTATGAATAGCGAAAGAACGATTCATTGCTGATCTGTGGTATGTACCAAGTGAACTCTTACACCGGCTGGTTATGTATGGTGTGAGTTTGATGTCAAGGTTGTACTCATACTCATTGCAACCTGCACTTGTAGATCAACATTGTAGTGAGTACGAATGAATCAGAGTACATAGTTAAATTTCAATATTGTTGGCTCACTTATATTCAAAATTTCATGAGTGCTTATGAGTAGTGCAAAAACGATTCATTGTTTATCTCTGGTATGCGCCAAGTGTACTCTTACACTGCTTGGTTATGTATAACGTAAATTTTGTTGTGCTTATATCTACAGCAGGTTAAAGTTGTCTCGACCCTATACAGGTGGCTTCATTGTCTAATCTTTCCACTGCAAATGAGTAAAGTTTGTGTTTGACCCTCTGCATAGAAATGCCAATCTCACTTTGAAGTCTACATAATTCTATGTTACGCTAGCCTTAGAGTCGCTGCAGTGTAGAAGGAAGTGTGGTGTCTTAATAGACCTGAGGCCATGGTTTAAATCCCAGGTATAGACATCTCAAACAAACCATACTCCGGTATTACTCTGCGATACTCTGGTATTTTAAACATCATATGCAGGTTAAAACGCCCTAGTTTAGTAGGTAGTGTGTTGGCTTGTTAGACGAGAAGCCACGGTTCAAACCCCAGCCCAAACATCTCAAACGAAACGAAATATTATGAAAAAATATTTCTTCGGAGCCTGCCTCTCAGCAGATTTCTGTCAAAAACTGTGACAGTAAAAGTAAAGTTGCCATGAAAAGCCTCTCAAAAATCTGTTGTTCGGAGTTGACTTCACACTGTAGGTCCCGCCGCTCATGTATAAAAATAACACACACAACATAAGTGGTGTTAGAAGCTAGGTTGTAATCCTGACTGAAGGTTTGTAATGACCAATCGTGTGTGTGTGTTCGAGTCTTTGAAAGCGCAACAGGTTTATATTCAGCGTCCTCGTGCTTAGGATCTAAATGAGCGTAACTGTGGAATATTTCGTATGCTTGACCAACCTCAGGTCGTACTTAACCGATTGTAGCTTCTGACATGCTTTTGTTTTTGTATTCTTTTATTCAAAATTATTTCGAAATGAAAATTTGTTATTCTGTTGTAATTTTGCAAACATTTTATATCCCTACACAGTAAAATCGTGTATTAAAATGTAAGCTGGATGCTGTGCCAGCCCTAAAGCATTGGATTTAATCTCAGATTAAAGGAGGAAATGATTTCACGAAAAACTCTTGCCAAAGAATTTTTTATGCAATCATTTCGGGGGTTTTTTTTTCCAAAAAAGAAAAGAAAAAAAAATCGAAAATGAAAATGAAAACCAGTAGAGGCAAATTAATAAACAAAATGGATTTGAATAAATAGAAAAACAGAGGCAAAAAACAGGAAAAATAATGGAAAAATAAATAAACAAATAAATTCATGAATATTTACAACAAAAAACACAAACAAAAAAAAAAATAAAAAAATAAAACATCGATAACATTTCAATTTGTAGAGAATTTGTTTCGTATTGTATTTCAGTTGAAAAAAATTTGTATTTCGTTTTAAAAATTTAAAAAATTTTATTAGAGGAAGTCACCGAAGAAATATTTTTTCATATTTTCGTTTTGTTGCAAAGGTCTACCTGGGGTTTTGCCCCGTTTCTTCACGTCTAATAAACCAACACACTATCTACTAGACTACGGGATCATGTCTGTCAACGGGAGTGTATGAAATTTCCATGAAAAATTTCTGCAATTTGTCGTTCCGCATGACTGTTAAACTAAAGATCACGCCCCTCATTGTGATAATTAACACACCCTATACGTGTGGTATGTGTGGCGCAAATTGAAAAAGCTGGAGTTCTTCAGTAAATGCCTTGTATCGTCCATGTATCTATTGTAGCGTCGATATTTATTGCACCCATTGTGCTAAAGCATTCCATTCATTTAAAAAGGAGCTCATAAAGCGGGTAATGTCCCTTATCCTAACTAAAGACAGTTCCACTAAGATACTAAGCAGCTGTACATTAAGTTAGTTTAGGTTGGCGGGTAACTTGCCGTTCACAGGCTAATCCACTCGGTGGCCCATGTAGCCATTGTGTTACTGAGTGTAATGTAAGCTCCCTTGTCATGATACATTAGTGGCGGTTTTGATTCATCCTGAGCTTCAGATGCCATAGTGGCACGTTCGCTACCATGTCTAGATCTTCAAGTATTCTGTCACCCACAAACTGATGATGTCTGTTTTGAAGTGCAGGACACTCACAGCAGTACATTAAGAGACGAATAATCTCTTCCTCCTCGTTCGAGTCGCTTAATCAGTGCCCGTGCCTCCCTATTATGCAAATCCAGATGATGACAAAACTACTCTAAAGACTGCACAGTCGAGAGAGTAAATTGGCAGTTGGATGAACAGGTCCTCTCTTCTACCAAGGAAGCGTTGGCCAACGAGTGGTATTTATTCATAATTGCCAAGCGAAACAAGGCCAAGGAGAGCTGTATGTGCGAATCGAATTTTGAGTTTTTCAGTCTGTTTGCAACACAGTTTCCGTATAAAGGCCTAGATCCAGGCATCCAAGTAATGCATTGTACAGACAAATCTCAAGTCTTCATGGAAAAGCTTCGACGTCGCAAGGGACCTTATGACCTGGGTGTAGGACAGTACATTCGCAGGCAATGTTTTTCTACTGTACAGTCTTTTAATAGTCACTGGGATACCCATGGAATGGTAGCCCCTGGAAAGACACTGAAGTGAACCCGGAAACTGTATGAGTTGTTGATGTTCAAGTTCTCGCTGTACATTCCAAAGCCTTAAGGAGTTTATATTCCGCTGAATCTAACTAAGCTATTGAATAACCATTAATGCGGTTGTATGGCAAGGATGTGTTGCCCTCACTTCTAGTTAACTTTGTCCTGGATTACACGATGAAAATACATATGCTTGGAAGAGGTATATCAAGGTGTCTATGCAACAAACTGAAAGTTATTGGGTATATTGATGACATTTGCCTCCTCTCCCAGGAGTTTTGCGACTAAGAAAGCGGAACTGTATTCAGTTTAGAAAACAGGAATTCGTGTAGGCCTGGAGATAGGCCATAAGAATACCAAAATTGTTCACTTAAATACAGCGGGCTTTGCATTTGTCAGACCGGCTATCGACAAGCATATGGGAGAAAGCCGACGTTCTTCACATGCATGGAAACAGCAAATCAGAGTTACCAATATGCCATTATAAACGGAAGGGCCTTCAATATCAATTTCCTTTAAAGCTGCTGTAAATAACAGCGAACAGCGGCCTTTGCATTTGTCAGACCAGTTATCGACTGGCATATGCAAGACCGCCGACGTTCTTCACATACATGGAGATGGCAAATCAGAGTTACCAACATAAAATTATAAACGGAAGGGTCTTCAATGTCAATTTCCTTTAAGGCGGGCCGTAAATAATAGCAAATAGCGGACTTTGGATTTGTCAGACCAGCTATCGACTGGCATATGCAAAAACGTCGACGTTCTTCACACGCATGGAAACGGCTAAGCAGAGTTACCAACATAACATTATAAACTGAAGGGCCCTCAATATCAATTTCATTTAAGGCTGGCCGTAAATAACACCAACTAGCGGGCTTTGCATTTGTCAGACCAGTTATCGACTGGCATATGCAAGACCGCCGACGCTATCGACTGGCATATGCCGACGTTCTTCACATAGTACATGGAGACAGCAAAGCAGAATTACCAACATAACAGAAGGCGACTTAACATCAATTTCCTTTAAAGCTGCCGTAAATAATTGTTTCTCTTTAAGACTTGTATCATTAATGCCAAGGGTGTGTCTGCTGGTCCTTAATTCTGTTTCTTTATTTCCAAATAATTTCTCCTCCATTGAATTTTGATTTTTATTCCATCGGAATTTTTTCTGTAGTAATTATGACCGTGAAGGAACTGGCAACAGTTTCCTTTAACTGAATTTATTTCTTCGTACAACAGTTTCAGTTTCCGTTTTCTTTGGATTTAATGCGATACACGAATAAGGAAAAATTCGAAGAAAATCTTAATTGAAATTGAAACAATTTTTGAATTGTATTTAATGGATCTCATGATGGAATTTCTTTTCTTCTATTTCTTCTTTTTCTTTTCCTTTTGCTTTTTCTGGAGAAAAAGGGATGAAAAACAAAAAAAAAACTTGGAAAGGAAAAAGAAAAGTAAGAGAAAAGTAAGAAGGAAGACAGAAAGAATTAACTTCAGATACTCAAAGGCTCAAAGTAAAAAAAATAGTTCGCATAGGCATAGCTTGGCCTCTAATTTTTCTTCTCCTTTTGCTTGGCTTTGCTTTGTCCAACACACCGTAAGTCATTGTGCGTTTCATTCGTTTTAATTGCTTTCGCGTGCGCCTTTATTTATGCTGCACATAACAGCAAAGAGAATACAAATCCTAAGATGGGTCCACTTTGTTTTCAGTAAAAAATTAGAGAGAATGAGAGAGAGAGAGTGAGAGCGAATTAAAGAAACAATGATTAAACAGCCTTGGGAGCTTGAGCAGCTATAGTGGGCTTAAGATAAGGCCATAATTCATGGCATTTGTTATTGTTGTAGTTGTACAATAAAGCTTTAGTAACAGATTGTTAATAATCAGATCCTTAACATTATGAAAAATGAGGCAATTACGTACAAACACACATACATTCATTTCTAACAGTTTTACTCTCTCTCTCTCTTAAGAAATCTTTTTTTTATTTCTATTGCACACGAAATTGTTGTTTTATGCTTGGGTATGTGCCTGTGGGTGTGTTAAAAAATGATGAGAATAACAAATAATTTCGTGTACGTGTTACAATGGCTGACATTTTAATTTGTTATTATTTTGTATGTGTGTACGTAGTTCTCTCGCTCTTTAGCAATCATTTTTTTTTTGAAATATTTAAATGCCATCACTTGGAATGCTTTTGTAAATGTTCATGAAATGATTTATATTTCATGCGATTCTGCATTTATAGTATGAGCAGAGCAAATAAAATAACGAAAATTTCATTTCCTTTTCTAGGTCTTATGACAAAAAAAAAAGAAAGAAACGAAAAAAGAAGCAGTTTTGATTTATAATCTCGTATAAAAAAACAAAAGATAGGCGGTCAAATAGAACGATTTCTAGCGATTTATAAATGTCAGTTTCTTCTATCTGAGGTAATTTACGATTTTAGAAACAAAGGCAATGATTAAAATGTAGAGTGACTTATAGTCTTACACGGGATGGTCTATTTTCATTGTTTTATAATAGAAAAGTTGTTTGAGATCTTTTCTTTTGCTTTTTAAAAGTTTGAAAATTTCTTATCAAAATATGTACTACGCTTACCCGTGGCATCACAACGGGCCACTATGCATGCTCAAGTCAGGTTTTGCTATCAAATCTACCACTCCAACCTAACCTAACCTAATCTAGCTATGTATGCCATAAAAATTTTGTTTAAAAATTGAATTATTGGCGTCAGATATAAATACTGATTCCTTTATATTCAATACTTGGGTTTGCAATCAAGCACTTTAATCGCAATCCTGAAGAAAAGTAAATTTTTATCACGATTTTTCGAATTTGAAAAGAAAATTTTCGTCAAATAATCCATGTAGGAGGCCATCTATTCTCCCCAAATATAACAGGCACAGTGAATATTCCCGAAAGGTAAAGCTGGGCATTATATTAAACTATACTAGAATACTTACCATTCTATGGGTTGCCTGCGAACTTCAGCGAGTTCAGTCTGGGGTCCATAGCAGAGGTCAGCAATGAGTATTCAAAAAGATAAGTAGATTCGATACTTTTACGCATTCATACTTATTTTAATGTCATACTCATACTACTCATATTCAAAGTTTGAAATACTCATGGTACTCATACTTAACAATACGCATGATGTTATTGATTTCGACTCTCCATGACTCATCGTATAAACGAATCACAAAATAAGTATGATTCGCGTACGAACACTACAGTACTCCCAAGAAGGTTGTGTGTTTGCTCTGCTTGCTGCCTTTGTCTTTTTCTTGCTTCTTCTTTTATAAATCCAACAACAACTAAGACTGTAAATTTTGACGAATGTTTCGGATCACTAGAATCATTTATGAGCATTATAAGTATTTTTCTAAATTTATAAATCTGAATGAGTAGGCGTATGAATCAAACAGATTTCGAATGTTATGAGTTTGATGTCAATGTTCTACTCATATTCATTGCAACCTGTACTTATAAATCAATATTGTAGTGAGTACGAATGAATCAGAGTAGTTGGATTTCAATACTGTTGACTCACTCATACTCAAAATTTCATGAGTATTTATGAGTAGCGAACAAGCGATTCATTGCTGATCTCTGGTCCATAGCGATATCTTGAAAGATTTTTACATCAACCTTGTAAGGGAAGCAGTCGAAAGTATGTTTTTTTGTTTTAAATATCAGAACTGAGGTTTAAGCTTTCGAGCTCTCGTCAAGTAAACTACGGTGACCACTAGTAAGCTGTTAGATTTTTCCCCTTATTTTACCGCATTTTATTGTTGACTTATTATACATTCTTTGCTTATCTGACAATCCAACTAGTATTTCTGGAGAGTTAAGTATATAACTTATCTAAGGAATAAAAAAATCAGTGTCTCTATAACCAACATGTCACAACAAACGAGACTATCCAAATCCAAAGCAGATGGTCGCCAATTGCCTTAAAATTGTATTCCCAGTAGATACGTACATAATTGATAATTACAAGCCTTCAGTTAGGCTAACAAATTTGCTTCTCATACCGCTTATGTTGTGTGTTTTAATTTTATACATGAGCGGCGGGGCCTACAGTTTTTAAAATCGATTCCAAACGAAAGATTTTTGAGAAGCTTTTCATGGCAATTTTGAACCAAAAGACTACCTTATAGACAACGGCGCCAGACAATGGGTCATTACAACTACTCGTAAAGGTTTCACATCTAATATTATCCCTGGATGTTGAATGTCTTTAACAAAGTACAACAATGTAAAGTAACAATATTACAGACATAAGATTGGCATTTCTCCATTGAGGAGAAAACAAGCCCATACAGAGAAAATGAACTCACTTTGTAGGAGATCTGGCTTTAAATCTATCCAGAATATATCTCAGAAATATTATAATTCTCATAATAGATTTACATCAAGAGGATTTTACAACGACTTTTGCTGTAGTAAAGAAGAAATCGAAGTTTAGAGCACATAACACCTTCGCTGTTATTTGCCAAAGATCAACATTTTTTAGTCATACAGACTTTAACGATTGAACTTAACTAGGCAGAGGTGGTTAGAATAAAATCCATGCCATAAAAAAACTGTCAGGAGGGGTAATGGATGCCACATAGCAATTGTAACACAGTATCTGTGATTAGCATCCAAACAAGCAACGTTTAATTAATTTAACTTGACCTAACCTAACCTAACCTGTATCTACTATAGTATATTCCAGGAGGAGATCATGACTAATATTTACTGGGTAGTGAAATTTTTCTTGAGAATTTATCAGGCTCATCGTCACTAACAGCAAGAGGATACGTGGTATACTGCACTAGGCTCTGCTGGTTAAGAAACATAACCAATTATGTTGTGTGTTAATTTTATCCGAAGAAGCTTTTTCATGTCAATTTTTATTTTACTGTCAGAATTTTTGCCAGAAATCGCCCAAGAAATATTTTTCACATTTAGTTTTGTCGATGATGTCTTACCAGAGCTTTGAATCGTGACCTTATGTCTAATAAGCCAACATACTACCTACTGGACTACGGCGACTAAAGATTACTGGCTACTGCTTTATTAAAAAGCATGCCACAAGACATGGTATTCCTTTGGATGACGTTTACAGAAATTGTGTGAATTTTAGGACGAGGACAAAATCATCTTCTACATTATTTGTCAGTGCTCTGCCATTTTCTGTCACTTTTAAGCGAACCTTTTAAGGTAGTGGTTACCACCATAGCACGATTGATTTTGTATTCGGAACAGTCTTGGGCTTGGCTATTGACTTGTGTTATTAACACATATCTGAACAGTGGTCTAAAGGGGACCTTACGTGTCATAATCGTTTCTCCAACTGTCCAGCATAAAGATTACTGTACGATATACTATATTGGAGTTGAGACATGTTTGGAGAATCCGAAATCTTTGTCTAAACTCTCTAAAATTTAGTCCTTTTTTTTAGAAACCCCTTTTGTAAAACGAAACTCGTTTTTGAAAAAATCTGTTTTTGGTAGCCTAAGAGCCGATTGTAATCGGCGTAGCCTAGGAGGTAGTGTGTTGGCCAGACATCTCCAACAAAACGAAATAAAAAAAATATTTCTACGGTGACTTCCTCTTGGCAAATTTCTGGCAAGAACTCTGAGAGTGAAATAAAATTGCCATGAAAAGTTTCTTAAAAATCTGTATTTCGAAAACGGTTTTTACTGTTGATCCTAGCACTCATGTATAAAATTAACGTACACAACATAAGTGTTGTGGAGAAGCTAGGTCGTAAGCCTAACTGAAGGGTTGTAATGACCACTTACAGTGGTGGCCTTATAATTAGAAACGATGTTTCTGGAACAGAGTTCTCTGGAGCGACGAATCTAAGTTTAATTTGTCCCAATCTGATGGAAAAACGTATGTAAGACGTCCTCCAAACAAAGCCTTTAACCCCAGGTACACAGTGAAAACAAATATACATCTTCCTAAGTCGTTTCTAATTATATGGCCACCACTGTATGTATGTATGTAATGTCGATTTAAAATAATCTTTTCGCTTCAATTCGCATTAATTCGCTTTCATTTCAATTAATAAGAAACTTGGCTGCATTTTCCATTGTTCGATAGCAAAAAAAAAATTCCGAGTATTTATTCAGACGTTTATAAATGCATTGAAACGGTTTTTAAATGCAAATTAAATTTATCTGTGCCTGTGCCTGCATGGCAATATTGCATTCATATGCTATTATCCTTGAATTTGGTTAAAAATCCTTCTTAAAATGTTTTTTTTTATTTTTTTTTTCAAATTTGTCTAAATATGCGATATTTTTGCATGTACTCGTGTGCATATTTATTTTTATTTGTACTTTTATTTGATTTAATTTTTATTTTAAATTAAATTAATACTTCAACAACCAACCATTCATTCAGTTATTCATTGATGTATGTACATATGTATGTGCGAGAATGTATTTATGAATTTATATCGTATTTCATCTCAGCCTATGATAATGTATGTATGTATGTTTGAGCGAGTGGGTGTATGAAGTGTTGTCTGCCGTTTTTTTATCATTTTTATTTTGCATTGCAGCAATAATTTTCAATATTTAAGCCGATTTATTATAAAATAAAATAAAATTAAAAAAAAAAACCAACAACAGCAAAAAAGAGAAAAAAATTAATTTTATCCTCTTAGCAAACAAAACATCTGTTTAGAGAGGAGGCTGTCATAAAGGATATTCATCGTATGGATTTTTCCCATCCTCTGCCATAATATTTCATGTCATTTTTATCAGAACGATTGGTGCTGAGGACGCATTTGATACCTTTTTTTTATGCTATACAAAGCCGACTATATAAGGGAATTGAGAGAAACATGATTATTTCGTTTTAATTGCATTAAAAATGGAATAGAAAATCCACAGAAATATTGTAGAAAATATTGTTTTATACACTCAACAGCTTAAAATATAAAATCGTTTGCAAAGAGGCTTTAAAACAATATTTTAGAGAAAAAAACGTCTTTGCAATTCACAACAATCAAAAGGAGGAAGTAAAATTATTTTGTTTTTCTGTTTTTCTTAAATAACACAGTGTGCCAGAGAAAATACACCCAGCTAGTGATTTTTGTTGAGCAGAACTCAAAAATATATTATTTTTATTTTTCAAAACCTCCAAACTTCTTTTATTTGACAAAAACGGTTTTTTTTGATCTTTTGACACAAAATTATTGTTTTCCCAAATATTTTTTAAACTATTTTTAAAATCGAAAGTTTTTTGAAAAGGGGACAGATGAGCCTTTAAAATGATATACATAAACATATGGTTCAATTTTACATGATATAAGCTTTGATCGGTTAAACTTGGAAATATGATTTTTTCGCATTTTTTTAAGTTTGGACATTCTTAATTGCAAAATTTAATTAAAAAATATGAAATAAGTGATGACATTCTGAAAGTGCATTGTCTTGTGAAGAGATTGACACTTCGCTTGATCAAATCGGACAAAAATTACTGTAGTTATTATTATATTTTTTATATATTTTATTTTTTTATTATATTTTTTATATATGTATGTCATCTTATCAAATGAAGTTTCAGTTCGAAAAGTTTCAGAAATTTTGGTGGATCTTCATTGTTTACGACAAAATATGCCAATTTCACGTTTGAGCAACTACCAGAAGCAGGCTAATATTTGTGGTTTTTTGCAAATATTTTTATTGCGCTTTGTGCAAACATTGGCTCACTTCTGGTGGTTGCTCAAACGTGAAATTGACACATTTTAAAATAAACAATCAAGATCCATTAAAAAATCTGAAATTTTTTTAACTAAAAGTTCATTTGATAAAGTGGCATATATAAAAAATATAACTCGACTGTTAGACTCTTTAAATAATAACTACGGTAATTTTTGTTCGATTTTATCAAACGAAATGTCAAACTCATCACAACAGAATGAACTTTAAGAATTTCCGCACTTATTTTATATTTTTCAATAAAAGTTTGCTACTATGAGCGGACAAACTTGAAAAAATATGAAAAAAATTCGCATTTGCCAAGTTTACTTCATCGAACTGCATAGCATATTAAGTCAAATAATATATATATGTACACCGTTTTAAAGGCCCTTCCCTCCCCTTTCTAAGAAAGTTTAAATTTGAGCGATTGATTCAGAAATGTTTATGTAATCAATAAATTTGCACGTAAAGTCCAA
The DNA here is from genome assembly GCA_932273835.1 of Sarcophaga variegata. Classification (NCBI taxonomy): domain Eukaryota; kingdom Metazoa; phylum Arthropoda; class Insecta; order Diptera; family Sarcophagidae; genus Sarcophaga; species Sarcophaga variegata. The sequence continues at coordinate 11,396,696 of OW026360.1, forward strand.
AAAAAAACAGTTTTTGTCAAATAAAACAAGTTTGGAGGGTTCAAGAAATAAAAAAATATATTTTTGAGTTCTAATCAACAAAACTCACAATCTACACTACGTCATTAGCTGGGTGTATTTCATTTTTATTTTTATTTTGTCGCATAGTGTAACTGATAATACTTAACGGAAGCCTCATACATACACATACAATTTTTAATTGATTTTGACAAACAAGCAGGCATTTTTAAGCATTCGTGACTTCATTTATTATTTAATATTTTAATTCTAGAAAAGCTTTCAATCATTGCCTGCATATCTTATCAGTTCACTTTTTAAATTTGAAGTTGTATCAGTCATGCATGAAATAATTATGATATACATTCCAATTAAAAATTTAATAAAGGAATTACGAAATAAATGACAATCAACGGCACTCATTTAAAATGTATATGTTGTTCCCCTCCCTATAAGCTGTCTACTCAAGTATATGATATGCTATACATACATACATACATACATACATAATTGGTCATTGCAACCCTCCAGTCATGATTACGAGCTAGCTTCTCACACCATTTAAATTAAGTGTGTGTTAATTTTTATACATAAGTGGCAGTACCTACAGTTTAAAATTAATTCCAACCGACAGATTTTCTTGAGAAACTTTTCATGGCAACTTTATTCAACACTCAGAGTTTTTGCCAGAAATCTATTGAGAGAAAGTCACCGAAGAAATATTTTTTTCTAATTCGTTTTGTTGGAGATGTCTGACCTGGGGTTTGAATCGTGACCTGACGTCTAATAAGCCAACATACTACCTACTAAACTACGGTAACTTCAAGAATATGAAGTGAAGTATTTTGCTTATTCTCGTAGAAGTGGAGGCACAGCAAAATTATGTCGACCTTTGTGCCTTGTTTGCGCAAATATGTGATTTATTTGATGTCTGTCTAGCATTTTGGAATTTCTTTTTAAGATTCATAGGAATTTGGTCATATCGTGTACAGATTTGTTGCTTCCTGGCCTTCAGAGAAAACCCCACCGCCCAACAAGCCACAATCTCCGACTGAAAAACAATTCAACGTGGTCAGACAGCCAATACGAAAGTTTAATATTAGAACTCTTAACATATACTCCATGGTCTGTCTAATTTTTGTAAAAAAATACTAATGCCAACGACATATATCCCGATGTATAGCCACAGATACCTTCCTGATTACTACTAATACTACTCTTACTACTACTACTCTTACTACTACTGCTCTTACTACTTCTTCTCTTACTACTACTACTCTTACTACTACAACCTCTGACTGAAAAGCAATCCAACGTGGTCAGACAGCCAATACGAAAGTTTAATATTAGAACTCTTAACATTTAGGACATGTTCTACTCTTTCTAAAAAATTTTAATGCCATCGACATATATCCCGATGTTTTCCCACAGAGAGCTTCCCGATTTCTACTAATACTACTCCTACTACTACTATTCTTACTACTACTACTCTTACTACTACTATTCTTACTACTACTACCTTGACTACTACTATTCTTACTACTACTACTCTTACTACAACTACTCTTACTACTACAACTCTTACTGCTACTACTCTTACTACTACTACTACTCTTACTACTACTACTACTCTTACTACTACTACTCTTACTACTACTACTCTTACTACTACAACTCTTACTGCTACTACTCTTACTACTACTACTCTTACTACTACTACTCTTACTACTACTACTCTTACTACTACTACTCTTACTACTACAACCTCCTGGTCAAGCAATCCAACTTGGTCAGACAGCAAATACGAAAGTTTAATATTAAAACTTTTAACATATACGACATGGTGATGAATACCCACAGAGAGCTTCCCAATTATCAGAAAAAAAATAATAGAAACGTTAAGCACACAAACAAGGACTCTCTTTGCCACTATAAATGGCAACTCTATCATACTAGAACCTGCTGCTGCAGTAGACCAAAACAATACAAAGATATGAGAATAGAAAGATAGATATGAGATAAGAAATGAATAAAGTTAATAAAACTCCTAAAACTGTCGCAATGGTTATAAAAAAGGAATATAAAGCAAGTAAGGGAGTGAATGAGTGATAACAATTTCTTTGCATGTAACAGAATTAAATTGAATTGAATTGTTTTATCAGAAATTTTATTAGATACTTCTCTTATTGTAAGCCTAAGTAAATAAAATCATAAAATTGTCGATTGTATCCCAACGATATTATCGATTAAGTTTTATGGTGACTTTCACCTTCACATTCTTGCGGACAGTTGTGTTTACCAAACTCTCAGTGTTGTTAGCAATATTTTGTGTTTACTTGACCTTCTTATAACAACAACGACAACAACAACAACGTTAATAAACTTTAATAAATACTCTCATACCGAGAGTATTTCAAATTTATTATACCCCAGATGACATTTTTATTGAAAATATATTTTCATTTCGTGTAATATTAACGTTCATTCTATTGATTTTAGTTTGATGGTCCCTTCTCAGTGTACCTTATAGAAAGTGTGTGATGGTAAATAATTTTTATTACTTCCGTTTATTTTATTTTTTTTTTTGATACAACAACGATGGCAAAATAAAACTAAAAATTCATTATTTATCGTCTCTAATCGGAAGTTGTTTGGGGGTTAATATTATGGTTAGGAAGGGGAGGTTGGTCATTAATAAAAGCACTCATAAAATGACCTCTTTTTCGTTTTCCTATTGCCATGTTATGTCTTGTATAGAGGCCTATAATTTAAAACCCACAAAAATGCTTACTTTTAGGAAAATTAAATTCACTTTGTGAGTTATTTTGATGGCTTTGTAGAGATTTAAATATAAAATATCGTGTCATAAATTTCAATTGAAAACACAATTAATGAAACCATTGATTACGTTTCTCATTTTTATTTCTCTTTAGCATTTTAACTTTCATTATTTTTATGATTAAATTAAGTTATTCAAATTAAAAGCCAAAAGAAAATAAAAAAATTACAAAAGAAATGGTAATAAAAAATTATGAAAACTTCCTATCGCTGACTTCATAAATCGATTCTGGCCAAAATAATTATTTTCAGTTTTTTCCAGCATACTTTTCATTTTTATTTCCACTATTGACGAATATATACAGACGTACATATACTATGCAAGAACATACATATATTATGCATATTAATGCAATTTATTATTGATAAATGAAACAATAATTTTTTCTTTTAATGTGTAAATAATGCCAATATTATGTAAATAATACCGTCATGTCAGCATGAATACATACATAATTGCTCATTACAATCCTTCAGTCAGGATGATGACCTAGCTTCTGAACACCACTTATATTGTGTGTGTTAATTTTATACATGAGTGGCTGGAACTACAGTTTAAAGTCGACTAAAAATAACAGATTTTTCTTGAGAAACTTTTCACAGAAATTTGATTTACTCTCCGAATATTTGCCAGAAGTCTGCAGAGAGGAGTTAGTTGCCTAAGAAATATTTTTTCATATTTCGTTTCGTTGGTGATATATGACCTGGGGTTTGAACCGTGGTCTTACGTCTACTAAATCAACACACTATATACTGGACTACGGCGACTACATAACATTGGAAAATAATATTTAACACAATACCCTACAACATCATACTACAGTAATGTGCTCTATTCTAAATTAAACTAAGTATGTTTGTATATATGAAATTGGTTCTCTTCTTCTCTCTATAAGAGTATTGGTAAGATTATTAGTAGTAAGTGTAGTAGTATTAAGAGTAGTAGTAGGAGAGTAGTAGTAAGACTAGTAAGAGTAGTAGTAGGAAAGTAGTAGGAAAGTAGTTATAAGAGTAGTAGTAGGAGTAGTAGTAGTAGTAGTAGTGAGAGTAGTAAGAGTAGTAGTAGGAAAGTAGTAATAAGAGTGGTAGTAAGAGTAGTAGTTATAGTAGTAGTAGTAAGAGTAGTAATAGGAAGATTAGTAGTAGTAGTACAGTCGTAATTGCAATAGTAGTACTGATATTGTAGGCGTGCTCTTAGAACTGTTTCATCTACATGGTATACATCTCTTAGAGAACGCGAGGTTTATATAGTTTATATGTAAGAGTATCTTAAGTTCTTATAATTTAGAGGTTATTAATTAATATTTACGAGTTGTTATTAATTACCAATTTTTTCTCACATTAGTAGCTTTGTGAGGATCAATAGTGCGGCAGTAGATGTTAAGACCATGAAGCCGCCGTAGTCTGGTAGGTAGTGTGTTGGCTTATTAGACGTAAAGCCAGGTTGGAGCCCCAGGCCAGACATAAAAAAATTGTTCTTCGGCGACTTCCTCTCAGCAGATTTCTGGCAAAAACTCTGGGAATAAAATAAAATTGCCATGAAAAGTTTCTCAAAAAATCTGTCGTTCGGAGTCGACTTAAAACTGTAGGTCCCGCCACTCTGTATAAAAATTAACACACACAACATAAGTGGTGTGAGAAGCTAGATCGTAATCATGACTAAAGGGTTGTAATGACCAACTATGTATGTATGTGTGATAAAGCATCTCCAACAATTTCTCATTATTTCATTGATTACTGTTATAAGCAAATACATAATTTGTTTACTCTAGCAAGTTCTAGAATTATAGGGTTGCCATTAAATTGTATTTGATCAAATTGCATTTGTTATGATATTGAGAGCAGTAATTAGGAAACTTCATGCTGCCTGACTTTCCTTTGATCTTCATTGTTGATGTTATCTCCTACGGTGTATGAATTCAAAATTCGAAATCATGATGAAATTTATTATCGCATAGTCCATAAGGCTGCCGAATCAGTGTAACATCTTTCAGACTGAAGTAAAAACATACAATACATGCTGCGATGATACAATTGTTGAAAATGTAGACGACCTATGTATCAACATACTCTTTCTGAAAACCAGGCGGCCCATGATTAGAGGCGTCAGAATAAAGGATAGGCGGTTCACGTTACATGGAACGGCATCTATGACAGGCAGAAACTATAATCTTTCTACAAGATTGTAATTAATAAAGAGCTCTTTACACTGACCATTCGTTTCACTCCTCAATGTGATTCGGGATAAATCTGAACACCTCCTCTACAAGTGAATAATTACAATGTGACGCCGTGACATACAATATATAGAGCATGCATGGTTAAGTATGCGGCATTTCATATGGAAATGTGGCACAAAAATAATTGAAATTATTTCATATGGAATAACCCATATGTGAAGTAAACTTTGCTAATTGAAAAAAAAAAAAAATAAAAAAAAATAAAAACAAAAACACTTAAACTTTAACGGGCTTTAAAAACTTCAACTTGATTGCCAATGTGAATGTTAAATTCAATTTAAAAATATTTTATTTTTTTTAATGATTCCTTCACTTTCGAGAATAAATTAAAGAATAAATCAAAAAAAAAAAACAATAACAAAATGATGCAGAATAAAAATTTTAATGGAACAACTACCATATAGAACTACCATCATTGAAATACGAAATGAGCTGCTCCTGCCATTCATTTAATTTTCTTTACTCGTAGTCGTTAGCTTTTTATTGTTATTTTAATTTGTTTTTTATTTTTTATTTTTTATTTTTAATTTTTCTATTTTCCATAGAAATAAATCAATTAAAGTTCTTTAAAGTGTGGTGTTGGGGTTGTTGTAAATTTGTTTGTAAAATATATGCTGCTGCTGTAGTTATTAATGCAACCGCAAGAGTAAGGCATGCGGTCATATAAACATGTACGTTTGCGGTATTCGACAATAAATATTAAAATTTTTCCATTTAAAATTTAATTTAATTATTGAGGCAAAATTTTAATTTGAAATATTTAAAAGAAAATATTAAAAAACAAGACATTAAACAACGAAATAAATTCTGTTCAAAGCAAATAATTCAGGTCAAATTTAATTTTCTATTGTGACCTTGCATTCTTATTGTATACCTTCCCTTTGATTTCATTTTGTTAACTTTTAAAAGTTATTCAACCTCAAAGACTCAATGAGAGTAATGGTCTTGACATCTACCGCCACAAGCTTGATCCTCACAATGCTAATGTGAAAAAATCGATAATTAATAAAAACTTGTAAATATTAATTAATAACCTCTAAATTATAAGAACTTATTTTAAGATACTCTTACATATAAACTCTTACATATAAACTATATAAACCTCGCATTCTCTGGGAGTTGTATACCATGTAGATGAAGCAGTTCTTAGAGCACTTGTTATCTACACCTAAAATATCAGTACTACTATTACTGCAATTGCGGCTGAAATACTACTCCTACTACTACTACTACTACAATTATGACTACTGCTCTTACTACTACTACTGAAATTATGACTATACTACTACTCTTATTACTACTGCTACTGCAATTACGACTGTGCTACTACTCCTACTACTGTAATTACGACAGTACTACTACTCCTACTACTGTAATTAAGACTATACTACTACTCATAGTACTACTACTCTTATTGTTACTGCTCTAACTACTACTACTCCCACTACTACTACTATTATTACTACTGCTCTTACTACTACTACTCTTACTACTACTACTCTTACTACTACTACTCTGACTACTACTACTCTTACTACTACTTCTCTTACTACTACTACTACTCTTACTACTACTACTCTTACTACTATTAATCTTACTACTATTACACTTACTACTACCACTCCTACGACTATTACACTTACTAGTACTACTCTTACTATTACTACTCTTACAACTACTACTCTTACTATGGTTTGAACTAAGCCTCTATATTAGCCACTGAATGAAGGTGAAAACCGTTTGCCTCCTCTGTGTTCCTCCTACAATCATAACATGCAACTATGTAGCGTCAGCACAGAGTTCGATGTCTGGTTGTTATACTTGAGATCGTATAAATGACTCGTGCCTGAGATGTTATACAGCTTTTGAGAATTCCAAACGTTTGTCAAATTCTTAGTTCTTAATTAGATGGAGAATGATAGTAAACAGTGTTGCATAAAAGATTTTCAGACCTATACAGTGTATCACAGTTTACTTTCTGGCCAATGCTTTCATAGGCCAAAATAATTGATCTCTACTACGTGTTTAGTTACTAAGTAGACTAGCAGCTGAAGCCACTAAGTTGGACCATTAAATTTTTTTTCAAATGTGATTTAAAATTCATTTCCTCATTTCCTTGTTTGTATTTTACTGTCCTAATTTGATTTCTTTATTCTGTTCATTTCATTTCATTCGAATTGTGTTTGATTTTCCGTTTAGTTTTGCAGGCTTTTGCAGTTTTGATTGTCGAAAGGATATGAATGGCCATCAAAAAATCCTATTTGATATCCATTCATCAGATCATTTTAACAATGAAAATTATAATAATTTTCAATATTTATTGATAAGAAAATGGGGAAAATAAGGAAAAGAAGTACGAACAAAAATCAATTCTAACAATGCTACAGAACAGACACAGTGAGAAAAGGGGGGAGAGAGATGTGGTACAGAGAGTAGAAAATAGCAAAATATATATAAAATGACCTTCTCATATACAATTATTTGATTTTTTAAATCCTACAATATCAGCAATACAATTGCCTGCCTGGGTAAAGAAGATATTTGTGTAGAAAAGTTAAAGGGATGGTTGGCTAAGCAGCATAAAAGGACCCACAAATCTCTTAAAGTAGTAAAGATACATACGTACGTACATAATTGGTCATTACAACCCTTAAGTCAGGATTACGGCCTAGTTTCTCACTCCACTTATGTTGTGTGTGTTTCATGGCAACTTTATTTATTCTCAGAGTTTTTTCCATGCTGAGAGGAAGTCGCCGCAGAAATAATTTTTTTCGCTTTGTTGGAGATGTTTGACTTGGGGTGTTGAACTGTGACCTCACGTCTAATAAGCCAACATACTACCTAGTAGACTATGTTGACTTTGAGTACAACATCGTACAAATGTCTGTCAGGATTTCTTTATATAGAGCTCACCTGAAATGCCCAAATTTCCATGTTTCTGACGCATAAATCAGGCTGAATTAGACCGATGGCATGGGTTTTGTTGGCTTCGAAATGGCTTGTCCGCACCTGCGACTTAAGAAAACCTAAAAGAAAAAGCGTAATTGAGTCAAATCGCATGATCTCGATGGTTACTTCACAATGTCTCCATATTAGATGACCATGCCCTCAAATCGCTCATATAAAATATGCAATCTGGCATGAGCGGTATGGTTCGCAGCGTCATGCTATTGAAACCACATGCGATACACATACATAATTGGACATTACAACCCTTCAGTCAGTATTACGACCTAGTTTCTCACCTCAGTTATATTGTGTGTGTTAACTTTATACATGTTTGAGAAACTTTTCATGGCAATTTTATTTTGCGCTCAGAGTTTTTGCCAGAAATCTGCTCAAGGGAAGTCCGTGAAGAAATATTTTTTTTTCATATTTTCGTTTTGATGTCTGACCAGGGATTTGAACCGTGTTCTTACGTCTATTAAGCCTACCACACTACCTACTAGACTACGGCAACGCTTGTTTAAATTCAACAGTTCTTATTAATATTGGGGTTGGCTATCATTCTCTTGTAATCTGCTCTTTTTTCCCCATTTTCCATCTATCAGTTAAACTTTTGCTGTGGGTGTCTGTCTCTTTCTTTAATAACAAACTTCTCCTCATCATTGTTGCTGCTGCTTTATAAGCATCTTTTTTCACTAAAGTCTGTGAGTATTTTTTGTATTCTTTTTGCTTCCTTTTTTCCCTGTGTATCTATTTCTCTATTTTTCCATTATATTTGCTGTTGACTGACTTACTTTTTAACTTTTACTTTCTCTAGTTTCGTTCATTTTTTTTCTGTTTCTGTTTCTGGCCCTCAAGTATTTGACAATCTCAAGTCCGATGACATGGCAGTTACAAATTTTTAGTTACCAAACAGCAACAACAACACCAACAACAAAATACAGTTTAAAAGCATAAAGTTTCTTTGGAAAATGTTAAAAGAGAGAGAGAGAGAGAGAGAGAGAGAGAGAGAGAGAGAGAGAGAGAGAGAGAGCACAGAGAGACGCAAAAACTGTAGTTGAAATACGCCAAACGTCATTAAATAAGATTTAAGGAATCAACTGAAATATAAAGGGAGATGTACTAAGAATTTCAAATTTTTTTCTGCTTTTTTTCTGCTTTTTTTTCTTAGAAGTTAGAAATACAAGACAAACAACAATAACAACTACAACAGCATTACGCTAAAAGCTATAATTTAATATTTTTGATGAACAATTTTTCAGAGAACCGTGAAAAAAAAGAAACTGGAAAATGGAAATCAAATGGGAAAATGTCTTAAGAACTTTAGTGTTGTGTGGTCGTTTTACGGAAACCGTTGTTAGAAAATTTATGCCGTCGGCTTATTTAAAGGTTCAGCGATTAGGACCACTAGTAAGGGATGTGGTGTGGCATGATGTATTGTGGTTTGCTGTTTGAGGTCTTCCGCTTTCAGGACTGCTGCCCACATAATTGTGGTGTGTTTTTGAATTACACTGGCTCTGGCAGTAAATGTAAGGGAGGGGGAGTCTAGAAATTAAAATCGATTCTGTTTTAAAGAATTTTTTGTAGTAGGAAGCAAAACAGAATGAATATCTCTTTCGTGTGGTTTTTTTTGCTCTAGAGCAACTAATTACTTTAAAGGAGAAAATATTTGCAGTCCCGTAAAACTATGTGCCTTTAATGGCGAGAGAAAGGCCTCGGATACGGGTAGAACGGCTCGTAAAATCTGGCCAAGGCTGGATGAGGGGCGCACAATAAGTCTACTTAAACTCCAAAGAGGCGAGCTCAGTGTAGTTGTCGGTGTCATTACGGGGCATTGCATTATGGGTAAGCACACCTTGCTAACGACTTCTGCAGAAGCTGCAGAGATGAGGAAGAAGAGGAGACTTGGAAGAGGCTCTTTGCCAAAGGCATGTACTGTGTACATGGATGATCTGAAGGAACTGTCAAGGATTGACATTGGCAGCCTAAATCGCTTCATCAGGAGCTCCGAGTGGGTTCTGAGACTAGGGGATAACTGTGGTAGCACAGCGAGCCCAATGCGACCTAAGTGAGTCCATCCAAAGATTGTTATTGGATGGGCAGCCACCTCTACCTACCTAATGAACAAAGAACAGAGACTTGAAACATGCTGCAGCTTCCCTACATGTGCCCATAGGTAGGTAGGTGTAGTGCGCAAGGCACCACTAATGATAATACAGGCAGATCTCTGCATTCGCTGCATTAGTTTCAAATTAGTCTTCTTTTGAAGGGATTCCCACCAAACTAGGCATCCGTAGGTCAAGATAGGTCTGACCACCGCTGTGTAGATCCAGTGTATCATCCTAGGTCCTACGCCCCATTTTCTCCCCAACACTCTGTTACAAGCATACAGGGCAATGGAAGCCTTTTTAATTCTGTTAATGATATTCGATTTCCAAGACAGCTTCCTGTCCAGAATGAGTCCTAGAAAGTGTGCCTCCTGTTTGAGTTTCAGTTCCGTCCCGTTCAGTTTCAATGGACGAAAAGTCGGTGGCTTGTACCTTCCGTTTTCACCGGGTTAACACCCAATCCACGACCAGATGCCCACACGCAGACACTCCTCAGAGCCAGTTGCATCCTATCTCTGATAGTGTCGACAAATCTTCCGGAGATCACAAGAACAATGTCATCCGCATATCACATCCATTTTGTTCCAGTATCACTAGTAGCTCATGCATCACCAGCTTCCACAAAAGCGGAGAGAGTACTCCACCTTGTGGAGTTCCCCTCACTATAGCTCTGGTTGTCTCTCAGCCCCCAAGTGCGGGGTAGATTGTTCTCCCACAAAGTAGCTTAGATATCCAGATCACCATAGTGGTCTGTACACCCAGCCTTGCCAGCGCCCTGAATATAGCGCAAAGTTCAACATTATTGAAGGCTCCTTCGATGTCCAGCAAAGTAGCCAGAGTGTATTCCTTCTGTGCCAGCGATTTCTATATTCTGCACACCAGGCTATGCGGGGCAGTCTCAACAGACCTCCCCTTATTGTATGCGTGTTGTCCCCTGGAAAGGAGATTTCCATCCAAGATCTGACGCAGATTCACATCCACGAGTCTCTCCCTGGATTTTTTCAGAAACTTTTTCATGGCAATTTTATTTTACTCTCAGAGTTTTTGCCATAAAAATTTGCTGAGAGGCCGTAGCCAAAAAAATATTTTTTTTTCATATTTCATTCGGTTCGTGGTGGGATTTAAAGCATGGCCTCATGTCTAATAAGCCAACACAATATTTGTAAATATTTTCAATTTCTTTAAAATATGTTCCCCTAATGACTAAACAACAGAAATTTAAAACTTGAGAAACGTGCAGGAACTCCACTGAATGTTTACATTTTTGTCATGTTATGTGTCAATGGAATGCTCTTATGGCCATAAGACCTAACAAGCCAAGCAAAGTAAAGCATAGCATGCTACGTATACTGTACACAAAGATAAAGGCGGTCCCTATTCAAAGTATTTCCTTAAAGTAAAGCGTTATAAAGTATATAAATAATAAAGGCTTTGACGTAATCCTATTACTATTCATTACCTTAACTTTGTCTTCTTTATGAAAGCAAGAAAGCCTCAAAAGCCTTAACATACCAAGCAAAAGCCATCATTTTCCCTTTGTATGCAAATTATTAAAAGAAACCCCCAATTCCGTAGAAATAATTTTTAAAAATAAAATCCTCAAATAAAGTTCAACAGTTTCAGAAGAAGTAACCAAAAAAAAATGTTTTTTTTTTCTTATAAAGTTGCAAACAAAACTTCCGTAATAAGTGTAATAAAAAAGGGAAGAAAAAAGCTACAAAAAAATAATCTTTTTAATAAGAATTAAAAAGAGAAAAAATAACTGAAAAAATAAAATAAAAATAAAGTAAAAAGGGAAAATTATACAAAAAAGAATCCATTTTTTTGCTTCAAATTATTGAAAAAGATTGCTGACTTTGTATGATTTCTCTGGCGTAAATCTGGTAAATCAGGCTGAATTTGGCTGATGAGTGCTGCTAAGGCATATGGCTTATTAGCATTTACCCGCTACTTGAGAAAACTCCATAAGAAAAAGACTAACGGAGTTAAATCGATTTTCGATTTCGGTGGCCCTAATATGGCCTTCCTGTGAGACATACTTGAATAATGAGCTGTGTGACACATAGTGATGTCTTGTTACAACCACATACCATTGGTGTCCAGATTACTCACATCAGGCCAAAGAAGTTGTTAATGATCGATCAAGAGTTCTCGCCGTTTGATAGTGATAGTCTGACCAACATCGTCTCCAAGCAAATATGGGGTGATGACTCCGCAAGTAGTAACTTTGAATGGTACGCATTGAACGGTTTTATTCCTCATGTAAATTGGTGTGAAAATAAATTCGAAAAATCCAGATATTGGACGTATCACTGAAGATAATTTTAGAATGAAAATTAGAAACAATTGCCAACTGCTCCTGAGTGCATTCATCGAACACACATTGTTGTCTTAAGCCGTGCATGATTATTTGGCATACACATACAGACATAATTCGTCATTACAACCCTTTAGTCAGGATTACGACCTAGCTTCACACACCACTTATGTTGTGTGCGTTATTTTTATACATGAATGGCCGGGTCTACAGCTTAAAATCGATTACGAACGACATATTTTGAGAAACTCTTCATGGCAATTTTGTTTTATTCGCAGAGTTTTTGCAAGAAATCTGCTGAGAGGTCACCGAAATAATATTTTTTCATATTTTGTTGGATATGTCTGATCTGCGGTTTGAACCGCGGCCTTACGTCTAATAAGCCAATGCACTACCTACTGTACTACGGTGACTTCATATTTGCCATAACAGACTGAATAGGTAGGTAGGTAGGTAGAACTCCTCGATGGAGTCATGAGCGGACACACTTAGGCCGCTCACAGGGTTTATTGTGATACCACAGTTCCTCATTTCCCCCTATTCTAAGAACCATTCAAGGCTTTCGATGAAGCGACTCAGACTGCCAATATCCGTGCATGACAGTTCATCTGGATCCTCCATGTAGTAGACACCCAGGTACTTCTTTCTCCTCCGACCAAGTGCCGGACATGTGCACAATAAGTGAAGAACAGTCTCATATTCCTCTTCATCTTCACAGCTTCTGCAGAAATCATTTGCAAGGTGTCCAAGACCAATACTCCTCCCATGCGGTCCTATAATGCAATGCCCCGTAATAACCCCGATAACAGTGCTGCTATTTCTTTGGAGTAGTTGGATTTGGATTTTGGATTGTTGTCTAAAGCCGTTCATGATTATTTGGCATACATATATACACGTAATTGGCCATTAAAACCTTTTAGTCAGGATTACAACCCAGCTTCTCCGCACTACTTATGTTGTGTGTGTTAATTTTATACATGAGTGGCGGGACCTACAGTTTAGAGTCGATTCCAAACAACAGAGTTTCGAGAAACTTTTCATGGCAAACCTTCTGGTCACTCCGCTATCCTGGAGGTTGATCCAGTGGCCCCTGTGAACATCGACTATCTCCCTGCTGAATATTGTCTCGACAGGGACGACTGGAATCCTAATACGGTTGTCCCCCGGAAGTCCTGGATATATATACCGACGGCTCTAAACTCGATAATGGGGTTGGAAGCGGTGTCTACTCTGTTTTTCAGGCGGAGGGGACGGCAATTTACCGGGCTGCTCAATGGATTCTCGTCAACGGTGCTCCTTTCACTCGCGTCTCGGTCTTTTCTGATAGTCAGGCCGCGATAAGATCTTTATCGGGTTTCGTGAATAACTCTAGGATGCCGTATATGCAGATCCGCTGAGGTAGAGGAGACTGTTATCCACTTTCTTTGTCAATGCCCGTCTCTTGCTAGGTATAGATATAGGTTATTTGGTTCCCCATTTCTTGTCAGCTTGATGGAGCTATCATCTATTGATATCAAGAATATAGCTTCGTTTATCAAACTTTCTGGCTGGTTTTCCAGTGTAGGGTAGTCGTGCTTTTGATGTGCAGCCCTTGCGCTGACCAACTTCTTCCTCTTCCCAGATTTTGGTGGAACTTGGTCAGTACAGGGACTGCGTTCACCCGTGGCATCACAACGGGCCGCTATGCGTGCTCAAGTGAACTTTGTGCTTTTATCAGAGCTACCACTCCAAACCTTTCATAGCAATTTTATTTATTCTCAGAGTTTTTGCAAGAAATCAGCTGACAGGCAGTCGCCGAAGAAATATTTTTTCAAATTTTGTTTTGATGTCTGACCTGGGGGTTTGAACCGCGGCTTTACGTCTAATAAGCTAACGCACTACCTACTAGACTACGGCGACACGTGTTTGGCATAACAGACTGAATAAAAGACAACTATTTTGACAGACGTTCGGAGTCGACTTTAAACTGTAGGCCTCCTACTCATTTATAAAATTGACACACACACAACATAAGTGGTGTGAGAAGCTGGGTTCCAAGTCTTACTGAATGACCAATATTGGCCGAAATTTTCTCTCAGTATATTTCTGGCAAAAAACTGATAACAAATGAAAATTGCTATGAAAAATTTCTCAAAAGTCTGTCTTTAAACTGTAGGTAGTAATGAAAGAAACTAGGTTGTAATCCTGTCTGAAGTGTTGTAATTAACAATTATGTATGTATGTATATATTTTGACAGATGTAGCTTTAACAACATGGCCGTTGTTAACTGTCAAAATTCTGAAGTTCCAGTGGGAAGTCCCTAAAGAAGCCTTATGACATAAGGCTGGGTATGTAGCCTGATGCTGAAGAACAGTTTCCTCCTTCTTTAGAGTTTTATCCGACTTACAATACTCTCTTTATATAGCTTTGGCTAGATTTGCTGCGCTATCTAGGCCAATTCTACAGAAGCCACACAGCGTTAATGAAATCTATTATCCGTGCCTCTACCATATTGAGAAGTATTAAGCATCAGGAATAAAAGAATTGAAAAAGTATAATTGATTAGTATAGGGAGAGTAGGGAGTGGTAATAGAGCTTGCATGAACGAATCTAGCGATAATTCAGAATCATTATCATACTTAACTTGGAATTGAAAAAATGAAATTTTTTTTTTTAAATTGCTTTTCATTATTAAATTCCAAGAAACTAACATTTTCTATTATACTGACTTATAATTCAATTTGAAAAATATGTTGGTCTTCTTCTGCTTCTTTCTTTTTTGTGTGTAATTTAACAAGTTTTTTCACAATTTCCACAACAAACAATAGAGAGACAACAAGAAAAAAAAAAGAATTTAATCATATTTTTGTTATCACACACAGCAGGACTTTTCTAATTTAATTTCTCTCTTTCGCTCTCTCTTCATATTGTAAAGAAAGTTTACAGGAAGGCACACACAAATACTAAGAAACATAAACTAACTGGACTAAGAGCACATAATTCCTAAGGACAACAATACAGGCGAGAAAACAAAAAAATGATGATGATAAAGTGTTAAAATGGCTTAAGGAAACTGCTGTTAAAATCATACTTTTATTAAGCATTTCAAGGAAAAAAAAAACAGAAAGAAAAAATTGAAGCTGAAGCTAACAGAAAACCATGGCCTGGCCCTGGTCTAAATGATAAAAAAAATTAAAATTTAAAAAAAAAGAAAAATTAATCAAAACTATTGTAAATTTTACATTCGTTGTTTACCTTGTGTACAAACCAGGCCAGCCCCGGCTCTGCACATAACGTCCTTAAAGATTCATTTGAATTTATTGTTTCCCAAATTAAATTGTTTTAAAATTTATGGAAATTATAATGTAAATATGAAAGAATTTAAATTAATTTCCATAACATTACTGCCACATGCCACACACACTGCTGACTCTGTCATCCTTTGTTTTTACCTGCAGGGTCCCCTTAAAACAGAAGTTGATGACATTAGGCAATACAACAGCAATTGAATTGAATGCCCAAAAGCCTTGACATGAACTCACGCGCCTTCATGCACGCACTTACATTTATACGCCAGCATACATGTCTCCGTATATATTCTCGTACATCCGCATACACAATAAATTATGTACGTTTCTATGATTTATCTATTAAAGGAGGGAGAGAGAGAGAGATAGTCATCATCAAATAACATAACATTTTAAATTATAACTGCAGAAGAGGATGTGTGTGTGCGTACGTGTCTGTCTGTGTGTGTTTATTTCCTGTTCCTGTTATGTTTTTTCTTTTTTTTCTATTCGTAATATTTTCCCTGGGGGTCTTCATCAGATATGATGACTTATAATTTTGAAAATGTCAACAGAAAATTTGAATATTTGTGTTGAGTTGAAAAACTTATTCTTCCACTTTATTCTACTTACGCTGTCAGCCCCACTCTCTCTCTCTCTCTGTCGCTTCTCTTTTTCTATTTTCCTTTCTCTTCTAGTTCCAGTACAAATATAGACTTGTAGCATTACTTGTTGTAATGCTCAGCAAGAAAAATATTGTAAAATTTTCAATTACACGTAGGCTGTTTGCTAAGGTAAGAGTTATGTAAATATAGACTCTTTTTTAAATTCATATAAGACCTCTGTGCTGATTAATATTGGAAATGTTCGAATGATTTTGTTGTTAAAAGCTGAATGTCCAGGCAATAGAGCCTGGACCGTAGCTCTCGATAAAGTTGGATGAAAGCAGAGAAGAATGTTGAAATCTTTGTTACGTTCAGTCAGGATCTCAATCTAGTTTCGCACATCACTTATGTTGTGTGTGTTAATTTTATATGTGAGTGTCAACGCCTACAGTTTAAACCCGACTCCGAACGAAAATTTTTTGTGAAGCTTTTCATGGTAATTTTATTTTTTCTCATAGTTTTTGCCATTTTTCATCGTTTTATTGGAGATGTCTGACCTGGACTTTGAACCGTGACCTCAGGACTAATAAGCCACCACGCTGCCTTCTACACTACAGCGACTTCAATGTGTTATTAAAGCCTCTCAAATATATTTCATTTGAACTGTCATTTGTTTAGTAAAAGGCTTGCCGATGACGAATACTTATCGCTTAAAAGCCGAAGAACGTCTAAAATTAGTTCAAATTTATTACAAAAGTAATGATTTAAACGTGGACGCTTCAAGCATTTCGGCAAACTGTGCAAGCAAGATTGTCAAGATTCCAAAGAAAATTTTGTGGAGACTGAAAGCGTAACAGATGTAGTCAGGATCGTACATCTTTATAATGTAGGCACTGTCTGTAATTTTGCTTCTCTTACAGAAAGTGTTGGTAACAATCCGAATTTATAGATTCCATGGCATACTTATGAATTGGAGCTAATGGTCCACATCATTACGGAGTATTTGGCATTAGGATTTGCTTCTACATTCATATGGGGTCCAACTCACACAATGTATAGTACCGGCTGAAGAATAATGCTGTTTGGGTGCTGATTAGAGCTTTCATGTGTTGGCTTTCATTGTTGATTTTTCAAACAAAATTTTCTTCAGCGATGGTCACGTGAATATGCAAAATTATCTCATAGGTACAGTCAAAGATAAAAGTTCACATACACCTTTGACTGTATCTAGCACGGAGAACTATGAAGTCATTGTGGAAAAGTCATTACACAGTCAGGATTACGACCTAGCTTCTGCACATCACTTATGTTGTGTGTGATAATTTTATATATGAGTAGCAGGACCTATAATTTAAAGAAGAAGCAGAAATCTACTGAGAGGAAGTCGCTGAAGAAATATCTCTTCACACTCTTTTCTTGAAAATGTCTGACCTGCTGTTTGAATCGCATTCTCACTTCTAATAAGCCAACACACTACTTACTAAGCCTTTAAGAAACGCCATTGCTTACATAAAATGTGACTCTTTGTAAAGCAATTTTGTCTGGTGGTGTCATTGAGTTAAACTTTCTTCGAAAATGATTCTAGAAGAACAATTTTCGTGAATATAGGTCTTTTTACCCATATACATATATGTAACAACCAGAGGTCAGCAATGAGTATTCAAAAAGATGAGTAGATTAGAATCGTACTCTCATAATTTCTGATACTACGCATTCATACTTATTTTAATGTCATACTCATACTTCTCATATTCAAAGTTTGAATTACTCATGGTACTCATACTTAACAATAGGCATGATGTTGTTGATTTCGACTCTCCTTTACGCAACATTTACACGAATCACAAAATAAGTATGATTCGCATTCGAATACTACAATACTCACAAGAAGGTTTTGTGTTTGCGCTGTTTGCTGTCTTTGTCTTTTTTGTTTATGTGTCTTTCTTCTTTTTTTTTAAATGCAACAACAACTAAATACTACTCATACTCAAAGTTTGAAATTTGAAATTTGAAATTTGTGTGTTTGCTCTCCTTGCTGTCTTTCTTCTTTCTTTGTAAATGCAACAACAACTACGACTGTAAATTTTGGTGAATGATTCGAATCACTCGAATCGTTTATGAGTATTACAAGTATTTTTCTAAATTTATGAATCTGAATGAGTAGGCATATGAATCAAACATATTTCGAATGTTATGAGTTTAATGTCAACGTTGTACTCATACTCATTGCAACTTGTACTTCTAAATTAATGTTGTAGTGAGTACGAATGAATCAGAGTAGTTGGATTTCAATAATATTGACTCACTCATACTCAAAATTTCATGAGTACTTATGAGTAGCGAAAAAGCGATTCATTGCTGTTCTCTGATACGGACCCATTGTGATTGAAGACTATAAAGCGAACGATACGTTGTTTATTAACACGGTGTCCAGTGCCTATATTATGACTGATGTTGGCATTCCTATATCAGAAGTTTTCAGAATTTCACGCTACAAGATCAAAAGTTGGACCACGAGTCTATGATGACAATACCCTGATGTTTGGGCATTTTCATGGAAATTGTAGCTCCATGTGGATTTTATTAAATTTTGCTTTTGAAAACATGAAAGGGATTACTTCCATCAGGTTCCATATTAAGTAATCACTTGTAAGGCTATACTATGCTGAAGGACTTTAACGTTTATAGAGGAAAACGATCTCTTTTTTCGTTGTGTTACAGTGATTGCCTATTTGGTTCATTACTAAACCTGATCCTGAATTGAAATTTCTCTGTGTGATATTTTTATGCTACAGACACCAGTTGCTGATATTTTTTAATTTCTCTGACAATCTTCCTGTCATACCTATGTACATACCTGTTCGCTTAGTATATTTGATTTTATTCTTAAAAAACTTTGTCATCATTTTACAATTTATTGCCCCTAATAACACCTTTTTCCACTCTTTTCTTTTTCGTTGGCGAAAACATCCTCTAAATTTGTAGAACAGAATCAAAAAAAAAAGGAAAACATTTTTTTTTTTCTAAAATCTTATCTGTCATGTCGCATAATTTCTATTCATTCAGCTGTCAATTTATGCTGACATATTTCTGCTGTTTTTTTTCGTTTGTTTCATGCCAATTCAGTTTTCGGTATTTGGATTCCAAAATGTCTTCATGACATTTTGTTTTGTCTTGTTTTGTCACATGACTGTGTTGGAATAAAAATGATGATGACTTTCGGAAGAAGCTTTTTAATGATTTGCATATAAAATGGCCAGTAATTAAGTAAATTATTAAAAATATTATGTTGTTTTAACAATAATAACAACAACAGCAACAATAATTTTGTAGCATTTTATTCCTTGAGTTCTACTGAAATCTGAAATAAAAATAATTATTTTTTTAATTTCCAAACAATCTCAGATCTTTGTAATGGCTTCCGGCTTTGCTTATTCATCTCTTTGCTTGCTGCTTTGGCTTCTATCTTTCGAATTAAAAAACTTTATTTGCCGTTTATAAATTGAGTTGCAAATTTTGCCGTTGAAATGCTAAAATATTCTATGAAATCTTTTGGAAAGTTAAATTGAAAAACTGATTCAAGTGTAGGAAAAAAATTTGTAAAAAATAATAGAATCGGTCGTATGGAACCATAGGATACCCTATACATACATTCATTTATAATTGGTCATTACAACCCTTCAGACAGGACTACGACCTAGTTTCTTACACTACTTATGTTGTGTGCGTTAATTTTATACACGAGTGGCGGGACCTACAGTTTAAAGTCGACTCCGAACGACAGATTATTGAGAAACATGGCAATTTTACTTTTATTGTCAGAGTTTTTGCCAGAAATCTGCTGAGAGGCAGTAACCGAAGAAATATTTTTTTCATATTTTCGTTTTGATGTCTGACCTAGGATTTGAACCCTGGTCTTAGGTCTAATAAGCCGATACACTACCTACTAGACCACGGCGACTGAATATAGGAAAACTGAAATTTGATTTGATTTCCCTCTGAGCACAATTTTGCTGAAGAAAATTTTGTTCGAAAAATCAACATTGAAAGCCTGTGGTTCTAATCAGCACTCAATTTGCTTTCTTTGTCAATCAGTTTTAACTGTTGCGTGCGTTGGACTTCGTATGAATGTAGAGGCAAATCCTAATGCGACGTACTCCGTAATGGTACGACTCGTTAGCTTCACTTTCTGAATACGTCAGGGAATCTACAAATTTGGATTGTTCCGAACACTTTCTGTAAGAGAGGCAAAATTACAGGCAGTACGTACATTATGATGATGCACAGTTCTGACTACATCTGCAACGCTTTTAGTCTCTACAAAGTTCTTTTGGAATCTTGAAAATTGCGTACACAATAGGCCGTATTGGTCGAAAAGTGTCCACGTTTAAATCATTACTTTTGTAATAAATTTGAACTAATTTTACGCGTTCTTCGGCTTTAAAGCGATCAGTATTCATCATTAACAAAGCTCTTACTAAGCAAATGACAGTTCAAATGAAATATATTTGATCGTTGACAGTCTTTTCAGCGCAGCGCCATTAATATCCCAAAATGGGTAATTTGCAGAGGAGGAGACAAGTTTCGTACGTCTACTCTATTGCCATTCATCACTCTCTAAAACTAGGGAAATATTTCTTGGTTACAACCAATGTCTATCAATATGTAGCCTCATAAGGAATAAAACTGTATCAGCCAAGCTTTTAGGCGGCCATAGGATCTTATATCAGAGATGACTATTGATTAGGTTAGGTTAGAGGACGTGTACTTGTCAATTAAAACAACTATTGTACCCGGAGTTCGAATTGACCCATTGTACAACGTCCTAGTTTCTCACGCCACTTATGTTGTGTGTGTTAATTTTATACATGAGTGGTGGGACCTACAGTTTAAAGTCGACTCCGAACGACAGATTTTTGAGAAACTGTTCATGGCAATTTTATTTACTCTCATGGAGTTTTTGCCAGAAATCTGCTGAGACAAAGTCGCCGAAGAAATACTTTTTGTATTTTGTCTTGATATCTGGCCTGGGGCTCGAAATCTGGCTTTTATGTCTAATAAGCCAACACACTACCTACTAGACTACGGCGACTTCTAACAATTAAATGGAATTTTCAAATATATCTTAGGGAAGCGAAGGCTAGCCTTGGTGAGAATCCTAATGTGAATCTTTTTATGGAAAACTCTAGAGGTACTACAGATTTCGGCAGGGAGGGGTGGGGGCATGCTGCAATAGTGAGAGATTTAACGACATGATTGTTTGACATGATGATTCGAATGTAAATTAATGTTTCAGTCTCCCTACCCCAAATGATCTTTCCACGAGCTTCCAGACTGTTTATGCAACAGAAGGGGTTATTTAAACCCCAAAGTGGAGTCTGACAATGACATGCTATCGTACTACAATCTGTTGCAGTTGGTTAACGGCATTCTTTAGTAGGACAAACTCAAATTACAAAAAACCCTGGAGGTACAACAGATTGTGGCATGTAGGTGGCATGCTGCAATAGTGAAAGACTTAACGACAAACTTGTTGATTTGAATGTAAAAGAAAAATGCTTCAAATTTTAAAAAACTTAATAGATTTCAGTCTCCCCTGCCCCAAATGATCTTTCCAGAAGCTTTCTGACTGTTTATACAACAGAGAGTGGGTTATTTAAACCTCTAAGTGAAGTTGGACAATGGCATGCTATCGTACTACAAACTGTTGCAGTTGGTTAACGGCATTTTTTAGTAAGACAAGCTGCGTCAGTGATTGTTTCTTAAAAAATGTGTCTTTTCAAATTGAATGCCACTTACTGTTCTAACTTGGCATTCACAGTTTATTAACCCATTGTAATCAATTAAGGCGTCTAGACATTATTTGTAGGATATTGGAGGTGATTTATAATTTCCATTTCTATGCCACAAGTGCATACGAGGCAAATAAAGAAAAATCAGAAAAAGAAACAAAACAATTACAAATCATTTCATGTGGCATTTTAACTTTAATTGGTAGAGCATGTACAGCAATAAACTGTGGCCTCTACTCCTGCTGAGCTACTCAAGACATTTAATTTTCATAAATCATATACAAGAACTTTGTTTTTCTGCTTCTTATTCTTCTTCTTCTAGATAAATAAATTTAAAAATAAATATAAAAAAATTATTCATGCATTCCACTAAAATACGCTTGAGTTGTCATTTACGAGCAGCAGCAGCAGCAACTTTAAAACGTAGAAAATTTGGCGAATAAAACATTTCAGTTTGATTTCAACAGTCAATCGTTGTTAGTCAGGAAAGTAACGAAGCCGGCTTCGTGCTCATGAATTGGACAAATGAAAATGAATACAGAGAGAAACGGAAAAAATATATGCCGTTATTATGTTGTTGCCTTAAAAGATTGAAAAGAAATTTTTGGTTTTTCTCTTTCAACAAGCAGCACAAGAATATGGGCTGCTGCTTGACTGCTTGCCTGCTTGAAAGTAATAGCAACCGGGTTGAAGTGAAGCAAAAGGTTGGAAAAATTTGAATGAAATTGAAAATTAAAATTCACAAAACTGTTGATTGATATTGTTGTTGTGGAATTCTCTCTTCTAGCATTCCGTTTGCTTTCTATGGTCAATAGATGGGGTTCATCAATCAAAATATGCCATAAAACGTATTTTCTGTGTGCTATTGTTAGCCTTGAGGTTTTTATGGCGTTTTTGTGCAGTTGAAGAAAAGTTTGATTATCAAAATCGAAATTAATTTCAAGTCTATTGCTGTAAATGTGCTAGAGTTAAGGGAATGAATTGAAGAGTTTCTGTTGTGGGAAATAAAAATGCAGGACTGCCTGTGATTGAAAACAAAATGAAATAAATATTGAAGGAATTGTTAAAGTCGCCATCGTGTAGTAGGTAGTGTGTTGGCTTATTAGTCATAGTGTCACGGTTCAAACCCTAAGACAGACACGTCGAACATAACAAAATATGAACAAATGTTTCTTAGGCGACCTTCTCTCATCAGATTTCTGGCAAAAGCTCTGAAAGTAAATGAAATTGCCACGAAAAGTTTCTCAAAATTGTGTCGTTTGGAGTCGACTTTAAACTGCAGGTCCCGCCTTTTATGTAGAAAATTACCACACACAACATAAAGTGATGTGGAGAAGCTAGGTTGTAATCCTGACTGAAGGGTTGTAAGGACCAATTATTTAAAGAGTCCGAATATTAACTTTTTTTTTTGAAAATGCTTTAAAAAACTTCTGAATATTTTTGCAAATTTCTTTTTTTATTTGAAAGTACAATCCTTCCGGTTAATAATGGAAACAAATTTCATTCAAATGGCTGCCTCGGCTGGCCATGCAGTAGCCTACACTATCGGTCCAATTTTTAAGCACATTATCGATTGTGTGCAGCTGTACTTCACCAATGGCTTCACGAATATTGTCCTTTAAAGCGTCAATTGTCTCTGGCTTGTCGGCGTAACACGTATCTTTGACGGCACGCCACAAATAATAGTCCAACGGTACCAAATCACAGCTCCGAGATGGCCAAACGACATCAGCTCTGCGGCTGATAATGCGATCTTCAAAAACAGGGCGCAAAACATCGAGTGTAGTAGCTTCGTCTGTGTGGCACGTAGCGCCGTCCTGTTGAAACCAAATGTTGCCAATATCATCCTCTTCAATTTTTCAACATGGCCCGATAACGGTCGCCATTGACTGTAACGGCCATTCCTTGCTCATTTTCGAAGAAAAATGGCCCAGTTATGCTTCTGGACTAAAATTCGCACCAAACAGTGACTCGTTTTGGGTGCATCGGCTTTTCAATGTATGCGTGCGGGTTTTCTGTACCCCAAATGCGACAATTTTGCTTGTTTACATACCCGCCAAGATCAAAATGAGCTTCATCTGAAAAAATGATTTTTTTTCACCAAAATCGGCATCTTCTGTAAGTTGATCGCAGGCCCACTTAGCGAAGCGAAAACGCATTGGATGGTCAATTGGCTTCAACTCCTGAACCAATTGGAATTTGTTTGGCGTCATACCAAGATCTTTATGCAAAATTCGTCTCAATGATGTCTCCGAAATGTTCAATTGTTGAGAACGACGGTGAATTGATGTTGATGGCGCTTCACGCACACTTTCTGCCACAGCAGCAATATTCTCGGGTGTACGCACTGTTTTTGGCTTTTCACGCTTTGATTTATCGATGAGGACGCCAGTTTCACAAGATAACCATCTGAAAGATGGTGTTTTTGGCTGCGTTTAAGTTTAAGCAAAACGGTTTACATCTCCAAAAGAAAGAGAAGTACTGCATAATTTTATTTTTTTCGCAGAGTTTTTGCCAGAAATTTGCTTAAGGGAAGTCGATGAAGAAATATTTTTTCATTATTTTCTTGGAGATGTCTGACATGGGATGTGAACCGTGGCCTCAGAACTAATAAGCCAACCCGTTACCTTCTAGACTACAGCGACTTCCATGTGATATTAAAGCCTCTCAAATATATTTCATTTGAACTGCCAGTTGTTTATTGAAAGACTGCCAGTTGTTTATTGCCAATGATGAACCCGCTTAAAAGCCTAACAACGTGTAAAATTAGTTCAAATTTTTTAAACGTGAACATTTTCCAAACATTACAGCCAACCGTGCAAGCAATTGGCAAGATATACTAAACAATTTGTAGAGGCTGGAAGCGTAACGTGAATGAAGTCGCCGTGGTTTCTGACTGACAGTATGTCTGAAAGATGGTGTTTTTGGCTGCGTTTAAGTTTAAGCAAAACGGTTTACATC
This sequence comes from Sarcophaga variegata, assembly GCA_932273835.1. Lineage (NCBI taxonomy): Eukaryota > Metazoa > Arthropoda > Insecta > Diptera > Sarcophagidae > Sarcophaga > Sarcophaga variegata. The sequence continues at coordinate 11,421,767 of OW026360.1, forward strand.
TCCAAAAGAAAGAGAAGTACTGCACATTTTTGTTGTGGCTCTACCGAACTTGTTTTGAAATTATTTTCATTTTCTGGCACACATTTCCTAGAAATAAATTTTTCCTTATAATTGCTGCATATATTCACGTCCACCTACTAAGACACAACAAAGTACTTAAGCAAGTACTTAAGTATGTTTAAGGAAATATTTCTTATTAGTTGGTTCCTGTAAAAATGTCCACAATTATTAACAATTTCTTGTTTTTTCTTTAAAGAATTTTTCTTTCGTTTTAAAACTACTTGCAGAACAGTTTAACGAGATTCACTTCTAGCAACTGAACATTACATTTCTTTCTTTTCTTTTTTCTTCTTGCTTAGATATGACTTTAAGCATATTTCCATAAATTTCCATTCGTTCATGCAATACACACACTCTTCTCATAAGGATCCATATGTATGTACATATGTATACTCATGCATACATATGTATGTATGTGTCTACAGAATGCAAAAAAGTTAAAGTGTGATTTGAGGCGTAAAACTGAATCATTTATGACTTTTGATTGTTAAAGCTTCTCGTCTTCTCTTTCTCTTTCATTCATTCATTGCATTATTAATGTATGTAATATATATGTATGTACATATGTATGTATGTGTGGAGGTGTATGTATTACATACACTTGATTATAAATTCCCACCTTCAGTCATATGAGTTTGTATGCGTGTTTTACCAAAACAATACGGCATTATTTTCCTCAACTTTTACTTGCAAAACTGTTACACACACACAAGTAAAGATAGCTAGAGCCAGCAATTTAAAAGACTTCAATCTCTCTTGAATCTTAAATCTTAAATAATATCTCAGGTTCTGCTACTATTTAAATTATTATAAGAGAGGAAGTCTTAATATTTCAGAAGTTAGTTCAATTTAAAGTCTTGAAAGACAAGCAACCTCTCTATCAATCAATGGCTAAGGATCTAGGGAGGGTGAAAAATTCATGTAATTTCACTAGGGTACAAGCAATGTTTCTATTGCGGTTAGGTTAGGTTCGGTTAGCGGGCAGTTTACAGTTAACAGGCAAGTTCATTGATTCATGATCCACTAGGGGTGTATTTGAACCACAACCGATCTCCGGTTGAAACTGGCCTATTCCCTTAGTGGCAGGTTGCTACTATGCTCAGATCTCCACACGTTCTATCAACCAAAAATCGTTGACGTCTGTCCTGAAGAGGAGGGCAGACGTCCCGTAAAAGTATTGCACCGATTCCCTTTCCTCCGCATCATGACAGCTTCTGCAGTTATCCTGCTATAAAGACATAAAAAGCCAGGCGTGTGATAACAAGAAGTTCGAAACCATACTGTCCAAACGCGATTCTAGAGATAATGGTAGAAGGTGGGTAAACACCGCTGCATTTGCTCTGCGGTCTGAATAATACTGTCGTTGTGATATTCGCTTCTTACCGGATATGTGGGTATTCGACCGTTGCAACCTAACGCAAGTATATTAATTCGTTATTCACTAAGGCATTAGAAAAAGAAGTATTAACTGAGCTGATAGCTCATCATCGTCTCAATCAAATGCAAATTGGGCATTACAATCAGCCAAAAGGGAGCTTTAAATAGACAACCTAGGCTTATATTGTCTAATTCTACTAACTTTTATCTTTAGTTTGCGCAATTCTTGCATGGAAATCTTTATTATTTAATAGTGACAAAGGATTTTCTGTAAAGTTATCGTACCACATGCCTTGCATCTAAGAAAGGACATGTAATCGATAGTGATCAGTGATCTCTCCAACCAACCTCTGTAAATGACGTAAACAATGGCCTGTCTTTACCAAAAATATCGTGGAGACCTTAGACAAGATCTTGAAGGCTTTCGTTACTACTTTATCGAGTTTACAGCAAAGATCCACATGAGACTTACGTACTTAATTGGTCATTACAACCCTTTAATCAGGATTACAACCCATGTTGTGGGTGGCAATTTTTTTTGTGAGTAGATAGGGATATTAGTCCAGGGTTTTACGTGAGTATCGCCGCGATGGCTTACTCCACGGTGCTCTAAGCACGTTTGGAAACAATGCGTCTACCAGCGCCCCCACGCACAATAATACAACCCTGCACCATGCCTTATCACATCACCATACGTGAGTACCAATTCGAAGCCTTGCATTTGGACAAGACTTCCTTGGTTAGGGGTTTATTTGTGATTGTCGGGCAACAGATTTTTAATAAACTTTTCATGGCAATTTTATTTTCTGTCGTAGTTTTTGCCGAAACACTGCTGAGAGGAAGTCGCCGTTGAAATATTTTTTTAAAATTTTATTTTGTTTCAGATTTTTGAGCTGAGATTTGAACCACGGTCTCGCATCTACCACCTACTAGACTATGGTTTACAAGACAATTCTTATGTGTGTCTTGAAGTCAAATTAAGTGTACAACCTGATGCTGATAGACGTTCCTATTGGACTGCACAAAGCCTGTCTTTTTCCATGGTGAGCTGCTGTTAGTTTTGTATTTTCACTTGTAAGCTTGTACTGTCGTAGCCGTTAAAGTGTTGCGTGCTATTAGATGTTGCTTGGTCAACCACTGCTTCCCTGAGAGGCCACTTTAGCTTTGTATTTGTGATACTCGAGGGCTTTAACCTGATTTTATGTTCGATTGTACTCCAATCTCTACATTTTACTTGCTTCATTATGGATACCAAGTTGCTTAAGTTCCAGATATCCGAACTGTTGATCATCGTATTGGGCCAGAGTATCCTGCAAGTGACTCTGGGATTTGTTGAGTAAGTAGTCTTTACAAAAGCTAAGAATATTTCAAGTTTGGTTCGCCTGAATGTTTGTGGTTGCTTGAATGCCTCTTTGAGGCTTTGCCAGATGGTAGAATCTGTTTCTGTTTCGGCATTCGTTGTAACTATACTCCAAAGAGGGCAGGAACTAGCTATGCATTTAGCTCTATTTTATATGACAGTGAGCAATATCGTCTGTATAATTCAAATGTATTCCTCTGTAGATGCTACAAATAACCAGCACTGCGCTTAGACCATGCCTCGGCCACCTGCAGTATAAGGAAAATTTAAATCATTTGCTTCTCCTAGCTTCAGAGCTTAAGTAGCTACACTCAAACATATTTACAAACAAACATCATTTGCTTTCATAAGTACATAAAATAGATTTAAAATCGCATTTGAAAATGGCACTCACAACTGCATTTAAATCTTTATGTCGTGTTGCAAAGCATTTCTTGTAAAAAGAAAATGGAAAAGCTCTTGTCTTGAAAAGCATAAGAAAGAAATTTGAAGGAAATGAAAATTGGAATTCTCGTAAACGTTTAATTTGCACAACAATAAAAACAACTACACTTGATGTTAGTGTTGCGAATACAAAAACAAAAAAGAAAAAAAAAAAAAGAAATCATTTTCGTTTTTCTTGCTGTTGAGTTTCTATTATTTTCAGACTTTTTTTATCGTTTTGTCTCTTTTATTGTTGTTTTTGTATTTGTGACATTTTATAGCTTCTTCTTCTACTTCGTCGTCTTATTCTTCCTGTTCTTCTTCTTCTTTATCACATCACATTGAATTGCATTGTTTGCATGCACAGCCCGCTCTCGTTAAATGTTCTTTCATAAAAAACGTTTGTTTTTTTTTTTTATTTGTTTTTGTTGTTTTTATTGACATTGTTGTTGTTGTTGTTGGTGTACACATTTTTCTTAATACTGAAGAGAAAAAAGTGTAAGTTAGGACTGGTTAAGTCCGACCATGTAGCTTCCAACAAAACATCATATTTTATGAGTATGAATGTTAAGCGATAAATTACTTTCGGTAACCATCGTGACATGTCAGTAACGGGCTTACGTTATTGCTGCTCTTTTCATAACTTCATCGAATTTAAACTTTGTTATCTGGTGTTAGTTCGTAAGGCCGTCGTAAGTTCTCTTCTCCAATTTTTATTCACAGTTTCTTGGAACTCTGTCGGCGTATGATATCCAGGATTTGCTTACAGCAGGGAAAAAGGTAGCAGAATACATACGTAATTGGTCACTACAACCCTACAGTCAGGATTAGACCTAGTTTCTCACACTACTTACATATGTTGTGTGTGTTAATTTTTTTTTTCATACATGAGTGGCGGGGAACTACAGTTTAAAGTCGACTCCGAACGACAGATTTTTGAGAATCTTTTCATGGCAATTTTTATTTATCCTCAGAGTTTTTGCCAGAAGTCTGCTGAGAGGAAGTCGCCGAAGAAATACTTTTTGTATTTCGTTTTGATGTCTGGCCTGGGTTTGAACCCTGGCTTTACGTCTAATAAGCCAACACAGTACCTACTAGACTACGACGACTACAAGAAGGGTAACAGAATATTTGCTTTTAAGGCCATATTAGAATAATTCCTCTCTACAGCAGTTACTGCATGCTAAGAAATGGAAATTACACCCGTAAAGAAACGTTTTCTGAAGAACTACACACTCTAAACCAACTCTTTCTAAAAAAGAAGCAGCAAAATGGCTCATATTGAGCTTAGTGATGCACGGATCCTCTTCCGAGTCACTCAGAAGCTGCCGCATCTACGCCCAATCGATTTGTTTACTCTGCCAACACCATACGGTAATGCTACCGTTCTACCACGCACTCTACTTTCTGCAGCCGACTACTGTATTTCCACACTTCGCTTTGAAAAAGTGTTTCAGGAGAAAAGCTCTTCAAGCTCGAAACGGGGTAATCCCATTAATGGCTTCGATGTTAAATTTCAAATATGAGTTGTGGCATTGGGTTGCGTATTTATTCAGTTGAGAGCAAGTGTCTTGGACATTCACGAAGCATGTGTGCTCACTGCTATCTCAGGTTGAAGTACGTGAGCACATTTGTAGGTTAGAGGAAGTGTACTGGTCAATTAAGACAAGTACAGTACCCGGAAGTCGAATTGACCCATTGTACAACGTCCTAGTTTCTCACACCACTTTAGTTGTCTGTGTTAATTTTATACATGAGTGGTGGGACCTACAGTTTAAAGTCGACTCCGAACGACAGATTTTTTCAGAAACTTTTTCATGGCAATTTTATTTACTCTCAGAGTTTTTGCCAGAAATCTGCTGAGAGGAAGTCGCCGAAGAAATACTTTTTGATGATACTTGATGTCTGGCCTAGGGCTCGAACCCTGGCTTTACGTCTAAGAAGCCAACACACTACCTACTAGACTACGGCGACTTCGAAGAGCACATTTGTAAGAAGTTCCTCTTGCTTTTTGTTTGTACCTCTCCTTTGTTCGCTACCTCTCCATTGGTAATAGAATGTGGGAATAGATGCCTCTGGGATGGGTATTAAGGAGACGTGCATGCTCTTTACTATCTCTGGTTGAAGTACGTGAGTACATTTGTAAGAAGTTCCTCTTGCCTTTTGATTGCATTTCGCTACCTCTCCGTTAGTAATAGAATGGGGGAATAGTGGCCTTTAGGATAACGCTTAAGTTGGTTCCAGGCAGCTGTGAATTCCGTGATAATATACGGGTGAACGAGTTGCCCTGCCCGCTATCCAGTCTCGGAAGCAGTATCTGTGGGTTCTGTGGTAATATGCGGACGAATGAGGCGTGGCACGCTATCCAGCCTCGGATGCAGTATCTGTGGATGCGATCCTACTCGATTCTGACATCAAGCGCTCGAGTTCACTTTAACAACACAACAGAGGTGACGTAACTACTTGCTGGGTACTGATTGATTGAAGATAACGCATGCCATCTTGGGTTAGTTTCGATCAGTATTGGCAAAAATGGAGTTCCAAGCAGCCTACCTATCCAATTATATTCGTATATTCTCTGGGAGTGCTGTGTTATTGAACAGCGATTCAATTGCGTCTTAATTACGAAGTGTCGCTATGACTTTCATCTGAAAGACATTCAAGTGATCCGATTCGATATCGAAATCCTCGATATACACGCCATAATTAATGGTTTAATGGATCACCGTCGAGTGTGGTGACAATGTCAGGAGGCAGTTGTCCAGTTCTTAAAAACAACCTCCGTAGTATCACTGACAAGCGGTTCTAACACAATAGTGCTAGTATATCAAGTGTTGATCCAAAAGGACTTCATGATGTAACTTGAAATGTAATTTTACATGTCGCTCAGAATAGTAAACCAACTAAACATGACAATATTGCTGTACATTTCATGATTCCTTCCCTTACAGGTGAATCATAAAGCAACAGTGGGTTAGCTTCTCCCCACAGTAAGCCTCTTAATTGAGGCCTATTCTGTAAGGGGTATTGTGTTAAAAACTTGTTTCCGAAAAAGCTCTTTTCAAGGGTACTTTTAATTGTGTTACAAACATGGGTACAAGCACAGTATTTACCCAACATCTGTAGTGTAGTTTAGACAAAGAAAAGAGAAGAGAAGTAAGGAAAAGCAACAATAAAAATGACAAGTAAAAAGAGTAAAGAGCAGGAATGAGCGTAAAGAAGAGAAAAAACAAGAAATTTTACTGTGAATATTTTTATTTTTATGTCAACTCGTTATGCGTCGTATGATGTTGCTGGCATTTGTCTGCATATGAGAGTATGTGTAAAAATGTGTGTGTATAGGCTATAAAGAAGTGTGAGTATTTCATTTCCTCTTTCTCTCTTTTCTATCATTTGTTTCCATTTCTATGTATGTACGTATGAGTAAAACAAACAATATTTTACATTTAAGGTCTACACTCGTCTAAGAAGAATTTATTCGTTATTCTACGCATTTATTCTAATTTTCATTCTATTTGTGTTAGGCTTTCTTTTTTTTAAAGGATATTTCAAGGTCACTTTTGTAGCTGACATTACAATTTCACATCTCAGAAGAAGTATTTTTTCTGTTGAAATGCAGCTTCATTTGCTGTAATGATTTTGAATATTTCCATAGGCAATCGAAAATTATTTAAAAGACGAAGAATTTTTTGCAATTGAAATTGTAAGAATGCAACCAAGCGGTTGCATATTTTTACGAATTTAATAGAAATTTTTCTAAAGATTTTGTTGGGGTTTTTTTTTTGGCATAGTTTTCTAACTACTATGGGAGAGTATCAGTAAAAACGATTTGGATTGGAAAAATTACAAAATTTTTTAGCAGAAATTAGTAGAAGCGGTAATATGTACATCATCCCAAGATTATCTACCCATGGGAATGGTAGCAATATCCACAGAAATGTTTGAATAGAAAAGGATTTTATTATAGCAAAGGGTCCAAGGTAAGGGCCAATGAAAAATTATGATTAAAAGCGATTATTTTCTTCATCAAATGGCCAGACAGTGATCTTTTCTCGGGCACTATAGGGTTAACAGCACTTGTTCTGACAGAGATCGATTCGATTTTAATATGTTGATTCCGTCTGCTGCCAATTAATTATCAGGACATAAAAGTGGAACCTGTGCAATGTTAATGCATTCCAGAAGCACTTTAGACTTCAAGGTTCCTCGTTCAGAAAGGAGAACGATTCAAGCTCAATGTGTTGATTCCATCTGATGACAATAAATCATCCGAACCTGTGCAGTGTTTATGCATCCCGGAAGTACTATGGAGTTGAACGGCGCTTGTTTAGAAAGGAAATCGATGCGTGCTCAATGTGTTGATTCCATCTGATAACAATAAATCATCCGAACCTGTGCAGTGTTTATGCATCCCGGAAGTACTATGGAGTGGAACGGCCCTTGTTTAGAAAGGAAATCGATGCGTGCTCAATGTGTTGATTCCATCTGATAACAATAAATCATCCGAACACAAACATCCGAACCCGTGCATTGCTTATGCATTCCCGAAACTCTTTAGACTTCAAGTACACTTGTTCAGAAAGGAGATCGATTCGAAATTAATATTGTTACGAAAATGGAAACAGTGTAAAATTGTTTAACATTAAAATGAGCAAAAGCTACACAAACAAATACAACGAACTTGTTACAAGTAAACCAACAACATCGGTATGAAAGAAAATGGTATAGACAAGTAGACGAAATACACAAACAACAATGAAGTCAGGATAAGGGTCTCGAGAAGGCGTACACACAAACATTCGATTTCAAGAAAATTCATCAGACTGTACGTGGGCATTTAAAAAAGCAAGACAAAGCAGGCAACTGGTGAAGCGCCCAGAAATAAGGTCGAGACAGTGGCGACATTCCCTAACGATCCTAGAGTTATTCACGAAACCCGATAGAGATCTTATCGCGGCCTGACTATCAGAAAAGACCGAGACGCGAGTGCAAGGAGCACCATTGACGAGGATCCATTGAGCGGCCATCCGCCGGAGAGAAATGTTTAGGTCCAGTTTCCCAGAGTAGACACCGCTTCCAAACCCATTATCGAGTTTAGAGCCGTCGGTATATATATCCAGGACTTCCGGGGGGACAACCGCATTAGGATTCCGGTCGTCCCTGCTCGGAATCAGAAAGTGGAAATCCCTGTCGAGACAATATTCAGCAGGGAGGCTACAGGAGAGACATTGTATGGATGACGTATATAAATTGAGGGTTGCAGTAGACTAGCATCTAGCAACAGCGTGAAATCATGTAAGCTAGAGTTGCTTTACCAAAGCCATGTGCTCTAAAGAGCGCTTATTGCAATTATGTTGCTGTTATAAATAAAATGAATAAAAAAATTCAAATTTCCGTTTCGTTAAAATTCGAATCAATAACACGGCTCTTCGAGTAATTCATTTAAATTATTGTGTGTTGGTGTTTGCCTGTGTGCGTTGCCTGCGATAATTTCAAATTTTCATGCATCATAAATGACGCTTTAAATACAGGAACAAAAGCAACAATACCAACGGTTTTTATGGCATCTTTTGAGGTCATAAAAGAAGGCGGGAATGGATGGCAAACAGCAAAGAATTCCAATTCCAAACAGATTAAAATGACTTTCAACTTAAGGCCTATAAAAAAAGGAAGATGTGATGCTGGGTTTAGGCTTTAAAATTAAGTGTGGATAGGGGGTAACAACAACATTGTTGCTGCCGGTGATGAGGATTATATGCTGCTTGACAATGGCAATGATGCTGGTGATGATGATGATGATGACGCATCTTCGCATATCCGCTATCTTAGGTTTTATGGCGGCCATTGTTTGTATCATTTTTTCTTTTATTACTTGGCGTTACGTTTGTGTTACTTTTTTATGGGAGTTTGTTTGCGTTTCTTTTTCTTCTCTTCACTTCATTTTTTTTTAATTTTATTTATGCATGTGTTGTATATGAGCATAACAGTGTAATGGATTGTTGGTTTTTGTTTGTTTTCAAGCAGGTAAATGATGCTGAATTTTTTTTTACTTTCTTGTGTAATGAAAACGGATGTAGGAGTCGTTATTTGTAGTTTATTGTCGTTTACGACTGATTCTTTATTACCGTTATTGTTATTTGTGTTACAGAATCCTCAGAATGTGTGAATGTATGTATGCCTTTGTGAGTTTTTATTTTACAAGCGGATATGGATGCCACATTTTTATTATTAAACAGTAGAACTCATGCAATATTTTGTCATATGGTTAGTAAAGAGCTTTTCTTTTTGGCAGTTGTCAGTCTTGCCAAGCCAGTGTTTTTGAAACCTTTAAATGTTTCACCCGTTTTATATAATCCCGCTTCATTTACAATGTCGTTCCTTTTTTTTAATTTTTATGTCATTCGATTTATCATTCATTGCAAAGAAAAAAAAACTTGTGTATGACATGTAAACGATTTCAATTCGGCATTAAAACAACATTAAACAACAGCAGTTGATTTTGTCGCCTTTTTACGACCAGAATGCTAACGTACAGAGTCCTGCAGAACTGTGCTACTACGAAAAATGTAATAAAATTGCGAAGCAAAAAAAATTTTTTTTATTGCAGATGTTATGCTGCAATATGTACTGATAAGAACATGCAAATTATATGCGATCAGTTTGGATTATTTTCAAATGTTTTTTTTTTGTAGGGAGTTTTCATGCACACTTTTATCATATCATCGCTTCGGCATGGAATTTATGTCGCCACATGCTGTGCTTTTAATGCCTGCTTAAAGCGTTTAATAGGACTTCCCAAATAGTTGAGATTGTATTATCTTTCATTGTATGAGTCTGAAGTCGCCATAGTCTAGTAAGTAGTATGTTGGCTTACTAGACTCGAGGCCACGGTTCAGAACCCCAGGTCAGACATCTCCAACAAAACGAAATATACAAAGGATTTCTTCCGTGATTAGCTCTTAGCAGATTTCTGGCCACTCAAATATGAAATTAACACACACACCATAATTGGTATGAGAAGCTAGGTTGTAATCCTGGCTAAAGGGTTGTAATGACCAATTATTTATGTATGTAAGGTGCTTTATTACACATACACACCAAATTTGCCATTACAACTCTTCAGTTGAGGATTACGACTTAGTTTCTCACACCACTTATGTTGTGTGTGTTAATTTTATACATGAGTGGTGAAACCTACAGTTTAAAGTCGACTCCGAGCGACAGATATTTTGAGAAACATTTTTATTCCACACTCAGAGTTTTTGTAAGAAATCTGCTGAGAGGAAGTCGCCGAAGAAATTTTTTTATTTTTCGTTTTGTTGCAAATGTCTGACCTGGGGTTTGAAGCAAAACCCAACACACTACCTACTAGACTATGATGTTTTATTAATTTTCCCAAATAGTTTATATATTCCATCATCACGTTTGCCTTTGTCTCTCACTTTACGAGTGTGCTCACAGCTTAGTGTCACTTCAAATTTTGGCTTATATTTTGCAACATCATCACACTTAGCTTGGTATTAATCTTTGGAAGACAAATATCGTTCCATGATAGAAAGAAATTACAAGATTGATTTTGTATTCTACTTCAATGATCGTTTCATCATAGAGTCCAGATTCAGCATCTTATAAAAGATGGCAGTCTTCTTGTACTCCCGAATACAAGGCATTACTTTCATTGCATTTCATTGCAAAATTTTCTTTGAAAGTCTCTTGGCTTTATGCAGTTTGTTGGCTTTCAATTTACTTGCTTTTGGATGATGCATGCTGCTTGAAAAAGTTTTTAAATTTCTATTACAGAGGCTCCGGAAGTCGGCATTTTCGTCTTCCCTTCAGTAATTTACTGACAAAACCTCTGAGAGTAAATAAAATTGCCATGAAGAGTTTTTCAAAAATCTGTCGTTCGGAGTCGACTTTAAACTGTAGGTCCCGCCACTCATGTATAAAAGTTAACATACACACAAGTCAATGCCTCACTTGATCGTTATGTCCATACGATGTAATATTAGTTGCTGATTGGGGTCAGTCATGGGGTACGTCCTCAGCCCGGGATTTGTCAGTGGTTAATAAATATCTTCGGATTCGACTTTAAACTGTAGGTCCTGCCACTCATTTATAAAACTAACACACACAACATAAGTGGTGTAAGAAACTAGTTCGTAATCCTGACTAAAGGGTTGTAATGATCAATTATGTATGCATGTTTGTACATAAGTGGTGTCGGAAGATAGGTTGTAAACCTGACTGAAAGGTTGTAATGACCATCCACACACTTATGTATGTACATATGTATGTGTTGATGTATATATATAAACTATTAAGGGCACTAAGTACAATTGTATTTGGACGTCAAAATTTCTATCATAGTCTGACAACTGCTAGAACCCTAAAAAGATAATTTTTATGTTGATCCAGATCTACTTGCAGATCTATGTCGGCACACATTGAGTAGAGAACACTTGATTTGTGTCCAATAGGGAGTATGCGGACGTCTTAAGTCTTTTATTTGAAGGGGGTTTGAAGCCGTATTGAGTTTTTATGATCTTGCAGGACACATACATACATACAGTTGTTGTGTGAGTTGGAATTTTGTCATCAAACGAAAATTTGTTTTTATTTCTTTTATTTATGTAAACAATTCTAAGATCTGGCTTAGAACATGGGGAAGAATATCAATGATGAGGATGATGGTATCTACGAAAGGAAAAAAAAAAAAAATATTTTGGAAACAAAATAGATTCATAAACTTTTGTAAAAACTGAACAATAACGGATTTGATTTGTTTAAAGGCCATGGAGTTTACACTCACGCTTGCTCCGTTTTAAAAGATAAACAAAATGAAGTTCAGAAATCACCTAAGGCGACAATAACAAGAAGCGGAAGTCGTTCGACAGCATCAGCATTATTGTGTGTTTTGTTTTGTTTTAGTTTTTTATTATTTTAAGTGGAAGGAATTGCTTTTAAAACAACAAACCATACAATACAAACAAACGAAGTAAGACACCAAACTTTTTGAGAGTTTTGCTAGGAAAAAATTACAAAAAAAGAAGATTTTTTTTCACGGAAACACAATATGAAATCGACTGTTCGTTCCATCATAACATTCTATGACAGCGCTGCTGAATATTTAACAGAAGAGAATAATTTTATCTCGATTTTATAGAGTTTTAGTTCCGTGAATTTGAGAAAGTTTAAGCTTTACAGTCGCAGTAGAAGTTACAAACGGAAGTCGTAAAATATAACAAAAAAAAATGTTTTTTTAAACAAGAAAATAAAACAAATATTTACAGAGCAACGTGTTGTTTTCTTTGCTTTCCTTTTTTTACAAAAAAAAAATGAGTTTTCTTCAAAGGTTACAAGCAAAAAAAGCCTTTCAAAGGGGCATGTTTTTCACATGAAATGAAATCCAGGGGCATTAATAAACCTATGTGTGGTGATATAAACTTGATAAACAATTTTTAATTGCTTACAAAAACAACAAAGAAAACAAGGATAAAATAGAGAAAATATTTATTTTCTTTTAATTCAAAGCAAACAAAATAATAAAACAGTACAAAGCAAAATAAAAAGAAAAACAAAAAAAAAGGCACGAATAAATCCCACAAATTGAATCTGCACCTCTAATTAAGGAATTAAATGTGCAGAAAAAAAGCCTGTATGTAATGAGACCCCTAATGCTTGTTTTTGTTGTTTTTTTAGCAACAGCAACAACCCGCAGAACAACAACAATAACAGTCAGCAGTAAGTAATAATAAAAGAAACGAATGCCTGTAAAACACTCCTTTTTTAATTCTTGTTTCTCTTTTGTAAAATGAGAATTTAAGACCCACAATGTCAATGTTTTCATAAAAGCTTATGTACATACATATATACATACATACATACATCTACATACTCATACATATGCAGATATGTCACACAGCATAGCATAAATACAGGTTTAGCTTATGGCAACACAGAAAAGCTGGTGAAAATCAAGTGAGATAGGCAAAGAAAGCGGATTTAAGTAACATCATACGCTCACATGTATACATTTTTAGTTGCTTTTTACCTCTCTCTCTCTCTCTCTCTCTCTCTTTTGTGTTTTCACAATTTTTTCTGTGTGGTTATGTGTGTGTGTGAAGGATGTGTAATATGTGGGCGTAGTGCACACAACCGCTATTTTACCATACAAAAGCAATTAGAAGGCAAAGGAAAATGAAATCTTTGTTAGAAATTTTCTAGAAATTTAAAATTTCTTAACCTTTGAATAGAAAAGATTATTTTCTTAAAAAAAATCATTTCAAATTCAACATTTTGTTTGGAAGGAGCGATATTCCTTTTTTAACTCACAAAAATGAAAGCCATACACACCTCTCTTCATTTATCAAAAGACTACACAAGGATATGTGGACATCAAAAGGTTATTAGTGCCATAGGTAGGTAAGCGTTGTCACATCAAGGGCTTATACGGTCCATTTTAATACCACAGTCATCCATTTTCTCTAATCTTTAAATCGTCCAGTGCTTTCGATGGTTCCACTCCACTCCCAGCAGATTATTAAATCGATTTGCGTTGTATCATTTTGCTGTGTCGTTGTTTCTGTAATCGATTATTTTCAAGCAAAGCGGATGATTAGTCCACTGTAGCCGGTTACAAGATGATGGGTGTGCCATCTGTCGTTGCCTAGAAACAACGCCCTCTGCGAGGTGTTTTTCGCATCGTTGGGTTCAGTTTCGGGTCGCAGGTATTTTTCCTTTTTTCTTTTTTTCCCATCTGCAACGAAATGGCACTTATAAACAGCCGCCCCTATCATGGGATAAAGACTCTGACCCGATAGCCGCTCGCACCGAGGCAGACGCTACCAGGATTCACATGGTGTTCGCGGGGTCGTTAAGCCCGTCATTCCCTGCCTTAGAATGAACCTGCGTAGCATTTGCGTAGCAGATACCAAAGTACAGACATACATATTTAGACATTACAACTCTTCAGTCAGGATTACGACCTAGCTTCTCCCACCGTTTATGTTGTGTGTGTTATTTTATACATAAGCGGCGGAAGCTACAGTTTAAAACCGACTCCGAACCATAGATTTTTGAGAAACTTTTCATGGCCAATTTTTTATGTACTCTCACAGTTTCTGCCAGAAATCTGGTGAGAGGAAGTCGCCGAATAAATATTTTTCATATTTTGTTTAGTTCGTGCAGACTGACCTTGGCCTTGGCGTCTAATAAGCCAACACACTACCTACTAGACTTCGACGACTTTCATGACATAGCGTTTACAAATTTATTCAATAGGACAGGAAGAGTTTCCTACTCTTTCTCGTCTCCGCAACTGTAGAACTTATAGCCATGTACCCAAGATCAATGCGTTTCGCTTGAGTGCCCATTGTTAATATTATTACTTGTAGTGATGAGTTGCCCTAATACTGCGACAGTACGATCTATTGTAGTTTCTCAAACTTTATAGGGTATCCTTATAATGTCTCCTCCAAGTCTATTGCCCTGATATTACTCAGGATGCTGCTCGGCTTCAGGTTAGTTTAGGTGGCAGACTCCCTGGGAGGAAGAGGTTCAACTAAGGTTAGCATTTAGGGTCATTGTGATATGCTTGTATGCAAGCATGTGTTTCCTTGGGGGGTGTTCCAAAGATTCATTCTCTCTCGCCCCAGAATCTATATGTTGGACTCTGGTTAACCTCCATGTAAGTGTACGCTGAGTGTACAGTGCGCTATCAAAAGAAAAAGCTTACTTCAGTTTATTTCTGGATTATCTGATGCATGACTAAGATCTTTTTCTATTATAGTTTTCTAACAAAAATTCCGATTGAATTAAAACCACTTGATCTTTGCCTCCATGAGTGTCCATAGTCCAGTGCTTAACAATGCTTTCAACAATTATGCTGATTTTGTTCTTTTGGAGTTTAAGCTGACTTTTCATGTGCCCTATATTTAGCTTCGCCCAGAATCCATTACTATATTGTCGGTTATAAGATGGCAGGTTCCCCAATGTAGAGAACTCAACAGAAAGTTCGATAACTGTACCACATTTAGCGGATTCAACTACCCTCTACAGTTTCTCGGAATATCATTCTTCCCCGGTATACCTATGATAAGAATGTCATACAGATTCAGCATTCAGTTGAGAAATTCGCACAGTCGTATACTTTCTTAGAGGCCTTTACCGAAGAAACTAGTGATTTGACAGATGCCACGATATTAGAAAGCATAACAATCTGCTTTCAAGTCGCCGTGGTCTAGTAGGTAGTGTGTTGTCTTATTAGACGTCAGGCCTCGATCCAAACCCCAGATCAGGCGTCTCCAACTGAACGAAATATGGCTACTTCCTCTCAGCAGATTTCTGGCAAAAACTCTGAGTGCAAAATAAAATTGCCAAGAAAAGTTTCTCAAAAATCTGTCGTTCGGAGTCGATTTTAAACTGTAGGTTCCGCCACTCATGTATAAAAATTAAAGCATACGACATAAGTGGTGTGAGAAACTAGGTTGTAATCCTGACTAAAGGACCAATTATGTATGTATATACAACAATCTGCTTTCTCCCAAGACTAAAACTTCCATTTGGGAGAGTCTGCAGAGTTCATAAGCCTTGCGGTGTGGCCTATGCTTGATGTTGTAAACTTTTTCGAGAAGTCATAGTGAATCGTTTTGAAAGTTTCTTGTTTCCTTAGGATCTACGACTGACCAGTGCTATATTTAAAGTTGCCGTAGGCGATCGGATAGAGTATTGGCTTATTACAGGCGAGCCTGTAGTTCAAACCTCAGCTCAGACGTCTTAAATAAAGCAAAATAAGAAAAAAAAAGACTTTTTTTAGCGATTTCAACAGAAGCTAGTCAAAATCGCCCAGTTAACAGGTTGTTTGCCTGTATCTTTGAAAAAGATATGATGGCGTTGCCATCAAAATGGCAGCACCGCTCCTTACACTGCAGTACGCTAAATAAAGCCTGTTAAAATGGTGGACGAGTATTTTTACTACACCTAATTTGTATATTCCAAGAATATGGAAAATTATTCAAGAACAAAATGAAGAACAAAATATTCGCCCAACAATTATTGACCAGATGAGTGAGTCTACTTTTAGCATTTCTTTACAAGAGATTTAATTTTTTTTTTTTAAATTGAATTTAAAATAATTTTGTTTTAATTACACGCAGATATCAGATAATAATTACGATTCAGTTATGGCGAGCAGCAGCAACATAAACATCGTGTAACTTCCTTAACTGTTGGGTGTTGCCAACGGCTATTCAGAATATAAAATAAGAACAACACCAAAGGAAAAGTTTCTTTTCCCTTTCCCTTTTCTGTTGTGTTTTGGTTTTCTTTATTTGCTTTCAATGCAAAATATTTTCTTAAGCAATTAAAACTTTACACATTCTACACACCTCTGATCTGCTGCTCTCTCCCTCTCTCTCACCATCGCCATCTCCCTGTGTATTTGATATTTATTTTGGTTTCTTTGCACTCGTATTTATTTATTTTAACGTTTCATGTTTTTTGTTGTTGTTGTTTTTGTTGTTGTTATTGTTGTTGTTGTTGTTGTAAAATGTAGTTTCTTGTTTTTCCTTAAACAAACGTAAACAATGGAAATAAAACGAGGAAATAAAATAAAAACAAATGTGTGCCATATTGTGTAGGAATAAAGGAAAGGGGAAGAATAGAAGAAATAAAAGGAATCAAAACAAACACAAGCACAATACACTAACACACTAATACATGAACAATACAATACAATCTTTAGAAAGATGATGAAGAAGACGAAGAAATTGAAGAAAATAAACTCGAATTCATTTTAAGTCTTTAAAGTGTAAGTAAAATGAATGAAAGTAAACTGAGAGTTAGAGAGAGAGAGAAAGAGGTGAACAGAGAGTGAGAAAGAGAGAGAGAAAGTATTACTTTAAATTGAAATAAAAATCATTGAAAGCAAGAAAACATTTTAACTTGCTTTAAGGGAAATGGCTAACGGGTGTATGTATACGTATGCATTACTACAGTAACAGAGCGTGAGTTTACTGTAGTTAAAGCCAAGCATGAATGAATGAATGAATGGATGAAAGAATCTTTTATTTTCCTTGTTCTTTTTAGGGAGAAAAAAAATTAATTTTGTTTTCTCAATATGGTTTAAATATGTTTAAAGAACTCCACTCATTTTTATTTTATAAAAATGTGGCATGAAAACAATCATACGATATTATTTATTATTACACCCAACATTCGTACCTCATTAGACTTCCTTTATTACTTAATTATCCCCCTCCCTCCTGTAATTACTTATGAAAACACATGTTTAAAGATTAACGAACTAATTAAGTCCATGACAACCCCAAACATACATACTTATTCTCTCACATGTGGATAATATTTGTTGAACATTTATAATCTCATAAAGCAAACAAGGAAGAAAGGATATCATATGGCATTTCAAAATTATTGTTTTGTGTAAAGGAAGGTGTGGCCAGAAAGTCTGTAATTTCTTGAATGAAATACAAAATATTTTAGATTTTTATTTAGAAACACATTTTGTATGTGAGAGAAAAATTAACAAAAAATTTTTTTTTATGAAATTGAAAGCAAAATATAAGTCTGCAGGATAAGGCACAGCCAACGACTTACTGTCTGGCCTTGTTTGGAATGAGAACTGTTAAGAGATATTTTCTTTGTTGATTTTATGCTTTCTGGGGGACCAGTATCTCTGGGTTGATTATTTGAAGAGGATTTTATAAACTCATGTAGTCCCGTAGTCTAGTAGGTTGGAGAAACTACAATAGATCGTACGATTGCAGTATTAAGGCAACTCATCACTACAAGTAATAATAATCACAATAGGCACTTATGCGAAAGGCATTGATCTGGGGTACATGGCTATAAGTTCCACAGTTGCAGAGACGAGAAAGAGTAGGAAACTGCTCCTGTCGTATTGAGTTAATTTGTCAGCACTATGTCAGTAGTTGTAGTCGCCGTAGTCTAGTAGGTAGTGTGTGGCTTATTAGACATTAGGCCTCGGTTCATAACTCAGGTCAGATATCTCCAACAAAACGAAATATGAAAAAATATTTCTCTAGGCGACTTCCCCCCGCAGATTTCTTGCAAAAACTCTGTGAGTAAAACAAAATTGCCATGAAAAGTTTCTCAAAAATCTGTCGTACGGAGTCGACTTTAAACTATAGGTTCCGCCACTCATGTAAACAATTAAAACACACAAAATAAGTGGTGTTAGAAGCTAGGTCGTAATCTAGACTGAATTATGTATGTATGTATGTTTATAAACTATTATTTTTTTATAAGACCAACGCTAAGGGGATGGCCCCTTACTTATGTTGAAATTAGGTTATGAGAAGAAGAACAGAAGGAGGAGTAGTGTTTGTGGACATTAGATTTGGGTAGTTTTATATTAAAAGTGGCTGGAAAGACCTCTGCACGAAGGGAGTTCCTTATATGGATAGTTCGACTGAGAAAAACGAATTCTGTGTGTAATACAGTGTGTGATCACTGGCCAATCAAACACTAAAGGGTGTGATCTGCTAGAGAGACAGATGCTGCGTAAGAACATGTAATTTTTGGAAACAAGTCTCTTTATTTCGCCAAAGCAAAATCCATTATAATGGCAATAGATGATTGTGATGATGCTCCAATGAATCAATAGAGTTGGATCCCACCCTACTTTCAATAATGGACACCTTAGCCATCTTCTGTACACGTTCTAGAAGCTTCGATATAGACTTTGAGTTATCGGCCCATACATGAGAGTTGTATTCCATTTTCGCTCGAATATAAGTGATGTAAATAGTAAGGGAATCAGATGATGTGAAGTAGTTCTTTAACTTTCTTAAGAAACCGTGGCTTTTGAATGCTTCTTTCGACACATGAAAAGTGTCCTGATTTCAGGGAATATCACACTGAATTTTCATGTCCTGGACATGATCAGCGTTTACCTCATTAATATTTGCAATACTCTTAATTGATCATTACAAGCCTTTAGTCAGGATTACGACCCCGTTTCTCACACCACTTATGTTGTGTGCATTAATTTTTATACATGAGCGGCGGGACCTACAGTTTAAAGTCGACTCTGAACGACAGATTTTTTGAGGAACTTTTCATGGCAATTTTATTTTATTCGCAGAGTTTTTGCCAGAAATCTGCTGAGAGGAAGTTGCCGAAGAAATATTTTTTCATATTTCGTTCAGTTGGAGATGCCTGACCTGGGATTTGAAGCGAGACCTCACGTCTAATAAGCCAACACACTAGCTACTAGACCACTGCGACTTCAACTTCAGATGAGGCCATATTTTTGCTGAGCTGGTGCGTTAATAAACAACATTGCTGTTACGGCGCTTTAATATCAACCGTATTCATACGACCCTATTCTGAGACTGATTGTAGGTCAGATTTGGGTGAGTCATTCATTTTAATCCCCTTGGCCTCAATCACCAATTGCTCGGCATACCATTTTATAAGGATATGCATGGCAAATATCGCTATCATCTGAAATAGAGTTGGAGTTTGAATAGGCCCTTGCAGTACCTCTGAATTCAAGCTGAACTCGTATGATGGGATACAAGGTTAGGTTACGTTAGAGGACGTGTACTTATCAATTTAGACAAATACAGTACCCGGAGGTCGATTTGACCCATTGTACATAACGTCCGTAAAAAGGTAGGATAACAGAGGGGATAGGAAAAAGGAACGGAAGTAGGAAGAGAGAATGGGAAGCGAAGGAATTACACGGACGAGAACAAAACAAAATGGGAGAACGCGACTACACTGATGAAGCCCTAGCACTTCTCAACCAGCGCAAGTTACTAATGAATCTGTGGAGAGCCTTGATGTCGGCTCTCAACACAGAATTCAAACCATAAAAGAAGCTCCTGCCAAGGGTCCTCAACCTCAACCTACCAAAAGCTAGGTTCGACAGTCTCCAACTCCTTCTCATCGCAACATACCCTGCAGTAGTCCGGCTGGGATCTGTTCCAGGTCCCCCTCAGCATATGATACAATCTGATTTGTAGAATTTATAAAACATGATGAACACTTTCTTCTCTTTGCTTGAATTTGATCCTGTACTATACGAGGATTTTTGGCATGCTTTTCAATCACTTTACCACCATAACTCATATTTATCGTCTGAATTACAGAAGACTGAATGTTTTGAATAAATGTTTGTTTTCAAAGCTCATTTAATATATTAAAATTTGTGGATTATAAAGTTGAAATTAAAATCTTTTTAAAGCCCTTTTTCATATCCCCTGCTGTCATATGTTAATTAAACGTTGACATGAAATTGTTTTTCAAATAAAATTCACTCGTAGTAACATTTTATTTAAAACGCGCAAATATTTATTTTGCGATTGCATTTTAAAATAATTTCAAAATTAACACGTGTTTTTCCATGTTTTCCAACAGCAAACGAATGAAATTTTAATTAAATCGACACAAAAAAAGGGGTGGAAATTTATACAAAAAAGTTTACTTATTCGTTAAATAAATACCAAAAAAGCAATTCAAAATATTGACTAAACAGATCAATATTTTTAAAAAATATTGTATTTGTAGCATTTCATATAATTTTTGTTTTAAATACATCACAATGTCACTTATCGATAACAAATTTCAATTTAGAATTGCCATTGAATGTCCACAAAACCCAAGGGAGTGACAGAATGTTTTATTAAACGTTTTTGTGTAACCGGAAGTTAATTTTATTGAGTGAATTACTTGCCAGAGGTAGAACACAATCGGAAGTTTGTGTCAATTAATTGAAATGTTAGATTAAATGGATTACGCAAATAATAAATTAGAGATGGGACAGTGAATAGTGATGGGAATCAAGCAACAAAAATTTAGGAATTAGTGTCAGACAAATATTGTTTTAATCTGTTTCACTAGAGATCCATTTGCTACATCACAATCACCAAAATATGATCAAACATGTGACGGAAATAGTGACTCATACGATAAATGATGGAAATGTTCACTACTACTGGATATGCCGGCTTGACAAGGGCTGCAAATACAACAATTAAACTTAAGCATGGAGCAACAAAATGTTTGGTTGAGTTAAAATTTTAAACACCGAAATTAGAATGACGCTCAAGTCATCCAATACAATACAAGCTCAGCAATAATGTTATCTCATCTGTAGGTACGGGTGGATGGCATGAAAATTCAGTGCAATATTGACTGGAACCAGCACATTTTACGAATTTCGAAGAAAGAATTCAAATGTCTTAATGTATTGCCCCATATGTAGTTAGGGGTCAGACGCTCTTAATGTTCTGGTCACGAAAATCCAGTATGACGTTCCCTGAAACCAGCACACTTTTCAAGTGTCGAAAGAAGCATTCAAGTGCTTCGGTTTCTTAAGACGGTACAAGAAATACTTCACTTCATCTGATTTCCTTACAATTTGCATCACTTATATTCGACCAAAAGTGGAATACAACTTTCATTTATGGACCGATAACTCAAAGTCCATTTTGATGTTTCTAGACTGAGTACAGGAGATGGCTAAGTTGCTTAATTAACGGCGGTAAGGTAACCAACTCAATTGATTCATTGGAGCATCGTTGAAATCTTGCTTGTGCTTCAATGCTCTATTGCTACTACAAGGGATTTTACTTTGACGAAATAAAGCGACTTCTTCCCGATAATCATATATTCTTACGTAGCTTCTGTACCTTTCGTAGGGCATAACCGTTTGTGGCCGATTGGCCAGTGTGTTGTTCTTTTGCCGGTTTATCCGTATGTGAAACTTCCATTGTAAACATAACAACTGGCCCGTTTAATTACTTACTAGAGGTATATAAGGATTTTGGGTGTTCATGTTAAGTAGAAATGCTTTGCAAATGAATCAAAAGCTTAGGCTTTTCATCTCCAGTTCAACTTAACTGCTTTGAATTCAGTCCTGAATTCCTGCAGTAGGATGTCTTCAATGAAAAATTAATTTCACATTCACATTAAAGAAGTTGAAAAGCGTTTAGATTTTGAATACAGAATGGCAAGGTATAAAATCAATTGAAACTTAATCCAAAGACATTTGAATTGCTAATTATACACATCGTATGGTATATAAATACCGTAGCGTGTGTATATTTTTAAATAACCAAACATATGATATATATATGATAACATATGATATGTTTAGAGCACACTATTCTCCTTAAATCATATACAGTTTAAGTATGATTCCATTTTGTGTGTTTAGCCTGAACCATAAATAATTATCAATTAAATGCTTGTATGTACTCGTATGCAGCTTAAGATCACATATTGTGTGTGTTTTGGCAAATTGCTAACAAAGTATGGCAATTTATTTGGAACATCCTTGCCAAACATTTGTATTCCTTTTTCTTTCTTACTTTCTTTCATTCTTCCAAACAAATTCAATTTCAGTTTCAGTTTCAATTGGTTTTGTGTTTTCTCATTTTGTGAAGTAATTTCAATACCCTACACTAACTGTAGTGGTTGTACAGACCAAAGAATTTCTTACCGTACATCCAGGGAATCAAAGTCATTCTGGAATTAAAAGAGTTCATCTGTTATGATACTTTAAACACGATTTGAGGAAATTTTGAAAGGAAGTTGATTTTATTGCTTTTCAAAAAATTATGCATCCAGACATATGGTAACCCTATCATTCTAGAACCTGTTCTAATAGACCAATCGCTTGCCAAACTAAAAAAAAATTGATGAGTTAAACTGCAATAAAGCAGGCGAATTATACGATGTTGGAGTATCATAAAGTAGGGCTTCATATGGTCGTTGTGAGTTGCCAGTAACATTCTAATTCAGTTTTATAACGGTTTGGGAATAATCCAATTTTGTCTTGTTCTTGTTCTTGTTGTTGTTCTGCTTCCATCGATTTGTTTCTTTCGGTAATAAATTGGCTCAGAATCAAGTTTGGTAAACATTTGTTGAAAACAAATTTAAAAAGGCAAACAACCAGCAGCAATACAAACATTCAAAGGAAATTCAAACAAGAAACATACATTTATAAGTAATTGTTTTAACAACAACAACAATAACATACAGAGAGAAAAAAAGGAAATACTTGAGTACTTTTCTAAAACAATAAATACTCACTCGTTACACTTGAAATATTTATTTCTCTGGCATTGATTTGATTTTTAAAATGGAATTCTGCCAGTCAAAGTACAAGTATTTGCAAAGAAATTGGAAGAAGAACAACAAGAGGAAATTATTCATTATAATGTGGTTTAAAACGACAACAACAACAACAAAAGTTAAACAAATTACTGATAATACTGCTATGCCAGAGACGTGCATAACTTGCATATCATTAAAGCCAAAGCCAAAGAAAAGCAAAAAATTCTAATTGATTCTCTTTGTAGTTCTTCTAGTGGCTTTACTTAATGACTTACGAATTTGTTTTTCGTTTACTTTGGAGATTATTATGGTAATTTTTCACTCATAAATGAATTCTTTTTTTTTTTGCTTAAAAATTTAAGCACAACATGTTTCTCAAGGTCTTTTGAAGTTCTTTTCTTAAGAACTCCTTGTGATGGACATACATATTCAAGTATCCTTGAAAAAGTTTAGACTTTGCTTTGCCATAGAATTTTATTAAAAATCAATTAAAACCTGAATTTAAAATAAATTAAATGCAAAAAAAATATACTCAATTGATACCAAATTGTCAGGTCTTTTTTATTTAAACTCAAGAGATTTGCGTACTGCGTACTGGGGGATAAGGCCCTTTAAAGATTTTGTAGCAATTAAAATTCAGTTCGTATAGGTATCTAGTTCTCTCATTCCATGCTTAAGTGATGCTTAAATATATGCTTAAGTTCTTAAGTCATGCTTAAGCGATTACTTAAGTGATGCCTAGGCATATATCCCTATGATACTGGTATAGCCTACATTACTGCTAGCCTTCTCCCTTGAACTACACTTAGGTTAGATTAGGTTAGAGGACGTGTACTTGTCAATTAAGACAAGTACAGTTCCCGGAGGTCGAATTGACCCGTTGTACAACGTCCTAGTTTCTCACACCACTTATGTTGTGTGTGTTAATTTTATACATGAGTGGCGGGACCTACAGTTTAAAGTCGACTCCGAACGACACATTTTTGAGAAACTTTTCATGGCAGTTTTTATTTATTCTCAGAGTTTTTGCCAGAAATCTGCTGAGAGGAAGTCGCCGAAGAGATACTTTTTTTTTATTTTATTTTGATGGGGCTCGAACCCTGGCTTTTCGTCTAATAAGCCAACACACTACCTAGACCACGGCGACTTATTGAACTACACTTAATATGAATTTAAATAATGATTGCCCAAGAAATACATGATGTAGGACTGGATGTAGTAAGCTGTTGGCATAGTCGTACGGAGGAGTTATTTCTTATCAGATCCAAATAAATCCTAGTTAGAAAACTTTCTACACCATTGCTAAAATTCCATTATCACTTATTATGCTTTGTAAACCCGAATGAGTCACAGTCGCCATACTCTAGTAGGTAGTGTGTTGGATAAAAGTAACATACTCATCATAAGTGGTGTGTGAAGCTAGGTCGTACAGGTTAAATTGGCTTAAGCTTAAATGACAGTTCTCAATGAACCTATCAAAGGTCCTTTTGTAGAAACGTTCTGTACAATGTTCCAACTGACATCATTTCTTGGTCCTAGTATTCTTCCGTTTTATAAGTGTCAGATTTTGAAAGTACTTAGTAAGAGGCTGCTAGAATAAGTAACCAAGTTATACGTGATTTCTGTGTCTGCTTTATGGAAATAGGGGGTTATGACTTGTAAGTCGCTGTAGTCTAATAGGTACGGCGTTGGCTTATTATACACGACATCACGCCTACATCCCCAGGTCAAACATCTCTAAAAAACGAAATGCAGATTTTTGGCAAAAACTCGGAGAGCAAATAAAATTGCCATGAACATTTTCTTAAAAGTCTGTAGTTCGGAGTGGACTTCAAACTGTAGATCCCCGCCACTTCACACACAATGAGTGGTATGAGAAGTTTGTAATCCTGACTAAAGGGTTGTAATGAATAATTAAGTAAGCCAGCTAGCTGAAGAATTATTTTTTTTTCAACATTTATAGACTTCAACATTTAAAGACAAGCTGTCTACCAAATACTGTTTTTTTTATAAATTTTGAATTTCTTTTTACTTCTATAGATTGCCTACTATTTAAAAAGATATTTCGTTTTATATTTCCTTGTACGTATGAAATCATTAATAAAACCTCATCCTTATTAGTTTATAACACTTAATGAGTTTTCCTTGTTTTTTTATTTTTAGGTGGTGCCAAAAAAACTTCCTGTCACGTACTGGTGAGTATTAACAGAATTATGTGAACTTATGAACTCCAGGTTCGTCGTACATATGTGTGTGTGCAGCTTTAGATAATCAACACGTTCATTGTATTCTTAGTGTTAGTGTGTATTTGTATCGTGTGGATTTTGTTTATCGTTTTTGTTGTTAAACGATATTAGGTCGTTTCGATTTATGTAACAGTATTCTTGAGACGGTACGGACATGAACCAGACACACCGATTACTTCTTTTGTTCACCCTTCTAGCAAAATTAAGCAGGTTTGTTAGTCTAACGCATTCTTGAGACAGTCCAGGCATGCATTAGGATGCCCAGTAAGACTGTAGGGCAACGATTACTTCTCTTGATCATTCTGGCAACTCTTATGTGCTAATAGTCGTGGTATAGGTAATCAATCCCTTAATTACCGTCTCCCTATGGATAAAGGAGTTTATGGTCTTTCGTTTTACGGAAAAATCCAGAGTATTCGAGATGTCCTGCAATTGGTGATGTTAGTTTAGCTAAGCTCCATATGAACTAATACTTATCAAGTTTGCCAACGCACCTAATAGAATATATATGTCTCTCTAGCCAAGAGCCATACATAGTTATGATCTATGCTGAGAGGAAGTCGCCGAAGAAATACTTTTTGTATTTTGTTTTGATGTCTGCCCTGGGGCTCGAACCCTGGCTTTACGTCTAATAAGCCAACACACTACCTACTAGACTACGGCGACTTCATACCTCTTCGATATTCAAATTCCAGTATAGTTTATATAGAACATATAAAACCCTGCACGATAATAAAATAAGCAAAGTTCCTCACCACTATTCCTAATTCAAGAACCCAAATACACTTGCACAGAGTGTGTTGTGGCAATCCTATCATCCCAGAACCCGATACGGTGCACTATTGGTAGAATGGTCTTCAATAAACCCTGATCGTAAAGAAGAGCCAATGACTCTAAGTGAACTCTAAAACTATGTAGACCAAGCCACAAAAGGAATTTTTACAAATTAATAAATTAAGTTTGCGTAGTTAAATCCTGGATAACCTATAACTGCTGCTAGTTTTGTTTGGACGGACATTTATAACTGTTAACTGTTATACTTGAACAGTTTTATTTGAATTGCACTGATAGATACTCTGCTTAATAGCTGAGCTTGTTTATTGTCAATATTTATTGAAATGGAATGCCTTTAGCACTTGATAACAACGTTATGCCATTGACTTACGAAATATTTTCGAATTGTATTTCAGCAGTTTCAACTTGTTTATGTATGTGTGTGATGGTTTTTAGTATCCTTTTGATAAGAGAGCAATTCCTAAGCAAAGCTGTTTAAATGTCTTTAATCCGATTAATTTATTAGAGATACCACACGGCTACGTACTTAACTAAGTACGTACTTGTGGCTCCCATTAGGCTGCTGGGTATTTTTCTTGTCTCTGTATCTGTATCTGTACCTATAATGTTTCTATGGCCTCTAAACTATTTTTATTCTCTAACGTCTTCGTTATTTCTTTATGTACTAATCAGTGTTTTGTTTAATTGTTATTTGTTCGTTTAAATCAGACACAGCCACTGTAACTGTCACTGTCATTGCCACTCTCACAGCCATAGCCACTGGCAGTCCTTCTTTTCATTTTATTTGGCCTCTCTTTTATTGTCAGATTACATTTATTTATTTTCTCAAATCTAAGTATGAGTACGAGTACACAAGTCTCTCTCAAATGTATTGTTTTCCTCTTGAGCATTCCCAGCAACGATGGACAACGATGTCACCTTTAAGCCGATTAGTGAAAAACATCTTGAGTGTATGGAAAAACTGTGGTGGCTGTGAAGGACAATTTTTAAGATGATTTTCTTTGTGATACTCAGCTTGTTGCTACACAAAACACCTAAAGGCTTAACGAAAGCGGTTTATTTTTTAAACCTTCAACTGGCCGCACAGGTCAATTTGGATTGTTAATTAAGCCGCATAGAAAATTGTTTCACTAGGCTACTCTGTTAGTAACAATTTAGGTCATACAGATACATTTATGGGTGGTGTACTTGACTAAATTTTATGTACGAATATCACAGGGAGATGCAACTTTTGATCAAAGTAGACAAACAACCTTTCTTACAGAGAGGCAACAATGTCAACAACGATGATTATATTAAACCAAGTCATCGCTTCTTTTTAGGAAAAAGTAAGCGCCTCAAGTAGCATAGTTCCTTACCACTAATCCTAACACAAGAACCCAGTACATTTGCACACAGTGTGCTGTGGCAATCCTATCATTCCAGAAACTTGGCTGAAGAATTTTATTTAATGAAGATGAGATGAGAAGCCGCCGTAGTAGTAGGTAGTGTGTTGGCTTATTAGACGTAAGGCCACGGTTCAAACCCCCAGGCCAGATATCAAAACGAAAATATGAAAAAGTATTTATTCGGTGACTTCCTCTCAGCAGATTTCTGGCAAAAACTCTGAGCGCAAAATAAAATTACCATGAAAAAGTTTCTCAAAAAATCTGTTGTTCGGTGTCGGCTTAAAACCGTAGGTCCCGCCACTCATGTATAAAATTAACACACACAACATAAGTGGTGTGAGAAACTAGGTCCATAAATCTGACTGAAGGCTTGTAATGACCCATTGTCTATATATGACATGAGATGCGGATTCACGATTGCTTGATTAAAACAGAAAGATTTTTCTAGCTTTTCTGCTACATTCACTGGCCTACGGATCTGTGGTGGAAAATTTTTTACCCTTACTAGAGTCGTATAGCTTGAGATAGAAAAAGAAATGACAAACCACCTTCCGATCATATTGAGAAACTTAGTCAAATCACTAAGTCATTACCGATCTACGAGTGGTCAAATCAAACTTTTGAGAATATCTTTACGGTCTAATGGCGGGCGTTAAACATCCCATCGTCTCTCTGGGGAACAGACACTATGAACTTCAAATGTTATCGTCATTGCTATAGAAATTAATCGTGGGTATAGTATGTGAAGCCTTTCGTTTTTAAGTCTCTAGAGAGTGTATACACCACATCGACGATTCCCTAAGGAGGCTGGAAGTCTCTGTAGATGATGTCAAGATATTCGATTCGGTTGCTATCATGTGGGCTGCAGTGTGTGCGACATAGGAGGTAACAACTTAGATGACTCACGGAACCTGAACCTCACGGAACTTACTGAATTGGTCGCTGCAACCCTTTAGTTACGTTTACAACCTAGCTTCTTACACAACGACAATGTTGTGTGTGTTAATTTTAATCATGAGTGGCGGGACTTAATTCAAACGATAAATTTTTGCTAAACTTTTCACGGTCAATTTATTTCCTTTCATATTTTCTGTCAGCAGACTGCTAAAGAAATATTTGTTCATATCTCGTTCGATATATCTGAGCAGGGACTTAAACCAGGAGCTGCCTACCTACTAGACTTCGGAGACTTTATACTTTCAAGGAATTCTTAGGATTTCGAGGCAATTTCAGTACTCCAATGGAAGACTCAGGTTAGCGTTGCTTTCAGTTGGTTACCAGTCTGACCAAAGATGAGATAAGTCATGTTGTTATGCTTCCCTAAAGGTAACAAGCTACCACTACCCTCAATATTGCCTTTTGATTAAACCTAGATTTTGTTTTATCCCTAAAATCAGGGGCTTACCATCCAAGGAGAAACATTTGATTCTTATTTGATTTAACGTGCAGTGATCATAATGTTAAGCCAATTCCTTTCCGGCGAGCATTGCTTTATAATAATGACTGTGAATCCAAACATATACGTTTAGGTTTCTCTCAATGGTGTAATAAGTGGCCAATTGCCAAAAAATGTATTCTCAAATGTCGGTTCAATCGGTCGTATTTTATTTGTGGCCCAAATGAGTTTCGTTGCAGAAGGCTAATGACCTTGAATGAACAAAGTCTTACATTGAAGTCGCCGTAGTCTAGTAGGTAGTGTATTGGCTTATTGGATGTAAAGCCAGGGTTCGAGCCCAAGGCCAGACATCAAAAGGAAATATGAAAAAAATATTTCTTCGACGATTTCCCCTCAGCAGATTTCTGGTATTAATTCTGCGAATAAAATAAAATTGCCATGAAAAAGTTTCTCAAAAATCTGTCGTTCGGAGTCGACTTTAAACTGTAGGTCCCACCACTCATGTATAAAATTAACACACACAACATAAGTGGTGTGAGAAAAATGTTGGGTTGTAATGACCAATTATAAATGTATGACTGCTGAGCGGCAGTCGTAAGAAATATTTGTTCATATCTCGTTCGATATATCTCAGCAGGGACTTAAACCACGAGCTGCCTACCTACTAGACTTCGGAGACTTAATACTTTCAAGGAATTCTTAAGATTTCAAGGCAATTTCAGTACTATATTGGAAGACCCAGGTTAGCGTTGCTTTCAGTTGGTTACCAGTCTGATCTGATCATGCTGTTATGCGTCCCCAAAGATAATAATCTACCCCAACCCAGTTTAAACCCAGATTTTGTTTTATTCCTAAAATCAGGGGCTTACCATCCAAGGAGAAACATTTGATTTTTACTTGATTAGAAGTGCAGTGATCACAATATCACGTCAATTCCCTTCCTGAGGGCCTTGGTTTATAACATGACTATGTATACAAGCATATAGTTTGTTAAGTTTTTCCTTGATAGTGGCGTAAGTGGCCAAGTGTTGAAGTATTTTTTCAAGTGACAGTTCAATTGGTCCTATTTTATTTGTGTTCCAACTGAGTCGAAGAAGAGTTCAAAATTGACTTGAGTTTCGGTAAAAAAGTCTAATGAATGCATAAAGTCTTGCAATAGAGAGATTTCTGTTATTTAGAACAAACGTGATGCTGTATCATATTGTGACAAGTGACGTAATAAGTCATGTGTTTTTAAAGGTTAAACTTATTTATTTCTCTGATGTTATTGTTATAGACTATAAATAATAGGCAATGAAAACATGATAAGAGAAGAAAACTGCTGAGTGTGTCTTATGGGGTTACTTAAGCAAAACTTTTCTGCCGAATATGAGCATGAGGGTCTATAAGTATTACAATTTTCTACAAAATATTTTCTGTTTTTTTCTTTCTATTTTTAAGAAACTTTTCCTAGAAAAGTCATTAGAATTTTATCAATTAAGCAGTGTTAGAAGCAAAAAAAATAAAAACAAAAACTATTTAAGAATTTAAAATGACAACTTAATCAGCAATTTTAGTAAAATCTGCATAATTTCTCAACATTAATGAGCAAATATAAGTTGAATACAAAATATTTTAATGAACCATTTTGGAAATGAGAAATTTTTGTGTAAATTTTACGAAAAATTCCTTTTAATTGCAGACGAATTTCTGTAAAAACCAAGACACACACACACAGAAATTAATTCCATTTCTTTTTATTTTTTCAATTCAATTCTCTTGAATTGAATTTGAATTTCAGAATTTGACTTGAAGGTGTAGGTGAAGCCGTTAACACAAGTAAATTTACGTACCTTTTCAAATGTATTTGGACAGACTTTAATTAAGGAAAACAATGCCACCGGATGATGATAAGTCTGAAATTCAAAAGAAATTCGACTTAATGGCTTTCAAAGAAATTTTTTACAGCTGCTGTACTGTATTATCATTTATTCAATGGAAGATCAAATACGGAGAAAGAGTGAAGAAGTATCACTTCATCATGTTTATCACTTTCTCTTCCATGGAGTTTGGCCAGCAGTTTTATATTCACGTCTGGACGGCGTAAACAATTGAATTTTCCTTGGGTATTCCTCTGTACAGCATCATGTCTTACCATTTGGAATACCATTTAAAATAACATTTCAAAGAAATCTTCCCAAATATTCTTGCAACAGAAAGCATTTTCGACGAATTTTGTTCATAAAAAAATTGTGCGAAATACGCCTCTACATTGACACTTGACACACGCATTGTGTGGGTTGAAGAGAAAGACTGTTTTCTGCAGCAAATTGTTAACTCTCGCTCTCTCTCTCTCTCTCTCTCTCTCTCTATCTGTGACATCTTTCACAATAAAATGTCATGATGATGTCATGACAATTCAAAGACCCAATTAATGTTGACATCTCTGCTGTACACGCTTTTCTCTTTCGTGGTACAGTTATAATTACAAGGAAAACTGTAATTATGATTAAAGATTGGGTTCTGGTTCATTACCAACCGTCATACCAACCAACAAGTATGGGCAATAAAATTGACACACAACATTGTGTAGCAAACGTGTATTTGTGTTATTGTGGCATAAGCACGGGAAGTGACAGGTTTTTGGTTTACAAGACAATCATTGGGTCTCCATATGTGACAGAATTCAGTAGTCAGTTCTAGCAAAATTCTGTGAGTATAATAAAATTGCAATGAAAAGTTTCCGAAATCAGTTATTCGGACTGTAGGCCCGTTATGGATAAAATTATCGCACACAACATGAGTGGTCTGAGTAGCTAGGTTGTAAAACTGACTAGGTTGTAAAACTGACTAAAGTTATGTATGTAGGCTGCCTTCCAAAATGTATCAATACAAAGTTTGTATGCAGTATGCCTATGGGATATTGGTAGAGATGATATGGAGTGAGAGATGATGTTATGAAGTGTGCACGTTGATGGTCGTCGTCAGGTAATTGAAAGTTATAGGAAGTCCGCCACTTGTATTGAATTCAGCCACAATTCTACTGTTCGAAGGGTTAGTTAGTCCAGGGTTTAACGTGAGTTTTGCCATGACGGCATATCCCACGGTGCTCAAAGCACGGGTGGACACAATGTGTCTACCAGCGCCCCCACGCATAGTGATGCAACCACATGAGATGCATGAGCATACCACTGGTCACATCACCATACATGAGAGCCAATTCGAAGCCTTGCATTTGGATAAGACTTCCCTCTTGGTTAGGGGAGACTATCTAAACTTCGCTTTTTACAGTGGTTGAGAGTGCAACACCACACCCAGCTTGCGCTCTTCCCGCGATTTGAGTTTTATCAAAGAATATGGATATAAAGAATGCGCATCATGTAGAAGTAAAATTTCTTATGGCGGGTCGTAACATCACGACCCGTTCTCACCAAATTTTTTTTAAAAATCATTTCTGGGTGAGGGGAGAGGAAGACAGAAGGAAAATGAACACAAACAAAGAGCGTAACAATGTGTTGCTCTCATCGTACGTATGTACATGTGCATGTATTCTTGTGTTTTCTGATTTAGTTGTCGATCAGACTGCGACAATAATACATGTGCTGCGGATGCTTTATCATTTTATTTCAGAATAACACTCGAAGAATAGTTTGTGTTAAAAATGTTCTATGTTAATAGCTGGTCGTATTTCATTTTCTTATTTGCTCCCATAGTGTATTTTTTTAATGCTTTGGAATGCTCGTTTCTTTTTCTTTTAATTAAAAATGGTTTTTTATTCTTTTTAATTTTATTTATCTAAAAAACATGGCCTAATTTTTAAGCCAAAGATGGATAGCTTTATGTTCTTTTAATAATAAAATCGATGTTTTATTTTATTTTTATTTATCTAAAATTATTAAGCCAAAGTTATAAAGCTTTAAATATGTATACTGATGAAATGAAAATAAAAATAGCGTATATTACTAACACTTTTCTATGGCTGTAAATAAATAAATTCTCTCAACTTATTTTCTCTCTCTCACTCACTAATCCATAACCATAGGCATGTGTTAACCTAGAGGAAAATTGTTAGTAATAATGTCAAGTCTACTTATTAACCCAATGATATGTATATATGATCGGAAAATATAGAAAAATTGTACTGCACTAAGACACTAAGACACCGTATTTAACTTGGCAAGTATTCTTCCAAAAATCTAAATCATTTCTCATTGATATTAGTGAATACTGTGATATTTCTTTGGGTGTATTATTGAAGTCTGAAAAAAGCAACATGAACCTTCTTCTTTAAAAACTGACAAGATTTTTACGCTATTTTTAACGAACATTCTTGATGTTCGTGTCCTATGTGTGTAAAAAGCCGAAGATGTTCTTACCCTGAGGGTCGTTGGTGCCGACGTCTGTTTTTAACACCAGAAAAATAAATAAAAAAGTGGCCAAACAACAAAAACGCACGATGAGAACAACGCATGATGAGAACAACGCATTGTTACGCTCTTGGTTTCTGTAACCTTCCCTTCTATCTTTCCCCCCGCGTCATGAAATATTTTTGAAAAATATTCCAAAATATGTTAAAATGCACATTCTTTATACTTTATTTTCTTTGGTTTTAACCACAGCCACCACTTGTTATAAGAGCTGTCCGTTTGACAGAGTATCCAAAAAGGTGTGCCGTGTCGTGTGGTCCTTGCTTATATGAGGGGCAGCGATCCAGGCTCCCCGGAATAACCCTCGTTCTGTAACTGTTCAGGATGTTCGCCCAACATGATCTCAGCTGGGCTAGGATGGCAGGATGGATGGCTGCCTTTACATACATACATAATATTTACATTATTGGTCATTACAACACTTCAGTCAGTATTATGGACCTAGTTTCTCACACCACTCATGTTGTGTGCGTTAATTTCATAACTGAGTGGCGGGACCAACAGTTTAAAGTCGACTCCGAACGAGAGATTTTTTGAGAAACTTTTCATCGCAATTTTACTTTTACTCTCGGAATTTTTGCCGGAAATCTGCTGAGAGGAAGTCGCCGTTTTTTTATAATTTTTGAGGTTTGAATCGTAAGTTTGCGTCTAATAAGCCAACACACTACCTACTAGACTACGGCGTAGCCTTTCACTATCCGATATTGGTGGTGGGTGTAGTTTTAGAACCCTGTTGTGGCTGAGTTCGTTCATTGCTGTCATAACCGTCGATTGGTGTAAGGAACGCTGCAGTTCCCTTACTGATTGTTGGTATTAGATGCAAGATGTCCGTGTTGAATCGTCGAAAGTCTTGTCTTATATGGCGAGGAGTTGGATCGTCAGTGATTATGTGGTGGTTGGGATGGGAGGATAGATAGCAGGCCTTAAAATATTGTTTCGTCAGGAGTTCCTTGTGTTGTCTCCACTGACAATATTATAGACTCTTCGCGAAATTGGTTGGTCACTCTGCTTTTAGATAGGAACGAGATTGGTACTGTTTGCGGTTTCGGGTATTGTAATGTGAGGGGTAATGAGCCTAGAAACCAGATGTAAAGAAAAAGAGTGTTGAAGGCACGAATTTGATGCATTGATCGGTGAGATATTTGCACTTGGGATATTTCTTTGGGCTGCTTTATCATGTGATTCGATTGAGAATGGCCTATGAAAGCTTGCAATCATGGCTTAGGCTGTAGCATACTGGAATTAGAACTATTCAGGCCTTGCTTTTTTAGTGTAAAGGGTAAGAGCATATTCTGAACATAATCTGTGACATGTAGATCAGCATTCTTGCCCGCGATTTGTTAGTTAGCTCAGCCGGAATTTCTTAAAAGTGTGATAGGGAAGGTCATTAGAATAAATTAAAATGGGAAATGGATTCCTTCACTATTCTTTTGAAATGAATTCATAATACAGGATCGTACGGTTTCAGTTTCCAATATTGTGCAGAACCGTACATGAATGCAATCTTCTAGCGATAACAAAAAAGTCCGCATTGTGGCAAGTTCTTCATGGATTGGCAAATGGTTAGCACGCTTATTAAAAGGCGTAACGTAACGATTGTGTTTCGCTGAAATAAAGAAGCCACATAAATTTACAAAATAATTCATAACAGAAGTGATACGAATAAAAATTTCTGCTTTTTTCCACTCAAACATGCCATGCCAAAGTAATTCCATTGCCCAAGTATTTTAGAATTCCATTGCATTTGATTTTTATGGTAAAAACTATGAAACCAAATGAAAAATAAATTTTTTTCCAAATTTAAATTTATTTTCACACACATATACAATGAAACAAAAAAAAAAAATTAAATTAAAAAAAAAAATAAAAAAAAGTTTTAAACTAGGTTTCCTAAGGAGAAATTGTTTTGAAAATATTTGTTTAACATTTTTCATAAAAAAAGAAAAAATTCCGAAAATATTCCGAAACAAGTGAAAACAATTGTAATCTCGAAATTCTAAATTTGCAAATAAAAATAGTTTTGAATAAATAAATAAATTTTTTAGGGCAAAAGTTTTCTATTTAAATGTACATTTTTAGCAACAAAACAAAACAAGAAAAAAGGGAGTGAAAAGGAAGGAAGTGTTTTCATTCTATTTAAACATGTGTTAAGGTCGTTAGGAAAATATTGAAAGGATATTCATAAAGGATTAAAAATGAGTATTTTTGTTATCGTATGTAACAATGATTTAATGTAGGCTACAGCATGATAAAGTTTTTAAAATCTACTTGAGGAATCTTATCGCCTTTAACTTGAAAATTTCAATGAAAGTTTTCTGAATCCAAAAATTTAAAAGAAGAGAAGTCGTACAACAGAAGTCCCTTAAGATTATGGCTAAAAGAGAGTGATTTTGTTACAATTATTATAATACTTTAGATCCAAATTTGCAAGGTTATTAGAGTTTGATTAGACAAGAATTTAGAGACTGGACGATTTGGAGCATACGGACCCGTAGTCATTTCACATTTCACAGTATGGGTATGGAACCTCGACAAGCTGGTCTCCGTTATTTATTTAGGTAGAGTTAGTGAGTGATATAGGCAATCTACTTGGCAGTCCTGCAATCTTTGTAGATGAAAATGGAAGATGTGATGAGTGCAATGCAGCAGGCGCCATAGTCTAGTAGATAGTATGTGGCGTTAAGCCACGGTATGAAAAAAAATATTTCTTTGTCGACTTGCTCTCAGCATATCTGATTTCTGGCAAAAAATCTGGCAGTAAAAGTGAAACTGCCATGAAAAGTTTCTCAAAAATCTAACTTTCAGAATCGACATTAAATTCTACTAAGATGCCGCCACTCATGTATAAAATTAACACACACAACATAAGTGGTGTGAGGAGCTAGGCTGTAATCCTGACTAAAGGCTTGTAATTGCTAATTACAATGTAGCCTAGGCAGCAAAGCTATTTCGGGAACGGCCTGTGTCGTCATATATGCTGGTTATCTATGTGGACAGGTAAGCTGTCTTTAAGGCACTGACTGCGCAGTATATTTTCTCCAGAATGTATTCAACCTAAGGGAAGGTTTTAATGTGGTTTAGGTACAGGATGGTACAACAAAGGGTTGTGGGTTCTGGCTAAAACCGAGCTGCTTCTACTAACCAGACGACACATTCCGATCTCTCGAAATTGACCTACTCAGAGCAGATAGAGTATGCAACAGCGAGAGCAGCTAGAATAACAACTCAACTAAGTAGACTGATGGCAAACATTGGTGGACCCCTCCCAAGTAAGAGGAAGCTACTCATGGAGTCTGGAAATAGCATACTACTCTATGGGTCTGAAATCTGGGCTACTACTTTGGAAACCCGGATCAGGGCTAAAAAACTACTGTCTGCGCAGAGAATAGCTGCTCTACGAGTGACATCCTCGTATCGCACAGTATCGACACAAGCTGTTCTAGTTATAGCCGGAATGGTTCCCATAGACCTACAAGCATATGAACGCCGGATGATCTTCAACGCCAGGCAAAGTACGACTCAACCACAGAGCATAGAAGCGATAAAGCACGAAGTCTTCCTTAAATGGCAATTTCGCTTCGAAAATGAACAGCATGGAAGGTGGACATATAAACTGATTGCCGAGTTGCAAGTGTGGAAAAACAGAAAAAACGGCGAAGTGGACTACTGCATAACCCAGATGCTGACCGGTCACGGATATTTCAGAAAGTACTTCCATCGCATGGGGAAATGCCCCTCGCCATTCTGTATCTATTAACAGAAAGAAACGTTAGATGATTCCGAACACACTTTCTTCAGCTGTTGTCGATGAGCCGAAAGCCGTTAGCGACTCGAAGCTGAAATCGGCGTCATAAGCCCTACAAACGTCGTGCTGAAAATGATAAACAGTAAAGACAGCTGGAACGCAGGAAGAAATTTGACCTAGACGCAGCAGACTGAGAATAGAGCGGAGCCTGGACGCAGGCTGACGACGACGGAACTGGAACATATGCCAGAAAAGGGGTCCACCTCGAAGTAATACAACCGTGGTTCCGAGGTGGAATGATTCCCCGGTGAGGAGACAAGGCGGTTTTTAGTCGGTATACCCAGTGGGAGAGTCCGACATATCATGTCTGGTGACGACCATCATGAATGCATAAATCATTTTCCCTCCTTTCCGCAAAAAAAAAATGTGTTGAGTAATGAAATGGTATATGAGCTGGCAAGGGAAGGCTCAGCGTAAAGTATCTCCATAGGGAAACTTCTTTAGACCGACCGCTTAGGTGATTGGACAGACAGTGGATTATTTATGAAGCATTAAGAGAGACTGAGAATCTAGTGGAGGTCTTTCGAAATCTTAAATTTTACATGATTTTAGCGCATAAAGTATTATAACATGGTAACATAATAGGCCTTATGGCCACGTAGTGAACATGCCTTTAAACGGCGAACTACCTGCTAATGTAACCAATTCTAGCGCATAAATCAAGCTGACCGAAAGACTGGTTTATGGTGGCCTTAAGTTGTGGCTTATGATCTGTGGCTATGAGTTGTAGCTTATTCGCTTATACATGAGCTTTAAGAAAATCCCATAAGAAAAAGTCTAAAGCGGTTAAATCACACGATCTCGAGGGCCAGTTTACAATACCTCAACGTGAGATGGCCATGTCTTCAAATAACTTAAGCAGAATATCAAATGTTTCATAAAATGTGTGGCAGTGTTCAGATTATCTAATTTAGGCAAAAAGAAGTTGATAATCATCAACCATCAGTGCTCGCCCTTGATAGTGATGGTCTGTGGTTGTCTTCAAAACAATTATTGACCGATGACACCACCAATCCAAAATCTATACCAAACATTGACTTATTCAAGCTGCCTTGGATTTGTATTCTGGGATGGTATCGTCGCACTTGCGCTGACCAACTTCTCGCTCCTGAACTTGCTCAGTACAAATACTGCGTTTCACCTGCGGCCTCACAACGGGCCGCTATGCTTGCTCAAGTGAGCTTTTGGTGTGGAAGCTACCACACTAACCTAACCTAAGCTAACCTATCGTCTCACTCAGGACAACTTTCATCCACAAATAAGACTTATCATACACAACATACATACATAATTGGATATTACAACCCTTCAGTCTAAGGCTCATCACTGGTAATAATTTTTCGATGAAAATTGGGATTATTTGCCCATTAGAACACCTTCATTCTAGGGTCTTCTATAGTTATTTGGCAAAGCTGGCTGAATAAATGATAACTAATCTGTCAGATTTGACTGTAAAATTATGGGAATCCCTGTTGGAAGAACCAATATTAGCCATACAAGCCTTTTTTGCAAAGTTTAATGAAGAAATTCAATTCTTGGGTAAACCAATGAGGTTTTGGTTGAATTGAAGTTCAACAAGTGTGGTGGTATAATGTGAAAACATTTTACTGGCGTTTGCTTTTAGTGGTTTTAATTCTAACATTTCCAAAATGTGGGGAACACACACTCTCTCTTCTCTTCTGCTCATA
Source organism: Sarcophaga variegata (assembly GCA_932273835.1). Lineage (NCBI taxonomy): Eukaryota > Metazoa > Arthropoda > Insecta > Diptera > Sarcophagidae > Sarcophaga > Sarcophaga variegata. The sequence goes on from OW026360.1 coordinate 11,460,817, forward strand.
AATAATGTGACATCATCTCATCGCGCAACTCCGATGTCGTTGGATTACAACGCAATTTATTTTTATCAGTTGAGTCTGGTAAGCTTTTTTTCAGTTTTCTTGGTTTTTTTTGTTCATCACACTATCAATTTATGTCAGAGTTTCTTTTAAAAAAAAGGACATGAATTCATAACATTTAAATACAAAAAAAAAGGAATATAAATTCTTATTTTGACTTCAAAGTTGTTGTTGTTGTCGTTGTTATTTCATATTTTATTATTCTGTATGAAGTGACTTTTCGGTTTCTTTTTTAATTTTCTGGGATCATTTTTCAAAACACATAAAGAAACTTAAAAAATTACACAAAAAAAAAGAAAAAAATATATACGCTGGCCATATAGTCAGCAATTTCGTGCTGATAGTGACACAAATTATTTATCGGATTTACTTCTTTCATTTTAAAGCTTAATAATACGACTGTATATATATGTATGTATGTATGTCCGTGTTAGTGTATGAGAAATAATAGAATTTCTAATAGAAAAATAAAATTTTTCATATTTGCCTTGTAATACAAATAGAAATGTCAACGGAACGTACATAGTTAATCATAAGAAATCGTACGTGAAGTATGAGGAAAAGGGAAGAGAGTATCATGAAAAGCCCCACCTTTAAGAGTAAAAGTTTTACCCACAATAAGTAAAACAAACTACCCTACCCTCGGTACCCTAACCGTATTACAAACAATAAACATGTGCCTATCCAAATGCGTGGTGGACCACAACAATATGATAAGCTAGACAGGGATTGAAGAAAATGGACCCTAATTTCGCAAAGGGCTTATTCGCTAGAGAATCCATTAATATTAGTTTCGTTCCTTTAGACAGCATATTTATTGGTTTTTATTTGTCTTGTTTCAGTTTCTCTGTGATTACCTAATGATTTGTCTAGCATTGCTTGTTCTGGAGCAATAGGGTTACCAACTGTTATTGCTTGAAACTAAAAACCTCCGCTTTGGAGTCCATTAATATTAGGTTCGTTCCTTTAGAGAGCATATTTATCGGTTTTTATTTGTATTGTTTCAGTTTCTCTGTGATTACCTAATGATTTGTCTAACATTCCTTGTCCTAGAGCAATAGGGTTACCAATTGTCATTGTTTAAAATTAACAACCTCCATTAATATTAGTTTCGTTCCTTTAGAGAGCATATTCATTGGTTTTTATTTGTCTTGCTTTAGTTTCGCTGTGATTACTTACTGATTTGTCTAACATTGCTTGTCTAGAACTGGTGATTGCTTGAAACTAACAACCTCCGTAAATGGAGTTATTCACCCCCGCCACTTATCACATTGAGCAACTGAGGCATCATCACGTTTATAGGGTGTTGAGGGACACATTACACTCATTAAGTCTTTTCGAGGTTGAATAACTTTGAACTTCAAATCATTGAAACTACAAGGGAAGGTAATAACAAAATTCCGAACCTTTTCTTTATTTCCTGCCTTCCCGGTTGATCTAATCAATGTTCCAGTTCCATTCCTTTTCAATATAAAAACTTTGCAACGTTTCATTTTTGTCGTAACAATTTTTTGTTGGGAAAATTGCACGTGCAAGTTATCGATTCCTTGTGAAATTATACGGCGAGCGCACTCTATCAAAAACACAGTGCATCGAGGTGCTTGAGTGTTACAAAAACTGTGATTTTGACATCAAAGACAAAAAGCGTTTTAGGACAGCCAAATAAATTGAAAGCATTACCCGTTCAAAATTCGTATCAAATGAAAGAAGGCCTTGAATTTCAAAGCAAATTACAACAGCAGGATTCATTCATAAACAAGAAATTTAAGAGCCACATAAACTGAAGCCGACAGAAAAAAATAGCTCCTCTTCATTTCGTCGACTAGCTCTTCAGCGGTATGCTTCTGGGTGCCTGTTTTATCGGTCTCGCTTCGCCAGTATCGATTTCATGTTTGTCTATGGCTGTTCTTGCTTGTCTTTTCTTCTTCGTGGCAAAAGCAGCTTTTTGGCTTTATTTCTCTCAGGAGCTGCTAGACCTGCTACCCATTTCTCTACACTTACACCAAATTCCTGTTGGTCCTTGGCTGACATTTTGGCAGGTTCCGGCAATTGTTTGTTGTTTGTTACCGCCTCTACTGGAGCACATTGACCCACCTCGGAGTGTTTACAGATGACTTTTTCATGGACTGATAGATTTAGCACTCTCACCGGGACTATTTTCTGTTCGGTAGATTTGACGAGGGCCTTTGCTGAAACAAGTCCGTCTGAATTTCTGCTGGTTCAACAACCTACAAGCGGTTTTCCCAAGTTGTTACGTTTTTACCTCTTTAAAAACGTTTGAAATATGAGTTCGTAGATAAATTCTTTACTGTTCGCACAATTCCGTGTGCCACTGTTCGCAACTTGATGTAAACAACAACAATTTGCTTTATTTGTTATTCATCTTTACACTCTTACGAGTACGCACTAACAATTGTTCGTTAGATCTTTACAACGGAAATCTTCAAACCACGATTATTCTCTTCACACGCAACGCGTCTTCAGACAAGACTAACTAAATTTTTACTAATGGCCAAGCAAAAATTTATTGACATAATGCTCTGTATTTGATAGGATCAAAAGGGTGTGTTATCCATAATGGGGTCCTAAAACTGCACCAAACTATTAAGGGAGATCTGTGATAGTCGTTTGAAGCGAGGCCAAAAATGCGGCCCCGTTACTTTTTATTATATAGTGCCTATCAAAAACTATGTAGGCGCCGTAGCCTAGGTAGTGGTAGTGTATTGACTTATTAGACGTAAGGCCACGGTTCACACTCCAGGTCAGAAAAAAAATATTTTTTCGGCAACTTCCAGCAGATTTCTGGTAAAAACTCTGAGAGCAAATAAAATTGCCATGAAAAGTTTCTCAAAAAAATCTGTCGTTCGGAGTCGACTTTAAACTGTAGGTCCCGCCACTCATGTATAAAATTAACACACACAACATAAGCGGTTTGGGAAGCTATGTCGTGATCCTGACTGAGGGGTTGTAATAACCAATTATGTATGTATGTGATCAAAAACTATTTGAAAAAGAGAAAATTGAAAGTGTTACCTCACTCCCCGCATGGCCTGTGACCATTTCTTTTATTTAACTGGATGCAGAACTCTCCCATTGGAGTATGCTTCACTTTAGAGCAGAATGTTTAAAATCGTGTCGATTTATTCTTGGCCTCAAAAGGCGAGCGAATTTTTTTGGGATGGAAACAATAAATAAGCTTAACGACTTTAAAGGACATATTCTTTTAAGCAACTATCTTAATAAAGCCTTAATGTTTTAATAAAAAATGCTTACAATACGTGTCACATTAAACATTTGCTTTGGGTTTCTTTCAGACTTTAGCGTAGTATTTCGATAACACGCCTCTAAAATAAATGTTTGTATTTCAGTACATAATTTATTACTTCTCATGCGCCAATACGCAATAAAAGCTTCTTTGTAATGACAACCACAAGGAAATTAGGCCGAGTCATAAAAGAAATGTTGTGACATTGTTAACCTTCAACTTGGACCATAAAAAACATGTCAAATAAAAATTGCCTTATAAATAAATTGTGGGCAAAAGCGTCATGTTGTAATGGAAGGGCAATTTTTTTTGCTGGCTTAAATATATTCACACTTTTAATTTCATAAGTTATTACTGTCACGAATTAAATTTGATTCTTTTTTTATTTTTTATTTTAAATTTGTTTCAAAACTTGTTGTGTCAGTATTTTTCAAACCTTCTAGTGGTAGACCTTTTCTTCTGTTTTGTAACATAAATTTGGCATGACCCATCATTCCTTCTAATTCTAGCAAAATTATAAAGAAATTATAATTGTTTTGCCATTTTTTCTTCATTAAATGTCTCATTCCGAAGAATCATTTGTTAATTGTAGCGTTAAATTAAAGCAAAACCTTTTGCCATTACCCGACTCTCTCTCTCTCTCTATTAAAAACAGACAAACTATAACACTAGGTTCTCCATTTCGGGATTTCAAAACCAAGGCATTTACGAATATAAATCGTTTCAGAATTGAAAAACTCGTCAAAAAAATAGTCAAGACTGTTAAAAAGTGTTGATTTAAGCCTCGCAAAGAACAGTATAAAGTGATTGTGGTCATTACCATCGACCTGCTAAGCCAGACTTTAGCAAGATTTTTAAAAAATTCCAAGAGTCTGAAAGTCTCAGACATAACCTGTGTATTAACGCCATGTACTCCCTACAGAAAATATATTTTCTATAAGAGGAAATGTGCCGAATGTTAGTCATTTTTCGATTCCACAGCATTTTCAGTAATTGGACTCGTCTTACGCGTTCATTTTGGTTTACTTTACATACATAATTGGTCATTACAATTCCCTTCAGTTAGGATTACAATGTCTGATCACTATGTACTGGACTACGACAACTTTACATGTGCATTTTTCCATTCACATTAAGTTCAACTTAAGCAAAAAGTAAAGTTGTCTGGCCACTTGAAGCTTGTTTCCCACAGAATGGTTGCAGGATTGTCACACATACGTACTTACTTCCTTATAATATGTTCAGACTTGCACGTAGCCAACCTAACCCTGAAAACAGAAGAAATTTGGGAAAAAAATCTTTATTTAAGCAATATTCCATGATATCCTGGCAAGAACTTGGGTGAAACTTACTTAGTCGGTCATTATAACCTTTTAGCCAGGATTACAACCTAGATTTCCATACCACCCATGTTGTGTGTGTTAATTTTATGCATGAGTGGCGGGACCTACAGTTTAAAATCGACTCTGAAGGACATATTTTTGATATTTTTTGATTTTTCGAGAGTTTTCACACGGCTTTGAAAAAAACGGGCTCTCGTATAATAAGCCAACGCATTACCTACTGGACTACGATGACTTGAGTTAAACTGCTTATCAGTTATTGTGGCTCAATGCTCTTTATACTATGTTCAGATATGCGCTTTTATTGAGTCAATATTCGTTTAATTGAGTACAATATTTTAAGCGTTCAGGCATACTAATTCAATAATAATATTTAATATTCATTTGACAGCTGGTAAACAAATCAGCTGGTTGTTTCAACAACATTGTTTTTATTTTGTTTTTATTTTTTTTATTTGTCGTTGTTGTCATTTGAATTGTCAAATATCAACAGAAAGTGTTCGTAATATGCTCATTAAACACACTGATGACAGTGCTGCAATTTAAGTTTTACTCAATATTATAACAATTTGCGTATTTATTGCGCAATAATTAATTGAAATTTTATATGAAATTTTGAGCTAAATAAAGGCGTTTATTGCGATTTATGCAATAAAGGTGCATATCTGAACACCGTATTAGGTTAGGTTAGGTTAGGTTTGAGTGGTAGCTTTGATACCAAAGCCAACTTGAGCACGCATAGCAGCTCTTTGTGCTGCCTTAGGTAAGCACAGTCACTGTACTGATCGAATTCCACCAAACTTATCGATGAAGTTCGTCAGCGACGGAAGCTAGAACGCTAAAGCACGACGGCTCTATGCAGGAAAATTGTCTAACAATTTAATAACGAAGCGTACTTGCTTACTTAATTGGTCATGAAAATCCTTTAGTCAGTATTACAACCTAGCTTCGCCCATCATCTATGTTATGTGTATTAATTTTACTCATGAGTGGCGTGACTTACGGTTTAACGTCGACTTCGAATGACAGATGTTTTGAGAAACTTTTCAAGGCAATTTTATTTTACCCGCAGAGTTCTTGACAGAAAATTGCTGAGTGCTCTTAACCCTTTCATGCACGAATTTTTTTTGGCAGAGCTAAAATTTTTTTAAGAACATGTGTTTGTTAGTCATGCAGTGATATTAAATTCAGAGTCCTACGCATTCTGATTTTACACGTTTTTAACCAAGCTTGTTTGCAAAAAAAATCTTTTAAAAAAATTAAAAATTACGGAATTTATGAACAAAAATGTACAATGTTGCCTATAGGCAACATCGGGCATGAAAGGGTTAATCGCCCAAAGAAATATTTTTTTTACATTTTCTTTCATTCGAAATGTCTTAGTTGGGGTTTAAAACATAGGCTCTCATTTTAAACGCCATTACCCGACTTCCTAGACAACAGCGACTGCGACCATATAGGGCTTATAGGATTCAAAACATAGAACGCTGGTGCAATTGAAAGGCAACATCGGGCGAGATCCGCCCACAATGTAAGAAAATATGGTGGAAAATTACCTTAAAAGCATCGACTGCTGCAATGAATCCACAGGCGGCCTTTAAATGCCACGGCATTTCGTACATAAACGGCAAGTGCCTAACATTATAATTGAATACAAGCCTTAGGTCAATCTCTTAGTCAAATCTTTTTGTACTTTTGAAACCCTTAAATGGCTAACCCTTTAATTTATAACATAATTAGTTGCGAATGTTAATATGCTCCCCAATTCTAACAATTTATATTCGTTTCATGCCAATGTGGATTCCTATTTTTTTGGCTTAAGAATGAATCCCTTCCTTCCTTCCTTCCTTTCTTTAACAAATAACAAAAAAAAAAAAAACAGAAACATAAAATTAACATGGCTGATAAAACACCAATACAATTAAAATGTCCTTGGAAGTGTACGTGCCAGTATTGGTTTGTTTGTTTGTTTGACAAACTTAAATATTTATGCGGCCTGTTCATTAATTGTTGTCATAAGGGACAGCACAACAAAAAAAAAAAAAAAAACAAGGAAAGGAAATGGTAACCGAGGGTGGTAATAGAAGATATAGTAGAAGTGGAAATACATACATCAACTTAACAATACTAACAACAACAATATCAACAACCAACAATATCAAGAATAAATAAATAAAAGAAATGATTTTAGTTTTCATTCCTATTTCCAATTCATTAATTTTCTTAATTTATTTAGTGACAATAACATTAATTTACTGTGTTTCTTTACCCTCCCCCCCCCCCTTTTCGCTTTTTCTTCTTCATTTTTTCTATTGTATGTATGACACAATTTCTTTTCTTTTATTGTCCGCTTCCTCTCAATCAATAAAACTGTCACTGTTAAAATGTCTGAAATTGAAACTTTTCTCATCGTTTACATGAAGTTTTTTTTTTTTCAAAATCTTGTTGTTTCTGCTACTGCTGTACAGTCGAATATGGCTACATGAGATTATTTTCTCCTTTCTATCATATGTGTTCAGTGTTGCCGTTTTTTTTTTTTGTTTTCCAATATTTTGAAATTACCCAACAAAAGCTTGGAGGAGAGTCTCCGCTCACTTCCTTGCAGGCCCATCTGTCCACTGTTGTCGTAAAGACCTGGGAAAAAAAGGGTGACATTATTTCGCCTGCTTATCTGATTGAACTTAACTGCATTTAGTTTAACTGATGATTTGATTTTCTATAAAAAATGTCTATAAAAATGTCGATGACTTGCATTTTCTAAAGAAAAAGTATCCATAACTTGTATTTTTTACAGAAAATATATCGATAACTTGCATGATGTATATAATGTATTAATGGCTTTTTTATAGATAATGTATATGTATCGATGATTTGCATTTTCTATAGAATATGTATCGATGACTTGCATTCTGTATAGAAAATGTATCAATAACTCCCTTTTTTATAGATAATGTATGACTTGCATTTTTATAGAAAATGTATCGATGACTTGCTTTTCCTATTGAATATGTATCGATTACTTGTATTTTCTATAGATACTGTATCGTTTACTTGCATTTTCTATAGATACTGTATCGATAACTTGCATTTTTTATAAATAATGTATCGATGAGTTGCATTTTCTATAGGAAATGTATCGATTACTTGTATTTTCTATAGATGATGTATCGATGAGTTTCATTTTTTATACGAAATACACATTTTCTGTAGGAAATGTGTCGATTACTTGTATTTTCTATAGAATATGTATAGATTACTTGTATTTTCTATAGATGCTGTATCGATAACTTGCATTTTTTATAAATATTTTATCGATGAGTTACATTTCCTATAGGAAATGTGTCGTTGACTTGCATTTTCTGTAGGGAATGCGTAGATGACTTGCATTTTCTGTAGGGAATGCGTCGATGACTTGCACATTCTATTGAGAATGTGTTGCTGACTTACGCGTTCTATAGAGAATGTTTTGATGACTTGTACTTTCCATTGAGAAGCTATCGATTACTTCTACTCATTTTATTTCTGAAGTGAATTATGAGCAAAAGCAAATATTGAAAAATTCAGTCAAGTTTTAACTTTATTTTCATAAGAAAGTAATTGAGCGGCAAAAAACTGGAAAAAAATTATGGAGATGAAATTGTGGGAATCCATTTACAGTCTTTAGTAGGTATGTTTACACAAATTTGTAAGCTATGGCAACTCTATGTATGTTTACTTACGCCATTTTTTTGTTAAGCGGATTCATTTACGTCCTTTAGCATACGTCTGCCTGTATGTGTTTATTTTTATGTCTTTAGACTTTCGGTTTTTTGAGTTTTTGTTTTTTCATTATCTCTTCCTTTTTATTTAAGCTTTATTGTAATGATTATTTTATTATTGTTGCTGTTGTTTTTGCTATTCGTATAAATATTGTTTTTTCTTATGAAAACATGAGTCAATAAATCAATTTTGTTGGTGTATTTGACTTGAATATGCCAAAAATTTTATGTTAAATTATCTTAACGGCATCTTAGACATACGAAAACAAAAGGAGAAAATTAAGAAAAAAAAGTAAAGGAAGATGAAATCGTACAAAAAACAGAACATGAAAAACATATTTTCTTGAATGTCTTAACTTATCTTTTGAAGATTTTCTTCGAATGCTTTGAACTTTCATTCATTTTCAATGGATTATTACGATAACAGACATGGGTATTCATTTTAATGGGGAAAGTTTACTTAAATCCTGGTCTTCCTTATGGAACGCAGCTGCAACCAACGGATTCTTGTGAAAGCGAATAAGATGTTGAGTTGATGAGATGTTGAGTGAAGAACAGTTCATAGTCCCTTGTCAATATTGTTTATGAATATTGTCTTCTGTTAATAATAAGCGTCAGACATTTACTTTAAATCTCTCTGCATTGAATGAATATTCGAAAACATATTTAACGAATGACCCCCTCAAAAAAATTGACAGAAGAAGGTGTTAAAATCTGGGATGCTTTTGAAATTAAAATTTAAAATTTTATTTAAAAGAAAATGTCTAAATCAACTTCATTTATAACTTCATGCCTTCATCCTAATAGAGGCTTAAGATTTAAAATAAATTTCCTTTCAAAATTCAATAAAATTCAAACATTTTTCCTTCATCAATATGGAAAACGCAAATCATTTTTCAAATCTGTGATGTTTTTTAAGAAAACTTTTTAATTTTCATTTTGAAAGGTATTTTCTTTTCTTTCCTTTTTTAACATTAAATTTCAATCAAATTTCGATTGGGCAGCATCGGTATTAAAAATCTAAATGCTCAACAGAATAAGAGAAACTTATTTTAAAGAAACAATAAATCAAAAAATTTTTTTCTTAATATTTAATTAAGGTGAGAAGCGTAAAATATGAAGATACGATAACACAGACAATGAAATATGGAAGCAAAAGGAATTTTAAAATCTTCTGCTACTTTTATAACAAATAAATCATTTACTTGTAGTCTATGATATAAAATAATGTCCGATGTTTGCCTTCTTACAACTTCACCGAAGAAAAATGGTCTGTTGACACACGATCTACTTAAATTTGAGTTGAGTAAACAAAAAAAAAAAATTTTTTTTTATAGCTGTGGATTCTTCGATTGAACCCTACACAGATGATATACCACAGTATAATAAAGAATTGGCCCACATTGTCCGCATAAAGTCAGTCAATCAGCACCAGGTTATCCAATTTAAAATATGAGTCCCTTAAAATCAAATCAAATTGAAAATCAGCCTGAAAATATAATGAATTTAGTGAATCTAGTAACGATATTTCCTTTTGTCTATCTCGAATAAATACATACATACATACATAATTGGTCATTACAACCCTTCAGTCAGGTTTACGACCTAGCTTCTTACACCACCTACGTTGTGTGTGTTAATCCAAACAACAAATTTTTAAGAAAGTTTTCATGGCAATTTTATTTTAATCTCGGAGTTTTTGCCAGAAATCTGCTGAGAGGCAATTGTCGAAGAAATATTTTTTATTTTTCGTTTAGCTGGAGACATGTGACCTGGGGTTTGAACCGTGGCCTTATGTCTAATAAGTTAACACACTACCTACAAGACTACAGCGACGTCTGTGAATGGTTGAATCAAATGGTAAAAGCCTGTATCGAGGAAGACAAATACTAGACATATCTACAACTTCTGCAAAATAAATTTGCGACATAAATGACAATTTTTCGCATGCCTATACACAAGACGGAATGACCCATAAGATGAAGTATAGTAAACCCTTGAGAGAGATGTCCATACGATGTAATATTAGGTACTGATTGGGGGGTGCTTTCAGATAAGTCTGGCAATAAAATGGGGTACGTCCTCAGCCCGTGATTTGTCAGTGTTTAATAAATATCTTCGGATTCGACTATCTCCAGCCACTCATGTCTAAAATTAAAGCACACAAGATAAGTGGTGTGAGAAGCTAGATTGTAATCCTGACTGAAGTGTTGTAATGACCAATTATGTATATATGTATGTATGTAATAAATACCTTTGGTTTACAGACAGCCTAACAGAGCTAAGAGGTAAACGTATATTCACATTAATTTTGCTTGGAGAGTGTAGCAAGTTCATCAGCTATACAATTGCGTAGGATGTCTTTATATTCAGTAACCCCTCCCATATTGGGAAAAACTTTTACAAGACTCTATTAAAGTAGTTTAGATCTGAAAGTTGAAAGCAATTCCAATCTCCAGCCTGGTTGTCCGAGAGTATAGTAATGGCAGTTGTTGAAGATCGCTTACTAGGGATAAAATCAATCCCTAGCTGTGGATGTTTCAGAGCAATTGATATCAATTAAGGCCAACACATGCAACAATTAAAACTGACTGATCGTTTATACTGATAGTTATATGAAGTCGCCGTAGTCTAGTAGGTAATGTGCTGTCTAGTTAGATGTAAGGCCACGGTTCAAATCCCGGGTCAGACAAAAAAACGAAATACGAAAAAACATTTCTTCGGCGACTTCCTCTCAGCAGATTTCTGGCAAAAGCTCTGAGAGTAAATAAGAATTGCAATGAAAAGTTTCAAAGAAAAAATTGGTCGTTCGGAGTCGCCTTAAAACTGTAGGTCCCGCCACTCATGTATAAAATTATCGCACACAACATAAGTAGTTTGAGAAACTAGGTCCATAATCCTGACTGAGGGGTGTAATGACCAATTATGTTATGTATGATCGTTTATATCACCGCAGAACAACCAGTATTTCGAACAAACTTTTTTCAGCAATTAAGTTATTGTCTTACTCGGTGATTACGTCAACAGGCGAAACTGTGGCATTTGGTGCTGGTAAAATCTGGAAGTGATTGTAGAAAAGAAAAATATTTTTTTAATGTGTGCCATAGTCTGGGTGTATGGGTTTGGGAAGTCGCCGTTGTTTAGTAGATATTGGATTGGCTTAATAGACATGAGGCCTCGTTTCAAATCCCAGGTCAGACATCTCCAATATACCCGAAAAATGAAAAAATATTTCTTCGGCGACTTCCTCTCAGCAGATTTCTAGCAAAACTCTAAGAGTAAATAAAAGTTGTCATGAAAAGTTTCTCAAAAGAATTTGTCGTTCGAAATCGACTTTAAACTGTAGGACCCGCCACTCATGTATAAAATTATCGCACACAACATAAGTGGTATGAGAACCTAGGTTGTAATCCTGACTGAAGGGTTATAAATACAATTATTTATGTATGTATGTATAGTCTGGGTTAACTTGGGACCTTAAATTTTTCACACTTTGGCGAGCCACGCAAAACGACAAAGTTTAGTAGTTTTCCGAAAGAACAATTTCGCTGCCAGTTGACATGAAATGACCACCAAGATTTTGCGGTTTCACACGAGAAGACTTTTGTGGAGCTACATGTATGAAAGGCCATGTCTAGCAGGTCATCTTCTAAATTTGTTGCATTTGATATTAAATCATCATCATGTTATCGTTGAGATATTACTTAGAATGTGTGGAAAAGTACTGAATGGGCCTTCTGCTACAACTAATTCAGATACGGTCTTGTAAATGGCATTTTATTTCCTACATAATGGCAAGGTCCAAGCATTTATCTTATACTGCTTAATGTTACCTTTGAAACCATGGATAACCCGTTTATAATTCGCAATTGGGGATTATAATACATAATGAATAAATATTTCGCTCTTTAACTACATAATCTCATAATCACATAAAATGTGTTTAACTCCTCTTGTGTTTAAATTTAGTTAAGCATTGTAACATTCCACAGACTTAAATCATATTTAAATATGAAGACATATACTTCTTCTAAGTGAATGTATTATTAATTAACTCCATTATATGTGGGAATACATACATACATACATATAATAAATAATTTCCAAAGGCTTCTTCTCCTCATAAATGCTTTCACTTTCAATTTCTATGAAATATTTATTGTCAACGACAAACAGCATAGGAGTGTATGAAGACTGTATGTTGTTCGAATAACATGCATGTGGTTGGTGTTAGAAAACGTGTTATAAATTTAACAAGAAGACATACATACATTTAACATGACATATACTGATGCATTATGATGATATTTAATTAATATTAAAGACACTTCACATGTGTATTTAATTTAATTCAATTGGAATTTTGTTACTTTCTTCAAGACGACAAGATTAATAAATTATCCTGTTCCTGGCTCTAAAAGCTCTGGTGCTAGGTGGGTAAGGTGTTTGAGGCATGGGGGGTAAATGGTAAATCTAATTACCCTCAATGTGACAACAACAAACATACATTAATTAATTGAAAATAAAACAAAGTGTGCTATAAGAAGGGGGGAGTACATGCATACTGGCTGGTATTAATTCATGGAACCAAATGATAAGACAGCCAACATGGAATTGCTTTTTGAAACGAATAATTTTAGTCAATGCTTTGTTAACAATTTGAATCAATTGCTGGGAGAGATACTAACACAAGAAATGCTGGCAGAATATCTAGGAATAATACTGACATTAAAGGCATATAAAGAGGACCTTTCAAGTAGAGCTCTATGATTTTGGGCAATACTTTGGTGCTAGAGTGAGTAATGAAAATAAATGAAACAATGTGGAGGCCAAAAACTCTCTTAAAAGTCGACTATTCTCTGGTATACAGATGTCTCATGGACAGATAGCGAGACAGGAGTTGGGATGCTCACTTCCAGCCTAAAATATTCGAAACCCATAGGGAAACTAGTCATGAAAAAAGTTCTCAAAACAATTTGAAGTTGGCCATTTGCACATTTGGTTTCGCTGAGGTTCAGTCGTTAATAAAATGTCATTGTCTGGGTAAACTAAGTCAGTTGGGAAGGCAAAATAGGCTCACCCTCCAGGATATCAGATAATTTGCGAATAACCATGGGCTAGGGCTAGTCAGCTCAGTATGTGAGAAAAGGAATTTTCACGTCTCCGATAATATCAGAACTTTTCTGTGGAGGAGGAACAGCAGCTTAGGTTAGGTTAGAGGACGTGTACTTGTCAATTAAGACAAGTACAGTACCCGGGGGTCGAATTGACCCATTATACAACGTCCTAGTTTCTCACACCATTTATGTTGTGTGTGTTAATTTTATACATGAGTGGCGGGACCTACAGTTTAAAGTCGACTCCGAACGACAGATTTTTGAGAAACTTTTTCATGGCAATTTTATTTACTCTCAGAATTTATGCCAGAAATCTGCTGAGAGGAAGTCGCCGAAGAAATACTTTTTGTATTTTGTCTTGATGCCTGGCCTGGGGCTCGAACCCTGGCTTTACATCTAATAAGCCAACATACTACCTACTAGACTACGGCGACTTCAACAGCAGCTTAGAAGTCTATGTTCGAAGATAGGAAAGATGGAAAGGTGAGATGAGGCGGTGTTCTACCTTCAATTCTCTGGAATCTCCAGTCAACTGGCTCTTGTAAAAGCCAGAATCATCTGGTAATAATGCCATAACCTATGCTGACGACATTGCCACTGCTGCTTTAGGAATGTGTACACAGACGCTATCCGACAAAGTAAATTTCGCGCTGTCGAATGTATCAATTTGGTGCGCGGAATCACTTAGGACAACTTTTGTTTGTAAATTACGGTGAAAAGAGATTTGAGTAATGCAACGGATTATAAAAAAGTGATTTAAGGGTAGTGACTGGCCTTCTGATGGGGCTCTGATTCTAACCGAAACAACTCTTGTTTGATATTAAATCCCGATTAGCCAAACGTCCAAGGAACGTGAGGGAAGATATGTTTTTTTCGAAACAACTCTTGTTTGATATTAAGTCCCGATTAGTCAAACGTCCACGGAATGTAAGAGAACATGCGATTGCTTTCATCATATGAACAGCAACGTAAAAGCTTACCAAAGTTACATTACAGTTCGGTAAAAGCTCTCATTGCTTTTCGTATTCTAAAAACGTTCGTACATTCTGTTACATTCCGTAGACGTTTGGCTAAGCAGGGCTTTAGCATAATCTCAAGCCCAAAGTTTAGATTCCGTGAGGATGAGGATGATGATATTTCTCAGAAAATGCATTGGCACTTATCATACATCAGACCTGGAGAATACTGATACCGAACGACAGCCCGAATGGGATACCTTGTATAGGGGCAGCCTATATAAATTGAGGGCAGTACAGTAATCCTGTGCTGTGTAGACATGAATAATAGGGTGGTACTGATATACCTGCCTTTCCTTGTTTTTAATTTTATTCGTATTATTTTTTTCTTTTTTCACACATTTAGCCTCCCAGTATTTGTATTTCATTTTATTTTTTTTCCCCGTTTTTTTTTCTTTGTTGCGGTCATATTTGTACTTATTAGGGCAACAAAAAAATCTTGATGTGGCCTTATAATTAGTACTCGTACCACCTACACTACACTTATCCGATCAATGACACGTGTGTGTGTGTGTGTGCTTAGTTGGGTTAATTCTTTACCTTATTTTATACTCTTCTTTCTGTGTGTGTTTGTTTGGTTTTGTTAATCAGTTTGTTTTGCTTATGGTTTCAGTATTTTGTTTGTATGTGTATGTGTACTTTGTGTGTGTTGCTTTGAAGTGCAAAGAAAAAGGCTGTTGAAGTAAACATAAAAATAAAAACGTTTTTAATTAATTTTTTTTTTTTAACATATGTTTACTTGATATGGTTTGAAAATCTTAATTAACTTCGAAAAGTTCACACAAATTCTTAGCACAGTGGGGTAAGATGCGAAATGTTGGGTTAAATATTTTAGAATTCAGCTTAAAAGTAATAGGCCACTAAAGCTAAATAAAACACACAAAAAACTATGACACTTCATTGAAAATTTTATGTCAAAATAATGCTTGGACCATGCCATTCCATATGGAATAAAATTTTATTGTAGTGATCGCCTCTGAATGGATTACAGAGGTTTTAGGTTGGGTAAGGTTCAATTGGCAGCCGCTTCAATGGGCATACATAGCTGACTGGGGTCCAATAAGGTCTCGTTGTAACACCATTATTACATATTGCGTCATATATATAATTACAGCTCCTGGTGAGCTTTTCTCAATCATCCTGAGAGGCTTATGAATGTGTAAATTTTTTTACTCAACTAAATTCTGGATACCCAAAAACTTTTCTCTTTAGGTTCCTAAGCGCCAGGCAATGACAGCGAAGATATTCTGCGAATAGTAATGAGGTAGTTTTCAATCACTTTTTCGCAATTTTCGATTATTATATCGGCTTTAATTTGACGAATATTAACTTTAAAACGCTTCAGCTTTAGAGGATTATCCACCAAATCACAATTTTGGATGTAGCGCCCACAAAAAAGTCTAAAGGTGTTAGATCACATGAGCTTGGAGGTTAAATGACGTCATAAAAGTTTGAAATCGCTGTCTTTTCAAAATTCTGGCGATTAGAAGTGAGGCCTCTATTCAAAACGCTGGTCAGACATTTAAAATAAAACGAAATATGATCAAATATTTCCTCGGCGACATATTCTCCATAGATTTCTGGCAAAAACTCTCAAAGTAAATAAAATTGCTATGAAATGTTCCTCAAAAAAAGAAAATCTGCCGTTCAAAGTCGACTTTAGACTGTAGGTCCCGCCACTCATGTATAAAATTAACGAACACAACATAAGTGGTGTGAGAAGCTAGGTCGTAATCCTGACTGAAGAGCTGTAATGGCCAATTGTGTATGTATGCATATATTCCGGCATTAATTTGTATGATCTTGTGGGGCGAATGGCGTCACCGAATCTTAAAACAAACTTTCTAAACGAAAACCCCTTGTTTTTATGACTTCTGGCAACGTCTTTTGAAAATTCTTGCTTGTCTTTAACTGCAGATAAAAAAAGTCGATTATCACACGACCATATTACTTTGAATAGAATTTAATGTTTCTTCTGGGATCGTTTTAGATAAATGCGGCCCAGACCTTAATATATACCAGACAGCAAGCTTTTCCGGGTAGTTTTTTCTGTGGGAAAAAGTGCTGCTTGGCTGAAAAAAATTTCGTTCATAAAATTAGCATTGAAAACTTGCTGCAATCAGCGTACCTACGGCATAATGATAGGTTAACTGTCTTCAATAGCAACGTTTGTTGGATTTTATGTGGATGGAGATGCAAATTCAAGTGCAAATTCTTCATCACTCACTTACAAGTTATGACAGTACTTTGAGCTGTTTCCTGAGACCTTCGCTTTCTTCCATCACCTGTGGTTTCTTCTATGTCTTCTTCTTTTTTTAGTAACAAAATCCTTTGAAAGGCTGTTAATCTGATCATAATTAACCAGTTTGAAGAGCTATTTGCTCTCAGCCACTAAACTACTTTTCACTTTACTTTGAAAGTAAAAGTAACTGCGATAGTAATACGAAAAGAAATCAATACACGATGCATTAACACTGAATCCTTTCTGCCTTGACTACTACTCGTATGTTTATCCATATTTTGATGAAGATTTTTTTATGGTAATAAGTGCCTCTTTAAGAGGTACTCATCTGATGGCACTTGCAATAAATGCAATTGATTTTCAAACGCAGAATACTTGCCTGTATTCTGCATAAACTTTATACACGAAGGGAAAGTAAAAAATTGTAAAAAACACGCCTGTAAACCCCTAAGCACGTATAGAGTTGTGCTGTGCTGTGGCATAAATATTGAGCTTATTTACCTCACAATACTTGTCTTTTTTTCCCTTCTTTTACTGTGTGGCCTCTGTTATGCGTCATGGCATTCAGTTGTACACGTACGTGTTCTGTCTATTGCTCCCCAGTTGCTTGCCTGCCTACGTTATTCAAGCGGGCTGCATGCCTGCCTGTCTGTCTGTGTACTTGAGTTTGAAGTGTGTTCTACTCCTGTCGTGTATTATAAAATGTTAAGAGCATAAATTGTTAATGCATACTCTGCATAATATTTAAACTATTTTTGTATAAAAATGCAAAGAAAAAAGAAAGAAAAAATAAAATGAATGCAAAATGCTAGTATTTACACAAATAAAAACACATTTTATGTGCAGTTTTCTAGAAGTTGACAAACAGAGGTATTAAAGAATGAAATCTAGATTCTGTACATATTTTTAAGCAGTTTTTTGTTGACACTGAAAACCTATTGCTGATAGCCGAATTTTTTGGAATTCCTATTCATAATGTGGTGGTAACACCCTGTTACTTAACGTCACTCGTAAAAGCCTTTTACTCTGCTAGGAACCTCTTTCGTTTATCATCACATTTTCATTGGCTACCAACAACTTTTAAAGTGAAGAGGTTGGTGATGCCTTATGCCCACCTCTCATATAGAATTACAATTGACCGTGAAATTGTATTATTCTGGTTAGGATCCCCTTTGAAACTTTCATGGTTTACCTAGAAACATATCTTTCGAGACCCATAAAGTTAGTGGTTAAGCATTACGATCCGCTATCCTAAGGACTGCGAAGAATTTGTATCCCATCTCACCATATCGAAGCTCCAGCGTTTCTTTCTCCTGCTTCCAGCTTATGAGAACAGCTTTTGTTTTACGCTCTGCTAACTTAGGTTCATAGATTCCATTTATTCAGTTTCATTGCCCAAATGGTGTTGATTGCTCACTTAGGGTATTCTTACAAGCGCTTACTTCTTATAACTTTAAATAAAACAATCTGAGTGTGACTTAATTTATTGAAGTCACCGTGGTCTACTAAATATTGTTTTGGCTTATTAGACGTGAGGCCTCAGTTCAAACCGCAGGTCTGGCCTCTCCAACTAAACGAAATATGAGAAAATATTTCTTCGGCACCTACCTCTCAGCAGATTTCTGGCCAAAAATTTTAAAAGAAAATAAAATTGCCATGAAAAGTTTTTCAAAAATCTGTCGTTCGGAGTCAACTTTATACTGAAGGTCCCACCACTCACGTATAAAATTAACGCACACACCATAAGTGCTGTGACAAACTAAGTTGTAATCCTGACTAAAGGGTTGTAAAGACAAATTATGTATGTATGTGTGGGTGTGACTTAACATCGAAATTTTTTTATTTTTGAAAGTCTTTCTGAAGCCATCATGTGTGGACAGAAACATCGTTTAAATGTACGCCAAGGCATCTTTGTAGGAAGCGCAACCGAAATTTACAATTTTCCCTGACTCTGGCATATAAATCAGTTTGAATTTGAGCAACAGCATGACTTATATTGGCTTTGAGGGCTGTCGTGTGTTTCTGGCTTATTCGCATATAGCCGAGCGTTAAGAAAACCCCACAAAAAGCCTAATGGGGTCAAATTGCATGATCTCTATGGCCAGTTCACATCACCTCTATGTGCGATGACCATGCCCTCAATTTAGTTGTATACAATATTGGATGTGGCATGAACTGTGTGGCTCGTAGTGTCGTCCTGTTGAGCCCACAAATAGTTTCTATCCAGGTAATTTAATTCTGGTCAAAAGAACTTGATTATTGTCGACCTATAGGGCTCGTCGTTGTTAGGGATGGATTGGGCAATATCGTTCTCAAAAAATATGTATTAATGACGCTGCCATCCCATAATTTATATCAAAACGAGACTTTTTCGTTATGTGTTGGGTGCTCTTGGATCTCATGTGGTGTCAAATTTGATCATAGCTGCAAATGAAGCGCCCGAATAGAACACCCATTCTGAAAAAACAATTTTTTCTATTAATTTCTACGTGTTATTGTATGTTTTATCCACATCACATGGTGATTTGCCAAATCATACTGAAAAAATGGCAATTAATTTTCATAAGTCCCTGTTGGAAGACCCAATAGCTGCACATCATTGAAGTGTATTGATAGCTGCATCTTAGCCTAGACTCAATTGTTATCTGCCAATGCCTAGAAACTACGTCGCCTGTAAAAAATAAGCGGATTGTTGTTTTGAATGTAGCGGCAAATGCCACAGTCACGGAAATTTGTGTATTTTGATTGAGCTCCTTTGCGGGGACAAAAAAACTGCCCTCAGAGTCGATTTAGAATTTTCCAACCGCTGGTGGAAATGTATTGGACTGCTGTCTGTAAGAAATTTACGTTATCCTTCTGCAGTTTGAGGATATTGTCTGCAGTGGACGAAATTGCCTTTTAAAATTAAGTGGGTTGTTATATTGGCTGTAGAGTTAAGATGTCTTGCTTCTTGAGCTGTAATGCTATCTGATTCTCCGATGACATTTATTGTGGATATTGCTCTCACAAAACTTTGCGTGTCTTGCTAAACTTAGAACCACTGTTCCAATATAAAATAAAAGCCAAATAAACCACATGATTGAAGAAAAAATGTAAAAAGAAATTTTTTTAAATTTTAATTCTTGTTTTTATTGCTGTTGGTGATACTCTTGTGGCGCTAGAGGCTTTATTAAATAATTTTTTTTTCATCATTATTTTTCATAATAAAATTCAACATTTTTAACTTAAACAAAATAAAATTAAACTCGCGTTGCGGCAAATACAAAAAAAAAAGTGTGGAAAAAATTTTAAGCGGTTGCAGCACTCTCATCTCAACAGGCAGAAAAAAACTGAAAAAAAATGTTTTTCAAGCCTTTTTTACAAAACATTTTGTCGGTTTTTTCTGTTTTTTTTAAACACTTGGTCTGAAATGGTTATTTTATGGATTGGCTAAAGGATTTTGCACTTATAATACCATTTCAGGGAGTTTTTTTTTGTTTGTTTGTTTGTTTGTTTACTGTAGGGATTCTTATTAAATTTTTCTCAATTTTTTTTCGATATCTATTTCATGATTATGCGAGGGTGGTTTTTAACACTTTCCTTTGTCTGGCTTTCTCTATTCTTCATTTAAAATCTGTTTTTGTTGTTCTTTATCTTATAGACTGTACGATTTTCTTTTTATTATACTTAAAATATTGATTTTCTCCTTTTTTGGACGTTAAGCTTATTACCAAAAGAAAGTTTTTTTAATTTTAATTTTTTTCTATGATGACAGCTGGTTTAAATACAATAAATCAGACGCTAGCAGAGCCACTTTGGCGTATAATTAAACAATATTTTCTCCCTATTTTTTCTTCTCTTTCTTTAAGATTTTTTAAACCGTTCAAGTAATTTTTAAGGGTGGTATTGAAAATTTAATTCGTGGAATATTTTGGAATATTTTGGAAAATTTAGAAAATTTTTTTTAAACACTAAATTCATAATAATGTACGTTGATAAAGACAATTACCTTTCGACGTCGGAAATTTGACAGTCGAACTATTGAAATTGGAGATGGAATTTGCAATTAAATGCCACAACAGACCCTTATTCTAAAGTGGTGACAGGGCTCTCTATCTTCTAGACACTATAAAATCCCTATTCCACAACAGACCCTTATTTTAAAGTGGTGACTTGGTGACTGGGTTCTCTGTCTTCTAGAGACCACTAAACCTTTATTGCACAACAGACTCTTATTCTAAAGTGGTGACGGGGTTCTCTATCGTCTTGAGATCACAAAATGTATTTTCTAGCAATGAATCTAACTCTGCCGGGGCTACTTTCTATGTAAAGCAGTATGTTAATCGAATACATACATAATTGGCCATTACAACCCTTCAGTCAGGATTACGATCTAGTTTCTCACACCACTCATGTTGTGTGTGTTCATTTCATACATGAGTGGCGGGATCTACAGTTTAAAGTCGACTCCGAAGGACAGACTTTTGAGAAACATTTTATGGCTATTTTATTTACTCTCAGAGACATTAATCGAATGCTTTATCAAATACCACAGACAGTGTGACCTGGTCAACGAAGGTAATTTTTCTAAATTTCAGGCCTAAGCATTACAAAATAATTCAAAAATTTTTTTAAAGCTTGTGAAGTGTATAATGCAACAACAATAATAATAAAAAAATTTCTCCACACCCGAAATAAAAATCAATAAAAAATGATGAACGCATTCAGAGTGAAAGGAAAAAAGCTTCAAAGCAACGTAAAATATTAAAAAAAAAGTTTAAATTTTCCTTTAAAGGAAAGGAAAGAAAACTTTTTCCGTACCTAGTTATTATTTACGTTACACCACTCCATTTAAAACTTTTGTACTCTACGCATATGTGTATGACACCTCAGCGTATGAGTAATATTTTCTTTAAATAATTAATTATCGCACATACGTCATGTTGACTAGTTTACTACCTTTCGTGCCAATGTATTTAACTTTCAACAGCGAACTAATCGTTAGCTTATCTTTATCACTCTCTCTGTCTCTCTCTCTCTATCTGTCTCTCTGTGTACCTATAAATGCCATGTTGTCTGTGTGTGTGTCTGTTTGTCTTATCTATTGTTTTGCCCATGTTGCTGAAGGTAAATCCATTAGTCGGTTACTTATTGAATTGGAACAAATTGATTAGAGTGGCTCGATGCGTGGATAGAGAGAGAGAGAGAGGGAGAGAGCAAAGAGAAAGGTTAACTAAACAGATAAGAGGGAGCAAATAAATAAAACAGAACAGCTCAGCACAGCACAGCAAAGCATTGGCATGGTCTGTTAGTCTTTTATAAAATATTTCTTATCCTTTTTTCTATTCTTTGCTTTTCTCCTTCTCCTTCGCCTTTCCTTTTGAAGGCTTTTAAAGCAAATGCTTTTCTTATTTAAAAAAGGGAAATAATTTCTTTTTAAAAGCATATCTTAAAGGAAATATAAGAGAGTTTTATAAGCAATTTTATTGTATTTCTTTGCGAGTTTACCTTTGTATGTTTTAATAATCTTAAATTGAAAATGTCATTTGGACACAAGGCAAGGAAAACAAAGTAAAAAAAAATAAACCCACAATATAGCCATCAATCTCAAAAGAAATGTATAAAAAAATCTGTCAATTTATTGGCACTTTCTCTAAGAATTTTCCCATTTTCCAAGAAATAATACTCCAGATAAAGGTTACCAAATGCCACCTAAAATAGAACAGAATAATAACAAATTGTAGATGTATTGGAAATCCAAGCATATTTTCTTTAATACCAATCCAATACCAATTCTATAATCCCTGACTTCATCTATCCATTCAGTTAAATCAAATATGATATGATGATGTGTGGCCACAGATGATAAGCACAATGTCTGTTACTTTTCATTGTAAACGCAAAAAAATACTTCGCTGATGGCAACTCCTCTTCATGATGCATATGGAAAAATAACTATTTCCACCACACAACTTGGTTTTTAAAAAGCTTCGGCACAAATCTTTACAATTCGCGAAGTGAAGAGATTTTTACTTCACTTGCAAACAGTACATCTGAATAGTCCTCTGACTTTTTAATAAAAAGGCCATGAAAAGTTTCTTTGATCTGAAGTTAGGAGTCGGTGTTAAACTTTAAGTATCGCCATTCAGGAATACGATTAACACAACCAATTTTGGGGTGTGAGAAGCTAGGTTGTAATTCTGACTAAAGGCTCACTATACTCATTGTATTAAGCAATTTAGAAATACTTTCTTTAATCAAACTTTTCAAAATCGATTTTGCGCCTACAGTGTGATGTGATAGAATGAAGTGCCAACTTTAGAAATTTGCAGAGATCAAAGCGGCTCGTTATGATATCATAACTATGCTACTTAACCAATCTTGTCAATCTACATGGAATAGGCGCATTAAAGCATGACTCCCGTAAAGGCAAGAGTTGATAACCTGCTTGAAAATCTAAATTCAGATTTGATGTTCATTAAGGGTGAGCCAAATGAAACATGTTCTCTTCTAGCCAAAGACTAGGCTAGAAGAAATTCGTAGGCATCACAAGTTTCCTTTAATCAGGAATCCATATATGACTGACATAAAACTGTTGCGAGAGGAAAGGCTAAGAGAGTCGAGGCATATATTAAGCAGTTTAGAAATGAAGCTTACGCCCGAAAGAAGGTCAGGGAAAATATAGACACACTTATGCTGGGTGTGTGTTAATTTCTACATATGACCGGCGGGGGTCACTGTTTAAATTCGACTCTGATCGACAGATTTTTGAGAAAGTTTTCATGGCAATTTTATTTTATTCTCAGAATATATATGACTGTTTCTTTACGTCTAATAAGTCAACCTATTGTCTACTAGACTACTGCGACTTCAACAGAACTACATATATTGCTACAAAAATGAGAAATCTAGGTACTGGTGTATTGCTTTTACATCACTTAACATTAAAATTATAAACAAAAGCCGCAAAAACAAAACAATGCAGTAAACAAACCTGTTTACAAATTATCGTACTGTCTAATACAGTAGGACCTTGATTATCCTTGATTCGATTATCCGGCAACATCAATTATCCGGGATGGAAAAAGAAAATTTTTTGCACCGACTTAATTTTATTTTGGATCGACTTAAATTTTTCTGCATCATTTAACCGTGATTACCTCTATTATCCGTGATCATAAGCAAAAAAATTTTCTATTATTTTGGACAAACAAGCGATGAAGGGGAATTCCCTCCTTAGTATACGATGAGTCAGAAGCATACATGTAAACCTGTTTAGTTTAATTTAGAAATTTGAGAAGTGCGGTTTTTTATATTTTAAATATGTACATATGTATATAAAATGCTTGAATTATTTAGTTTTTATATAAATATGTACATATTCATTTATTAATTAATAAAAATATCTATTGAAGAACTAGCCAAAATTGGTACTCAATTAACCGGGAAAATCGATTATCCGGAATGCTTCCGGTCCCGACCATCACGGATAATCAAGGTCATACTGTATAATAACAAACACCAGCATGAAGAAATTGTAAACAAGTAAACAAAAATACAACAACAAACATCAGCATAAAAAATGGTAAACAACGTTGTTTACGTTTATAGGGATTTCGAGAAGGCCAAGTCATGAACATTCGCCTTCAAGAACATTTATCAGACTGTTTACTCTGCCACATAACAGGTAAGGCAAACATTCGCCTTCAAGAACATTCATTAGATTGCTTAGCATGCCATATAAAAGGCAAGGCAAAGCAGCCGAGTGACTTAGTGCAAGTTCAGTTAGTGGTGTGAGAAACTAGGTCGTAATCCTGACTGAAGGGTTGTAATGAATAAATGTAAACAACGTTGTTTACATTTATAGGGATTTCGAGAAGGCCAAGTCATGAACATTCGCCTTCAAGAACATTTATCAGACTGTTTACTCTGCCACATAACAGGTAAGGCAAACATTCGCCTTCAAGAACATTCATTAGATTGCTTAGCATGCCATATAAAAGGCAAGGCAAAGCAGCCGAGTGACTTAGTGCAAGTTCAGTTAGTCTTGTGTGAAGACGAGATGTATTTGAAGAGAGTAATCGTGGTTTGAAGATCTCCGTTACAAAGATCTGTCGAATAATTATGGTGGCACACAAAATTTATTTTTATTTTATTTTCAATCTACGAACTCATATTTTAAACATTTTTAAAAGTTAAAAACCTAACAATATACATTCAGACATACATAATTTGTCATTACAAACCATGAGTTAGGATTACAACCTAGCTTCTCATACCACTTATGCTGTGTGTGTGTTAATTTCTGCATATGACTGGCGGGACCCACAGTTTCAACGAACGACAGATTTGTTTGAGAAACTTTTCATGTCAATTTTGTTTTACTCTCAGAGTCTGTCCGAATGGCAGATTTTTGAGAAAGTTTTCGGGGCAATATTATTTGACTCTCAATATATATATGAACAGTGGCTTTACGTCTAATAAGTCAACATACTACCTACTAGACTATGACGACTTAAGCAGAACATATGTTTTACATTCAATCTGATGGAGTGACTAGAAAAAGCTTGAATTGATAAAAATTGTGCCACAATTTGATTTGTTGGTTTCTTGTTCTGGTCTGTTATCCTCAGTTGTAGTCTTAGTTTCAATATGTTGTGATTTGTACCTCCTTGGCTACTATATTGCACGGCACACCTATTATTTGTTACGGCATCAGCCACGACTCGTAAAGTAATTGAAACTTAGTTCAACTCTTGCTTTCAACAATGATTTTTGACTTTTTTTATCACGAATAAACGCTTTTAATTTTTCTTTCTTTCCAGATTCCCTTACTTGCAGCTTCATGTTGAAATTTCACCAGAAAACTTGTATTTTTTGCCTGCAACATCAAATAACTCGCAGAGGAAGCAAATGAAAAGCAATGTTAAGAATGATTTATGAAATCAAAACCAACAACAATAATAAAACAACGAATTTTATTAAAATCTTATTTAATTATTATGAAACCCTAGTGAAACTGAAGCGTTTAAAGCAACACAGATAGTCAGTAACAAATAAAAAAGCTTATAAAACTCAAGAAAATATTTTAAAGGCAAAGAAAAAGGAATTAACTTGAGGCTTCAACAAAAGCCAACGCTTTTTAATTTTATTTTGATTTCCTGCTGCTTTATAACGAGGTCAACAATTTGAAAACAATGTTTGCTTTAAACGTTTTAATAAATTTGACTAAAATTATGCTCATTTTCAATGGCTTAAATGGCAATTCGATTGGCATTAGTGAAGCCAGTTTTACCACAATCAGTTCAAATGCAAATAGCACCGGTAGCAGTAGCAGTAGCAGTGAAGTGGCCTTAGAAGGCTTAAGTAGCCTGGATAACTTAAACATACGCCATGAACGTTCGAAACAAAGACGCCATTCGTCGTCCTCGTCCTCATCCAATAGCAACACAGAGAAAGAACAAACACATGTGTCCAGGAATTTATATGAAGCCACCTCGGATGTACAACAGCAGTTGCAGTTGCATGTGCAACATCAAATTAAAAATGATTTCAAATCAAATAATGTTGATGGCACTTCGAAAAGTCAGTTATTCAATGAATTTCCAAAAAGTTTTTCTCTAACGAATGCACACGGGAGTGAAAGCAGCAGCAGCAGTGGTGTAGAGAAGGAAACGGATGCTAATATTCAGCATATCAATGCCCTGGTCAGTTTGACTGATACAGATGACATTAAAAATTATACTAGTTTGGCGAATAAGGCAAATAAAGCCAATGCTTTCCAAACCACGTTGGCCACGCTGCATCGTTTAACACCTTCTGGTCCAATGCCCACCACAACGTTGAAAACGGTGACCCATAAAATACGAAAATTGCACAAAAAGAAAATTGTGGAGAGCTTGCGACAATTGAACATTGACAAATTCAATACAAATGGTGGACATCATCGTAGTCTGCTCGAAGCAGAACAATTGCAACAGCAAGCAACACATATGGCAAGAGCTACAGCCATAGACATTACTGCCACCACTGCCACCGCCACTCCCCAAACCACCATCAGCTCTTCGAGTATAGAAAATGGCAGACAAGAAAATGTAAGAAAATTCGAACTGCCAGAAGAGCTACAGTGGCAATGGCTGGCACAAACAACAACAACTGTTGCTGGCCCAATAATGAAATATACACAGCCGCCAGAAATGCAAACGGAGACGGCAACAAATGTAGATAAAGTTGATGCCACAAATGATGTTGACACAAATGAAAGTGTAAATGATAGTGATTTGCCAGATATGCTGGCTGGGGAGGATGATGAAGATGATGATGTCGATATTGATGATGATACTGATGAGCCAACGGATAATGATGATGATTTAACTGATGTTTTATATCCGAATGATGAGGGCATTGATGCTAATGCTGACAATGATGAATTGCTGGTTACAACTTTAAATCCATTCCTGGATGATAAATACGTTGATAAACATTTTAAAAATTATTCTTCTCAGTTCATCAAAGAGATTGACAATAATGTGGACGACATGGAAGACAACGAAACTGATAATCTGTCCAACCACATCGAGCAACAGCAACAAGTTAAAGATTTTGCACAGGAAAATTCTTTTCACAATCTTACCGCCATTATGGATGTTTTTAACTCCACATATGAATCGGCTAACACCACTTCACCATTTGTTACCTTCTCCACAGAATATTCAAATGAATTCCATTCCTTTGAACCGTCCTTGGCGGCCAGCACTAGCCAACACAATATTCATTTGCAAACGACTTTCTATGACAAGGAGGAGGAGGAGGAAATCAATTTTAATGATCCTTCAGATCTTACACAAGATGATGCTGAGGATACGGGTGGTGATAAAAATCATGCAAATGGTTTTCCTTTAACGGATAACGATGCTGATGCTGATGCTGAAACTGATACAGATGCAGAAGTAACTCTGGAGATAGGCGCTGGTGGTGAGGATGATGAAACCAATCATTTTCTGGAGGGCGTTGTGGATGCTGCAAATTCCGAAGAAATTTACGATTGGGATGAAATATCGCGTAGTAATCGTCGTGATTTAATGCACGGTCGTGATGTGGTAACGAAATTTTTACAAATTGTCGAAACGCAACATTCGCTCGGTTCGAATTGTGAAGCGGGTACTTCATTGAATTTGGGCGAAGGTGTTGTCGATCGTTATGCCCAGGATCGGTTTCGTGTTGAAGCAGAGGTGGCAGTAAATCGCGCTAATATGTTAACAAGGTAAGTAAATTTTATTTCTTTGATTTAAACAAACCTGTGCTACAATGTATGCCCGCGCCTGTGGCAAATGAATGCTTCATTTTCATTTTATTATGGGTGGCTTTATTTTATAGTTATTATTTACAGGGGGAGGATTATCCATTACATTCGTTATACATATGTCCGGTGAGCGTAAAACACAAATCCTTAAACGTTCATACACAGATTCTGTTGAATTTTTGTGTTTCGCAAGAAAAACATGCAAAAACTGGCAACTGAATCGTAAAAAAAATAAAATTTCTTTGAAATTTTCTATAGTTTTATTGTAACGGGTGGTATTTCGTTTCCATACAAAAAAGGGACAAAAATTCTCAATAAAAATTTCCGAAATTGCATCACGGTGTGGAGCAAATGCGGCATAGGCATGGCCAGTCAGAAATTTTTCGCTGCAAAAACCATTTTTTTCCTCAAACACTTACAAAAAAATCACCCGTTATACGTAAAGTTTTCTCAGAACTGCAAAGTACTAAAATATGGTAAGGAAATATACACAAACCCAGTCGCATACAATAAAGAAAACGTCCTTATTTCTTATACTGGGAAGAGGAGGGAGTGTATTATTTACGCGAAACTATAAATTTTTAAAAATGAGCAATAAAATCGTAAATGTTTTCCAAGTAAAAATATAGGAGTAGAGATACGTATACACACGCAATAAAAATAAATATGCGATCATAAAAAATAAGGAAATAAGTTGCAGTAGATTAAGTCCAATACAATGTAAACTTTGGTTGAATTTTTCGTACAAATACTGGCGGCATAATTGAAGCAACATTTTCATTTCAAATTTAAAATTGTATTGGCTTTTAGAACTTAAGAACTTGTCTATCTCATTCACTATCCTCACTCTCTCCTAGGACGAATTTAAAATGGGTTAATGACAAGTACACGTCCTCATACGTAGCCTAACCTAGTTCTTGGGATGCTAAAGTTTCTAATAGGAGAAGAGCCAAGGCTTTTTGCACTTCTTCGCCTCCCATACAATGCAATTTATCGCGTGTAAGAGCTTCCCTATAGTAGCCATAGCATAGTAGGTAGTGTGTTGTCGTATTAGACGTAAAGCCACGCTTCAAACGCCAGGCCAGATACCTCCAACAAAAGGAAATTTGAAAACATATTTCTTTTGCGACTTGCTCTCAGCATATATCTGGCAAGAACCAGAAAATCATGAACATTTTCTCAAAAACTCTGTGTTATACTCATGTATAAATTTAATACACACAACATAAGTGTTGTGGGAAACTAGGTTGTGATCCTAACTAAAGGGTTCTAATGACCATTTATGTATGTATGTATGTGTGTAAGAGATCCCTACTAGTGTCTATATTTTTCCTGACCTTCTTTCGGCCGTAAGCTTCATTGCTAAACTACTTAATATCTGCCTCTCGACTCTCTTAGCCTTTCCTCTCGCAACAGTTTTGTGTCAATCATATATGGGTTCCTGATTAGGGGAAACTTGTGATGCCTACGAATTTCTTCTAGCCTAGAAGAAGACTAGAAGAGGACATGTTTCATTTGGCTCACCCCTAATGAACATCAAATCTGAATTGAAATTTTCAGGCTGGTTTTCAATTCTTGTCTTTACGGGAGTCATGCTTTAATGCGCCAATTCCATGTAGATTGACAAGATTAGTTAATTGGGCATCGTTAGGGTATCATAACAGGCCCCTATATTTTTAAAACAAAACTGAAATTTCATTCATTCATCACACCATACCGTGGGTCTATAATGGATTTTGAAAATGTTGATTTAAGAAAGTATTTCTAAATCGTTTAGTGTAATGAGTATAGTGAGCCTTTAGTCACGATTACAACCTAGCTTATCACACCAGCCATGTTGTGCATGTTAATCTTATTTTAAGATGGTGGAACCTAAAGTTTAACGCCGACAGATCAAGACTTTTCATAGCAAATTTATTTACTCTCAGAGCTTTTGCAAGAAGACCGCTGACCTCTAGTCAGGATTACAATCTAGCTTTTCACATCACCCATAATGTGTGTAAATCATATTCCTGAATGGCGGTGTCTAAAGATTAATGCCGACTACGAACGATGACAGATCAGAGAAGCTTGTCATGGCAATTTTATTTACACTCAGTGTTTTTGTCAGAAGACTGCTGAGAGGAAGTCGCCGAAGAAATTTTTTTTCATATCTCGGGTTTTTTCAAGATTTCACAGATGGGCACAGATGAGATTTGCAACACGGACTCGTTCGTATAAGAAGTTGGGTTGTGGTTTAATAACAAGCCTTCTATACATACATAATTGGTCATTACAACCCTTCAGTCAGGATTACGACCTAGTTTCTCACACCAATTAGGTTGTGTGTGTTCATTTTATACATAAGTGGTGGGACCTACAGTTTAAAGTCGACTCCGACTTTCCCTCAGAGTTTTTGCCAGAAATCTAATGAGCGGAAGTCGCTGAGGAAATATTTTTTTCATATTTTCGTTTTGATGTCTGGCCTGGGGCACGAACCCTGACTTTACGTCTAATAAGCCAACACACTACCTACTAGACTACGGCGACTTATAATCTTCACTTTAATTAATGTCTTATTTATCACTGAGCAAAGAGTAACGAGTAGTTTGTTTTCTTATTTTTATGCCATCAGTTTTTCTCAGCAGCATAAAGCTGTCACAACATACCTTCAACCTCTTATGAGAATTCCAATTTATTTCCATTTGCTTTGTTTTGGTTTCATAAACAATTTTTTTGCTAAACAACTACATGGTACAGCTTATTAGAACAGATTCTAGAATAACAGAGTTGCCATATATCATTACCTAGGAATGAATCATTAAGGGAGAATGCATTGTGGGTTTTGTATTAATGGTAGGGGTAAGGAACACTGTCTTTTTACCAAGAGATTGCATTGTAATGTTTGTTGTTCATGTTTTCCGCTTTGAAAGATCATAGGTTAGGTTAGGTTAGGTTAGAGGACGTGTAGTTGTCAAATAAGACAAGTACAGTACCCGGAGGTCGAATTGACCCATTGTACAACGTCCTAGTTTCTCACACCACTTATGTTGTGTGCGTTAATTTTTATACATGAGTGGTGGGACCTACAGTTCCAAGTCGATTCCGAACGACAGATTTTTTGAAAAACTTTTCATGGCAATTTGTCCCAGAGTTTTTGCCAGATATCTGCTGAGAGGAAGTTGCCGAAGAAATACTTTTTGTATTTTCTCTTGATGTCTGGCCTGGGGCTCGAACCCTGGCTTTACGTCTAATAAGCCAACGCACTACCTACTAGACTTCGGCGACTTTGAAGGATCATAAGGAAGAGGTTATGAATTCTGTTTATATCTTCTGTTATATTTGAAAGTCATTGTTTTCAATCAAAAAAAAGTTGTTTAAATTTTGAAAATTACGAATTTGTTTCTCAAGTCAAAAATAAAAAGAGAGAAAATGATTTTGAAAACTTTTCTAACATTTTAATGGATTTGTTAAATTAAGAACTTAATTATTTTCTGACAGTTGCTTTAACTTTTGACATTTAGAATAACATTTTACAAAAAAAAATTAAAAATGAAAGCCTGCCTTAGCCGTTTTCTTTTTTACTTTTCTCTGAATTCTTGATTATTTAAACTCCTCCGCCTTTTGCTTTAATGTCATTAGACCCCATCAGGAGTTTATAAATACGTATTAAAAACAGAATATTTTTGGCTAATTTTTAAATAAAGTAAGTAAGAGCTGCTCTCCTTCCTGCATAAATGTTTACAGGATGATGTATTTGTTACACGAAAACAACAGGCATCTCTCTCTTCCAAATATAGCTACAAACACCACTTGTACACACTTTATGTTTCCTGTCTAGAATGTTTTTTTCTCTCTTTGTTGTCATTATTGTTTATGAGCTGCTGTCACACAGTGTAACAAGATTATCCTGCCAAATTAATGGTTGACTATACAAGAAGAGCATAAATGATGTGCGTGTATACTTTTGTAAACATTTCCTTCACATTTTTTGTTGTTTTTTTTTCGATTTTTTTTAATAAAAAATCCTCAACATGTCTCAATAATATACGAAATTAAGTCTCTTAAATCATAAGCGGGTTTGTATGGATGCGTGTGTTAAGTGCGTGTCTTGTTCAAGTCGTATCATATACGAATATACACTGTCGTCAATAAAAAACAGAAATAATTTTGCCTAATTGAGTCTCAAATGTTTCCCAAAATACTTAAGTAGCATGTGTCACATACCAAACATAAGCTGTGAGTAGACTGAGGCACGCATATACACTTTATAAACATTTTGGAATAATGGTAGACAACACTCAGAGATAATGCACACGTGTGTTTAACAGTAAAATCGGAATTTTGTTTTCGTTTGAAACACCTATTGATGCCATCATGTATAGAATATAAAATCGTTTAAATGTCTACCAAGGCTTCTTTAGATGGAGGGCATTCGAGATTTTCAATTTTCTATGACTGTGGTGAATAATTCAAATTGAATTTTGTCGATCAGATGAGTTCTGTTGGTTTTGAAGCCTACAAAGGTTTTTTGGCTGATTCGCCAACGTGTGCAACTTAAGAAATCAACACAAGAAAAAGGTCTAACGGGGTCAAATCGCACGATCTCGGTGGCCAGTTCACATCACCTCCTGTCAAGACAACCATGGAATGAAATTGCTCGTACAGAATATCTAATGTGGCAAGATCTGTGCGATACGCAACGCTGTACAACCCCTCAAGAAAAAATCTAACGAGGTCCTATCGCATAATCTCGCTGACCAGTACACCTCACTTCTTCTTAAGATAACCATGACCTAAAACCGTTCGTACAGAATATCCAAAATGTAGCAAGAGCTGTGCGGCACTGTCCAGTTGAACACACACACAATTCCGTCCAGAAGTAGTTGGTAATCAGCTATCTATTGTGCTCTCCGTTGACAGTGGTGGTCTGGCCAACGTTGTTCTCATAGAAATATTGATCGAAGGCGCCTTCAGCTTAAAATCCACATTAAACCGATACTTTTCCCTTATGCTTTGGAATCCGTAGGATTCTTCTGTTCTGTTTTTTTTTTCTGCCAATTTTATCTGACAATTTTTTCTGACAAAATTTTTCTGACTTTTTCTGAAAATTTTTTTTTGAAATTTTTTAAATTTTTTCTTACAATTTTTTCTTAAAAATTTTTCTGACAAATTTTTTCGAGAACTATTTCTAACAAAATTTTTCTGACATGTTTTTCTAACAATTTTTTTCTGACAAAATGTTTCTGGCAAGTTTTTCTGACAATTTTCTTTAACAATTTTTTTTGACAATTTTTTCTGACAATTTTATTCTGAAATTTTTTTTCTGATAATATTTTTCTGACAATTTTTTTTGAAAAGTATTTAATTTTTTTTATTTTTTTCTAACAAATTTTTCTCAGAATTTTTTCTGAATTTTTTTAAATTTTTCTGACAATTTTTTTCGAGAACTTTTTCTGACAAAAGTGTGTTGTTAGTGCTAAATATGGTAATAAATCATTTGAATTTAAAACTTTTTGCAATAAGAGAAACATTTATTACCTGCTTGTTGTCTGTTTTCTATGGCCACCATTATTTAGATGCGAATTCTTTTTTTTTTTTTCTTTTGCACATCAATTTCAATTTTCAATATCTTTCAACATTGTGTTGCCGTGTATATTCATTCATTCATAACTCATGTAAAATGCTATACAGCTTCATCCATCATTGTCACCATCAATAGCATCTCTATGGTAATTGAATACTCCATCTATTCTTGCTTATCACAGGTCTATGTACACAATAATTTATTTCCACATAAAATTGGACTTTTTTGTGGCAGGGGGGGCTAGATCAGATAAATTTGCATATGAGGAAACAAAAAAAATTGAACAGCATATCAATGTATCATTTTCAAAAACAGACAACATTTGAAGTCAATTTATTGATACTGAGAAAAAAACGAAATACTGGCAGTACGTATATTGGTTAGCATGTATCCACGTAAATGCCAATCAATTATGAGAACGTGAATAGAAAACCTTTTTTTCTTTTTCTTTTTCCAAAAGTAACGAGTGAATATTCTTGTATTTTATTTGAAAGTTTTTGTTTATGGCTTATCAACTAGTTAGAGATAAAAATAAATTTCAAGATAAAAAAATTCGAAAACAAGGAAATTCATACAAAAAAAATATTCATACGTTACGTGTGCTTCAAAGAAAAATTTGTTATAACACGAGCAGTAAAATTGAAATTTTTAAACATCCCTTCAATTTAGTATAAGTGAAGATTTAATGTCCTTTAATTGTACATATCTTAAGAGAAGTGACGAAAATAATGTCATTATAGTCTGGCAACACTAAACATGACAGCTGTTTACCAAAACTGACATACATACAGTGACAATACATAGCCCACAAAAATGCAAATGAAACAAGTTTTCGTTCAAAGCAACACTTATGCAGGCTCACTTTACTGTCCTCCGTTAAAGAAGAAATAAAAAGAAAATATTCAGAAGTGTAACGCATATCAGTCAATGGAACCATCACTTGATCCAATAACCATTGGAAGGCTTTAACATCCATTATTGCTCAGTAACTTTTAATGTTTCAACCAGTATTTTTCACAAACTGCCTTGGCTTTTTAAAATGAGAACTTTTCAAGCTTATTGAGGAGCCTTGAAATGGAAATATTGGAAAAACTTTAGTAGCAAAACTGAGAACTGAATCCAATTAAACAGTTGGCGACGTCTTTAATACTTGCGAGGTTCATGAGCAATTCATTGAGGTCCCTAATTATGGGCTTAGTAAGCTGCACCGCGCGTTTTATTAGTCTTACTAGATAATTTAGGTTATGTCAGGTTAAGTTAGGTTAGGTTAAGTTAAGTTAGGTTAGGTTAGGTTAGGTTTCGTTATGTTGAAAGTAAAAGTCGCCGTAGTCTAGTAGGTAGTGTGTTGGCTTATTAGATTTGAGACCAAGGTTCAAACCCCCAGGTCAGGCATCTCCAATCAAATGA
This sequence comes from Sarcophaga variegata, assembly GCA_932273835.1. Taxonomy (NCBI): domain Eukaryota; kingdom Metazoa; phylum Arthropoda; class Insecta; order Diptera; family Sarcophagidae; genus Sarcophaga; species Sarcophaga variegata. The sequence continues at coordinate 11,495,869 of OW026360.1, forward strand.
AAAATATTTCTTGGACGATTGCCTCTCAGCAGATATCTGGCAAAAACTCTGCGAATAAAAGAAAAATTGCCATAAAAAGATACTCAAAAATAGGAGTCGGTTTTAAACTCATGTAGAAAATTAACGCACACTATATAAGTGGTGGGAGAAGCGAGGTTGTAATCTTAACTGAAGGGCTGTAATTACCAATTATGTATGTATGTATGTATGTATGTATGTGTGTATGTATGTTCGTATATATGCATGTATGTATGTACATATGTATGTATGTATGTATGTACATATGTATGTACGTATGTATGGATGTATGTTTTTTTTTTTTTTTGAGCCGGAGGTGGCAATCTTCGAAAGACACTTTTGTTCCAACAAAAGAGTGCAGGATTCACCATCACTGGTGCCTACGTACTAAACCCACCTCCTACACACTTCAACCACTCACTCTCCCTCCGCGGGACTGCCGTAAGGTATTACTTCGCGGAGGGCTGATTAGCTTGAAAGCTTTATCACATTAAGTCAAATTTCGCCTCCGTTCCTCCAGCCTTCGGTGTTCTATCATAACTTCAGAGTCATTCTCTGACTGAATTGGCTCCATAGAATCCTAGAATTCAACACCTCTCCTATAAGCCAATTTGGTTCAAATCTCGTTTCTCCGGGCCATCTAAATCTAAAGCATATTGTTAGAATAATGAAATGTCCATCTTCCCCTTAAAACTGTTCTCCCACCGTGACTTCCACTTGTGCATGGAAGTCCTTCGTTCCTACGCTTTTATAGCTGTATTTTATATATGTATGTATGTATGTCTGTACGTATGTCTGTACGTATATATGTACGTATGTATGTACGTATGTATGTACGTATGTATATATGTATGTACATGTGAATATTGGTTGAAAGGCACATCATTCTATCCACAGTTCCATGACCTCACACCGAGAAGAAAAGTAACGAGGAAAAAAGAAGGAAAAGAAAAAGGAAGACAAAATAGAAAAACGAGAACAAAATGAAGAAAATAAGCAGAAAAATAGAAAGGCGATCCAAAAACAACAATTGGCCATCGTGGTACCTATATAAAGGGAGCCAGCGAAATCCGTTTATGCAGTCTTTTAGATCTACCAGTTACTCAACAAATCGTATACCTAGCCATCTATGCCTATGCAGCTGTAGTTAAGGCTAGGGACATAGAGTAATAATCTCTGTTTCCTCTGCTCCTTTACATAACCTACAGAACTCTGAGATATTCATCATGCAGTAGAGTACAAAATGTCATCTGCACTCTGTGAGTGACATCAAACGACATCAGAAGTTAATTTTTTTTTTTCACATGTCAGTGGCAACATATATTTGCATTTGTATTTGGGGAATGTTTGTAAGGAAAATCGCTTTTTCCATGTAATAATATGAACACTTTTCTACGTGTGTCGGTGACTTCAAACTCAAGTGAAATTTCGCAACAATAAGTTGCCATTTGAGTCTCGGTTAATCATTTAAGCGAATCTGTAATTGTCCTTAGTGAATATTTCTTAGATTTTGAGGTTATTTTTCATAAATTTTCTATTTTATTGCAGCTCACTTACCTCAACTCATTTCAAGCACTTTACTTGATTGCTGCAACCACTCTCGCAAAGTACTTTCGCAAATATTTTATCTCCTGTCACAACAAGTGTTTGTGCAGTTTTGAAATTGAAATAATTACAGTTATCAGGTGCTAATTAAACTGTTATTTATTGAATAATATTTTTGAAAATTTTAAAACTTTAAAAACTTCTTTTCTAATGAAGAAAAAAACTTCCAGGAATCCTTAAGTGAATGTGTTGAACAAATTAAAGAGCCTTGGAAAGTAAGAGAAGGGAAAAGAATGAATGAAATGAGACATTTTTTGTAGGTTACTGCTAAGCAAAGGTGACATTTTGCCAAACTGACATGCTAACTACCAGTAGAGGGGAAAATAAAAACAACGACAACAACAACAATAAAACTGCACTGCATAATAACTAATAAGTGAGAAACAAACCTGCGTTGAAAGTTAGCGGCAAAAACAAAGCCAGTCAGAAGCAACTTTACAAAATGAGTTGAAAACAAAAAATAAATTGGAATGATAATGAGAATGAGAGAAGTTTACAACTACAATTTACAAACATAGTTTATGTTGAAGGTACTTTTTTTTCTTATACTTCGCAAGTAAGCAACTTACGAGTTGCAGCTTGAGAATTATGCAACTCAGCAAAGAAACTCAGTAGAAAGTGTAGGAAAGTAAAAAAATGTCGAATGAAATATTTCCAGTTGTGTTAAGTTTCAAAACTATGTTGAAACAAAAACATGTCGGCGGTAAACCCCGACCATATTATGGCCTACAAGGGTTAAGGATTTAATCTTTCCAAGAACAGATTGAAGTTTATTACGAGTGAACTTTAATTCTCTCAGTTAAGTAGGAAATCTTGCTAGACTCTGCCGGATACTTATTGATAAGAAGAGGAGCAACTTACTCCCTCCCGTCTTTTAATTGCATTACCATACATCTGGTAACAGCAATTCTCATGGGCCGCTGTTCTTTAAGTAGGCATTTTTAAAACGCTTGTCATTCCATCAAATGACTGCCCCTGCAAAAGCTGTGTGTTTGACAATTACATGTTAATGAGCAATCACACACGAGAACAATTATGCTGGCACAAAATGGCAGCTTGTAGGCAAGAGAGGTGAGGAGAGTGGTTTTTTGCAGGCATAATTTTTCAACCAGCTTCTACCCCGCACAAACCAATATATAAGCAACACAAAACCAATGTACATACATTTATAAAACAGCAGGTTCAGGAAAAATTTTTGTATAGAGCGTGTTTAGTCTTTCGTTTTTCAAAGCAGAGCGGCTTAAAAAATAGTCTCGTGTGTGATAGCGCAATGAGCTGCTTTTGTCATACAAAATCTGGGGTTTTGTCCATTCTCTTTCTGTCATGCTTGACCGAGCTCTTGAAGACCTAAATAATGGCCTAAGTGGGACCTCTTCCTTTGAAGAAGGTTCGCTCAGCTAAGCCTCAGTTACCTAATACAACAACCCGAAACATTTTTATAGAAGTCCAATGCTTTTAGACCACATAAAGGGTAACCCTATTATTCTAGAACTGGTTACAATTTACCAATGACTTGTTTGAAGATTGTTGGAATATTTTGAGGCAGCTCTATGTATATTAAAGTAACAGGAAAAGAAGCAAAAAACACAATATTACTGAGAAAATTTTGGTGTGCTACTTCAACAATCGAAGGTCCTTACAGTGTCTCAAATTTACCGGGAGTAAATTTTTGAAGTTGTATTCACAAGTTGAAAATGCAAACTATGAGAAGTAAAAATGCGAGTTGAGATCTTTGCTTCATTCTGACATCCATTTATAAGAGTCTTAAATAGTTTGCCTCAATCAACCATAATTTTTTCAATTCTCTTTACCACAGAAAAATACCACATCTTGGAAACTCTTTCTCTGCTTTGCGAAATAAAGTTTCTTTTGAAAAAATTTGTTTTTTAAGTAAACAAACCAAGAAAAAGAAAAACATGACAAAAAAAAAAGAAAGTAAACATCTGTGGCTTTTGCCAACATTCTGTTGCTCATTTGTTAACAAAATGATACATGACAGCCAACAACCGATGATAATAAATTTTTGCTTTTCCTTGCTGATTGAAAGTAGTTCATGTTCAAATTTAAATAGAAATCCTTATGAAGAAATCTTTATGAATAGAACAACTTCCAGGGCAGCCGAGTTGATAGAGCTCTACCTTATTATCGAAAGGCTTAGGTTTTCTTTGAAGAGGCTTTTTGCTTTTTGTTGGCTTTTAAAATTGAAAATAAATTTTAAGCCGCATCAAATCTACTGATATCGATAGTGCACTGCTTTAAAACGAGCAATCAATCTTTTAGTGTGTCTAAAGGTGAGAATTTTTTCCTGTTTTATACAGAAATTAAGAGACACCAAGCGTTTTACAGGTAATCAATCCCTGTGCCAATGAAAACGCAACAACAAGCCTCATTCTAGTGCCAGACAGCAGCATCTCTTTGAAAAGAACAGGACTCCATGAGACTAATTCTTCATTGCACCCATTGCAATGTTTAATAGAAGGCCAAAAAATATTTTAAAAAACCGTCTCAAATTTTGAAATTCAATTGAAGAGTCCTTTGACCCTCAGACAGCACAACCTCAGCGTTTGTTGTTGATCAGTCGGTGCCAACTCATGAGCAAGAATTGAACTTAATGAGCTAAATTCTTTGTAAATACATCAATACAACAACGTACAACACGGAGTGTTGTTTCTAGAAAAAGACGGATGGCAACCCTAGCATTCTAGAACCTGCTTCCGTTGACTAATCTCCTGTTAAACTGGAAAAATCTATTTGGGAAATTTAAGCAAATTAATGATGAGAAGAATTCCCTTTGACTGCACCATGTTATCCACTTGAAGTCACCGTAGTCTAGTAGGTAGTGTATCGGACGTCAGGCCACGATTCTATAACACAGAGGCGACTACCTCTTAGCAGATTTCTATCAAAAACGCTGAGAGGAAATCGCTGAAGGAATATTTTATTTCATATTTCGTTTTGATGCCTGACCTGGGATACGAACGCGGGCTTTACGTCTAATAGGCCAACACACTACCTACTAGACTATGGCGACTTCAAAAACTCAAACAAATTAAAGATGAGAAGCTGATGCACCACTTGAAGTCGCCGTAGTCTAGTAGATAGTGTGTTGGCTTATAGACGTGAGGCCACGGTTGTATACGCCAGTGGCGACTAGCTCTTAGCAGAAGTTTCACAAAAATCTGTCGTTCGGAGTCGACTTAAAACGGTCCCGCCTCTTGTTTAAAATTAACACACACAACATAAGTGGTGTGAGAAACTAGGTCGTAATCCTGACTGAAGGGTATTAACGACCAATTACGCATGTATGTTATCTACTCCTTTGATTATACCATTTAGAATTAATAGCAGGGACCTTTCCATTGCATATTTTACCTTAAAATGCTACGATACTCACACAATAAAATCCTCTTTACGACATACGAGTCTATTTTACTAGATGGCTTGCATTTTACTACAGGATTTACATTCAAAAGCTAATATATTTACTATTTTCACTGCATAACTTTTATTTCTGATGTTAAAGTTTAAAGAGAATATTTTTGATTTCGCGGAAGTAATTTGCATTCTATTTTAAACAATCAACGTTTTTATTTACATCCGTCAGTGTTTCCATAAACGTATTTATTGTGAAAATATTTTTTATTTCGTCTCTTCTCCTTTTTATATCATTCTCCTGTCATTGCCAAGCAACGATTCTGTTTATTATTTTGCTTTCAAATAAACCCAATGGCAACACTATTTTTATTATGCCATCGCCTCGCTTGTGTGTGTGTATTTTCCTGTTAAACAAAAACAAAAGAATCCAACAGAATATGTATGGAAGTGTGTAAAGATGTATGTTTTTACACTTACAAATAATACAAATAAAATAGATACTCTTCTTTCTCTCTCTATCTCTCCATTTCTCTGTATATATTGCAATAACAATAACAGCAATAAATAAATCTCTATGTATTGTTTACAAAACACAGAAAAAAAGCACAAAAAAAATGCCACAATCGTATAAAAATATGCATTTATATGCCAAAAAAATATGATATTTTTACAAGATATGATACATACATATGTACATATTTACACCGAAAAATACAAGTGAATGTATGTCATTGGGTATGATTTATCACAAAAAATGTAATTTTTTTACAGTGAAAACAAATATTTTCCACAAAATAACAATAAAAACAGAACATCTTTTCATATTTTGCTTCTGAGCACGGAATCACTGTCAGCTCTAGACGAAGCCGATGGGACACAAATCAAGTGTTCGATGTATGATCTGAATGCAGATCTGAGTCAATGTAGACTATCACGTTCACAGAAATTCGTCATTCCATAGAGCACATCATATAAACTTATTTCCGGGCCCTAATAGACTCTCATAAAATTTTATACGTCCAAATAAAACTCTGCTAAGTGCCCTCACTCGTTTACGTACATACATCATTGGCTATTACAACCCTTCAGTCAGGATTACGACCAAGCTTCGGCACACTACTCATGTTGTGTGTGTTAATTTTACACGCGAGTGGCGGAACCCACAGTTTAAAGTCGACTCCAAACGACAGATTTTTGAGAAACTTTTCATGGCAATTTTATTTCACTCTCAGGGTTTTTGTCAGAAATCTAATGAGAGGAAGTCGCCGAAGAAATATTTTTTGTATTTTCGTGTTGATGTCTGTCCTGGGGTTTGAACCGTGGCCTTGCGTCTAATAAGCCAACACACTACCTACTAGACTATGGCGACTCCAGATCGCCATCATTGGCTATTACAATTCGTTTGCCCGGCTTATGGTCTAGTTCCTCTTACCTCCTCGGGTTTTGTGTGTAAATTTTCTTCACTGGAGTGCTGTAAACTAATATTTGGTTTCGATTTGGTACTACAGTTTCAAGAAACTCTTTCAGGGCATTCAGTTACTTTCCTAGGATTCCATAGATTGAATATTTTTCAACGATTTTTCTTTTATGAAAACAAAGGTTAGGAAATTGTAGGTTAGGTTATGTAGGAATATGTTCCTGTTAAACCAGCATTTACCACAACCAATATTCAATCCGGGGATCCAACATTTCCTTGGGAATCGTCGAGGGTCGAAAATAAATCTTGGCATTGCTGCAATCTTTATGCCCGGGACTTCGATCAAGTAGTCAGAAATTGAGCGCCCAAAAGCTTTCGTCTGTTTATGACAAAAGCATGGCACTGTTACTCGAAAACTACACAGCTTCCATAGAAGTTCTTTGGTGGAATGTCAATTCTATTAGCATGCCTACTTAAAGAACAGTGCGAAGGGTTGTCATACAATTTAAGTGTAGAATTGAGTCGGCCACCTTCTTATCCCTATACTCGTATATTTAGCAGAGTTTAGTCATATTACAGGTATTTTCTTGCTGTCAATGGGTTTGAGCCTACCTGTAGAGTGAGTGGTTATTTCCAATTTAAATAAGGCAATCAGAATATCTATGTAGTCGCCGTAGTCTAGTAGGTAGTGTGTTGACTTATTAGACGTAAAGCCAGGGTTCGAGCCCCAGGCCAGACATCAAAATAAAACTTCCTCGCAGCAGGTTTCTGACAAAAACTCTCAGAGTAAATAAAATTGCCATGAAAAGTTTCCCAAAAATCTGTCGTTCGGAATGGACTTTAAACTGTAGGTCCCGCTACTCATTTATAAAATTAACACACACAACATAAGTGGAGTGAGAAACAAGGTCGTAATCCTGACTGACTGACCAATTATGTATGTATGTATGTATGTATGTATGTATGTATGTATGTATGTAATCGGAATATCTATGCCTTGCAAGCCTCATTCCGGCTCTGACCAACGTATCAGAAATGCAATTTCCAACGATATTCCTATGCCTCGAAAAACATAGAAGTTTCCTTCGGAAATCCTCGGCATTTCTGGACAATGGCGGATCTTGCAACCACCTTCGATAGTGACTTACTGGCAGCCTGAATGTCCGAGCAAATAAACAGATTTTCTAGGAAAACCCTGCCACCCAATATGCGGTGCGCTGATGATTTCAAAGTGGCATTGACCTGAGCCTGGAAAACCCTGCAGTCATCATTAAAGAAAGTTTAATGTCAGAACCCTTAATATATATTCTACAGCCTGCCTTGTCACGATGCCCTTTACTAAATACAGTCCTTTAAATAGCAGGTATCTTATGCTGAAGTACACTGAATTCACTTGTCTCTCCATATTCGTTCATGTATGTAAAACCCAACTCCGACTTAGATCTGAACCTCGATGTGAATTGATTTGCTTGTGTATCAATGATAAAACATCGTGAATTAGATGAATAAGTTATTGAAAGAGGAAATGAATCTTCGTTACATGGCTTAACTCATTTTCTGTCTCTTCCCGTGTAGCTTTTTGAAATATTATTCATCATCTGAATGATTTCTAGCTTTCTGAACCTTGAGGGTTCCATTTTAATTTTACTCTTTACTCCGTCTTCTTCCTGATGGAATGATACATTTAAATCGTTCGTACATTTATTTCATTCACTGTACTTCTATATAAAATCAAAATTTGTGTGTTTACTACACTTTTATTCGATGTACAGACATACTCGTATACAAATAACAAACACTGGGCATCAACAATTGTTACCACAACTGACATGGATAGTGAGTGGCTTTTTTACTGTGATGCTCTTATTGCTGTTGTTTTTCTTATTGTTATTATTATTTATTGTTGTCGTTGTTGTTAATTTTTTCTCTTCAGTTTTTATTATTATTTTTGTTTATGCTGTTGTTACAACACAAATAAACATTTTCCATAAAGAAAAGCAAACCGCTTTTGAATGAAAAACAAGAAAAAAAAATCGAAAGAAAAAATAGAAAACATGTGTGATTGTTGTGTGTGGCCTGTAGAAAATCTAAACTACAGAATTTAGTTTCTCCGGCAGCATGTAATGGTCTTTGCAACCAACATTCAGATGAAAATGACCCAACATTCAGATGAAAATGGATTGTTGCAGAAAGACGCTGAATTACGGATATCTTCAGTGCTTTAGCGTTTTGCTCAAGTGTTATCAAAAGCCCTGTGGCTATGGATAGCGCATCTAATAGTCGACCTATGTACGCTTATAGTGTCCCATATTTTTTATTTCCTACGTGTCTGTTATGATTGTTTGTCTGTTTGCCAGTCTTTTCATAATTTTTTATTTGTATACACTCGTAACACTTGTTAAGTTTTTCCATATACAGGATCCATCAAGCTTAAGTTTCTTTTTTAATTTTTGTCATCCTTTAGAAAATGATAGGATGAAAGGAGACTCATAGGTTCGTGAATGCAGTACAAGGTTTATTATTTCCACTTCCTATATTTTGATTAGCACCATCCATGGGTGTAATTAAGCTTCCAAAATCGTAGTTGGTGTAGACTAGAAGATAGTGTGTTAAACGTGAGACCACAGTTTAAACCACGGGTCAGTCATCAAAACGAAAATTTGAGAGGCATATGTAAGCCTTTGAAGCAGTTGACTTTTTAATTGGAGACATTTTTATAGATATAGGTCCTGCATAGTCTAAGCCACTATGCTTGAAGGGGCGTGTTGACTGGAAACGAACAGCCGGAAGGTTTTGTACTTGAAGCAAACTATACATTTACGTTGTACCTCTTTGGCTAGTTTTCGTGCTGAAAGTACCCAGTAAGGCCGGGAAATATACGATTTCATTAGCTGTAGGCTACAATGTAAAGTCTTTTGATGTGCTTCTGAAGATAAAAGTAAAGAAATCGGATTCTGTTAAGGAGAAAGTTTTCCAATACTACTGTCAAACGGCAGAGATTTATTTGATATTTCTTCGATGACTGCCTCTCAACAGATTTCTGGCAAAAACTCTGAGAGTAAAAGAAAAATTGCAATGAAAAAAATTCTCAAAAATTTATCGCTTAGAGTCGACTTTAAACTGTGGGTCCCGCCGCTCATGTATAAAATTACCACACTGAACATAAGTGGTTCGAGAAGCTAGGTTGTAATCGTGACTAAATGTTTGTAATGACCAATTAGGTACGTAAGTCGAAAAAATGTTTGACATTTTCGTTCGTATTGCTGTTTACCTTCAAACATGACATGTGAGCTGATTCAATGGCTCCATCCTTTAGTTTTTAAAACGATAAGGACACCGTAATTACTCTCTGGCTTTGACATTTACAAGCTTTAAGAAAATGTTGTTATTGCGTGGATTGTAATTTTCAATATGAAGGTTTATAGTCGAAAGCAATAAGGGTTCCGTCCAGAGATCAGCAATGAGTATTCAAAAAGATGAGTAGATTCGAATCATACTTATGATTTCTGACACTTAAACGCATTCATACTTATTTTAATATCATACTCATACTACTCATATTCAAAGTTTGAAGTACTCATCGTACTCATACTTAACAATAGCATGGTATATAAATGAGTATGATTCGCTTACGAACACTACAATACGTACAAGGAGGTTGTGTGTTTGCTCTGCTTGCTGCCTTTGTCTTTTTTTTTTTTGTAAATACAACAACAACTATAACTGTAAATTTTGATGAATGATTCGAATCACTCGTATCATTTATGAGTATTATAAGTATTTTTCTAAATTTATAAATCTGAATGAGTATGAGTATGAGAATCAAACAGATTTCGAATGTTATGAGTTTAATGTCAACGTTATACTCATACTCATTGCAACTTTTACTTATAAATCAATGTTGTAGTGAATACGAATCAATCAGATTAGTTGAACTTTAATACTGTTGACTCACTCATACTCAAAATTTCATGAGAACTTATGAGTAGCAAAAAACGATTCATTGCTGATCTCTGGTTCCGACGTTAGTGTATACATAAGTCAATGGGGCCTCTGCGAGAGTTATGCAGCGCGGTAGTTTAGCAATAGTTTCGTAATACTAACCGGGTTGCAAGTATATCTGCTGTTGCCTCGTTTGTTCACAGAACTACTGGTTTGCATCTAGAATTCAATCACTGTCAAGAACCTTTAATTCGAGAATTGTGTCTACCAAGCAATTGATCCCAGTTTTTTGCAGATACTGGACATTGGAGAACTAAGTGGCTTTATCAGAATCTACAGATGACTCCAAGCCTACGACAGAATTAGTAATTATGCGGTAGAGATTAGCATTGACGCTAGCACTGTAGATTTGGTAACCATTGGCATACCAGATTAAAATACTCTTACTCCCAACTAAGCCTCCCAAGACATATATATTACTAGGCATGTCTATCTCCAATAAAATTGAGGTTAAATCATTGTAAAAACCCGCAACTTGAGAGACCCTGTACACAATTGAAATGTACACAATATTTCTGTGTGTGTGTGTGTGTGAACATGTTATTTGCGTGCTTATCGTTTGCATGTAATCGTGTATTGAAGTGTATACACTTTAGCGGTTATTATTTGTTTGTTGTTGTTATTGTTTTACAATTTCGCAAATTGTTGCTGATGATCCTCATTGTGGTCATAATATTAATACGTCGGGTAAAATAAATGAAAGTCAATAACAAATCATAACAAAAACATGCAGGCGGGTGTATAATGCTTTCATAACAAATAAAAAATTAAAAGAAAAATAAATCGAAAAAAACGCAATAAATTGTTTAAAAAAAATATTTAAAAGTATAATTTCAAATTTACACTGACGTTCAAGGTCATCCCGAAGGATTCTTCGTTTTATGTAGACTTCTATGTAGAAGTAGGTGATAAGGTTGAGTTTCACTCGAAGCAGGATATGGTATCTGGGTTACTGGAGTTAAAAATAAATCTCATTTCGTAGAGTTAAGTTAGGTTTCCATGGTAATTGGAAGATGCCAGATATACCCTCTCTAGGGTGAGTAATCTATGAGGGGAACTATGTTAGAGATGGGCTAACAAAGCTGTCATTCCCTTCCTGTGTTCTAAAGGTTGGAATGTGTCTCGTTTGTGTATGTAGTAGCCGTTCCGTGTAGTGATGCAATGTCATGGATTATGATAAATTTGTAGCCCAAAACCAACCTAGCGTCCGTAGCAAAGAAATGCTCTATGAATGCTTTTCACAGCCTCGAAAACTTGAATGCTTGAGACTTTATATATTGTCAGGAACGTTTCACTTGAGCTCACTGCGCCATGCGCGACTTTATCATGACTGTCGTATGATCAACTTACTTCAATGATCATTACAACCCTGCAGTCAGGATTAAAACCTAGCTGCTCACAACACCTATCTTGGATGTTTTGATTTTATACATGAGTTGCGGCACCTACAGTTGTTCATCGACTCCGAATGACAGATTTTTGGGAAGCATTTCATGGCAATTTTATTTAATTTCAGAGTCTTTTCCAGAAGAGTATTGAGAGGAACTCGGCGCATACTTTAGCCAGGATTAGAACCTAGCGTCTTACACAATCTATGTTGTGTGTGTGAATTTTGTCCGTATGTGGCGGGACCTGCAATTTAACGCCGACTCCAAACGATAGATTTTTTGAGAAACTTTTCATGGCAATTTTATTTAGTTTCAGAGCTTTTTCCAGAAGGCTAATGAGAGGAAGTCAGCGAATCCTTTATACAGGATTACAACCAAGCTTTTCACACCATCTATATTGTGTGTGTTAATTTTGTACATGAGTATCGGCACCTACAGTTTAAAGTCGACTCCAAACGACAGATTTTTTTGCTTTTCATGGCAATTTTATTTAATTTCAGAGTCTTTTCTAGAAAACTTTTGAGAGGAAGTCGGCGCATACTTTAGCCAGGACAGGGACCTAACTTCTCACACAATCTATGTTGTGTGTGTTAATTTTATCCGTTTGTGGCTGGACCCTCAGTTAAAAGTCGACCCCGAACAACAGACTTTTTTAAGAAACTTGTCTTGGCAGTTTTACTTTTACACTCAGAGCTTTTGCCAGAAACCTGTTGCCATTCTATTGGCTGAGCTAATGATTTTGAAATCATAGTTGGCCCCTGTTTGTCTGTCAAATAGTTTGGGCATGAAGACATTTATTTGAGAATAGATTCCCTGCTTTCCTGTGATAATACTTGCTCAGTTCGCTTCCTATATGTTGTAAGGCTTCAATATTTATACTCCACAGTGTGATTATTAGCTTTGAGCATAAACTGTCATTTGGCTCTTTCATCCAACTCCCCCATTGTACCTAATCTAAGGTAAGGCAACGAAAACTATAAAGTTTTTGTTACTTTATTTACCACCAGGAATAGTTGTACGTGTAAGAATATATGAGTTGTTATAACAAAAATAATCTGTAGCAATTCATTTAATATTTAACACACGTATTTGCATTTTTCATAATCAATTTAATGAAAAACAATACGATTTTGAAAAGAGAGAAAAGAAAATATTTGCTTCCACCATCTATTCGGGCATTAAAAATGTATGCGATGCTACCACAATATGAAAATGAGTGACAAGAGTCTGCCAGTATTCAATAAACTGGCATTATAGTACCCTTAAGGAAAATGTAATGAAAATCTGTTGTTGTTGTTGTCGTAAAATTATAATTTAATCAACTTTAATATTTCCCCAAGGAATTATTTTTTTTATTAAAAACACAACGCCTCAAGGCTTTTTACAGGGTTTCACTAAGTATGTTTCTATTCCTTGCATCCGTTTCCGTTTAGATTTTTCTTTACTCTTCATTGTACACGGATACAGCCAATAACAATAGCCTGTGAAAAGATTGTACATTTTGTGGACCTGTTTTATATTCTCAAAATGCAAAGAATAAGAAATGCAAAGAGTACGGGCAACAGCAATAGCTTCCAGTAAATTTGAATACAATAGCCAGCCATAAATTGAAAATATTTCCTTCTACCGCGGATTTTCATCCATTTAAAGAACACTTTAAAGTATTCGATACACATTGTTGTGTACAGCGTTTGCTTGTTTGTATGTTATAGGCTCAGCATAGGCTTGTAGCAGTCATAATGTAACACTGCTCTTTGGGTGTATAAGCCCAGAGATTGAAGACATATCACAACGATTTCAGAGAGATTCTGTAGAAGCAAGAAAGGAGAAGACATACCTCTTTAAAGATATTAGAATGGTTAAAAGATATTGGCTCATTAGACGACAGCCTGTGGTTCGAACCCCAGCTTAGTCATCTGGAACGAAATGAATAAAAAATAATTCTGTCGCCAACTTCCTCTCAGCAGTCTTGGTAAAAATTATGAGAATAAATAAAAATGGCCATGAAAACCTTCTCAAAAATCTGTCATTTGCAGTTGTCGTTAAACTGTAGGATCCACCGCTTATTGATAAAATTAACACACACAGCACAGGTGGAGTGTGAAGCTAGGTTGTAATCCCGAATAAAGGATTCGCCGACTTCCTTTCAGCAGTCTTCCGGAAAAACTTTGGAAGCTAATAAAATTATTATGAAAAGCTTCTCAAAAATCTGTCATTTGGAGACGATGATGAACTGTAGGTCCCTCCACTCATGTATAAAATTCATACACACAGCATAGATAGTGTGAAAAGCTAGGTTCTAATCATAGCTAAAGCATGTGCTGACTTTCTCTTAATAGTCTTCTGGATAAAACTCTGAAACTAAATATAATTGCCCGGAAAAGCTTCTCAAAAATCTGTCATTCCGAGTCGACGTTAAACTGTAGGTTCCGCCGCTCTAAGATAAAATTAACACACACTGCACAGGTGGTCGGTGAAGCCAGGTTCTAATCCTGACTAAAGTATGCGCCGACTTTCTCTGAATAGTCTTCTGGAAAAATTTTGAAAGTAAATAAAATTACCATGAAAATCTTCTCAAAAATCTGTCATTCGCTGTTGACGTTAAATTGCAGGTACCGCCGCCGCTAAAGGATAAAACTAACACACACAGGACAGGTGGAGTGTGAAGCTAGTTTGTAATCCTGAATAAAGGATTCGCCGTCTTCCTTTCAATAGCCTTCTGGAAAAAACTCTGACTAAATAAAATTGCCCTGAAAAGCTTCTCAAAAATCTGTCAATTGGAATCGATGATGAACTGTAAGTCCCGTCGCTTATAAGTAAAATTAACACACACAGCATAGATAGTGTGAGAAGCTAGGTTCTAATCCTGGCTAAAGTAAGCGCCAACTTATTCTCAAAAGTCTTTAGAAAAGAACTCTAAAAGTAAATAAAATTGCTACGGAAAGCTTCTCAAAAATCTGTCGTTTGGACTCGACTTTACATTGTAGGTCCCGACACTTATGTACAAAATTAACGCACAACATAGATGGTATGAAAAGCTTGGTTGTAATCCTGAATAAAGGATTCGCTGACTTCCTCTCAATAGTCTTCTGGAAAAGACTCTGAAAGTAAATAAAATTGCAATGAAAAGCTTCACAAAAATATGTCATTCGAAATCGACGATGAACTGTAGGTCCCGTCGCTTATAAATAAAATTAACACACACAACATAGATTGCGTGAGAAGCTAGGTTCTAATCCTGGCTAATGTAAGTGCCAACTTCCTCTCAGTAGTCTTCAGGAGAAAACTCTGAAAGTAAATAAAATTGCTACGGAAAGTTTCTCAAAAATCTGTCATTCGGAATCGACTATGAACTTTGGGTCCCGTCGCTCCCTAATCTTATCCTCTAGAATATAAAACAATTTATTAAGGACTCTAACCATAATTCCCTATACTTATAAAGCCTGTATACTTAAGTTATGCATTCAATACATGCTTTTCATTTACTTGTGGTCAGTGAAGCATACCGGGTTGTAACTTATTATTTTATAAAATTAAAGAAGAAGAACAAAAAAAAATTAACATTTTTGTCCGTGATGTTATCAACTTTGTTGAACTTTTCTTTCAACTTCCAATCGATATTAATTTAAAAGCATCCGGTAGCACTTTTTTCTGTTGGTTGTATACTTTATTTTGTTATTTTGTTTCTCTTGCTTCTATTTTTTCTATTTTCTTTTTTATTTATATTTATTTTACATCTCTTTTGGCCTTATGCTTCAATTAGCCATTTATTAAAAATTGGTTGGTTGGTGACCATTTACGCTACAGTTATTACAAAATATTTTTTCCTGTTTTTTCTTTTTTCCCCCCACTTTTTTCTGGTTTTGTTTCAGTTTTTTTTTTGTCTTTTCTATAGCCATTGAGTAACCATGATATTTTTTACAGACTTCGTTTAACTATTTTCTAGCAGGAGTAGGTGAGGGAAAAAATTATTTCGCAGTGAAATTCTAAAGGAAAGTCAACTCTATTCATTCATTAGGGTAGCGTTGTAATATGTGTGTATTTATTACACGGTTTATTGCTAATTCAATGGAATATTTCTTACTTACTTAATTTAATTTAATTTGGTTATTACAACCCTTTAGTCAGGACTACAACCTAGCTTTTCGCACCACCATTTATGTGAGCGTTAATTTTACTCATAAGTGACGGGACCTATGTACAGTTTAAAGATGTTTAAAGTCGCTTTTGAACAACAGATTTCTGAGAAACTTTTCATTACATTTTTATTTTACTCTCAGAGTTCGTTGCCATAAGACTGCTGAGAAGAAGTCGCCGAACGAAATATTTTCTACACATCTTGTTTTGTTCGAGAAGTCTGGACTGGTGCAGTGGCCTTAAGCTAATAAATTAACACACTATCTACTAGACTACGGCGACTTCAATTAAATATACTCAAGCAAAATAAAGGAAAATGTTCTACAAGATGATATAAAATTTCTTGTCAAGGTTTTTTAAATAACTTAACAGTGTCATGCCTGGCTTAATCATTAAACTCTCCGATGAGTTCTCGAATCTGGGTATCCCTATGAGGACCTATATACATAATTGGCCATTACAACCCTTCAGTTAGGATTACGGCCTAGCTTCTCACACCACTCATGTTGTGTGTGCTAATTTAATGTATGAGTAGCGGGACCTACAACAACAACAGCCCTATAAGGACCTGCAGGCTCATAATTGATAATGCGATCGTCGATTCCGTCAACGAAAGGTGGGCGGCCTCGGACACGGGTAGAACGGCTCGTAAAATCTGGCTAGGGCTGCATGAGTGGCGCACAATGAGTCTACCTAAACTGCAAAAGGGCACGCTCAGTGTAGTTGTCGGTGTCATTACGGGGCATTGCATTATGGGTATGCATGCGAGGTGCATTGGTCTTGGACGCCTTGGTAACGATTTCTGCAGAAGCTGCAAAGATGTGGAAGAGGAGGAGATTGTCCCTCATCTGCTGGGCACATGCCCGGCACTTTGCCAAAGGATAAAGGGTGCTTACTACATGGATGACCTTAAGGAGCTGGCAGGGATTGACTTTGGCAGCTTGAATCGCTTCATCAAGAGCTCCGAGTGGTTCGAGATTTGGGGATAGCGGATAACTGTGGTGTAACACAATGGGCCCAATGCGGCCTAAGTGTGCTCATCCAATTTTCTTGGATGGCCAGGCACCTCTACCTACCTACCTACCATGCCTGGTTTAACCAAAAAAACTTGGTTCCTTACATGTAGCCTGTGTTTGCTTAAGCCCGATATCAATAGTTCATAGCAGACGTAGCTCTTGTGGTTTCATCCAACACAGAACCGCTGATATTCGATTTTTCTGTTTCACTGCATATGCGATCTTTCGAACGAAAACATGAAAAAATATTTCTTCGTCGAGTTCCTCTCAGCAGATTTCTGGCATAAACTCTGAGAATAAATAAAAATTGCCATGAAAAAGTTTGTCAAAAATCTTTCGTTCGAAGTCGACTTTAAATTGTAGGTCCCGCCACTCATATATCAAACTAACACACAGCATAAGTGGTATGAAAAGCTAGATTGCAATCTCGACTGAAGGGTTGTGATAACCAATTATCTATGTATGTATGAAGGATAGTCAACTCTATTCAATCATTAGAGCACCGGTGTAATATGATTTGAAATTCCTTGGCTTATCACTAATTGAAAGGAATGTACTTGAGGAAAATAAAAGAAATGTTCCCGAAATTTCTTCCTTCCTTAACCAAAGCAACTTGGTTCCTTTCATGCAGCTTGTGTTTAACTAGCCTGCTTGCAGTACCTTACAGCAGACATGGCTCTTATGGACTTTTATACTCGTACTACAGAACCTTAGCATGGCACTGACATTAATTTTTTATGTTGAATTGGCTGCTTGACTGTATATACGATCCTTTACCCTTTCATGCTTCAATGCCGGTAGTGATGTCAAGCAGATTTTAAATCTTCGGTTTAACCACGTATGCTGCCCTCCTTTTTTGAAGAATTCTGAGTCTTACAAACTCTTTTGAATTGCTGCTTAAGTCGATTCCAGTAAGCTTGTCGATTAGTTAAGTGAAGTCGATTCCAGTATTACTAATTTGGATTGAAAACAATCATTCCGAAGTCATGACTTCAATTCAATGTCTTTGAACATCTCTGTCTCAGACTTATCTACGATAAAAAAAGTCTCCACTTCTAATGCCAACGAAGCTATGATTCGCATATTGAAATCAGATTTTGTTTCCTTGTGAGTCCCTTTTGATCTCTCAAAGTTTCCTTATTGGCGTACAATTTCAAAGAAATTACTTTCTCTCCCACCCAACTGGGAGAAATTGGGTCATTTTGGTTTTTCACTACATTTAATTGAACAAATACGAGACGGAAATAATTTTTTTCTTTCTTTCTTGTAAATTTTAAGTGAACATTTTCTGTAAATTTTATTTCTCATTCCATCAGAACAAATATTTTCACAACAAATAATGCGGCGCTGCTGTGCAGTTTCAATTTCTTTAATGTCTTCTCGTTTTCCTGTTATTTTTTCCGTTTCTCTTTCTTGGTTTGTTGCTGAGCTAAACAAAGAAAACTGATTTGCTTTCTTTCGTTCTGTTTAATTAGGAAAAATTCGAAACATTTGTTCGACAAACACAAACAAAAAAGAATTTCTATGGAATCATAGGGCATAAAACGATAACAAAAGGAAAACAGAAAACCTAGAAATTGTTGTTATTTATTTAAAACGGGTTACAATAATTAATTTAAAATCAAAAAATTAATTAACGATGACAATAAATTTGTTGAATTTTACTGTGGCCACTACTGTATGGAATTCGAGTAGGAACTTGACTGATATGGGCAAGGAGATATGAATTTCAATAAAATGTGTTCAAAATGGCTTATATTATACACTAAGCACATACATACACACCAGAGATCAGCAATGAGTATTCACAAAGATGAGTAGATTCGAATCATACTCATAATTTCTGATATTTATACGCATTCATAGTTATTTTAATATCATACTCATATTCAAAGTTTGAAGTACTCATCGCACTCATAGTTAATAATACGCATGATGTTGTTGACTTCGACTCTCCCACGCATTCATACTTATTTTAATATCATACTCATACTACTCATATTCAAAGTTGGAAGTACCAATGGTACTCATATTTAACAATAAGCATGATGTTGTTGATTTCGACTCTCTTTTACTCAACATTTACAAGAATTACAAAATAAGTACGATTCGCGTACGAACACTACAATACTCACTAGAAGGTTGTGTGTTGTCTTTGCTTGCTGTCTTTGTCTTTTTCTTTGTAAATGCAACAACAACTAAGACTGTAAATTTTAATGACTGATTCGAATCACTCGACTCATTTATGAGTATTAAAAGTATTTTTCTAAATTTATGAATCTGTATGAGTAGTCATATGAATCAAACATATTTCAATTGTTATGAGTTTGATGTCAACGTTGTCCTCATACTCATTGCAACCTGTACTTATATATCAATGTCGTAGTGAGTGAATGAATCAGAGTAATTGAATTTCAATACTACTGACTCACTCATACGCAAAATTTCATGAGTACTTATGAGTAGCGAAAAAACGATTCATTGCTGATCATTGATACACACATAATTAATCGTTACAACCCTTCTTATGTTGTGTGTGTTAATTTTATACAAGAGCGTTGGGAGCTACAGTTTAAAGTCGACTCCGAACGATTTAGATTTATTAAGAACTCATGGCAATTTCATTTACTCTCAGAGGTTTTTGCCTCAAATCTCAAATCTAATGAGAGAACGTCGCTGAAGAAATATGGTTTCATATTTCGTTTTGTTGAAGATATCTGGCCTGGGGTTTGAACCGTGGTCTCTCGTTTAATAAGGCAACGTATTACAGTAATCCCTCGATTTACGTCGCAGTTGGTTCCAAAAAAAAGGCGACGTAAATCGAAACGACGTTAATCGAGTTCCATATTGCTCATACTACAAAGTAGTATGTTTTTAATGAAGAAACTTAAAAAAGTTACGCTAAACCCTCGATTTACGTCGCAATTGTTTCCAGAAAAAGGCGTCGTAAATCGAATGACGACGGAGCAAAAAATTTTACGACGTAAATCGAGACAACGTTAATCGAGGCGACGTAAATTGAAGGATTACTGTACCTACTAGACTAGACATAATCAGTAAGTATGTGGCTTACGAACAGATAAACTCAATGGATATTGAATGCATGAATATAGTGTGGGCCTTCATCAAAAACCCCGCAGAGTATAAATGGGATTACACATTAGCCCAGGGCTTGCAAAAACATAGAAATGAATTTTGACAGATTTGGTAAGGCAGTTTTCATTTGTTTTGATTTGTTTTCTTTTTTAGTCTTTAAGACGAAATAAATGCCTTAAAAATCCTATTCTTCTTGAAGGCTTACATGTTTATCCTTTTGCGGTTTATTTTGCATATTTTCTTAAAATTTCTAAATTTTTTTTCTTTTTTTTTTTGTAAGGATTACATGGGCACATAAGAATTGTCAGTTTCATGTTAAAAAAAAAATTTTCCTTGCTGTCATGCCTGACAAAACATTTTATTTTTTTTTTATTTTTTTATTTTCCCCCCTAAATTATGCAACAAAATATGTAAGTTTATTTCCCCAAAAGTATGCCATAAAATATGTGCATAAACAATTATTTCTCCTACAATCTTCTCTCCTCTGCTTTCTCTCACATTTCTTACATATTTTTCTTCTCTTTTTTATGTTCTCTCACACTTTACATGGCATGTAAAACAACTTCCGTTTTAGACATGTCCTCGCCACACTTGAAATGAATTGCACTTTCGTTGGTATGAAGTGACATTGAGCGAGTCCCTTACAAATGTTTGCCCACCTCTTTTATGTTGTGTTTTATGTTTAATGTCATCAAGAATGTTTAAATGAAACAGAAATTATTTTAAATTAATTAATTAAACACATCGGGTTTGTATGTGTTTAGTCATGCATAATTTGTATGTATTAGGGAGAGTAAAAATCATACTGAAGGTATTGAATTTTTAAACGACAGCAATGAGCATGAGTTGGGTGGAATTTTATTATTTTTTTAAAAAATATTCGTCAATATTTTGAAAATAACTGGTAAAGCATGGATATAAATAAGAATTTGCTCATGAATTTCGCTCATAATGCACTAGGTTTGGCTCTCTTGCATTTAAAGTTGTTTGTTTCAAGGCACTCTGTTCCTCTTATCCATGCCCCGTCAATATGAACATTATGCCCGCGTTGTTGTTGTTGTTAATATCTGTCAATTCGAACATTCACATGCTTTCGCTTGCTTGTCATTTTAACATTTCCATTTCAATGTTGCCATTAAAACAAACACATTTTCATTCTATCATTGAACGAATAATTGTTAACTGAAAGGAAACATCAAATGCATCATGTTTTGTACAAACAATACATTGATCATTTTAACAGTTTAAAAACGAAATTAATTAATTTGTAAAAACAATAAAAAAAACAAAGAAAACATGACAGTTAACAAAATGAATTTATGTGCAAAAGAGTGTAAACAATTCCATGGTTTAACGCCATGTCGAGAGTAGCAAACTGGGGGACTGCAGAGATTAGAATTCTATCAGGTCTCTTGATTCTGTTTCGGGCACTGGCTTTAAAGCCTTTAGAAAAGGTCGCTCTTGTAGGAAAAGTTCCCATTTAGACCAGCATTTAAAACCATTGTGATACCACAATCAATACTCAATCTATAGCTCAAATATTTCTTCGAGAAAACTAACCTGAATCCATAAGAAATCTTAGGCTAGGTTAGGTTAGAGGACGTGTACTTGTCTCAATTGACCCGAAGGTTGAATTGACCCATTGTACATAACGTCCTTAAAACGGAAGGGATAGGATAAAGGAGAGGCAGTAGGAAAGGCGAAAATGGGAAGCGGAGCAGTTACGCAGACCAAAAAGAAAACAAAAAGGAGAGCTCGACTACACCGATGAAGCCTTAGCACTTCTCAACCAGCTCAAGCCACTAATGAATCTATGGAGAGTCTTTATGTCGGCTTTAGACACAGAATTCAAACCCTCAAAGAGGCCCCTGCCAAGGGTTCTCAACCCACCAAGGGCTTTTGCAGTTACAGAGGAGGTGCTCGACAGTCTCCAACTCCTCCTCATCGCAACATACCCTGCAATAGTCCGGCTGGGATCTGTTCCAGATCCTCGTCAGCGACATAATCTCGCAGTACCCCGTGATAAATCCGATAACTAAACTTAAACTGGCTTTATCCAAGCCCAGCTACCAACTTGTTCTCACACTGTCTACAGCAGGCCATAGACATCTAGAAACATAACAACCCGATCTGTTCCTCCAACGCCTCTGCTCTTCCACCCTGATCCATCCATCGATGAGGCCGTAGAGGTGTCAGATTGGGGGTCAGGACCAACTATTAAATCGCCCCCATAATCGCCATAAGAAATCTTACTATTACAGCAATTTTGTCACCATAGTCTAGTAGGTAGTGTGTTGACTTGTTAGACATGAGGCCTCAATTCAAACCCCAGGTCAGACATCTCCAGCAGAACGAATGGCTATAGAAAAATATTTCTTCGGCAACTGCCTCTCAGCAGATTTCATGCAAAATATCTGAGTGTAAATAAAATATCCATGAATTCTCAATAAATCTGTCGTAAGGACTTGACTTTAAGCTGTAGGTCCCACCACTCATGTATGAAATTAATGCCAATATAAGTAGTATGAGAAGATAGCTCGTAATCCTGACTGAAGGGTTATAATGGCCAATAATTTATGTATGTATGTGTGTGTTATGTATGTATGTGTGATCTGTCGAAAAATTGTTAGTGTTTACGCAGAAGAGTGCAAAGAAGAATAGCAAACAAAGCAAATTGTTGTTGTTTACATCAAGTTGTGAAAGGTGGCATACAGAATGAACACAAATTTATTTTTATTTTTATTTGCAATCTACGAACTCATATTTTAAATGTTATAACGCCTATAAAAACAAAATAAATAAATAAAACAACAACAATAATTACAAAAATCATCATATTTAATTAATTTAAATAAAATATTCCCATATGGTAGAGACTGCCCATGGCTATTTTATTATTGTATTGCCAATACACCCTGCTGGCGTATGATTAATATTCGCAGAATTCGTCGTATAAATCATACGCACCGTTGCTTTGGTTTGTATTTTTTTATGGCATTTTAATTAAAGTAGTTTTCTTTTTTTGTTTGCTTCTGATATTTCAAGCAATATCGTGTTTCTTTTGTCTTTTTTTGCGAGCATACGTATTTGCATAATTCTTGTAAAAACTGTGAGAAATTCGAAGTAATAACGTGAAATAGAGAAAAGCGTTAAAAATTGCAAATGAAGAGACAAATTTCAGAGTCAGTTCAATTGCAATTATTCAGTTTGAGAGTAATTGTTTTCGTTTCTGTTTAATTTTTACGATTTGCATTGGCTTACGTTTTTCTGACAGATGCCATTACAATGTTTTTGAGAAGAAAAAACAGAAAAAATTTTAAATGAAAAAAAAAAGAGAAAAACAAAGTAAGGAAAGTGGGCAAGGAAATCTAAATAAGATTAACAATGACCAGAGCCATCAAAAACACTAACAAACTAAAGTTAATGAAAGTTATTTCAGAAAGAGCTGAAACAGAAAACAAAAAATAGTTTTTAATCAAACAAACCAAATGCCAAAAGCAACTTTGAAGTTTTTCACTTTCAATGTTTAAACTTACTTGGCAATGATTTTGTTTTTCTCACGTTTCTCTTTATCATGTTTTCTTAATACTACCACCCTTAAAAGAAAATACAAAAAAAAAGAAAGCTAAGACCAGCGCTTTCTTAAAGCATTAACCAGCGTATGCATTGAGTTTGACCCCCAGTATCTCGCCAAGTTGAAATTAATGAAGATGATGTCGACAAAAAAAATCTTAGCAATGAAGACAATGATTGTTGACTTCTTTATTTCTGTTTCCTTCTTTCATGTTTTTGCTGGCTTATGTTATACTTTTTCTACAAAAACAAAATAAAAAAAATTCCAAAAAAAAAATGTTAAACAATAGCTGTAGCTGCACTCTTATAATTGATGACCCATGGCTGAATGGAATGTCTTACTAAACGAAATGCGTAGATCTTTAATGTTTCAGGGAAAAAAAGAAGAAAAATGTCCAAGTCACAGTCACAAAAGACCACAATACTTACAACTGCTACGTGACCAAGTGCTAAGCCAAGGATAAAACACGATTTTCTGATGGCATCATCATCATCATCAGCATTACTGGCAATGATGCACTGTGGTACGAAAGGTCGAGATTATAAGGCAAAACATTTTTTTAATTTGAATTTTATCAAGTGATTTGAAGACTTCCAGTATTTCTAAGTTTTTCAACTCTTCAAACGTACCTTGCAGAGTTTGATTGCAACCCCTTATTAGTTCAAAGTGCCTGCTAAATACCACAAATGTTGGATGTTGTCGGATTAAAGATAAGTTTTAGCCGCCAAAACACTGGTTGTTAGGCATTTAAGAACTGAACTGAAAATAGTCTTAGAAATACGTGAATAATTTGAGTACCTTTTAAGGAAAACTGTTCATCGAAATACATCAGAAGAATGTATACTCTGGCCTTTTCTGCCTCCTAGAAACTATTGAAGAATGTATAACTTGAATCATTCATCACGCTGACAACAATAAAGGGAGGGAAGTCCGCAATAATTGTGTAGGTGATTCAATTTTAAACTGCAGGTCCCGCCACTCATGTATAAAAGTTAACACACACAACATAAGTTGTGTGAGAAACTAGGTCGTAATCCTGACTGAATGGTTGTAATGACCAGTTATGTACATATGTATGTATGTAGTCTGTTGTGTGACTCCTTCTCTTCTCTTATTGCTGTTGCCCAACAAACTGCTTTAAACCTATTTGGTTTGATAAGTACATTTGATTCTGTTTATTTTCGTTTCCTTGAGGCTATCTCTCAATGTGCTGCCGTTCCACAATAAACTTCTGGTCCTATTAGAGGCGGCGGATGTCCCCCTGGCAAGCATGTTTATCTAATCACTGTCGGTAAGTCAGACATGACATTTGTATCCAGCAGAGGTTGACCTTTATCCTCAATGTAGCTAAACAGGTTTCGTAGCTCCTGCAGTGCCAGTATGTTTATCTTTAGTTTTCTCATTTGAGATGCAGTTTGCTTCGTAGATATTGTTTTCAATAATAGTAATCAGCCCCCTTCCGTTGCGTTGGCCTTAATCGTTTACATGTATGTCTGTGTTATGTTTGCTTTGATTCTGAGTGTGCTGAACATGTTAGTTTTTAGAAGCTTGGTTGTTAGTCGACCCACATACTCAGTTGGGTTTACGAACCGATAAGGCGGAGTGTTTTACTCCATCTCCCAGTATTGGGTCTTGGACCTTCATTTCAATTATCTATTGGGTCCACTTCAGACACTGGAATCAGATCGCTTAATGCAACACATTTGTCGACCATACATACATACATAATTTTTCATTACAACCCTTCAGTCACTATTACGACATAGCTTGTCCCACCATTTATATCGAGTGTGTTTTATAAATCCGCCAAATATTTTTTTTTTTTTGAAAATGCTTAAAAAAACTACTGAATATTTTCTCAAATTTCTTTTTTTATTTGAAAGTACATCCTTCCGGTTAATAATGGAAAATAATTTCATTCAAATGGCTGCCTCGGCTGGCCATGCAGTAGTCTACACGATCGGTCCAATTTTTAAGCACATTATCGATTGTGTGCAGCTGTATTTCAACAATGGCTTCACGAATATTGTCCTTTAAAGCGTCAATTGTCTCTGGCTTGTCGGCGTAACACTTATCTTTGACGGC
This sequence comes from Sarcophaga variegata, assembly GCA_932273835.1. Classification (NCBI taxonomy): domain Eukaryota; kingdom Metazoa; phylum Arthropoda; class Insecta; order Diptera; family Sarcophagidae; genus Sarcophaga; species Sarcophaga variegata. The sequence goes on from OW026360.1 coordinate 11,521,582, forward strand.
ACTCCACAAATAATAGTCCAACGCTGTCAAATCGCAGCTCCGAGGTGGCCAAACGACATCAGCTATGCGGCTGATAATGCGATCTTCAAAAACAGGACGCAAAACATCGAGTGTAGCTTCGGCTGTGTGGCACGTAGCGCCTTCCTGTTGAAACCCAATGTTGCCAATATCCTCCTCTTCAATTTTGGTGAACAAAAATTCGTTCAACATGGCCCGATAACGACTGCCATTGACTGTAACGGCCACTCCTTGCTCATTTTCGAAGAAAAATGGCCCAATTATGCCTCTGGACCAAAATCCGCACCAAACAGTGACTCGTTTTGGGTGCGTCGGCTTTTCAATATATGCGTGCGGGTTTTCTGTGCCCCAAATGCGACAATTTTGCTTGGTTACATACCCGCCAAGATCAAAATGAGCTTCATCTGAAAAGATGATTTTTTTTGCCAAAATCGGCATCTTCTGGTGTAGGCTACTGCGTGGCCAACCGAGGCAGCCATTTGATTGAAATTATTTTCCATTATTAACCGGAAGGATTGTACTTTCAAACAAAAAAGAATTTTGAGAAAATATTCAGTAGTTTTTTTTACAGCATTTTCCAAAAAAAAGTTATTTGGCGGACCCTTTATATGAGTGGCGGGACCTACGGTTTAAAGTCGATAGCGAACGGCAGATTTTTGAGAAACTTTTTCATGGGAATGCTACTTTTACGTTCAGAGAGTTCAAGAAATCTGCTGAGAGTAAGTCGCCGAAAAAATATTTTTTCACATTTCATTTCATTGGAGATGTCCGACCTGGCATATGAACCAATGCCTCAAGTCTAATGAAGCAACATACCACGTACTAGACTACGGCGACTTCAACGATTAATAATTGTAAGGTATTCCCATATTCGTCCGTTAGGACATAGTAACTACACAAGGAAAGAATACATTTCTGTAACTTAACTTAGTTTTGAAGGACTATAGCGAGAGGCCATCATGTCTCATGCCAAATGTCTTTCTACATTTTAATTTGTATTGCCACCGAAGCAAACTTTGGAATCTAAACAATTTTGCAGTTATTTTTTTAAATTCAATCTTAAATTCTCGACAAGAATTAAATTTTCTGTTAAATTCTTAAAAAATTTTAAATTATATACCCAAGCTTTATTTTAAGGTACTGCGATCTCTACAAGAAGGTTGTAAAACCCAAGCAATAAACGTATGTAACTTGACCGTAAAAAAAAACTAAAAAATCTCCCCATCATCAACATCATCATCGTTATCTATGCATGTCCTGTAGCCAGGACTATAATATGAAACATATATGTACGTATGTTACGTGGGATGTGGTGCATGTGACAATCTACAATTCACTGTCTCCTCGTCCTTATCAAGTGCTCTTCATAAGAAGCCTCATAGAAGTACGTACGTGGCACGAGTTGCAAGGTACGAGGTATTACGAATTAATGCCTGTTGCTAATGATAAACAGTTTGACGAAGTAACGAAAATCGTTAAAAAATTTCTTTGTTCCCGTTTTTTTTCATTTTTTTATTTTTTTTTTTTTATTTATTTTCTCTTGTCATCCATTTAATGTTGGTTGGTTGTCCTTTGTTTGAATGTCGTTGGCATCGTTAAAAAAAAAAGATGAAAAAGACTGATGATGATGATGATGCTGATAAGATGATAATGAAGTTGGCTAGGATACGACAACAGTGATGGTAATAGTATAGGTACTCTTTTTATAATGTTTTTGTTCTTGTTGCTGTTGTAAATGATAATGGTTAACATGGATACTTTCATTCCAGTTTTTTTGTTCCTCGTAATTTTTTTTGTTTTTTTGCACTTGACAAGTATTTTTTTGTTGGTTTTTTTTTTGATAAATTTCTCATGATGTTCTAATTTTATCACTTTTTCCGCTGCTATTCCATTCTGTCTATGCGATTTTAAGTGAATCTTAGTGTTATTGACATAAAAAAAATTTCAAATTGTACGTGCCATTCAAAAAGCAAAAAGAAATTCCACTAAAAACTTAAAAGAAAAATAAAGTCAAGATTACTTCAAATGAAAATGAGAAATTAGAAATTTAAAACAAAAGACAAGAAAAAAGTGAAGTAAAAATTCTGTTTAAATTTAAGAAATTTCACATGTTCGGTGTATTTTTCATTATTCAAAGAAAAAATTTAAAATGCTTTTTAAAGTTCAGCGGAAATGCTTTTTAAATTTCAGGAAGCAATGGAAGTCGAAATAAAAATAGAAAAAATGAGAATGATAATAAGAGTTCTCCTAGGGACACCGAGCTAAATTTTGGTGATAAAAATGGAGTCTAAACACCAAAGATAAGCTTGCACCGAGACCATCATTAATCTGTTGAGCATCTCTTGCCAGTTGCCAGTTGCTCCGGTTACTTGTCGTATTTAGTATGTGAGTCCTTCAGTAAAAAGTTTCTTGAAATACTGTTCACCCAAGGCAAGAGAACGGTTCGCGTTCTAACAAGAATCCTAACACGACACTGCACTGCAGAACCTGCCACGATATGAAGGAAACGGAATCGGTACAACACCTTTTATACGATTGCCCTGCACTGCAGAACGGTTTTTGGGTAACAGAACATTTGAGAATCTGGGCATGATGGTGGACATGCCACTGAGGGTACTGGCTGGTTTCATCCGGAGCCTGGGGTGGTTCAAATCCACCATTAATGGATCGGGACAAGGGGGCTTACTCCACACTGCGTAGCACAAAGGGCCACATGGGACGCCGAATCAACTTTCCTGTGAACGGGAAGTTGACCGTTAACCTATCCACCGAGGATGCATGCAGTAGCCTGTACTTCATATAAACCAGCGCCATTTACATATATACATACTTATATAATTGGTCATTACAACCCTACAACGCTATATAGTTGATGTAAAAAAGTACGTCAAGAACAAGATGATATTTTGAGCTTTCTTATGCAATCGCAGTTTTTATACATACGTGCACTTGTAACTTTCTTTGTTTTTACATTTCCTACTAGCGTCATGGCTGAGGAATTTTGTAAAATGGCCGCGGAATTATTATTATTGTCATTATGAGGTGCCCTAATACTGCGATCATACAAGCTATTGTGCTCCCTTATAAGGTATCCCCATAAAGTCTTCACCAAGCCTATTACATACATAATTGGTCATTACAACCCTAAACCAAGCCTATTGCCCTGACAAATTTCTGTATGTTGCTCGGTGTCAACAAAGTTGTTCCTTTATCTAGTACTTGATATGCACCCATGTGTTTCATTCCTGGGTTGCAAGTATGTATCCTGATCATCCCAATCAGCTCAAAGCCTAAATATCGGTCTCGAGACAAAATTAATTCTGAACGATTAATCACTTCAGGTTTTTCCTGGAGAGTGTGATGCATAGCTCAGATCTCCTCTTATTGTAATTTCTCAACGTATCTTTTGATTGCTTTAAACCCAATGAGATTTGAGTAGGTTTCTGGCCTCTCTGTATCTTCCTTTTCTATTAGCTTCGCTTTTATTCCTTAGAAGGAATGTGGTCTCATCAATGAAAAATCTGGTCTCACTGTCGAAAATTCCCACATGACCTGGTACCCAGAAGAGAATAATTTGATTTGTAGGTCCCGCCACTCGTATATAAAATTAACACACACACAACACAAGTGGTGTGCGAGACTAGGCCAATAATTCCTGACTGAAGGATTGTAATGACCAATTATGTATGCATGGTATGTGCACGCATTATAATGAAAAAAAAAACTTCCCTCAAAATCAAAACCGTGTGAGAGTTTTATTGAATTTCTCTTGGAAAACTGAAAAATGGATCCTCGAAGTATGAAAAAGTGAGTCCGTGACATCCATTAAAAGGTTCATGTTTACGCTGTTTACTGTGCTTCTAAAAATAACTTGTTCTTTACAAGGTTAATTTTTTTTTTGTTCTTTTCTTTGTCAATAAAAAAATCCTTCAATGCTTAGCAAGTTTCAAAGAAGTCTACAAGTCAACTGTTTTAAGTTCTTCTTCTTTTGTTTTTAAGTTTTTAAGTGTTATTCTCTTTGTTTTCTTCTCTTATTGTTGTGCAATTAATTATTAAAATTTCACTTTTTCCTGTATTTAACTCTCTCTTCTTCACTCAGAATGCCTTGCTTCATTAAATTGTGTTCACAAAAGGGTTTTAATTTTAAATGAAGTCCTTAGAATGCCTCTCTTACTTGTTCTTGTTTTTTCTCTTCTTTTCTTCTACAATTACTTGCACTCAGAGTAACATGTTTCAACTGAAATTAACTGCTACGGCTTCCATTTGTTGCACTTTGTTGTCCTTAATTAAGATTAATTGTGAGGATGAGTTTCTTTCTTGGCAAAGTAACTCCTTTAACATGTATCTTCTGTTGCTTGAAGTGCAACTCATTTTTAAAAGTGTCAACGCAAAAATAAATTAATTTTTTTCTTTTTTTTCTGAGTTCACTTTCGTTTTTGAAGATTTATTTTTTTACTCTTTCCATTGGCAGATGCTACAGCATCAGTCATGAGAAATAGTTTTCCAAGAAGTATTATTTTAAAAACTTTCTTGGTACAAGTACGGAATTAGCTTGAATTTTCTTCTTTTTTTTGAAGACTTAGATTGACTGATAAGACAAAACAGAACATAAAAACCATTTCATCTGAAGTTAGAGAGAATTTTTCCAATTATACACGTCATATAAGGTGTAGTAAAAAGAAAAAAGTCTATTATTATTAAATCAAATTGAAGGGAATTTTTTGATCATTCATTGCCATTTTAAAGTTACATCCATAGTGGCCTTTATAAACAAACCTTGGCTAGAACAGGAAATCGAGGAATTACTGTAGTCTCCTGTTATACTAACCCAGCGTAAATCCAACAACCGCTAGTGCCCCTATATATAGGTATTAATGCTGTGGTTAAGGCAATAAATGTTAGCCCCTGTACTGTGTGCAAATGTTGTAAATAAGGAACTGATTTGGGCATAAAACAACAGATTTAACTTGATTTTCTTTAACAATCGCAGGAATTATTGCCACCAAATTTAATTTTAAATATTTGCCAGAAAATCATTCAACTTAAGTCGCGTCAAGAGCTCAGTCAAGTGATTTCAATTAAATTGCATGAAATAAAGTTTAAGCCGCTATCATGAGCATGGCTTTAAACTTTAATTAAAAATTCACTTGACAAACCGTTTGGCAAAAAACAAAACAAAAAGAAAAAAATTCATTTCAATTGATTTGTAAGCTTTTGTTTAAACAAAAAAATATTAAAAAACCATACACACACTAACAATTCAATTCCATTTCATTGCATTGCATTACATGGCATTGCATTGATTTATATTTTTAGCCGTTTACTCTTTTACTCTCTTATTTTTTTTAACTCAAATTTCATACGAATTTATCTCTCTCTCTCTCTCTCTCTCTGTTTTTCATGTCCATTTGCAGGATTTTCAAAATGACTTCATCAGCAGCCCAGGCCGATGTGAATCTGCTGCATGCATCTGTCTTATCGATGGTGGAATTCGATGATGATATTTTTGCTGCCGGCAACTGTTTCGATTGGAATGAACATCCCTCACAGCCAGGATTATTCTGCCCGTTTGCCTATCGCCTGCCGCCACCCAATTTGGGTGCAATTCTAGCCAAAGACTTGGCCATGGAGTATCACTATTTGGGCAATACATCCGAATGGTTTTTTCAGGCGCGTAAAAATGCTGAAAAAGTCATTGCACGCAATGAACAATATTTAAAAGGTAATGCAAGGAAGGAAGGCTCGTAAAAGCCTCTTTTTTTGTTTTTTTATATGTATGTTATATACGTACGCAGATACAAATTTATATTCAACCAATTCTGTAGTTTAAAATCAATTTTTTTTTGTTTCATTGTGTTGCTATTTTGATTTATGTGGGAGTATTGAAAATGATGCCATGTGCCGTTTTAATAGTTTTTTTTATTCTTTAGTTTTAATAACCGAAAAAATCATTTTTTTTTTCCTTCTATTTTGACATAAAAGTTTGGTGGTTTGATGTCCTGCACAAGCTGCTTATGAATCTTTCTCTAGAACCTTCTTTTTTTTGATAAATTTTTATAGGTTTTCAAAAGTAAAAGAATTGTATAATTCTCTACAATACGAGGTTTATATGAAGGAGAAGGCGGAAATTTATCATCACTGCTATCCTTAATTATTTGCCTAATTGGTCATTACAAAACTTTTGTCAGGACTACAACCTAGCTTCTAACACAAATCCTGTTGTGTGTTAGTTTTACCCATAAGCCATGGATTTCTTGTTTCTTTTCATGGCAATTTCATTAACTCTCCTAGTTTTTACTAGAGATTAGCAATGAGTATTCAAAAAGATGAGTAGATTCGAATCATACTCATAATTTCTGAAACTTATACGCATTCATACTTATTTTAAAATCATACTCATACTACTCATATTCAATGTTTGAAGTACTCATCATACTCATACTTAACAATACGTATGATGTCGTTGATTTAGACTCTCCTTTACTCAACATTTACACGAATCACAAAATAAGTATGATTCGCGTACGAACACTACAATACTCACTAGAAGGTTGTATGTTTGCTTTACATCCTGTCTTTGTCTTTTTCTATCTTCTTTTTTTGTAAATGTAACAACAACTAAGACTAAATTTTAATGACTGATTCGAATAACTCGTATCATTTATGAGTATTATAAGTATTTTTCTAAATTTATGAATCTGAATGAGTAGGCGTATGAATCAAACATATTTCGAAATGTATGTTTTTGATGTCAACGTTGTACTCATACTCATTGCAACCTGTACTTATAAATCAAGGTTGTAGTGAGTACGAATGAATCAGAGTAGACACTCGTACTCAAAATTGCATGAGTACTAATGAGTAGCGAAAAAAGGATTCATTGGTGATCTCTAGTTTTTACCAAAAGACTGCTGAGAGGAAGTGGTCGAACGAAATAATTTTTTCACATTTCATTTTGTTCAAAGTGTGTCTGAGCTAAAGGTTTGAACTACGGGTCTCTTCTAATGGTAATCGCGTCATGGTAATAGCGTTTATAAAATTAAGATCCCTTAATACGCTCCAAATAATCCATCTAGAAAGCACTCTGACTTACTCTTGCATTCCCAAAGATGATTTCAATCAATTATGTTGTGTATGTTAATTTCTTTATACATGAGTGATAGAACCTACAGTTTGAAGTCGATTCCGAACGACAGATTTTTGAGAAACTTTTTGTGGGCAATTTCTATTCCTCTCCCCTTCTGCCAGAAATCAGCTGAGAGGAATTCGTAGAAGAAATATTTTTCTTCTTTTTTCGTTTTGTTGGAGACCTCCGACCTGGTGCTTTTTACCGTGGCTTCACATTTAATAAGCCAACACACTACCTACTAGACTACGGTGCCTTCATGTGGATAACACGGTGTAGTCAAAGGGCATCCTATCATCATTAATTTATTTAAATATCCCAAATAGATTTTTCCAGTTTAACAGGAGATTAGTTCACAGAAGCAGGTTCTAGAATGCTAGGGTTGCCATCCGTCTTTTTCTAGAAACAACACTCCGTGTTATACGTTGTGTTGCTGTATTTACAAAGAATTTGGCTCATTAAGTTCAATTTTTTCTCATGAATTGGCACCGACTGATCAGCAACAAATGCTGAAGTTTTGCTGTCTGAGGGTCAAAGGGTTCTTTAATTGAATTTCAAAATTAGAGGGCCATGTTAAAAACAATTTTAAATTCTATTGAGCATTGCATTGGGTGCAATGAGGAATTTGTCTCATGGAGTTCTGCTCTTTTCAAAGAGATGCTGCTGTCTGACCCTAGAATGAGGCTTGTTGTTGCGTTTTCATTGGCACAACGATTGACTATCTGCATAACGCTTGATGTCTCTTAGTTTTTGTATAAAATAGGAAAAAATGCTTACCTTTAGACAGACTAAAAGATTGATTGCTCATTTTAAAGCAATCCACTATCGATATCAGCCTCAATCGAAAAAGAAATCCTCACACTATACCCCATAAATTTTCACAGAGGCCGTTCTCTCCAGACAATGACGAACGGAACTACTTCTATGGAAGGATCTAATTCAGTAGACCAATATCCACCTGTTAAGCTGAAAAGACTTGATTAATGAAAATGAATCAAAAGAAAGAAATAGAAAAAGGCTGGAAAAGATCCTCTGTGATGGCTGCTATTAGAAAAACATATCGAACAACGAACATAATTAAAATGCCGCCTCTTGGGAAAGACTAGGACTAATGATTAAATATCTTAACACTACACCCTAGACAGCAACCCAATATATATTTTAACAGAGGGCTTTGTTTCTAGTATACATGAGATGGCAACTCTATCATTCTAAAAATTACAACGGTACACAAAGGATTTGCTTAGCTTATCGTGCACTTTAATAACCAATGTCTGTCACTGACTTTACACAAATTTCTTACGTTTGGCTCGTTCTTTCTTATGGCCTTATGCAGTTATCGTTTAGCTTCGATATCAGCATGATTTTAAGAGAGCCATGATCTAAATACGAAGCTCTAGTTGGCTGTTTGCCATAACTGTTTAACTAGTCCCTCTTTCTTAACCTCTTATAACGCTCTAATATCTAACAAAAGTACTCGGAAGACTCTAAGGACTTCATAGCCTTACATAAGCTTGCCATTGCACTTGGATAGTGAAATGCAAGGGCATTCTCTTTTAGGTAGGTAGGTTGGAGTGGTAGCTTTGATACTCACTTGAGCATGCATAGCGGGCCATTGTGATGACACAGGTAAACGCAGTCCATGTGCTGACCGAGTTCCACCAAACTAGGGAAGAAGTTTGTCAGCACAAGGCCTGCAATTAAAATCATTCACTTGTATAAGAAAGAGACAAGCCAACAACTTTGTATAAAAATGTTACACGAATCATAAATAATTCTTTAATACACACTGTAATGTGTCATCACTTTTACAAATTTTTGTGTTCAAATTTAAAAAACTTTTACTCTTACCCAATTACGGAAATTACTTTTACCCCCTAATGCCTTAAGCTGAGTATTTAATGTGCCGAATAGAATAAAAATTGCTGACTTTAATTAAAGTTTTAATAAAATTTAATACCTTTTTTTTTTGTTGCTATTGGTGTTGTTGTTGGCTTATTGGTACCAAAGTACCAAAATTTATTTTAATCCTTCCAAATGAATTTATTGCCATTAAGCACTCTTTTCCTCTCTATGTCTCTCTCTATGTGTGTGTTTGTATGCTTTTGTTATAAAACAACTGAATTAAATATTTATGGCCTACAAATTAGGGGCAAATTGTTGTGTTGTTATGTTTGGGTGTGGTTTGTTACTAAATCGAATGTTTGGCATTTACGAATTGGTGAAGGATACCCTACTGGAAGATTTCAGAAAAAATAATTTCAATTTATTTCACTAAAAAACTGAACTTTATAAGGATATTCCAGTAGTTTTTTTCTTTGTTTTTTAAGGGTTGTCTTAATGGTAGGAAAAGTCAAAATATCATCAATAAAATTCAGTTTAGGAAAGAAGAGTTTCATTTGATTTGACATTGGGTCTTTCATTAAAGCATTTTCTAACGTGAAATTTATAAAAAAAAACAAAGTGTATGTGACATGTCATTGAAATTATTCTTTCGTTTGATGGATTTGACGACCTCTGTAGTCTGTGTCTTATTCGTATAAACCTACGACTAAAGAAATTCCCGTAAGAGAAGGTATAACGTGATCAAATTACATGATCTCAGTGACCAGTTCACATTGTCTCCACGCGAAATGGCCATGTCTTTAAAAAGCTCGTGCAGACTGCTTAATGTGGCATGAACTGTGTGGCAAATATCCAATTCAGACTTAAAGTGCTCATTATTGCAGTGATGGCCTAGCTAACATCGATTTAAAAAAAAAAATTATATGAACTAATGTAGCCGCCAGACAAAAATTTACACCAACCAGTGAATTTTACGGGATGCATTAAAGTTGACAGAAAATTTCACAGGAAACTCATTACGCTTTTGGATCGCATGTGTATTGGTATCGTCCCAAATATAAGAATTTTGTTAGTTCATGTAGACGCCGTAGTCTAGTAGGTAGAGTGTTGCCTTATTAGACAAGAGGCCTCGGTTCAGGTCAGGCATCTCAAACTGAATGAAATATGAAACAATATTTCTTCGGCGACTCCATCTCAGTATATTTCTGGCAAAAACTCTGGTGGTAAAATCAAAAATTGCGATGAAAAAGTTTCCTAAAAAATCTGTCGTTCGGAATCGACTTCAAACTGTAGGTCCCGCCTCTCATGTGTAAAATTAACACACGCAATATAAGTGGTGTAACACACAGTGAATTTTTCGGAATGCCTTGAATATTTTTAAATCTCATGTATATGGGTATCGCCGCAAATATAAGAATTTTCTTAGTTCACGCATCCTTTAATTCAAATTTCCTTTTGTTGGAGATGTGTGACCTGGGGTTTGAACCGTGGCCGCACGTGTAATAAGCCATCTCACTGTCTACTATACTACGGCGACTTCAACGACTGAAAAACCTTATCGGTGAAGATGATTTTAAAATTAAAATCCTGGTCGGAACAGAACACCCATATTGGTAAAAAAATTTTATTATTTGCACTTGTTGTTGAATGTTATATCTGCCTATGGTGGTTTGACAAAAGAAAGTGAATAAAAGGCAACTAGTTTGACAGTTGTAGTTGCAACAAGATGGCCGTTTTCAACAGTCAAAATGCGAAATTATAGATTTTGAGGCATTAGGACATATTGCCGAACTTTGGTCTTCGCAACAAGCAACTTATGTGTTGTAGAGTTATGAAATTATAAGGTCTCTGGAGTCTTTGAAATAGGTTGAATTGCCACTGTAGAAGTATATACATACCAGAGGTCAGCAATGAGTATTCAAAACGATGAATACATTCGAATCATACTCATAATTTCTGATACTTAAACGCATTCATACTTATTTTAATTTTATACTCATACTACTCATATTCAATGTTTGAAGTACTCATCGTACTCATACTTAACAATACGCATAATGTTATTGATTTCGACTCTCCATGACTCATCGTATACACGAATCACAAAATAAGTATGATTGGCGTACGAACACTACAATACTCACAAGAAGGTTGTGTGTTTGCTCTGTTTGCTGTCTTTGTCTTTTTTGTTTATGTGTCTTTCTTCTCTCTTTGTAAATGCAATAACAACTAAGACTGTAAATTTTGACGAATGATTCGAATTATTTATGAGTATTATAAGCAGTTTTCTAAATTTATGAATCTGAATGAGTAGCCATATGAATCAAACATATTTCGAATGTTATGAGTTTGATGTCAACGTTGTACTCATACTCATTGCAACTTATACTTACAAATCATTGTTGTAGTGAGTACGAATGCATCAGAGTAGTTGAATTTCAATACTGTTGACTTATGCTCATACTCAAAATTTCATGAGTACTTATGAGTAGCGAAAAAGCGATTCATTGCTGATCTCTGATACACACATGCATAATTGGTCATTATAATCCTTTAGTCAGGATTACGACCTAGCTTCTCACACCACTGATTTTGTGTGTGTTAGTTTTACACATGAGTGGCGGGATCTAAAGTTTATATTTTATTTACTCTCAAAGTTTTTGCCAGAAATCTGCTGAGAGGAAGTCGCCGAAGAAATATTTTTTTAAATTTCCTTTTGTTAAAGATGTGTGACCTGGGGTTTGAACCGTGGCCGCATGTATAATAAGCCAACTCACTGCCTACTGGACTACGGCGACTTCAACGACTGTAGAAGTATACAAAGCAAAAACCAAAATGAGTTCCATATCCCTAAAGCACTTTTGTGTGAATAATGTATGCTTCTTAAGAATTTTTATTACAAGTTTCTTAAAGCCCCACTAAGTAGTGCCATCTCTTAAATTTATTCATTATAGGTTAGGCTAGGTTAGATGGCGTGTACTCAAATTGACCCATTGTACAACGTCCTTAAAGAGGGAAGGAGAATAGAGGGAGGAATATTCATTATAATCCTGTTTATATTGTATTTTGTTTGGCCGTTTTATCAAAACCTAAACAGCAGCTATGTTTTGAGGAAGTCAAAATTCGACCTTTGGCTCTTCGTAGACACATTGCGACTAGTCATGTGGCCACCAAAAACTAAAAATTTTTGTAAATAAGGATCCAGTCTCTTAACAATTCGATTGAAACGTATAATAAGTGTTGAATCTCTCGGTTGTTTGTTTGATGTTCGAGGGAAATTAAATTTCATTAAAATTTTAAAATATTTTCTGTTTATTTAGCATTTATGTATGTATGTGCGAGTATGTATTACTTGGCTTGACTTGGCTACATACATATGTATTTAAATAAAATTCAATAAAACATTGTTGGTCGATTGGCGTGTTAATTTAGTTTCAATTTACGATAGGCTAAGGCTTAATTTGCACAAATGACCAGGAACAAAATGTTTTGATTTGTGCTCTGTAAAGGATTTCTTCTGTTGTTGTTGTTGTTGTTGTTGTGAAACTAAATACAACATTTGAAAACAAACAAAACTATGTTGAATGCTTAGGTGTTTATATGGATGAATGGATGGATATTGTTTAGCAAATGTAACTGAATATGCTCATATACAGACATACATATAGTAAATGTGTATGAGTATGTGTATGTGTATGTATGATAAGTTAAAGGCTTAAAATGTTAATGATTTCAGAGTTCTTGGTATTGTTTGCCACTTTTAAACTGTATAATTACTTATAATTTTATTTGACCTACAAATGTACATAAAGATTGGAAAGCAGAAACTACTGGCCTTGCCACACTTAAATTCATTCGAAATTATTGAAACTTTAGAAAACAAAAGACCACTTGATAATAGAGCTGAAGCTGCTTATGTGTGTATATGTGTGAAACAGAATAAATTGGTTTCCAACTGCTTGAATAATTAGAATTGGCCAATAACTGGTAATGTTAATGGCAATAGCAATAGCCTTGCAATGAAGTTGGAAATGATTTTGGAGTTGAAGTGCCTGCATTTGTAAGATATTTCTTCATGTCGTTATGGCAACGTATTTGAAATGAAACAAGTATCTTAGGAGGCCAATTTTATACCTTACATAGGCCGTTAGTGGCTGTGTAAGGCTTATTTTAAATAATAACTACGGTAATTTTTGTCCGATTTGATCAAACGAAGTGTCAATCTCTTCACAAGATAATGCACTTTCCGAATGGCATCACTTATTTTATATTTTTTAATTACATTTTGCAATTAAGAATAGCTAAACTTGAAAAAATTAGAAAAAAATCATATTTTCCAAGCTTACCCGATTAAAACTCATAACATGTAAATTTGAACCATATGTTTATGTACATACATACATACATACATACATAATTGGTGATTACAACCCTTCAGTCAGGTTTACGACCTAGTTTCTCACACCACTTATGTTGTGTGTGTTAATATTATACATCAGTGGCCTGCAGTTTAAAGTCGACTCCGACTGACAGATTTTTTGAGAAACTTTTTCATGCCAATTTTTATTTACTCTCAGAGTTTTTGCCTGAAATCTGCTGAGAGGAAGTTGCCGAAGAAATACTTTTTGTATTTTGTTTGATGTCCAGCCTGGGGTTTGAACACTGGCTTTACGTCTAATAAACCAACACACTACCAACTAGACTACGGTGACTACAAGCTAATAACATAGTGTAAATTGTGAGTTTTGTTGAGTAGAACTCAAAAACTTGTTTTATTTGACAAAAACTGTTTTTTTTTTTTTTGGACTTTACGCATTAATTTATTGATTACACAAACATTTCTGAACCGATATTCAAAACTCAAACCTTATTAGAAAGGAGATTAATAGGCCTTTATAACGACATACATATATATATTATTTGACTTAATATGCTATGAGGTTTGATGAGGTAAACTTGACAAATGCGAATTTTTTTCATATTAATAATAATAAAAGTCTACACCTATTATTTATCCCCACCATAACTAACTGAAACACCTGATTTAATTTTCCAATTATTTCATAATTTTTTTTTACTTCAATTCTTCTTTTTTTTTGTTTCCAAACAAATGTAAAATAAATTTCCGCAATTTTATTGACCACAATTTTTTAATTAAAACGCGGCCTATAAATCTACAAAAAAAAAAGAAAAATAATTTAAAAACATTTATTTCCTTGAATTTATTGGTCAAGCATTACTTGTTAATTGAAATAAATTATTACAGCCGAACGGAATTGTTTATAACCGCAGCATCATTTAATAACTCAAATAGTTTTTTTTTTTTTTGGTGAAATGACTTAAGTAGGAATGAATTATTAAATGCGGTATTTTAAGTGATAACAAGCTGTTGATGGAATCATTACTGTAATTGAGCCGTTATAGTTGAAATAAAAAAATTTCAATGACACTTAAAAATAAAAAAAAAATTGAATTAAAAATTTATTGTAAGCTTCTCTATGGAAGAGCATTGTCCAGCTTTAAGGTATGGCCAGCAGAAATGTAAAGTAAACAGTAAAATGCCTTTGCAAGTGTTCAAATTTATTGGCTTAGTTTCACTTTATCAGGATTACTTTACAGGATTAATTTTACACGCGAACATCGGCATCATAAAAATTAATTTTTTTTTCCTGTTACAAAACCGAGATTTGGACTCGAACCTCTTATCTAGTAGCCCCAGCTGACTGCCCACTATACTACCTAGTTCTTAAGTATTTGAAATGTATTTTAAAATTAATCTATTCGCTAATTTCATAGGAGCACTTCGTCATCGTAATCGATATAGCGATCAAGCAATTCATGAAGTTATTGATCGTTTTTCAGCGGGACCTACAGTTTAAAGTCGACTCCGAACGACAGATTTTTTTTGAGAAACTTTTCATGGCAATTTTATTTTGCGCTCAGAGTTTTTGCCAGAAGGACCTCCTGCTGAGCGGAAGTCGCCGAAGAAATATTTTGTCATATTTCGTTTAGTAGGAGATGCCTGACCTGGTGTTTGAACCGAGGCCTCACTTCTAATAAGCCAACACATTACCTACTAGACCACGGCGACTCCAATTGTAAATAGTAAATTTCAGTCCAAAATAATGGACAAAAAAGTAAACCACAGTAGAAATTCAGTAACTGAGTATATTGAAACGGTTTATAAAAATTTTTAATGACAGCAAACCACCTATTGAAGTCGCCGCTGTCTAATAGGTAGTGTGTTGGCTTATTAGACGTAAAGCCAGGGTTCGAGCCCTAGGCCAGACATCAAAACAAAAATACAAAAAGTATTTCTTCGGCGACTTCCTCTCAGCAGATTTCTGGCAAAAACTCTGAGAGTAAATAAAAAGTAAATGTATAAAATTATCGCACATAACATGAGTGATGTGAGAACCTAGGTTGTAATCTTGACTTAAGGGTTGTAATGACCAATTATGTATGTAAAGCAGCTATTGGGTCTCTAGAGAGATCTTAAATCCCATTGAGAATGGTGGACGTAGCAGAAAATAAAGTAACAGAATCGAATGAAAGGCAAATAAATCATCTTACACAAATGCTGAAATGCTGAAAACTTTCTAAATCATCCAAAGTAGATGCTTTAATGAAATTAGGGAAAAAAACCATTACAGCATTTGGCGACCTGGTAGGACAGAAATGATGTTCATTTATTTCCAAAAGAAAAATGTAAAAAAGCTACCTGTTCAACCCATCTGCCTACCCTAGATGTCCGTTATTATTTTTATTTAAGGAAATAATTGAATACGAAGAGAATATCTTAAATTTTATTCTGTTATCGTCAATATTATAAAACAAAGATAGAGATGGTCCTGGATACCCTTGCCATTCCTAATTGAATTTTCTCTGTTGGTTGATAAATTAAAATCAATTATCCAATCTAATGACGTCATTATCTGCCCGATGCCAAAAACGTCTCTAACCATCTGTGCGGCACCATTGTTGTGGACAATTTCCTTTGCCTTTCATGTTTACCATGTGAAACTAGAGTCTGCTTTTCATTATTTTCCATCCATAAAATGTACGATAATAGTCATGACATTTTTATGAAAATTGTTTTCATTTCTTATTTCCCCTTTTCCTCGTTTTTTTCCTTCGTTTAATTTCATTATTTGTTTGCATTCTTTGGTATCAGTGTCACTGCAACTGTTTTCTTAGACGGAACAACACATTGTTGTAATCGATAGTTTCTCTCTCTTCCTTTTCAAAGTTGACTAAAACAAACAAAAAAAACAAAAAAAAATAAAGGGAAAGCTTTTTGATTTAACGATAAAACTATAGTAAATGCTGAGATTATTTTTTTTAATGTAAACTCCGGAAGCATGCTTGCATTAACCGTATCATACGTAATGGATGAGCGTTGGTACACATACGAACATGAGTAAGAGTTTAAAGGCCATTATTACAACTTGCTGTTAACTAAAGGCAGGATTTTAAAGGGCAGATAAATTGTTTTTCATTATTATAAGTGGACAATATGGCAGAAGTGAGCGTTAAGCTAAAGGCAGGTTCATCCTACCTTTAACTTTTAAAGTTATGTTTTTGTCTGGATATATATGCCATATTCTATATTATTTTCAATATTTTCAAATATAAACAAAATGAGCAAATACAACAAAGAAAGAAGCTCGTCATTACCATTGAGTTTAAAAAAAAAATTGTTTAATTGAGCAGCGTTATCGACATTGCTCCGTTACTGCCACATTTATGAAAAAGCTAACTTTATTTTATCTGTAGGTTGTAATAACGAAAAGAAGTTAAAGGTGACTTTAGCTAAAGTGAACTTTAAAGTTTATGTCTGAAATTGTCATATTCTATATTATTTAAAAAAAGCCCGTCATTGCCATTAAAAAAATTTGTTTAATTGAGCAGTGTTAGCGACATAGCTCCAGCACGGTAATATTTTTAAAAAAGTTAACTTTATATTATCTGTAGGTTGTTATAACGAAAAGAAGTTAAAGGTGACTTTAAAGTTCACTTTAGCAAAGTTACCTTTAACTAAACTCAACTTTAATGGCAAGTTGTAATGATGGCCCTAAAAATAGTAAAAGAAGGGAAAGAAAACGATCACATATAGCCAAGACTATCAAAATCTACAAAGTTTTTCTATAAATTAAAGGATTTTTTATGAAAATATTATGAAAATATATAAAAATAATGGCACTTCTAAAGCAGGTTTCATAAACTGTATACAAATCGGTTTGATAGCTCTAATGGTGGATGAAAAAGTTTTTTCAAATAATTTGTTTCTAAGATGAGTTCATTACTATAGGAGTCATATCCTTTTCCAATGCGTAGCAATGTTACCAAGGGGATAGGCCCGTTTACAAAATATTTTCTAATGCACTGAGCCTCTAAAGACTACTTTCTGATTCTAATGACTACTTATCTGTCCACCTAAGCCAGTTATATCATGGCAAAGCAGAAGAAACATTAAATTTTTCATTGATGTTCCAGCATCATTCTTAAAATTTCCCGTATAATGGTGAAAATTATTTTTCAATTAATTTAAACAGTTTTCTTTTGCCAAATCTATTGGTAAAAAACAATAAAAGGATTATAATGTTGTGGTTTTTTTTATTCATCTTCTTTGTTTGGTTATTTTTTAATGTGAATGAAATTTACAAATTTTAATTAACAGTCAGCATTGGCCACGACTGTTGCTTGCATTTGAGTGCATTATTGAGACTTGTTGTATATGTGTGCAAATGAAACGGCCATGCACCAACCAAAATCGGTGCGACGGTGTATACTATGTATCTTTTTCAAAGCTCTTTTTTTAGTCTGTCCAGAATAAAGATTCCAACTGTATTTTCTGGGTCTTACTATACACACATTGAGTAGGCAACGATTGGCTGGAATTCAGTTAAATCTACTGACTACCAGCTCTGCCTGAAACATAGAAGAAAATGTTTCTCAAAGAAAAAAAAAAAATACAGGGAAATATTTGTTTTGAGCATATAACATAGTTTTGTCTTGTATTACAATTATTTTGATTGGGTTTTTTTGGTTTTTGGCTTTTAGCCAGCTGTCTTATATATAAAATTTGTTTGAAATTTTTTTGAAGTTTTTATATTTTGTTTCCGGTTTTTTTAGCTTTTCATTTTATTACACCTCATGTTATTAAAAATGTTCGCCTGTGGGGATGTTTTTGCATGTTTTTGCAGTAAATATTGGTTATATTAAGAAGAATGTATCATAAAACCTGTCTCTCGGGGTCAACGTTAACCTTTAGGTCTCATTTTTCATGAATAAGGTTAGCACACTCAACATGGGTGGTGTAAGAAGCTTGGTTGTAATCCAAACTAATGGCAATTGAGATATAAAAAGTGGAAGAGATTGTGGAGTCCACAGACATTTCACAAGTCCTAGAGGATGATCACATTGTCAACAATAGAGAGGAAATATGCATCCAACATCCATTGACAACAAATAGTCGAAATGTTGGGTCTCCCGAAATACAAAAGCGGTGACTAAGAATGTTGTAGAGGGTTTGCCAGCTATTAAAGACACATGAATTCATATTGATTAACGAATATTATGCCAACACATTAAATCGATTGTTGAATATTGATCGGGGTATCAGAATATCGGCCTTAAGGTTGGTTTAAGTCTGATCTCTCTTTATCTAACCTAACCTATTGGATTGATTTGAAGTTGCCATAGTGTAGTAGTTAGGTAGCAAAGGTCAGCAATGAGTAGAGAGGTCAAAACGATGAACAGATTCATATCATACTCATAATTTCTGATAATTATAAGCATTCATACTTATTTTAATGTCATACTCATACTACTCATATTCAAAGTTTGAAATACTAATGGTACTCATATTTGTCAATACGCATGATATTGTTGATTTCGATTCTCCGTGACTTAACGTTTACAAGAATCACAAAATTAGTATGATCCGCGTACGAACACTACAATATTCACAAGAAGGTTGTGTATTTGCTTTACTTCCTATCTTATAAGCATTCATACTTATTTCAATGTCATACTCATACTACTCATATTCATAGTTTGAACTACTCATCATACTCATACTTAACAATACCCATGATGTTGTTGTTTTCGACTCTCCTTTACTCAGCATTTACAAGAATCACAAAATAAGTATGATTCGCATATGAACACTACAATACTCACTAGATGGTTGTGTATTTGCTTTGTTTGTTCTTTTTTTGTAAATGCAACAACAACTAAGACTGTAAATTTTGGTGAATGATTCCAACCACTGGTATCATTTATGAGTATTATAATTAGTTTTCTAAATTTATGACTCTGAATGAGTAGGCATATGAATAAAACATATTTCGAATGTTATGAGTTCGATGTCAACGTTGTACTCATACTTATTGCAACCTGTACTTATAAAACAATGTTGTAGTGAGTACGAATGAATCAGAGTAGTTGGATTTCAATACTGTTGACTTATATTCAAAATTTCATGAGTACTTATGAGTAGCGAAAAAGCGATTCATTGCTGATCTCTGGTAGGTAGTCTGTTGCATTGTTATACGAAATCCGTGGTTCAAACCCCAAGTCAGACATATTCAACAAAACGAGAAAAGAACAAAAATATTTCTTCGGCGACTTCCTCTCAGCAGATTTCTGGCAAAAACTCTGAGAGTAAATAAAAATTGCCATGAAAATTTTCTCAAAAATCTATCGTTCGGAATCGAATTAAACTGTAGGCCCCGCCACTCATGTTTAAAAATTAACAAACACAATATAAGTGTTGTGAGAAACTAGGTTGTAATCCTGACAAAAAGGTTGTAATGGCCAATTATGTGTATACATACGTAGTATGTATGTATGTATGAAATTTTAACCTTGAAATGTACCTGCAGAACAGTTACTATTTTTGTATAAACCATGAACAATAACAAGTATTCTCCAATTAATATTACAATTAATAACAGAAGAATTAAAAAAAACAAACGATAACTTCTTCCATATATTTGCTTTCATTATTATATTGCCAACTCATTTTCAGTTTAGTTGTACAAAATTAATTGACTTTCATGAAGTCTACGACAAAAGAAACTCAAGATTTTTTTTATTATGTGAAGCAGATATTCTTCTTACCATACTACACGTATCTAATGCCTTAAGACATAGCTTTTATAATTGAAAATTATTTAAATTCTACTTTTTAACAGCAATTATCGTCTTGTAATTAGCCTGCGCAATTTGCATTTTAAATTTCTTCATTTTTTTAAAGAGAATATTTTTCTCAAATTTTTCTTTCTTTTATTCCAGCATTTCACTTGTATTCGAACAAAACGGACGAGCGCATTGAAGATGACACACTGGCTGTGAAATATGAAGATGGCAGATGGTCGAAACCGTATTATGATTGCGGCGGTGGTAACATTTGGATGCTCACCTATACGGTGCCATTTTTTGGTTATGAGAACACAACCTATCATTTCAAGTAAGTTTTACTGTTATTTTCCACATTTTTTGTCTGTTTTCTCTTAAAAAATAACCAAAAAAAAAATGAAAGGAAAATTTAATTAAAAGTCTATTGTTTTTAAAAACAAAATGAGAGAAATTCCTCTCATACTGCTGCTGCTGCTGCTGCTGCAATTTAATTTATATTCATACACCAACAAGGTGCACAGAATTTTATAATAAAAAAAAAGTTCTTATGTTGGTGTGAGTGATGCTGCCTGCTACTATGCAATGAAATTTTGTTTTTATTGCTTGAAATTTAATTTTATGACCCAGTGTAATAAGGTAGCCAAATTAAATTTGTTTTTATTCAACGTCAAGGTGGAGGAATGCATACGATTTTTTCGTTAGCATTTACAACACACTCTACGTTACGTAAATGAAATCTATAAGCAGTAAACGTAATTTAATGGAATTAAAAAAGGAATAAAGATACACGAAAAGCATTCACCTGAAAGCCTTTACTTTTATCCAAATATTGCCTGGATTTTAGATAACATAAGTGATTCCGTTCAATAGTAAAGACTTCAGTTGTATTTGAAATATAAAGTGGGGAATACGAAGGTTTTTCCACCAACGAAAGAAAATTTTGGAGTATTGGCCTCCATTATTATTTTTGTCAAGTGTTTGCCTGATCCCCACAATGCTTAAATTGAAGTGATTTACAGCATTTGGAATAAACAATATCGACACGTACAAAGGTACTAACTAACCCAGCTGGTCTTAATGGTTTAGGGTTAATAATTGAGTCTTTATTTGATAAACATTGGTGTCAATAGGCTCATGGCTACGAAATGAAAAAAATCTTTCAAATGCTTTAATGCCTTTGGCTTCAATTAAAAAGAACACACGAAGCCAAGAAGAATTCAAACACTTTTTGTCGATTCTTACTTACTTAAGTACTGATATAACCATTAAGTCAGGACTACAACCAGCTTCTAACGCTAGAAAAAAAATCAGAAATCAATAATGATTGTCAAACGCCATCCCTGAAGAAAAGTGGGAGTCAATGAGCGAGTTTCATTACCACTACATTCGATTCAACAATCGAAGTTATGTTCATAGACGGTTTACTTTCTCTCAAACGACATATGGTAACCCTGTTATTCTAGAACCTGCTTGCAAGAGGCAGTCAGTGAGCGAGGTTCATTACCACAACTTCCAATTCAACAATCGAAGTTCTATTCATAGAAGCTTTAGTTTCTGTTAGACACCAAGTGGTAACCCTTTTATTCTAGAAATTGCTTGCAAATAGCAGTCAGTGAGCGAGGTTCATTACCACTACATCCAATTCAACAATCGAAGTTGTATTCATTGAAAATTTAGCTTTTCGCAAATGACATATGGTAACCCTGTTATTCTAGAACTTTCTGCAATCACCTGCAAAGCAAAGAAATTATAAAGAGATGGAGGAGTTGCTTTTCGGTAGCCCAATATTCCTTAAAGTCGCCGTAGTCTGTGAGGTAGTGTGTTGGCTTGCCAGGCACGAGGTCAAACCCCAGGTCAGACATCTCCAACAAACGGCGACTTCCTCTTCCCAAATTTGTGGCAAAATCTCTGAGAGTAAATAAAATTGCCATGAAAAGTTTCTCAAAAAATCTGTCGTTCGGAGGCGATATTAAACTGTAGGCCCTACGACTAATGGATAAAATTAGCACAAACAACATGGGTGGTGTGAGAAACTCTGTCGTAATCCTGACTAAAATGTTGTAATGACCAATTAAGTAAGGAAGTAAGTTAAGAAACTAACCTGCTGTACCGTGAATGCTAAATATGGCTGCCTTACAAGGTTCTAATAATGCTTCAAGCTTCCCCCAAAGTAGTCTTTAAAGTGTAGATCCCACCCATGTATAAAGTTAACATACACAACGTAGGTAGTGTGAGAAGCTAGGTCTCCTAACTCAAGGGTTGTAATGACCAATTATGTATGATAGACGGCATATAGCATTTCAGAAGAAAATATCTGAGCCTTATCAGGCATTAGGGGGAGCAGTTATGTTTATTGATACCAAACAGCATCATGAAGCTCATCAAGCCTACAAAGCCGGGTGAGACATTCTATGAAGGGAAGCGGTAGTACTTTAGTGCCTCTTTTCTTTCCTTTGATTTCAATAAAAAAAAAACATGAATTAAATTTGATGAAGTGATTTGCAATCATTTGTGCTTAAATTAAAAAATTTCTTACAAACTTTCTTGTAATTTCTAAAGGTTTTTCCTTTCAACTTAAGAGTTTGCTTTGCTTAACATCTGAAATTGATTTCCATTGTGTTTGGCAAACAAAAGCTACAAAGGAAAAAAGAAAGAAAGGAAATCGTAAGCATTTCTGTTACTCATTATTGTTGCCAATAATATTCAGATTTAGTTTTCCGTTTCTGTAAGTTATTGTATCATTCCAGAGGCCATTAACCATTTCCTTCAACAGCATTAACCATAATCCCACGCCTCCACACAACACGAAGCCTTGAATAAAAGGAAATGGTGTAATTTTTCTACTTTGTTACTCTTCTGTTTCGAGTGTTATTTTTAAAAAATAATGTTAAGGCCATAAAACAAAAAACAAAACAGAAAAGAATCTGAAACAAAACAAAACAAAACAAAACAAAAAGAATCTGAAACAAATACTTGTTGAGAGCAGACACAATAAAAACGTTTTCCTGCTTGAAGTAAATGGAAATATTACTTACACAACCACTTCCGTTTCCACTCTGAAATTTCTTTTTTATTTCATGTTTATAGTCATGACTGACTGACTGACTGACTGACTGAGTGCCTGTGTGCTGTGTGCCAGGCAGACTATAACAGTTGGCGGCGGTGTTTGCTCATGTGTTTCATAATATTTTTCAATTGTTTCGAGTTTTTCTTTTATTTGTTAATTTCGTTATGGTTTTTCAGTCAGAAAAAAAAAACACTCGGCGTTTTAACAATCCACACTCACTTTACAATAAAAATGTTGTTGAAGCTACACTACGTTTGTGATGGTGCTTGTTGCACGGTCCTAATCCATTTTTAATTATAACGCTTGACTTTTGAATAATTGCTGCCTTATTAAGTCTTCCTTAGTTCCTTTCTAGTTAAATTATAGGTGGCAACATTAAGTGAGTTTCAATGGAATTTGACATGAATATTTTTAAATACAATTGACTCTGAAGCTTAAAAAGCTGACGTACTAAAACGCAAAAAGAAAGCTGCTCCTTTAGGCTATCGAGAAATGGGCTCACGAAGATAGTCTTTTTTATATCTCAGAGACGGTCAAGCAGTACCAACCTCCTCGTACAATGGATCAATTCGACCTCCGGGTACTGTACTTGTCTTAATTGACAAGTACACGTCCTCTAACCTATCCTCGTATAGCATTCTGTTTTCTTTGAGAAGAATAATCTACTCATGAAGTTCAATTGAAACTTGCAAATATAAACTTGAAGTCTAGGCAATACGACCATTAATGCTACTTAACTCTGATTTTGTAACCTACATGGGACAGTGCAAACGATAACAGCCGTCTGGTCCCCTCACGCTTAATAGCTTACCCCTATACTGGCTCCACAAAACCAATTGTCCTGATAAACTCTAGGATGCTGTTCAGTGTCAAAAAAGTCAATTCCTTGCCTACAACCTGATATGCTTCCCAGGAGTTTCTTTTTGGTATTCATTAATGTCATACAAGTTCCAAGAATATATTCCGATCATAGCTGCCTGATAAATGAGGCACCAAATCGTCAAATATTTGAGAAAATATCGTCAAAATCGTCAAAGACGTTTATTAAAATCGTAAAAAATCGTCAGAAAATACAAATAAATAAATTAAAATTATTTAAAAACCAAAATTATTTCTATTGTAGTAAAAACAAAATATCTGAGTTCAACATTTAACAAAGAATTTATTGGAATTAAAAGCTAGCGTCCCTCATCTTCATTTATTAATTCTTTTTTTCCAAAAATGAAGAAATTGTGATCAATTTCAGGAAAAAAATTGTTTAAGGTTTCAACAATATATCACAACGTTGTTTATTGACACATAAGCGCAGGAATATTACATCATCTATATCTGTGGGCGATGTAGATATTAGGGAGTCAGAAGCTTTTGATGTTCTCAGCATGAAAATTCAGTGTAATGCTGACACATTTTTCAGTTCCTTCTTAAGTTCTTATCATCCGATCTTAATATTTACACCGTTTATAACTGACAGAGAGTGGAATACAACTCTCATGTATGGGTTGGTGCCTCAACGTCTGTTTTACGGTTTGTCGACCGTGTACAGGAGAGGCCATAGTATCTCGCTAATGACGGTAGTGTATCCAACTCCACTGAATCATTGGAGCATCGTTGCATAAGGTGACTTTTTCCCGAAAATCATATATTCCTACATAAAGCTCGTCTTTTTTGGCCAGAATATCCGTATGTGGTCGATTGGCCAGTCGATCGCACACTGCATTACAGTAAAAATACGGTTTTTAGTCGGGCTATCCGTATGTTGAACTCAATTCCTGCAGAGGTCTATCCTGTTGCTTGTGGTATAAAAATATACAAGCCTAGTGTCCATAATTTAGTATTATTTTATTAGGTTATTCAGGAGTTGTAATTTTTTAGCTTTTAAGGGGTTAAAAAGGAATAAAATACAGAAAAATCATCACAATTATTCGAAAGTAACTAGAAATATAATACTTTACTCCTTGTTTTTACTAACATAAATTTCCAATAGCAACAATTGCAAAGTAATTGCAAACTTAAAGTAGCTTTTAATGTACTAAAGTAAAGAATATGATGTAAATTTTTAATTTTTAAAATCGTCAAAATAAGGGCATAAATCTGGAAGCTATGATTGTGAGGCCAACCGCGGTAGCCATGTAAATGAAATAAAACTCCATTTCCAACCGGAGCAGTTGTAGTTTGATCGAAATTTCAAAGTATTTTCGTTTTATTACATTTTTAAATTTAAACTTTTTGATCGCCAACATATTATGTTTACTCACATTATGCTCATATTTAATATGGATTTAAATTCATAATACAGAGAACATATGTGACGTATGAGTTATATTTAATTCCATTAGTTTCATACATGACAAAATCGAATTTTTGTTATTGCATACTTTTCAGGGTAACTATTCCAGTACATACATGTAATATGATGCGTATGAGTAATATAGTTCATATACAATTAAAAAGAAAGTATACCCCATAAACTTGGAATTAAGTTGCATGATTTTTCGATTCTATGCAATTCTAGGCTATATTCTAGATTCCATGAATATTACAGGGTGAACAAAGAAGGATTCAAATACCTGCTGAATGTGTTGATGGAAGCGATGTTTGACTAGTAACAATTGCAAAGTAAATACAATGTTTAAAAGTGGCTTTTAATGTACTAAAGTAAAGAATATGATGTAAATTTTTAATTTTTAAAATCGTCTAAATATGGGCATAAATCGTCAAATCGTCAATATGATATTTTTGGTGCTTAAAATCGTCAAAATGACGATAAATCGTCAAATCTGACAGCTATGATTCTGATGCCCAGAATCTACATATTCGGTTCGGCCTGTCAAAAGCACAATTATCAACCTTAGTTTATTTCATGATTCATTATCATCGACCTAGAATACCTACATAGAGTACATGTTGGCTTCGAAACAGCCCCCTTTCTAAATAAGTGTACTTTGAGGATACAGTGACCTGTCATAAGACCAATTATCAACCTCAGATTATTTCAGGTTTCATTGCCTCAAAGCCACTAGGTTTTTTTGAGCATCTCTTTCCATATATCTGCCACCACTCCACAGAAGATCCCTGTTCAATCAAAACTCTCTTCTTCCCAAGCTCGCCTGGTTGCTTACATACATACATAATTTATCATTACAACCCTTCAGTCAGGATTACGACCTAGTTTCTCACACCACTTATGTTGTGTGTGTTAATTTTATACATGAGCGGCGGGACCCATAGTTTAAAGTCGACTCCGAATTACAGATTTTTGAGAAGCCTTTTCATGGCAATTTTTTATTTACTTGCAGAGTTTTTGCCAGAAATCTGCTGAGAGAAAGTCGCCAAAGAAATACTTTTTGTATTTTGTTTTGATGTCTGGCCTGGGGCTCGAACCCTGGCCTACCAACTAGACTACGGCGACTTTCGTCTGCTTGCTTATTGCCGAGAATTCCCACACATCCTTGGACCCAGCAGAGGTTAATCTTGTTCTGCGTATTTAGCTGGTTCAGTTTTCCCAGCCATTTCCCAAGTATCTCCGATTCTGCCTAATAATAGCTGAAGACTCGAATGGCGGCCTATCAAATAGTATCTCTTACTTTTTGTACCTCCTATTCAAATTGTATTGAGCACGTCTGTTTATGGCATACACTTCTGCTTAAAAGATACCCGCGGGATTCCCCGTTGACTCGAAATATTTCCGTCTGAGACCAGGCACTTCTACTCCTGTTCCAAGATCCCCTTCTTGATACATTTGTATGTCACAAAATAGGCCCTTTGTTAGAAAACTATCAAGCTTCCAGAGTACTCCATTCATTTTTTTATGATCCCTTATTACACTTCTGTCCAGGGGGCAGTTAAAGAAGAATAAAACTCGTTAGCGCTGCCAAAATTAATTGTTCTTTAAAATTTATTGCTAATTAGGGTATGATATAGTCGGTCTTAATCCATTATAACTTTCTCCTACAGATTTTTAAATGAAATTGTTTCTGTTCTCAGGTTTTTCTTGCTTCTTACTGGCAAAGTTTAAAGTATTTCAGGAAAAAGTAAAAGCAAACGAATATTAAGGCTGTTTTCCAAAATGTTAGTTGCTTTGTGTATGAACGAAATATAGTGTTTCATAAAGTCACTATACAAAATGTTTACAATGTATTCTATTTCAAAACGTCGTCAATGTGTATTTTTAACGCAGTCAAAAAGCAATCAGGCATCGGATTTATAGTTGATGCATTGTTTGGTTACTTTGCATATCTACATAGTTTATATACAGTAGTAGAACTGCATACAAACTTTGTATTGATACATTTTGGAAGGCAGTCTAAATTCTCATATCAAATTTCGTTTGGTTTACTTTGCAACAAATAAAGATCATTATTATATTAAAATTAGTTAAATTATTATATTTTTACGAAAATGGAAATGGTGTTACATCGTTTAACATTAAAATGGTAAACAAAACCTACAAAAACAAAAACAACGGACTTGTAAATGTAAACAAAATACATAAACAACAATGAAACAACGATGTTTACATTTACATTTATGGAGATCTCGAGAAGGCGAAGCCATAACATTCGACTGTAAGATCATTCATCAGACTGTTTACCCTGCAATATAAAAGGCAAGACAAATCAGTCAACATGGTCAGTAAAAATTCAGTCAGTCTTGTGTGAAGACGCGTTGCGTGTGAAGAGAATAATCGCGGTTTGAAGATCTCAGTTGTAAAGATCTGTAGAACAATTGTTAGTATATACGCAGAAGAGTGTAAAGAAGAATAGCAAACAAAACAAATTGTTGTTGTTTACATCAAGTTGTGAACTGTGATACATAGAACAGAACATAAATTTATTTTTATTTTTATTTGCAATCTACGAGCTCATATTTCAAACTTTTTTAAAAAAGTAAAATATGAACACGGGTACAAACCAAGGCTGATTAAGGCTGATTAGTAAAGAAGCCGATTAAGCAGATTCTTATAAATTTGTATTACCTGCACGGCTTATTCTACATTCAGTAGTTAGTTGGGTGGTTCCCTAAAGAATATTTCTTTCGATGCCAAATAAACTGTGTTTCTCTCATTTTCTATTTCCAAACTGTTATTTGCAAATACACGTGGGATAAATAAATATAAACGGGGACGATAAGAAAAACGGCCATAAAATGCAAAATACAACGCTTGCATTTTAATGCTTTTTATATGCTTAGAGCGTTCAAGCATTCAAGCATTTTTAATGCATGCCCCCACATGCAATAACGAATAAAACATTTTTATATGCCACGTATGCCCATGTAGACATGCGTTAAAACGTTTTAAATTATACTGTGTGTGTGTAGCTTTTAAACTGCTTTACGGAGTTATTATCCTTAAAGCCAGTAGTGATGGGTAGGAGTGAGTATTTCATATTATACGTAGGCAGCACGTAGTAAACACAGAATAAAAGCAAGCAGAAACTCAATACTTTTAAAATAAACTAAAATTTTAGCCGTAAAATAACACGTATACAGGATAAGAATTTTATTACTATCATTGCACGCTTACTGAGATATTTTAAATCTTTAGTAGCCAAGCTGTCTTCCATTGTCAAAATAGCCTAGAGGATAACCGTAGTATACCTTGAATTTTTTATCTTATTAGACCTCAATCCAGAAGCCATACGGATTACGGAATAATTCCTCTAGTATCCTCAACAACTCTACCCTTTAGGTATGATTATGACCTAGTTTCTCCCACCACTGATTCTGTGTGTGTTAATTTTATACATGAGTGGCTGGACCTACAGTTTAAAGCCGACTCCGAACGACTGATTTTTGAGCAACTTTTTCATGGCATTTTTACTTTTACACTCAGAGTTTTTACCAAAAGTCTACTGAGAAGAAGTCGCCGAAGAAATATTTTCTCATATTTCGTTTAGTTAGAAATGCCTGACCTGGAGTTTGAACGGAATCCACACGTTTAATAATCTACCTACTAGACCACTTCTTAGACGTGCTACGTTTGGGATTATTACGCTAAACGGCTGACCATGTTCTTTGACGTGCTAAGTCTCGGATTATCAAGGATATGATCCCCGGTACGTTACACCATAAACTAAAAATTCTAGGAAGTTATGTTTTTTTTCCCCACTTTGAGTCTTCCTTGTAGCAGATTTCTGGCACAAACTCTGACTATAAAAATTGCCATGAAAAGTTTCTCAAAAAAATCTGTCGTTTAGAGTCGACTTTAAATTTTAGATCCCGTCACTCATGCATAAAAATAACACACACAATATAAGTGGTGTGAAACGCTAGGTCGTAATCTTTGACTGGAGGATTGTAATGACCAATTATGTATGTATGTACGTACTATGCAGAAGTGTTCATATATGTATGTTCTCCATAGTTAAAATCCTCATATAGGGTTGTAAATGACTTGAAGCAATGAAATCTTCTGCGGAGAAACCAATTAATTTTAATGATTTCGATCGTACTTATTGAAGGAAAAAAATTTTGGAGGAACCGGTAGACAAAGTGTATGAAACTCATGCAAAACTAAAAAAATTGCGTAAGTTTGTTAGGTAGTTAGTGTGTTTATTTGAACAAAAGAATATGAAAGTTTTGTTGAAAAAAATTATTTTATTTGCTCATACATTTGTATACAAGTGATTTATTTTGTTATTTTTAAAATAAAAATTTAAATTAATTGAGCTTATAAATTTCGATTTGTTTAAGGAAATTAAAAAATACATCCTTCATATACATTTATGACCACATAACTAACATAAGTTTTAAAAAACTTTCTTAAAAAAATGAAAAAAAACAGAAGAAAATCTGTTTTATATTCAATTATTTTATCCAACAAATAACAGCTCATTTGTTTTACTTAATAAAAAACACACAGAAGGGCAGAAAGAGGAAAAGGATTTCATAATACAATACATACATAAGTACATACATACATATGTATGTATGTATGGCATTTCATATTGTAATTTATTATTCCTTCCATTTTGTTCTGGCTGACATAAGACGATTTCAAATGTCGGTTTCTTCTCTCTGAGTATGTCTCACTGTATTTGCAATATTTGTGGCATGAGCAACATGCAACATATGGATTAGATTTTATGCAGTTCTTCTATTTTTTTTTTTTTTTTTTTTTTTGTTCATAACAATTTAGAACATCTTTCCATTTCCTGTTTTATATTTTTATTTGTATAAATGATGTAAAGCAGTGTTACTGCATTTCCCACACAATCAACTGCAGAAATAAAGACACAGAGAGAGAGAGAGAGCAGGAGGCAAACAAGAAAAGATTTGTAAAATTCAATCACAATTCAATTTGTTGGTATTTATACCCTACAATCATGGTAAAGTATGCTAAGTTACATACATAATTGGTCATTACAACCCTTCAGTCAGGATTATGGACTTAGTTTCTCTCATCACTTATGTTGTGTGTGTTAATTTTATATATGAGAGGCGGAGCCGACAGTTTAAAGTCGACTCCGAACGATAGATTTTTTTTGAGAAACTCTTCATGGCAAAATTTAATACGTTTGGAGATTTAATACCAACAACACAAAATTCTTTTCATATGTGGTAAATCAAATGCTTGTAATAGCCCAAGCCAAGTCAAGCCATCTTAGGCTCAAACTGAAAGCAACCTCCAACAAGGCATTCCTACAGAAGTGGCATTAAAACACTATGGAACCTAATGGCATGAGAATTCTGTAGATTGATCTCTGCTCTGACGATTGGATTCGCTACCATATTTTCTTGAAATCGTTACAATATTCCTAAGCAGGTTCTATTGTGTTTAAAAAGCCTGCTACGCTCACCACATCATTGGCTACGATCTGGAGATGTTACTCCTACTACGACTGGCACTTACTCCCCCCTTTTGGTTTTAGGATATGAATTCATCACTGTGATAGGAAATGCAAAAGTCTGATGCACACTAGAATTCAGTCAAATCTGAAGCATTCGGAAGAACTGCGGAAGCTAGGGAATCATGCGATTTCTGTGCGCACTTAAATCAGTCTATTCATAAAGGATCCTTTCCGTAATACTCTCCATTTACCCATTAGGTAATCTCTGTGTCTGTTTTGAATGTAAGTTTATGCAAAAGATTTTCAGATTCAGATCTTTGAGAATTCTTTTATTTGAACTGAGCAGTAAGGCTGAGTGCACATCCAAATGCCAATACAAGCGAAATGAACAAGGCGTTCCATATTTGAAATTGGTTTCTCATTGTGAGCTAGTAAGTAACCAGAAGGGTTTCATAACCTGTAAGGGCCGAATGATTTTAGAATCAATTTATTCCGTAGTCTAGTACGTAGCGTTTTAGCTTATTAGACTTGAATCCACGGTTCGAACCCCAGGTCAGACATCTCCAACACAACAAAATATAAAAAATTATTTCTTCGGCTACTGCCTCTCAGCAGATTTCTGACAGAAACTCTGCGAGATAAATAAAATTGCCATGAAAAGTTTCTCAAAAAAATTTGTCGTTTGGACTCGACTTAAAACTGTAGGTCCCGCCGCCCATGTATATAATCAATAAGTGATGTGAGAAGCTAGGTTGTAGTCCTGTCTGAAGCGTTGTAATAACCAATTATGGACGATTAATCTTCTTGACTGGAAAGTTTGTAATATAAACTCCCTCTAATGCCTTAATAGCTAGCTGCCAGGTTATCAGGATGAATTCAAATATCAATCCATTCAGTAGTAAATACCAGAACCAAACGTAAGTCTTATTGGAAAATAGAAACTTAGGGCAGTAATCTACATATATTTATGGAATGTGAAAAGCGATCAGCTTAAAGAGGGGAACGGAAGCCAATAATCTATACTATCACACTATGAACACTACCGTCTGCTTAAAGAGGGGAACGGAAGGTAGTAGTCAATATTGCCGGACTATAAACTCTACGGTCTACTAAAAGAGAAGTACTGAAGATGGTAATCTATGTATATTATTGGCACATGAACTAGAGTCTGCTAAAAGAGGGAAAGAGAAGGCTGTGGCCTTTATTGCTGGGATGTGAACTACAGTTCGCTAAAATAGGGCAAAGAGACCATATCACAATAGTTTTATATGTTATGGCCACTTGTTTGGCCATTAGGTGCCTTGGTGGGTACTGGTCGAACAACATGGTGGCCAGTGAAATGGATGATCATAAGAATGTATTTCAAACACTTGCATTTTTTAGAGGCGATCCTAAAACTCACGTACCATTTATAAGTATGGAACGGATTATAAAGCCAGTGTAAGTATTGGGCTACTCAAGGAAGAAGACATTCAGCTACACGCTGAAGAAGCGTATGGAGTCTGAAATGAAGTAAAACGCCATTGTAAGGACGTATTCGAGAGTATAGGTTTTCATTAGAATATATATGTATAACAGCAATGCAATGTTTTGTACAAATTGCACGTGTGATTATGATTGAAAGGGCTTTGAGATGATTATAACATGCATAGGCAAAAGCCAAAAGGTTGTAACTCGAGAAACTTGTTCCCATGCTATTAATTGATTTTATGTCTCTGATAAGACATAAGACATGGTCCCTAGAGGGACCAATGACATGAGTACGAATTAGCCTGTGACACCTAACAGCATCAATTATGCAGGATTGGAAGTCATAGTTGCCCGTTGAAACTTTTAAGCGGGAATTGAGTACCTGTTTCTACTTACAATCAATGTCTATGCTTAGCTGATTTCTGGCAAAACTCTGAGTGTAAAAGTAAAATAAAAATGCCATGAAAAGTTTCTCCAAAAAAATTGTCATTCGAAGTCAACTTTAAACTGTAGGTCCCGCCATTCATATATAAAATTAACACACACACAGCATAACTGGTGCGAGAAGCTAGGTCGTAATCCTAACTCAAGGGCTGTAATGACCAATTATATCTATACTGACCGACTGTAAAGTCTTTGCTGATTTCATTTTTTCTTGATTCTTTTTTTTTATTTTTTTATTTAATCCTGTGGTATGTACACAATATTTTCTTGTCGTACATACATATTTTTGTGGCAAATGCAATTGCAATTATTGTGAGTGGTTATGCTGGTAATACATCTGTTTCTTCATATTGTTATACGATGTCTACAGAACAATTCATATTACAAACCATTCCCACATCCATTCCTCTATAAATATTGTGTTTGAATGTGATTGTGTCTGGCTCAAGTGTATCTATGCCAGTAGTTTGTATTTCAAAAATGATTACAAGGAAATCTGTAACTGTAACTGTAACTGTAACTGCAACTAGTGCAACATTTTTCTCCCATAGTTTTTTAGAGAAAAAATCCAAGACTTTTTTGTTTTGTTTTTTTCTGTTTGTTTGTTTTCCTTTTCACAATAAATTTAAAGGCAAAAAAATGCTGTTGATTTATTCGATTTTTTTCCATTTAAATTATTTGTTTTAAAAAAGATTTAAATTAGATTGTGTGGTAAGATTCCTCTTATGGATTCGTTTAAAATATTTTCTAAAGTCAATTATAATATGAATAGGGGGGGTAGGAGTATTTAATAGAATTTCTAAAGAAATTTATTGAATACGAGGATTAAAAAGGGGGGGACACAGTTTAATCCCTCGTTTTTTTCTTTTGGTTTTGATACAAGCCTCCTTCCCTCTAATGCTTTAATAGCTACCCGGTTATCAGCAGGAATTCTAACATCAATCCATAGCCCTAGTAAATAACAGAAGTATTAAAAAAAAGGTATCTTCTACTTTGGCCAAAAAGATGGAAGACTAAGCTTTGAAATCCAATCCAATATTAACTCATTGATATCACAGTGCAGCAACAACACAAATTCCTGCTTTCGTCCACCAACCATTAAGCTTTCTTGCCCGTACCCAAAGGGGCATATCCATATCCTTAGGACATCCTTTATGTGATAAAACGAAATCGCTTTGTTAGGCAGCAATACGCTTAAAATTGAAACAATTTATGCTGCTTACAGTTTAACATTAATCCTCTGGTTATTTTACGTTTTCTGCCTCGATATGTAAACGATTTTTTAATGCAAATTTCTTATAAAAAGTCACAGGGAGGATATTAGGGAGTGTATGTTAATAGACTTGAAAAATATTTAAATTCCATGACTGAATTTTGCCTAGGCTTAGTTAGAATTCTTTACACATATTCTTCAAGAAATTTTTACTTGTATTTGCATTTCATTTAAGCTTGTTTAGTCCGGGCTCCTTAAGGCAAGTATAAGATGAAACATAAAAACCCGAAAAATCTTTCACATTTAACTCCTCACAACAGCATAAAGAAAAACAAAAATGATTTGAATTTCTTTATGGCCATAGTCTAGGATATAAAAAGCATTTCCAACAGAAAAAAAGGCCAATCATTAGTTAAGTTATGGCAGCAATGGCAGCATTTTAATTAAATTAAAAAAATCATACCAAAAAGCAAACCAAAAGTCACTCATGGTTGATTTAATACGTGCAATGGATGGACTGCTGTTGATTATAATATTTCAACATTTTTTTGTTGTACGGCATACGTCTTAATAAAGCCCTTCTAAGGTCAAAAGGACATTGTGAAGTTGTGTGTGATTTGGTTAGTATTTATCTAAGAATATGAATTATTTTGGCTATGAAATCTTCATGATTTCATCGAATAACGCCAAACACTCTTATAAGATAGTTGAGCGACAAGTTAGGAAAAAACCAGGTAGAATCTTGCAGAAAACTTTTCTCTCTCTCCCATACGATCATTAAAAATTTAAACCATAAAACCATGTGCAACGTCTATAGCTTCCATTATCTATCCTACTTTCAATATGCGACATACCTAATTGGTCAACCCTTCAGTCAGGATTACAACCTAGCTTCTCACACCACTTATGTTGTATACGTTAATTTTATACATGAGTGGCGGGTTCCTACAGTTTAAAGTCGACTCCGAACGACATATTTTGTTTTGAGAAACTTTGTCATGGCAATTTTATTATTTTCTTAGCGTTTTTGCCGAAAAACTGCTGAGAGGAAGTCGCCGTAGAAATGTTTTTTGTTTCGTATTTCGTTTCGTTAGCGAAGTCAATATCCGATCATTCACTAAATGTCCCGTATGTTGGTAATGTTTGAAAGTAACGACGGATACCATAGCTTACACATGAGAAAATGTCAGTTTCACTTGATTTACCAGAACATCTCTTCTAGACTTTTTCCTCGCGTCAGAAAGTGTTCAGAATTCATAATATCGGTATTGCTAAAAGCAGACTCCGTAGACTACAACTCGCATACGTCTGAATCAGAGGCTTATATGAACTGTTATTTTCTACAATCATCACCATGAATTGTGGTTCAGTAGTTTTAACTCTATTAAAGATTTGAAAGAGACACTGCATCTTCCCGGATGATTGGTCTACTGTACCATGCCCTAGCAATAATATTCTCTGAAAAAACGCCTGTGTGTGCCATAGGAATTACTTGCTTAATGACTCAGCTACATTTTCTTATTGAATTTCTTTTAGATTTCTGTTGCGTTCTTTGTTGATGAAATTCACTTTTTGGGAACTCAAGAAGTAACTGAGGATCTAAACATCCTCAATGCAAAGTGCCTTATCCACTTCAGTACTCCACTTTCGAAATCATTCTTCATTCATTCATTCTTCTCTACTGTAACAGGTCCCACGTTTATAGTATTGCAATATGTCGTTGAATTTGCCGTAATCTAGTAGGTAGTGTCTTGGCTTAGTAGCCGTGAGGTTCAAACCGCAGGTCAGACATCTCCAACAAAGCGAAATACATATGAAAAAATATTTTTCCGGCGACTTCCTCTCAGCAGTCTTCTAGCAAAATCTCTGAGAGTAAATAAAATTGCCATGAAAAAGTTTCTCAAAAATCTATCGTTCGCAATCGACTTTGATCTTTTAGTTAGTTTAGTTTTTAGAGAAACTAGGTTGTAATACTGACTAAAACCGCATTTGAAATCATGTTTTCCAATTTTGCGAGCGTAGCACTTCCTAGGACTGGGAATAGCTCATGCTGTGGAGAAGGTACTTTGCTGTTCATGATTAGAATATCTAGTCTTTTGAGTACCAAAATATTTCTGTAATGCTAAGGTAAACAAAGAGTGTAATTTTCATGAGTCATACGTTTAAAAAAATTTAATTGTGGTCATTTTGTTTTGACCCAAATGTACAGCCAAAGTTATGGTTGTAGGCCATTAAACTGCAGATACTTTTAAATGTTTTGCTATTAACAAAACATGTCTTATATTTTTAACTGCTATTAAATAAATTTTTTTAATATTTATTTTTTTTTTTTTGCAAAAGTTTCTCTTGCCAGTCTAATTAAACATTGTGTGTGGACAACTAAGCAATTTAACCCTTTATGAACTACACTTTGTTGTTTTGTTTTTATTGTTTGCAACGAAAAGTTTTAAAGTTTAATTTTTTATTTTAATTTTATTTGTTGTTTTTGTTATTTGCTTTTGTTTTAATTTTTGTTACAAAAACAAACGATAAACTTTATGTGCCAGTTTCTAGTTCAATTTCAAAATAAAGAAATAATCATCAGCATTAACAACAATCACACACAAACAAACAAACAAAAGTAAAAATATTTTACTTAGAAACTCATACTCTTATTAGAATGTACTTCGGTACGTATGAGTAATTTAATGTACATACAATGTGTTTGGCCCTCTCTCTCTTCGTTTCTGTTCAAAAGTAAAACAAAATGTTACTAACAATACTTTTTACTTTCTTTCTCTCTCTCTCTCTCTCTTTCTCTCTCTCTCTCTTTCTAATATTATATTCATTACTGTTCTCGTTACTTTCGTTAATGAAAGTTGATGCAGATGACTTAAATGAGAAACACTAACAGAAATGAAATATAATTCAAGGCGGTATTCGACGATTTTGTATCATGCTACATCAGTACTCATCCTATTAGAGCTTTATTTAACATACATATGTTAACATATATCAACCGATCTTAATAGGACTGGGTTTCATTATAGGACACTGCGAGATTAGATCGCTGACAAGGATCCCGAACAGATACCAGCCGGCATATTGCAGAGTACGTAGCGACGAGGAGGAGTTGGAAACTAGCGAACACCTCCTCTGCAACAGTCCAAACCTTAGTAGCTTGAGGTTGAGGTCTCTGGGCAGGGGCTTCTTCGATGGTTTCGACTTTTTGTCAAGAGCCCACATTAAGGCTCTCCATAGATTCATAAATAGGTCGAGCTGGTTGAGAAGTGCTAGGGCTTCGGGTTGTAATCGCGCTCGCTTGTATGTTTGTGGTCTTTTTCTTTTCCTCCGTTTCCTTATCCTCCCTTTCCTACCTCCTATTTTTTCTGTATATCCTTTACTATCCTCTCTCTCTCTCTCCTCTAGGATGTATTGCAAGGGACCATGTTGACCTAAGTGTAATACTTATCCTAATATCAAGTACAAGTCCTCAAACCTAACCTAATCTTAATAAGACTGGAAACAATATTGGAAAAGGCTTTTACCCACGATTATATGGAGCCTCTATATAAACGTCATGGGGCCTCTGTTTCTTCTATATGAACTTATAAAAGCTCTTTCAACAGGAATTACCTGAATTTGATGTTCTGGACAGCAACGATATCTGTTTTCAACAGGACGGCGTGTTAGGCCACTCAGTTTAGGTCATATTGGGTATTCTGCTCGTAGGATATGAGGGCATACTCATCTCACTTGGATGTGATGTGAAGTGGCCATCGAGTTCATGTAATTTGAGTGGATTTTTGAAGTGGCAGTTGTTTGCGAATAAGTCTTAAACCAAAGCGGTCTTCAAAGTCAACATAACACATGTCATCGGTTGCATTCAATCCGATATGCACCTA
Organism: Sarcophaga variegata; assembly: GCA_932273835.1. Taxonomy (NCBI): domain Eukaryota; kingdom Metazoa; phylum Arthropoda; class Insecta; order Diptera; family Sarcophagidae; genus Sarcophaga; species Sarcophaga variegata. Next base: position 11,559,584 of record OW026360.1, read on the forward strand.
GATTTGTAACTAACACTTCGAGGCACCGTCAAAACTTTGCCAATTGGTCAGCATGCTGGCAGCTCTTTCTTTTGATTCATTGTGCGGTGCTTCTCATGTCAGTTTTTGTCACTGCACTTTCCCTTACATGTCGCCGTAGTCTACAAGGTAGTGTATTGGACGTGAAGCCACGGTTCAAACTCCAGCTCAGACATCTGCAACAACACGAAATATGAAAGAAATATTTCTCCTTCAGCAGGTTTCTGGCCAATAATTCTGAGAGTAAATAAAATTGCCATGAAAAGTTTCTCAAAAATCTGTTGTTCGGAAACGACTTTAAACTATAGGTCCCGCCACTCATGTATAAAATTAACACACACAACATATGTGTTGTGCAGAAGCTAGGTTGTAATCCTGACTAAAGGCTTGTAATGACTAATTATGTTATGTATGTATTCTCCACTACAAGGATAATTGGCTGACCGCAAGTTCTCCAAATCTCATGCTTTTAAACTCAACTTGTTCGTCTGAATCGGCTTCAGTGCAAGAATAAGTTAATGCTGTAAACACCATGGACCATGTATTACTCGGTAGTTTATAAATCCTATATGGAAAGGCGATCAATTAAACACAATAAAGTAGTAAATGGAGATGGTTTCTGAAAGCCTTATGCTTCTGCAAGGGATGTTTGAAAACATTTAATAAAAAATAAAAATTCATCAGAGCTTCTTTCCTGTTACAACAGGAGGGCTTTTCACAGTTTTCTTTAACTTTCAATTGTGGCTTAAACGCATCAAAAAGGCGTTTTAATTGCTTTCTTTGTAAACTTTGATGAAAAACTCTCCCTTAATGGCTGTATTACACGACTAAGCAAGTAATTTTGTTCCAAAGCCCAAAAGCCTATCATTGTCACACTTCCTTTACTTGTGTAGTGTGCAAAGAGAGAACGGAGAATACAATTACAATTACTAATACAATTACAATAACAAAGTTTATTAAGTGAATTTTTTGTTTTCTGTCACTGCTGCCGCTGTACATTTTATTTGTTGTTACAAAATATTACATGCGAAAGAGAACTTTAACTCTGCCACTCCCATGCTCATATGCTCGTGCTCATATTTCCGTTTTTCATTTATTTCGCCTTTTGTTTCTAGTGTATACCCGATCACACATATACATACACATGCACATGCTTATAAATTAACGAAAAGTTTCATGATTTAAAAATACAATAAACAACGCACACCCACATACACACATAACATTCGCTTGAGTGAAAGAAAGCATTTGTATTGAATGCAAAAAACAAAAAAGAGGAGAAAAAGTTTTTGTTTCAATTTGTTTCCCTCTTTTGCTCTTTTCGCCCTCTTTGTTGTACATTACAACACTTAACATATATTAAATTAAACATTAAAGAGTAAAACGAACGAGAGAAGGGAGAGTGGGAGAAAGAGCGGTAGAGAGAGTGAGAAGTTTTTAGAAGCCTTTGTATCATTGGATATTTAACAGTTGATTTTGAATCAATTACTGCTAAGCACAGTGTTTTAATATTGTAAAGGGTAAGCAATTTATGGGTTGCAAAGGTAAAGCTAAATTGAAACACTTTAAAAGCAAAGATTTTGATGAATCTTTTATTTCATTAGAATGCTTGGAATTGATTGCAGCAGTTGTTGCTTTTTCGTTGTATTTCAGGCTGTATGTCAGAGATAACTTGGTATTACGGAATTATCCACTTTTATACGATCCTTAATGTAGGTTAGCGGGTAGCATATAGTTCGCAGGCAAGTTCACTCGATGGTCATACGGCCCATTCTGTCATTGACGTAACCCCACGAAAAACTTTTTAATTTAAAACTTTTAAAACAAATTACATGACCCTGTTGGTCAATTGCTGTTGCCAAAACTTTAAAGTACTCTTCCTGGAAACTTCTTACTTACTTTACTTACTTACTTGGCAATAACAACTCGTTTAACGGATTTCGGCCTACCGCAACACATCCTTCCAGGCGCCTCTGCTTCTTGCGCGCCTACGCCAGTTGGTCACACCAATCGATGGCAGGGCTTCCTCAATTTGGTCCTTAAAACGTATACAAGGTCGTCCTCTTCGCCGACTACCGCAGATTTCCGCATCAAATACTCATCTCGCCGGAGCATCCTCCTTCACTCGAACGACATGGCTAAGCTAGCGCTGCCGCTGGACGGAAACTTCTCATGCAATAAAGCCATGATCAGCAGCTATGCGTGGCTCGTAGCACTGTCTTGTTAAAATCAAATAGAAGGCCAAAATTTTTTGATTTATCTTACGGCCATTGAAGAAGCCATCGTAGTCTAGTAAATAGTATGTTGGCTTATCAGACGTGAAGCCAAGGTTCAAACACTAGGTCAGACATCATCCACTAACTGAAATATGAAAAATAGTTCCTCTCAACAGATTTCTGGCAAAAACTCTTAGGGTAAATAAAAAATGTCAATGAAAAGTTTCTCAAAAATCTGTCGTTCGGAGCTGACTTTAAACTGTAGGTCCCGCAACTCATGGAGAAAATTAAAACACACAACATAAGTGGGGTGAGAAGCTAGGTCGTAATCCTAACTGAGGGGTTGTAATGACCAATTATGTATCTATGCATACGGCCATGGCACCACTGTAAATTGATGTTAATGGTCCTTTACGGTCCAAAGACAGTTCCAGAGCAATCTGTTACGTTTTTACCCTTTTAATAACGTTTAAAATATGAATTCGGAGATTGCAAATAAAAATAAAAATAAATTCTGTGTTTAGTTTTAAATAAATTCTTTGTTGTTCGCACAATTCCATGTGTCACTTTTCGCAACTTGATTTAAACAACAACAATTTGCTTTGTTTGTTATTCTTCTTTATACCCTTCCACGTACATACTAACAATTGTTCGTTAGATCTTTATAACGGAGTTCATCAAACCACGGTAATTCTCTTCACACGCAATGGGTCTTCACACAAGACTGACTGAATTTTTACTGACCCGGTTGCCTGCTTTGTCATGCCTTTTATATCGCTGGGTAAACAGTCTGATGAATGCTCTTGAAGGAGAATGTCTTTGCCTTTGCGAAATCTCTATAAATGTAAACTTGTTGCTTACGTTACTGTTGTTTGTGTATTTTGTTTACTTTTGTCCTTGCAGTGTTGTTGTTGCCTGTTTGTTTACTTGTTTCTCCCTTTTTATACTGATGTTGTCGCTATATTTTTGTTTATTTGTTGATTATGTAAACAAGTCCATTGTTCTTGGTTTTTGTAGTTTTTGTTTATTATTTTAATGTTAAACGATAACACCATTGCCACTTTTTCCGGATATAATGGCTTTTTCACAACCACTTCACGGTACCCCTCGCTGAAGAATACTTTGTTCGAAAAATCAGCATTTGCTGTTGCTCTATCATCGAATCAACATATCTACGGTGTTGTAAATGGTTAGCTGGCTTTAATTGTTGCGAGTGTTGGTCTTTACATGAATGAATGAATGACGATGTAAACTTAAATTCAAAATACGCCTTCACAGGCCGTAAGACAATACTAATTTCTGAAAACTCCATGAATTTCATAAATTCTGGTTATTTTCTCCAACAGATGTGATATTTTCCGCAGAGCCTACAATACAATGATCCACAGGTCTAACCAGATCTGTAACATTTCCATTCTCTCCAAATTTCTTTATATTCTTGCCAAATGCTTGCTGGGTAGGTCGATTATCATGACTATCATGGGGGGTTTAGTGAACACGATTTGAATCAACATACATATGTTGTGAGTATTCACTAGTCACGCGTTCTTCGTTTGTTGAGAGACCCATAGTCGTGAATACGTAAGTTGTAAGTTTTCACCAGTTCACGTTTTCAACAGTTCACCACTAAACGGATGACTCTGTATTTGAAAATAAAGATTATTTCAAGCCATTAAATGCAATTTAAAAAATGTTTTTGTAAAAATATTCAAAACATTTAAGCAAGTCTGCTTATATAAGCTCATTATCCGTCCGTTAGCTTATTTCGTTAATTATTATGGAAAAAAATAATTTCCCTTTAAGGGATATTTCCTGTAACGTTTAATTACCCATAACGTATTACACGTAACGTGTTTCACTACATTTATTTCACTTTCGTTCTTTTCCATTTTTAATTACGAAAATTAATTGTAATAGCGCGTGTTCCTTCTTGCGTAATAACTATACAGAGATTAATTCCTCTACTACGGTAAAACGCGTAAGAAAATAAATAAAACGTTGTCCCAAGGTGTTAATTTTCAAAATTAAACCGTGATTTATGGACCTTAATAGTATTCAAAGCCAAAATAAATGTGATGTTATCTGTCAGGAAAAAAGGAAAACAAGAAGTTACGAAAACGTATTGTTTGCGTACCTATCAGATAACTGTGTTTAAACACTCGCAATTTAAACGTTTTAAAGGTAAAGAAAATAATGAGAACCTGTCCTACAGTGTCACTGTAAACTCTGTTGGATTGAAGTCCGCTGCACAGGGTAGTGAAGACCAAAGCTTGGAAGATTGATGAGAGATTGATGGGAGATAAGTGTGACATAAAATTCATGAAAGGATTTAACGTTTTAAACGTTTTAATGGTAAAGAAGACAATTAGAACCTGACCTACAGCGCTGCATAGGGTAGTGAAGACCAAAGGTAGGGAGATTGATGGAAGATTGATGGGAGACAAGTGTGACATGAAAGATTTCAATTCCTTAAGAATCGATTGGCCAACAGCACCATGCTTAACTGTCCCCTGGACAAAACCAGTTACTCTTATGATTTTGGGAAGAGCTTCGCATCAAGACTTAGTAGTTGGTGAGAGATTGATGAGAGATTGACGGGAGATTGATGGCAGATAAGTGTGACATGAAATTCATTAAAAATTTCAAGACCTAAAGAATCGGCTGACGAACAGCTCTTGCTTAACTATCCCCTGGACAAAACCAGTAGACTCTTATTTGGGAAGTGCTTCGCAACAAGATTTAGTAACAAAAATCAATGAAGTAATGTTGAAGCTGCATAATCTTTTAAAAGAGGGAGTGTTTTGTGCTGTACAGATGGTTCAAGAACGGATCTTGAAACAAGCGCCAGAGTTTTTCTGTCTGAAGAAGTTGAATCGTTTAAGAAAAAAGAACAACAGAGAATTATCATCTGCTGGGTCCCATGTCAAGTAGGATTTCTCGGGAATGAACAAGTAGACGAACTTACGTGAAGGACTTAAGCCTTCCACGACGTTGATAGTACCTTAAATTTTTTTGTAAAGTAGGAGCAGATGTTTGGACAGTTATGCCGAAAGAAAGGGAAAATAGGCAAGAGACTCCAGGTCAGACATCTCCAAAAAAATATAAAAAAATAATTCTTCGGCGACTTCCTCTCAGCGGACTTCTGGCAAAATTGTGAGAGCAAATAAAATTGACATGAAAAGTTTCTCAAAAATCTGTCCTTCAGAAGTCGACTTTAAACTATTGGTTCTGCCACTCATATATAAAATTAACACGTGAGAAGCTAGGTCGTAATCCTGACTGAAGGGTTATGTGTGTAGGTATGTAAAGACTCTTCTGAAACCAAGTGGGTTTAAGGCAATCAAAACTTTTCTTAGGAAATTACAACAAGAGAAGACTAAGTCATGCATCAGACTATCAAGCAATAAACTGAGGTTGATAACCAGTCCTTTGGCAAGTCACTGTAGACTCAGAGAAACACGTTCCTGGAAGCTGAAGGGCATTAATGAATCCCAAAAAGAAAAACTTCGTGCTTGAGTGTCAATTTCAATTTGCCTATTTTTATTGCTTGTAAACTTTTTCAATCCCTTATACTTCTATATTTGCAAATATATTTGTAAATTAACTCTGTTCAGTGTAGCAATTCCTCTCCCCTTTTATTTTATTTGTTTATTTAAATAATTTAACCTGCCTCCTTAAAATAATATTTAAACTTTAAATTTCTTTTTAATGAATTGACTTCCATCGTTAAGGCAAAAAAAAGAAAAACGTTTTAATTTATGCCAAAAAGTTTTTACTTTTGCCTCGCAGTGTTCAAATGTGCCACCAGGTGTTTCAAAGGTGCAGTTAAAAGAGTCTCATAAATTTACACAAAAAAAGAAAATTATTCTCATAAAGAATCATAAAATATTTCCCAGAAACCGCCAAAACAGAAACAGAAAGTAACGACAGGCGCTCTAAGATGCTATAAAATTCAATGGAAGCTTTCATGATTAGAAAACGTAAAGAAAAGAAAAAGTTTTTGCAGCAAATTTTCTCGCATATATGCAAACAAAAAGAAATCGAGAGGAGGAGAAACTTTTTTTTTTATTTTTTTTGCTGGCATGATTTTATTGGCGAAAATTATGGAGAATATTTGTTAAAATTTTCACCATTTTTCTTTTTTTTATGAATAATTATGGGGATTATTATTATGATTATGATGATTATGGTGTGTGTATGTGAGTGTGTTTTTTTATTTTTTTTTTATCGTTTTAATTCTCTTTAAATTGTGTTGCTTTGTGTATTCTCTTTGCTGTTGTTTTCAGACGACACTTGTGAAAATGTTAATGCGTGTTATACTTTAATTTTGTTTATGTTGTTTGTTATGTTCTTGCTGTTGCTGTTGTTGATAACATAATTTAGTTGACATAAAAATAAAAATAAGAACAACAGCAACAACAACAATGTTGCAAATAGTCAAAGTAACACAAAATGTCACTTTTGCAAGAAGCAAAGGAAGAGAAAGAGAGAGAGCAATAAAGTAAAAACAAGAAAAACTTTTAGCGCAAGTTATGATGCTTATTTGCTTAAGATCTGTACAAATTTATTACACACTTTATGCATAAACACATACATACTCTCACACATACGTATATACATACGTTAATGCTTACTTACTTGCTATATGTTTCATACACTGTAACAACGCATATATCACAAATGTAAGTAAATTACTCACTTTGCACACTCACTCACTCTGCTCACTCACTCTCTCGCTTTCAATCTCTTTCATTCTCTTACTTACACCATGTATAACACTTTCTGTGCTTTGCTACAATGTATGTGTGTAGTGCACACAGACATATTTTTTATGTTTCTATTTCTGCTAGTGAAAGGAATTTTGTGTAGAGAGAGAGAGTGGAAGTTGCATTAGTAATATTTTGTTTCTTTGTTGTTGTTTTTGTTGCTATTTTTATATATACATTAAGCTTAAGTAGTGTTGGCATTAAGTACAGAATAGAGTTGTCGTTATAATGCTTGTGTAAGTATTTTAATTTTACTCTTATGCTTTGCTTTAGTGCACGGTGGGCATAAAGTTGAAATATTGTGATTTTAAAAAACACAAAATGAAATATTCAATTAATCGTGGAAAATATATTTCGGAAACGTAATCAATTTAAACACAGAAGAACGTTCTAAACCTAGGAATAAAATGTAGGAATAAGCAAGACCAGTTGTAATTCATAAAGTTTAGCTGTTTTTAGGCTGAGCTTAATGAGCATTTTGTTCTTTAAACAAAATGTGTGTGAGATATTGTAGTCGCCGCAGTCCAGTAGATAGTGTGTTCGCTTATTAGGCGCAAAAGCCCGGGTTCGTGTCCCAGGTCAGACATCAAAACGAAATATGAAAAAAAATATTTCCTCGGCGACTACCTTTCAGTAGATTTCTGGCAAAAACTCTGAGAGTAAATAAATCTGCCATGAAAAAGTTTCTCAAAAAAATCTGTCGTTCGGAGTCGACATTAAACTGTAGGTCCCGCCACTCAAGTATAAAATTAAAGCACACAACATGAGTTGTGTGAGAAGGTAGGCCGTAATCCAGACTGAAGGGTTGTAATGGCCAATTATGTATGTATGTATGTGTGTGAGATATTATCGAAATTTTCTATTCAGTTAAACGACCCACTGGTGCCATTATATGTAAAATATATCATCATCATATGGCCGCTACGGCCTTTCTAAATAGAACGTACTTGAAATGTCCAATTTTCCATATTTTTGGCGCATAAATCAGACTGTATTAGACCGATGGCATGGGTTATGTTGGCTTTGAGGTTCGCTATGGTTCCCTGTGGTTGTGTTGCAATAGTTGGGAATACTTTTATTTGAAAACAACTTAACTTAGTTCTTTGCATACTTAAATACATGGTCTAATTTTGCGAGAAGCTTTGTACACAGGTTTTGAGAGGGAGGACTAAAATTATTATTTCATATTCTTACCAAGTTAAACCACCATCCCTCCTAAAAGAAAAGCCTAATAGAGTCAAATCGTACAATATCGATGGACAGTTGACATTGCCTCCATGTTAGAAGAGATTGCCCTCAAATCGCTCTTGCAAAATATACAATATGGCATGGGCAGGGTGATTCGAAGCGTACCGCATGTTCTTGGTATGCAGATCATCTAATTTTGGCCAAAAGAAGTTGGTAATCAACGACCAATAGCGCTCGCTGTTGACAGTAATGGTCTGGCCAACGTCTTTCGCAAAGATAAATGGACAGATGAAGCCGGCAACTCAAAGTTCACATCAAACAGTGCATTGAACGTCATTGCATCTAATGTGGATTATCACATACATACATACATACATACATATATACATACATACATACATACATACATAATTGGTCATTACAACCTTTCAGTCAGGATTACGGCCTAGCTGCTCACACCGCTCATGTTGCGTGTGTTAATTTTATACATGAGTGGCGGGACCTACAGCTTAAGGTCGACTCCGAACGACAGAAGCTTTTCATGGCAACTTTTTATTTGCGAGAAATCTGCTGAGAAGAAGTCGCCGAAGAAATACTTTTTTGAATTTCGTTTTGATGTCTGACAACACACTACCTACTAAACTACGGCGACAGCATATGTGGATTATCATCATCCTAAATTCAACAATTTCATTTGCCTACATGCTCAGTCATTCACCAATGGGCCTTATCGCTGAAGAGTGAAATTTTTTCTTCAGTACTCTGCTAGAACAGTACGCCCATCTTATCATTTGCAGTTGTTGTTAAATATTGCCCCTCATGGGGGACCGTGTACCATTACTTCATAGCTCAAACATAATGCAATTGAATTTCTCTTATTTAATGTCGATTATCAGTAGTCACCATAATCTGGTAGGTAAAGTGTTGGCTTATTAGTCGCAGGCCCATGATTCAATCGCTGGGCCAGACATCTCGAACAAAAAGGAAGTACGAAAAAAAAACTCCGACTCTAAAATTGCAATGAAAAATTTTTTAAAAACCTGCCGTTTGGAATTTGTATTAAACAGCAGGTCCTGCCCAGTGTGGATAATATTTATAGTTACACAACTTGAGTGGTGTTAGATGCTAGGTTTTAGTCCCGACTAAAGTGTTCTAGTAATCAACTAAGTATGCAAGTAATGTCGATTATAAATGAAATGTTCTTAACGATTTCAATCCATACCCCTGCAAACAATTTCCACGAACTTTGTGTAAAAATTTTTACATTTTCCTTGGGCAAGCCCACTGTGCCTCAGTAAATTAGATGGATGTTTCCATTTTATCCTTTTCATCTTTTTAAGATTTACTTTACTTTCTGCTTTTATTATTACTGTCGTTGTTGTTATTGTTGTTGTAGCTTTTGTAGATGTTTCAAGTTAATTTTGTCATATTAAAGGAAAACTATAAACTATTCTGCTGTTGCAAACAAACATTCAAACCAAAGCAGAAGAAGAAGAACAAGAAGAAAAAGAAGAACGAAGGAAAAGTAATTTTGTTTAGCATTTTCCATTTGTTTTCGCATTACGTTGTAGTCTTTATTATCCCGTACAAATACTTCAAGTAATTTTTGTAATTTTTACAAAAAAAAACACGAACAAATATTTTTAAGCACTGAATCCGTACTGCTGCATAACAAAAACGGCTACACGAGCTTAAAGGACTTTGGCATTTGAAGAGGAAAACAGAAGAAAAAATAAAAATAATGAGAATAAAAGAAAGCGTAGGTAAATAAAATTGCTGAGCTCAGGTGTGTTTTCACTTGATGCCTCTCTCTCTCTCCTTCTCTCTCTCTCTCTCTCTGGCACTGTAATACTTGGCCATGTAATTGTGTATTCTACGTAATCAACATAATAATCATAACGGCTCCCTCCTTCTTTGTAACAAAACCAACAGCCAACGTCAGCATCATCATCATCATCAGTTCAGGCAGGCAGGCAGTAATACTTGTACCAGCATCATTGGTAACCAACCAATACAACCAACCATATGACTGACTGACTGTGTGTGTGTGAGTGTGTTACACTGCAAGTGCAAGTGCTGTGTAGTAGCACAAACCCAAAATCTCTAGCAATTCGCAGACATTACCATTAGACTTGAAAGTACCAGCATTTAAACGTTCAAATGAAAAAATAAGAGAAGAATTGCAAAGAAAACATAAAATAGCCGCCATCATGTAGTATAACCAACCAACTAAGTATACAATCAGCAGAATTTCTTATTCTTTCTTTATTGTTTTTATTGTTTTTATTTAATTTACTTTTATGCCATTAACTGAAACCGCGAGAGAATGAGAGAGATTGACAGCCAGGTATAGTGTGTTCCATCTGTGGCTTGCCAGCGGAAATGGAGAAAAATTTATTAAGACATTGATTGTGTGGCAAGTATTTCAGAAAATTTATTGCAACAGATGGGCGGCATACTTTTTTTGTTTTTAAAACAACTTAACTTAGTTCCTTGCATACACGGCTTTTTACACGGGTTTGGAATTCTTAAGAGTGAAGAGAGAAAGCTAAAATTGTTATTTACCAAGTTGAACCGCCATAATCGTCAACATTTTACTTACGTACTTAATTGGTCATTACAATAATTTAGTCAGGATTACAACCTAGCTTCCTAAACCGCCCATGATGTTGTGTGTGTAAATTTGTGTGCAAATTTTATCCATGAGTGGAAGGACCAAGAGTTTAACGTCTACTGTGAACAGCAGATTTTTAAAAAACTTTTCATGACAATTTTATTCTACTCCCACAATTTTTGCCAGGACACTGATGAGAAGAAGTTGCCGAAATAAATAATTTGTTTGCTTTTCTTTCCGTACCAGATGTTTGAGCTAGGGTTTGAATCTGGGATTTACTTCTAATAAGCCAACACACTACCTACTAAGCTACGGCGACTTCTGAGTCTTCAATATTTTACTCTTCGGCTTAAAAATACAACATAACTGACAACATATAAAAAAATAAGCTCAGGCGCTTGATTACTGCGATCACTGTTGATCTTGTCAATCAGAGACTTAGGGCAACTTGCCGTTAACCAAAGGCAGGATTTTAAAGGGCACATAAATTGTTTTTTATTATTATAAGTGGACAATAAGGTAGAAGTGAGCGTTAAGCTAAAGAGTGGATCATCCTACCTTAAACTTTTAAAGTTAAGTTTATGTCTGAACTTGCCATATTAGATATTATTTTTAATGTGGCAACTTCAAATATAAACAAAATAAGTAAATACAACAACAACAAAAAGAAGCCCGTCGTTGCCACAGCGTTTAAAAAAACTTGTTTAATAGAGCACTGTTATCGACATTACTCCGGCATTGCCACATTTTTGAAAAGGTTAACTTTTAGGTTGTAATAACGAAAAGAAGTTAAAGGTGACTTTAGCTAAAGTGAACTTTAAAGTCACATTTAACTAAACCCAACTTTAACTGCAAGTTATAATAATGGTCCTTAGTGTGTCAAAGAACCACACCAGTTCCTGCAATGGTAGTGTCAGCAAGCTGCATACACTCACGGTATATTTGTGGAGTAGCCTGTATAGCCTATACTCTAGTGTTACAAAGTTCGTTATCATGTGCTCCAGGGGCATCTCTTTCTCATCGCAGAATCCATAGGTCCTTTTGTACAATAGGTCAAATCAACCTCCGGGTGCTGTACTTGTCTTAATTGACAAGTACACGTCCTCTAACCATCCATAGGTACTAGTACTAAAGGTGACCATATTATTCGAGTTGCAGTAGCCTGAAAGTGTTCTTAAGCTTTTTTGTGTTTCGCTAACTTACTGAAGAAGTTGAGAAATTGTGAGTTAAAATGTTCACAAAGCTTCGTTGAATGTTTTACCTTAAGAGAGGGCATTTGATCGATGCCAGAGAAGCAAAAACAAAAAATGTACCCGCCGCTGTCTAGTAGATAGTGTGTTGGCTTATTAGACGTGAGGCTACAGTTCAAACCCCAGGTTAGGCATCTCCAACTGAACGAAATATGAAAAAGTATTTCTACGGCGATTTCTTATCAGCAGATTTCTGGCAAAAACTCTGACAATAAAATAAAATTACCATGGAAAGTTTCTCAAATATTTGTCATCGGAGTCGACTTTGAACTGTAGGTATAAAAATTAACACACACAATATAAGGGGTGTGAGCATCTAGGTCGTAATCCTGACAAAAGGCTTGTAATGACCAATTACGTTAACGATTGAGGCAGTTCAGTCTGTTACGAGAATAGGTAGAAAGGGGTTGAGGGCAAAGTTATAGCCCCTAGCTACTGTATCATTGTTAAATTGAAAATTGAGAGGAACTTTTGCCTCTGCAGAATGCAGAATTAATCGAATCACATAAGGTAAGTGAGATATGAAGTCGCCGTGGTCTAGTAGGTAGTGCGTGAGGCCTCGATCAGGCATCTCCAATTAAACGAAATATGAAAAAATATTTCTTCGGCGACTTTCTCTCAGCAGATTTCTGGCAAAAACTTTGAAAGCAAAATAAAATTGCCATGAAAAGTTTCTCAAAAATCTGTCGTTCGCAGTCGACTTTAAACTGTAGGTCCCGCCACTCATGTATAAAAATTAATGCACACAACATAAGTGGTGGGAGAAACTAGGTCGTAATCCTGACTAAAGGGTTGTAATGACCAATTATGCACGTATGTGCGATACAATTAGCAAAGTTTTTCAATCAATAACAATTCAATACAAAAAACAAGAAAATTTAATTCTATGCAGTGAAAGATGGCAACTCTATCATTCTAGAATCCAATGTAGTTAAGTAATCTCTTGCTGAGCTGAATACAAATTGTTTTCATATGAATATTTACAATAATTTTCCGAAATATCATGCCATGAGTAATCATTTGCTCATACGGAATTTTCATTTTAAACAATTTTGTAGTAAGTTTCACCAAAAAAGAGAAAATGGAAGTAATTTTACTTTGTGGCCATTAAGTTGAAGGGCTTTTAAATTCAATTCCATACGCTTAAGTGCCATAGCATTTGTACAAATAGAAAATTTCTTCATTTCTCTTTTCGTTTTTTTGGCAAAACACATCTTTCAGCATTAATTCTCATTATCCACAAGAGCTTTTCAAAGAATTTTTTTTAGTACAACTGAAAGCGTAGGAAACAAATTCTATTAACCTTTGACCCCCGACTGCCATTAATCAAAGTAAAAAACCTTTTTTTTCAGTTTTGCTTTTTTGCTTTCTGCCTTTTTGCTTTTGGTTTTTATGGGATTTCATTTTCAACAAGTTTTAAAATAGTTTCCCCATCTACTTCTTGTCTTTGCTTCGTCTTTCTTTCTTGTCTCTTGATTTTTGAACAGAATCAAGAAAGAAATGAATGCCACAATATGTTAGTTTTACAACCGCCATAAAATTCAAGGATGCCTTGCCATAGAACTTGGGACAAACGACATGGTAACCCGCTTGTGTCTCCCGTCTCTCTTCTGTCTTAATATCCTGTGAGTGGGTGTGTTTCTCTCGAAAGTTATTACATTTTAATGAATCAACCATAAATAGTGTTGAGTACGAATACATACTGAATATACAATGTGAATATAACCAACATCCCTCGTACCCATATACCCGTAACCATCGTCAAACAGCAAAATTGTATTACAATTCGCAGCTTTATCGGTGTACACTTTATTTTACGATGATTTTAATCTGAAGAAATGTTTTTATCTCCTGTACTACACGAACAATGTGTTTGGAATATTTTCATCCACTTCTTCTCCATCATTTTCATCTGCGAACACAGGAAAATATCTCTCATACAAGTCTCTCGTAAAACTTTTACTTCTTAAGCCATTTTAAGTTGAAACTAAGAAAAAAGAGAAAGTGCGAGAGAGAGAGACCGAGAAAAACGAATAGAAAATCAACGTAAAAAAATAAATCTTCCAAGTATTTTTCGAATTAATGCCACACAATACGTGTCTACTTTATTGTGAAAGTGAAAGTGTGATTAAGACAGTAGAGCGACATGATCGTAAAACTGTATATGAGAGTGGTGTGTTCTAACATGACTAGAGGTGTATGTCTTTAGCATAAGCCTTGTCAACCATAATTGCTGAGACATTGTTTCACGTTATTGGGTTATTAAAACTTCTTCTTGGAATACTTCCTACTTTTTTTTCTCATTTTTATTGTGTTCTTTTAATGTCATCTTCTAGAGAAAACTGTTTGGAAAAACAAATGTTAACCGTTAAGGAAAATTCTGTATTAATAAGAAGCATAGAAGGTGTTGGTTTTATGATGAAGACTAGATGGGGGAAGTTTAAAAAGAAATCTTATTTCAATCATAACACAGATCTTAGAAACTCAAGGAAGAAATTTTTAAAGTTCTTTGAGGGAAAGTAAAAAAAAAATTTTAAAGAAATATACCAGGGTTTAATCCGTATCTACTATCACGAACGGCATATTGTATTATAATAGGTACTCCTACATACATAACTGGTCATTACAACCCTTCAGTCACGATTACGACCTAGTTTCTCACACCACTTATGTTGTGTGTGTTAATTTTATACATGAGTGGCGGGACCTACAGTTTTAAATCGACTCCGAACGACAGCATTTTGAGAAACTTTTCATGGCAATTTTATTTACTTTCAGAGTTTTTGCCAGAAATCTGCTGAGAGGAAGTCGTCGAAGTAATACTTTTTGATGTCCGGCCTGGGGTTTGAACCCTGGCTTTACGTCTAATAAGCCAACACACTACCTACTAGACTACGACGACTTCAAAGATACTCCTACTTAGTTGAATATTTCCTGCGTCTTAATTTGGCCCTATGAGATGGCGTGAAAGATGGCATTGAAGACCCCGCAGCCTAGTAGTTAGTGTGTTGGCTTATTAGACGTGAGGCCACGGTTCAAATCCCAGGTCGGACATCTGCACCAAAACGAATTATAAAAAAAATATTTCTTCGGCAACTTTCTCTTAGCAAATTTGTGGCAAACACTTTGAGAGTAAAAGTAAAATTGCCATGAAAAAGTTTCTCAAAAATTTGTTGTTCGGAGTCGACTTTAGATTGTAGGCCCCGCCACTCATGTATAAAAATTAACACACACAACATAAGTGGTGTGAGAAGCTAGGTTGTAATCATGACTGAAGAGTTGTAATGATTAATTACGTTTGTATGTATTCGATGACATGTTGTTCGTGCCCCCTCTTTTGAACGCCTTCTTTAAAGCCTGATGCTCTTCGGCCTTCTTGCTAACGTGTAACGCATTAAGTCCGTTCTCCAGGTACCTTAGGTACCATCCACAGCCAGCCTCACTGAGTCCTTTGCGTAATGCATCTTTGTATCTTACGCTTTTGACAGTTGTTATGCCGTGATAACCTTCATTTATTTACATCTCCAAGGACAATGGTCTTAATACCTAACCTCTGAAGTATTGCTGAGAAGCACGATGTGGATGGCCCATCAAACAGCTCTACTTTCACGTCGCCATCTGATTCAACTGTCTTTTTAGGTAATTTTGCGATTCAAGCAATTGCATCCATTTTATTTACATGGCTTGCATTGTCATTCGATGTTGCTGGTCTGCTTACAATATTGGAAGTTGTGTGTCTTGGGCTCGGTCTGCGAGTTCTGTTGGGGAGGACAGTGCCCACAAGGTTTCATTTATTGATTTTGTCTTTAATTTTGTTTTTATACGCATATGAGTTCACTCTCAATCGGATCTTGGTGGTGGACTACTCTACTCTGGAATTTGGTCTGAAGAGACTCCATATTCAACTGGATTATTTGGAGGTCCCAGCCTGAGTGATTCACAGCCTGGGACGCATAATACCTTAATCCGGTCCCTCGGATCTTTCTTAATTATAGCTTCTTCCTTACAAGGGCCGACCCTCTTCAAATACCTTCAGGCGATGATCACACTTACTTACTTAATTGGTCATTATAACTTCTGGTAGGATTACAACCTAGCTTCCAACTCCACACATGTTGTGTGTGTTTTGAATTTATTCATGAGTGGAGGAGTGGCCAACAGTTTATAATGGATTTCGAATGATAGATATTTTTGAGCAACTTTTCATATCAATTTTTATATAATTTTTTGAGCTGGGATTAGAACCACTGGTTCGCGTCTAATAGGCCGCCTTACACACAACCTACTCAACTGTGGCGACTTCAGCTGACAAACATTAAGTAGAATTTTGTTGATTTTCTTAACTTTTTCTAGTTTGAACTCCTAAATTTGTGGAGCATTATGGTGTTGCAACCAAATAGTTCGTGTAGACTCGTTAAAATTCGATTCTGCCACACAATATTTTATGGGGATTAGACTTTCCTGACTGAAGGATTGTAATGACCAATTACTCGTATGTTATGTAGTCTTTCTCAGAGTTGGATTCAGCTCATCTTCGTATAGATTGGAAGGAGGTCTTTCAAATTAAGGTATTGAATAACATAAAGGTGACCATTTCTGTTTTTTTAATAGAAATGTTTGTTTTTGAAGTTGTGCCTTGAACATATGCACTAGGCCGGCTAATCTTAGAATTACCCGTGTAAAATCGTTATAAATTTTTTAGGCCAGGTTTAGTTTCAATAATTATTTGGAATCAATAGGAATATCCAAGTCTATATGGCTACCGAATCACTGCAGCGTCTTTCAGGCGGATGTGTCAGCAATTCAGGCTGCGGTGAAAATTATTGTGGACAAAAATGTTCACGGACGGAAAATCACTATACTTTCTGATAGTCAAGCAGCTATCAAAGCATTGGATTCTAGTGTAATAAACTGTAAGACGGTGTACGACTGTCGCAGATATCTCAATGAGGTGGCGAACCGATATGATTTGTTTGTATCACATGGGTACCGGGACATGAGGATATTCCCGGCACCTGCAGAACTGACCAAAAGGGGCACTACCATCGAACTCTCTGATGAATTCTCTACATTGGGGATCCCTTTGGATACCTGCATGCTGATAATTGACAATGCAAACGTAGATCTTGTCAACAGTAGGTGGACAGCTTCGTACAATGGCAGAACGGCTAGGGCTGGATAGGAAGCAAGCGGCGACTCTGCTTAAACGCCAAAGGAGAAGGCTCAGCACTGTTCGGGGTTATCATGGGGCATTGTATTATAGGAACGCATTCGAGGCATATAGGTCTTGGACACCTTGCAAATGATTTCTGCAGAAGCTGTGAAGATGAAGAGGAATATGAGACTATCCTTCACCTAAAGTGCACTTGCCCGGCACTTGGTCGGAGGAGAAAGAGGCACCTGGGTGCCTACTACATGGAGGATCTAGATGAACTGTCTTGCATGGATATTGGCAGTCTGAGTCGCTTCATCGGAAGCTCCGAGTGGTTCCTGGAATAAGGGAGAATGTTAAACTGTGGTATCACAATGGGCCCTATGTGCGGCCTAAGTGTGTCCGCTCATGACTCCATCGAGGGGACAGCCACTACTACCTACCTACGTCCATACTTTCAATAAATTTCAACATTCCAGTACTGACTTTGTTAAATGATTAAATGCAGTAAACTCTGTTAAAAATCGACAACGAATTATTACAGCAAATCTGTACAAATTTGTTATTGAACACAAAGTGCAATTAAGTTCCAACAATCACCATTACCACTGGATTCCCTCTTTTACTAACAAATTTTTTTGGCCAACAGGAAATACTGTATTGTGATGAGAATTCCATTCAACAAGTATTTTCTTTTTTCTTTCTTTCTATTCTTCTGTTTTCTTTTTGAAATTTCGTTTCTTTTTTTTTTTGCTTTAAACTTTCTAACAAAAATGAATGTCAAAAAAGTTTTCAACGAGAATAAGGAAAAATGACTTTTAAAAACTTATTTCATAAACGTATGAAATAATCATGAAAAATTATTGTTACGAGTATTCTCAATCACCCCCTTCCTCCCCTTAAAGTTAACAGGAAAGTATAAAACATGATTCGAAAACATTTCTTAAAAAAATTAAATTTAATTCTCTTTTTTTATTGTTATTGTCGGTCTGTTATTGTTGTTGTTTTGAAAGAGAAAAGAGAAAGAAGGTAACGAAATAATAAGAATTCAGTTAATACATGAATAATATACTGAAAATTGTTTATTAACACACGATTACTTCATAAAGGGAAATTATTATTATCAGGCTGAGACTCATTATGGATACATACGTTTTATATACTCGCAACTTGGGAAAGGATAATTTAAAATCGATTACTGTTGATAAAGAACAATAACTATAGCAAATTAACAGCTTCTGTTTGTATATTGCTTCTGATTATTTCTCTCGAATTTTAATATAAAATTCTACCCTAGTTTGCCCACAGCAATAATGACTACGTTCAAGACAATGCTTCGTAATCATTGCCTATGTAGAGTAGAGTAAAAAGCAAACACACTACTCATGTAAAATATTGCAATCCTGTTTTGAAATTCATCGACTGTATTCAAAAGAAAGCAAAACCCTTTACAATGTTATGTTAATTAGTTACAGTAGGGTCTCTTATTAATCTTTAAAAAAAATTATATATGCTGAGTTTTAGGTTTTAATCACTGCTTTAAATGAAAGTGTTTTGCTAGTGAATTTTTTTTTCTTACCTCCATCATGCATACATACGTACATATATACATAATTGGAGTAATTGGTCCTTACAATCCTTCAGTCAGGGTTACAACATAGTTTCTCACACCACTTATGTTGATGGCGTTCAATTTATACATGAGTGGTGGGACCTACACTTTGAAGTCGACTAGAAACGACAGATTTTTGAGAAACTTTTCTCGCCATTTTTTTATTTACTCCCAGGGATTTTGCCAGAAATCTGCTGAGAGGAAGTCACCGAAGAATATTTCTTCATATTTCATTGTGTTGAAGATGTTTGACTTGGGGGTTTGAACCATGGCCTCACGACTAATAAGCCAACACACTACCTACTAGACTACGACAACTTAATCGCGACAATCGTTAGGATAGATAATGATATCGTAGAAGACATTGATGGATTTTACTACATAAGCAGCAGTATTATAACGGGGAACAGAGACGATTCAGATGTTAAAGGAATATAACCACAAAGCGTTGGATCCACATTTTTAATACCCGTGTAAAATCGAAAGGGCTGACTAAAGGGTTGTAATGACCAATTACGTATGTATGTATGTATGTATGTATATTTGTTTGTATCAGAGATCAGCAATGAGTGTTCAAAAAGATGAGTATATTCGAATCATACTCATAATTTCTGATACTTATACACATTCATAGAAGTCGCCGTAGTCTAGAAGGTAGTATGTTGGCTTATTAAACATAAAGCCAGGGTTCGAGCCCCAGACCAGACATCAAAAAAAATACAAAAAGTATTTCTTGGAGACTTTCTCTCAGCAGATTTCTTGCAAAAACTCTGAGAATAAATAAAAATTGTCATGAAAAGTTTCTCAAAAATCTGTCATTCGGAGTCGACTGTAAACTGTAGGTCCCGCCACTCATATATAAAATTAACACACACAACATAAGTGGTGTGAGAAACTAGGTCGTAATCCTGACTGAAGTGTTTTAATGACCAATTATGTATGTATGTATGTATGTATGTATACGCATTCATACTTATTTTAATATCATACTCATACTACTCATATTCAAAGCTTGAAGTACTCATCGTACTCATACTTTAAAATACGCATGATGTTGTCGATTTAGACTCTCCATGACTCGTCGGATACACGAATCACAAAATAAGTATGATTCGCATGTGAACACTACAATACTCTCTAGAAGGTTGTGTATTTGCTTTGCTTGATGTCTTTGTCTTTTTCTATCTTCTTTTATTGTAAATGCAACAGCAACTAAGACTGTAAATTTTGATGAATGATTCGAAACACTCGTATCATTTATGAGTATTATAAGTATTTTTCTGAATTTATGAATTTGAATGAGTAAGCGTAAGAATCAAACATATTCCGAATGGTATGAGTTTGATGGCAACGTTGTACTCATACTCATTGCAACCTGTACTTATAAATCAAGGTTGTATTGAGTACGAATGAATCAGAGTAATTGAATTTCAATAGTGTTGACTCACTCACACTCATAAATCGCTACACTAGATAGTATAGTAAGAAATCATTGAGCCTACACTCTTCTTAACTTAAACCGATGCCCGGAACCATAGCCAAAGACGAAAGCTTTGTCGTAATTGTACATCTTAAGGCAAAAGGTGTCTAGTATCACTAAAGTAAACTAATATCTTGGAGGAAAACATATCTGAATACAATGCATATGTATTAATTCCTATAATAATGGAATTGGTTTTATAAGACAGTATTTTAGAAATTTCTAAAAATGAAAATTAAAAATGAAATCCGATTTCATTTTTCTATTGTGATTTAAAGTTTAATTTGACTATAAAAAAATTTATTTGATTTTTTAAAATAAAAATTGTGAAATCTTTAATAAAAATTATTATCTCCGAACAGCAGTTAAAGAAAATAATAAAAAATTAAAATCTTTCCATTTTTATTTCGTACAATAAAATGGAATTAAAGATTCTTTTTTTATTATAAAGTTTTCGCGTGAAGCATTTCTTTTCTTATAATAGTTTCTGTGTGTCACATTTTACTATTGCACGATATGAAAAAAAAAACTTTTTATTTATTAAGCTGATCATTAAAAATAAAGTAAAAAAAAAACAAAAATTAAAATAAAGTCTTTCGTTATACCTTACCCACCCACTCCTTAGTGATTTCTGAGATGGGATATGTTGAAAGGAGTTCCAATAGCATTAGCTATGATTATATTAAAAAATTTTACCGGCTGACGAAGAATTGGAGTAGTTTAGTCAAGGAAATCGTCACAGTCTAGTAGGTTGTGTGTTGGGTTATTGGCCACGGTTCAAACCCCAGGTCAGACATCAACACGAAATATGAAAAAATATTTATTCGTCAACTTTCTCTTAGCAGATTTCTGGCAAAAACTCTGCCAGCAAATAAAAAATTCCCATTAAGAGTTTCTCAAAAAATGCACAATGGACAGATGCAGTAGACTCTGTGATTTGTTAAGTGCAATAAGGGATCATAACAAAAATTAATGGAGTACTCTGGAAGCTAGGTATTTTTCTAGCAGAGGGCCTACTTTGTGGTATACAAATGTATCAAGAAGGGATCATGGAACAGGAGTAGAAGTGCTTGGTCTCAGAAGGAAATATTTCGGGCAATCGGGGAATTTCGTGGATATCTTTTAAGCAGAAGTGTATGCCATAAACAGATGTGCTCAATACAATTTGAATAGGAGGTACAAAAAGTAAGAGATACTATTTAATAGGCCGCCATTTAAGCCTTCATTCTTATGAGGTGAAATCGGAGATAGTATGGGAATGGCAGGGGAAAACTGAACCAGCTAAAAAGGCAGAACAGGATTAACCTCTGCTGGGTTCCTGGATGTGTGAAAATTCTCGACAACAAGTAACCAGACGGAAGTCGCCGTAGTCTAGTAGGTAGTGTGTTGGCTTATTAGACGTAAAGTCAGGGTTCGAGCCCCAGGCCAGACATCAGAGCAAAATACAAAAAGTATTTCTTCGATGACTTCCTCTCAGAAGATTTATGGCAAAAACTCTGAGAGTAAATAAAAATTGCTATGAAAAGTTTCTCAAAAATCTGTCGTTCGGAGCCGACTTTAAACTGTAGGTCCCGCCACTTATGGAAAAAAATAAAACACACAATATAAGTGATGTGAGAAGCTAGGTTTAAAACATGACAAAAGGGTTGTAGCTACCAATTATGTTCTGTAGTCAAGTTTAATTCAGCAGCACTCCGCTATTTTATTGAAGCCAGTAAAGAGGTGGTGTGAGAAGCTTGGTCGTAATACTGACTGAAGGGTTGTAATGACCAATTAAGTATGTATGTATGTATGTGATAGGTTGGAGTGGTAGCTTAGATAGCTCACTTAAGCACACATAGCGGCCCGTTGTGACGCCACCGGTAAACGCAGTCCCTGTTTTGACCGAGTTCCGCCAAACTAGGGAAGAAATTGGTCAGCGCAAAGGCTGTACTGAAGCCAATAAAGCTCAGTTAAATCTTAAATAATCAAAAGCTTTTGAAATTAATTTAAAATCAACATTTTAACTGACGTTACAAAACTTTTTTAATTAAAAATGTACGCGTATTATAAAGTGGAGAATGTACAGACAAGATTGATTACAAACTACCACAGAGCTCGTTTTGATTTCAATTTGATTTGTAATCATGAATTTCGTTTTCATGTTTTTTAGTCCACTATTAATGCTACAAAACGTTTATGATTGTCGTTTCACTGAAGAACAAGAACAAGCCAAGTCCATAACGTAGAGTTCAAATCTTTTAATGTCTTCGCTGCTGATTTTTGCTCGTACCCTCAACTAACTTAACTTGTGTATTCAAATACTATTTGGTTTTTAAGACAGTTTTCTTCCAGCAGAAGCTTTTAAATCATAAAAATCCATGAAGTTTTAATGACAGAAACGTTTTCATTTTAATTTGCTTTCCATATTCAACATGAAGTGTCGCTATTTGTGTTTCATTTTAACTATCGAATGCATAAACTTCGTTATATTGTTTCATATAAAAATTAAAATAAAAAATAAAATAAAAAATAACATACAATTGTGTATAAGTAAGTAAGTGAGTGAGAGAGATTATCTTGATAAGAAAAAAAATTTTAAAAGTGGCTCATAAACTTTAAGTTGAATACTGTGCGGCATTATTGTATTTTGTTGTTTTAACATAATTTTTATTGCCGTATATTGCAAGAAAATAAAAATTTTATTCCTCTTCTTATCCTTGCTACACTCCCAAGGGGCAGCGGGAGGGTTGGTGTTTGCCTGGCATTATCTTTTATAGAAAATAAAAATATTTTAAAAAACTTTTTCGAAAGTTTATCTCGTATGTCTTGTGTGTTGCTCCCCCGGTATGTTGTAAAATAAATAATCATAGCATATGTCATATAATTATAGCCCCCTCCTCAACTCAAGGCTAACAACAGTTTTACTATTTAAATTACCACATGGAGGATGATATCCTTCATGAATAATTTATTGCAAGAAATTGTCAAAAAATTCTGTGCTTTTTGGTTCAATTTGTTCTTTTCTTCGGCCTTTGCAAATCCAGCAATTAGTACAGGCTCACTGCATTGAAGTAATTAACACTTTTATGGATGAATGAAGCATCTTCAAATTTTTCTATCGTATACAGAAAGTTGCCCTAAAGTTGGGATAGGTCTTGTGTCTATATACATCGTTTGTCAACCAATGTACTCTAAACAAAAGGAGTTTTTTTTTCAGACAATAGTATATGGTAACCCTGTTGTCCTAAAACCTGCACGAGTAAATCAACCTCCAGAAAAAACCTGAAGGGAACAACAACAGTATTCTGTAGAACTTGTGGCGCTTATTTTCTTTTGCTCTGCAACTACATTCCAGGAGTAATTGGAGTGATCTGGGGCATGACAGGATCAATCTAACCATCCATCATATCCATCAATCATATAAATCAATCATATCCATCAATCATATCCATCAATCATATCCATTAATCATATCCATCAATCATATCCATCAATCCTCTCAAAAAGTGGAATAACTAGGAAGACATGAGAACCGCAAGACATTTTTTAGAATTTTTGCATTTCTCCCGTACGGCAGTAAACGTCTCGTACAAAATATCGAGGCCACAAGCAAAGCACAAATCCATGAAAGTTGCCGCATAGTTTTCTTGGATCCAGCTTAGAAAACTACCGTGTTCAGCATTTCGTTTCAGGCATATTCTATTAGTTCCTGCAGGTCTTAGTTACATACAACCCTTCAGTCAGGATTACGACTAGCTTCTCACGCCACCTACGTTGTGTGTGTTAATTTTATACCCGAGGGGTGGTGCTTACAGTTTAAAGTCCATTCCGAACCATTTAATTTTACTTTTTTCTCAGAGTTTTTGGCAGAAATCTGCTGAGAGAAAGTGGCTGAAGAAATATTTTTTCGCATTTCGTTTTGTTGTCTGACCTGGGGTTTGAACCGTGACCTCAAGTCTAATAAGCCAACACACTACCTACTAGACTACGGCTACTCCAATCATACATACATCGCATACATCATTGGTGGTGTGAAAAGTTAGGTCGTAATTTTGACTAACAGGGGGTAATACACTATTGGCTACAACAGAGTACAAATCTACTCTTCTGACGGTTGGTTATCTGTACTATTTCAAATTGGTAATACACACGGAGCATGGGTCTAGAACCAATAGAGAATTTAATTTTTCATTTCCTTTTGTGCTTGTCGTACCTAAGCTAGCCTAACTCAACTTAAAGCACTCTTTGCACCCTCTAAAGATGACAACACAAATATTAGCTACAGAAATCTGCTTAAAGTGTTGTCCTTTAAATGGATTATAGATCTATAAAGACCTTAGGCTATCTAGAGACTTGATACACATTATGAAAGTTTTCTTTCCGAAAATCTCAGTTTATTGTGGCGATCAGATACTAAAATAGAATGGGACACTGGGCTTAATGTACTTGGAAACTCATTTGTGGGTTCTAATTTGTATTCATCGCTCATTTAAAAATAATTTACTAAAGAAAGCGAAGGCAAAAATTTTATTTCATATGGAAATACAATGGAAAGAAAACCACAAATCACTAAATAATAACGAATGATTTTTAATTCGAATTTAAATCTGCAGCCTTTCACCAACTAAATTACTATTGCAATAGCAAGCAACTGTTGTTTGTAAAAAGTTGTCAGTTTTAATTCCAGTCATATAAACTTCATCACATCATTGGCATGTGATGGGTTTGAAAATTTCATTGGCAATTTGGAATTTGATTTGAAAATCATTTCACGTTTATTATTACAAGTTTTAATTGGTTTTGAGGTTTTCATCAAAAGAAACGATTCGCCGCGCAACTTTCTCTCACAAATGAAAAATTTTTAAATAGAAATCACGTCTGCTTTTGGTTTGTTGGTTTATTTCAATGTTTTAATAGAGAATCGAAATATTTTTTAGAATTTGCAAAATAATATTGAAGCTGAGGTATAGCAATTCAAATGCGCACAAAATTTTTTTCGAATGATGATTAGATTACGGAATCAGGTAGATTAACTGCCACCAAAGAAGCACATTCATAAATATTTTTTAAGTGAAATCCTGGGAAATACTTCTCTTTTAAGAACCCCCTATCAGAGACTGTATATGCCTGAATCAAAAGGTAGATCAGAACAATATAAACTGGACTACTCTGCCTTGTTATCGGTATAGACAAATTCTGATTGCCTTTTCTGATATAAAAGAAGCCTTCTTTACTGTTAAAACGACGTTGGTTGTTAACATCGTCAGACAATTGTATATCAATCACAGAAGTATCAAGTTTAGATACAAAGCCGCCGTAGTCTAGTAGATAGTGTGTTGGCTTATTAGACGAAAACTCAGGGTTCAAACCCCAGGCCAGACATCAAAACAAAATACAAAAAGTATTTCTTCGGCGATTTTCTCTCAGCAGATTTCTGGCAAAAACTCTGCGCGTAAAATAAAATTGCCATGAAAAGTTTCTCAAAAATCTATCGTTCGGGGTCGATTTTAAACTGTAGATCCAGCCACTCATGTATAAAATTAACACACACAACATAAGTGGTGTGAGAAACTAGGTCGTAACACTGACTGAAGGATTGTAATGACCAATTATGTATGTATGTGTTTAGATACTGGCGCCTTCAATTTACTCTAAGTACCCCAAGCATTTTTAAGCCTCATTTAGAGGCACACCATGCTTTAGCATGGAGAAAGCGGGTGGGCATCAAAAGAATCAATTGTAGTACGAACTTTCGAACTTCCAAAGTTAAAAACGTATATTTTGTTGACGCTGCAACCTGTTGAAGCTACATGCATACCTACATAATTGGCCATTACAACCTTTCAGTCAGAATTACGACTTAGCTTCTCACACATGAAGCTATATTGCCATGGAATACCACAGACAACGTAACGAGTTCGTCTGGTCTGGATGACTACGATTTCTACTGAAAAATCATTTTCAGCGATGAAGCTGGTTGAATAAGAACGTGAACGAACAAGTTTGTCGAATTTGAGACTAATTTACACGAGATGCTTCAGCATCCTCTGCGAAAAGTTCACTGTTTGGTAAGGGCTCTGTTTGCTGGGGCAGCGGTGACACAGGTCCATATTTATTTGAGAACGGCGTTGGCCAGGTCATCACTATCAACGGCGAACACTATAGATCAAGCACTATGATTACCAACTTGTCTTAGTGTGAAAAGGATTACCTGAACACAAAGGACATGGCCACACAGGTGTGGGCATGATCATCTCACATCTCACGCCACCGAGATTGCGCAATTTGACGCTGTTAGACTTTTTCTTGTGGGGTTTTTTTTTAGTTTTAGGCCTCAGACTATAGCGGTACCTAAAGCCAATATAACCCAAGCCATTGATGAAAGTCAGCCTGATTTATAAGCTAGAGTCGTGGGAACTTTGACATTTTAGATTCACTCTACCCAGAGAAACCATGCCCAACATATAAACGATGTTATATTCCACACACACATGATGGCATCAAAAGATATTTCAACTGAATACAAAATTTCGATGGTATATCACATACACTATGTTTTATTTAAATTTAAATTAAAAGAAGGGCTGAAGAAATGTTCGTATAAAAGGCACAGGACCTCTGTGATAATCTAGCTCTTAGCAGCACATAATGAATGTAGTTCTGTGGTGTTGTTTTAATGCCAAGGTTCTGGTTGTCCCATAATGCATCGAAAATTATTATTTTTCTCACAGAGTATTTGAAATTGATAAATTGAATTGAGAAATGCCTTCTGCTGTAGGGTTTAATGGCTATATTGAGCTCTAAGGACTTTGGTGTTTGAAAGCCTTCGCTTTTTCTCTCTCCCTCAGTTTTTCTTTCCATTTTATATTGAGGCTAACAAAGAACACACTGTAAACTATACAAACATACTCAATCACAACACATGCATTATGCTGCATGAGAGTTATGGCTCCCATGAGATGCTGTAATAAGACAATGACCCCGAAAGAGTGTTTTAGAAACAACACACACACACACATCCAAAAGAAAGTTATCTTTTAACATAAAAATTCTTTCTATTTACACGAGTAATTTAAAATGAATTTGAAAATCTTTTGTTAAACATTCAATTATCACCACAAAAATATTTTCAAAAAATGTTCCAAGAATTTAACGTATTTTTTTTGCACAACAACAACAATAAATAAAAGTACTGAAAAATGCTACTCTCCGGCTCTTCGTCATGCATGATTACTTCTCTCTTGACTATATTTTCCTAGTATTTTATCGTTGAATACTGATGATAATCATCATCACAAATCATGCTTGATAAACTTTACAACACATTAAGAAGTGTGAGTCGTATTTGTTTAGTAAGGGAGAGGCGAAGAGAATGAAATAAAATTACAGTGTTACACACACCATACATACATACATACATATGTAACAAAATTTGATGTACATCAGTACACTTACCCTCGAACAGACAGACAGACAGACAGACACATGCTTTATTATCGTTGCCATCACTCTATTACACACATGCATACATACGCTCCTAGTAGTGATAAATCTTGTTAGTAAAGTTAGTTATGATAGTGAATGTGCGTGTAATAGTAAATGTGTGTTAGTGTCCATTTAGTACGTGTGAGTGTGAGTGCCTTTAGTTTAGAACATGATGTCTCAGTAGCAATGAAAGTTGGCAAGGTATCCCAATTAATATTTTTGATGAATCTCAAAATCTAAGACTAAAACCTTTAACCGGAATTTGCTTACCATTCCTTGCTCCTCGAGATATTGGAGTGATTAGGATTTTTTGCCGTAAAGGATCTGCTCGGCTGTGTTTGTAATTCAATTCCATCTTTCAAAAAGTCACCACTTATGTTGTGTGCGTTAATTTACATGAGTCGTGGGACCTGCAGTTTAAAGTCGACGCCGAACGACAGATTTTTGAGAAACTTTTCATGACAATTTTATTTTTTCTCGCAGGGTTTTTGCCAGAAATCTGCTGAGAATAAGTCGCAACTTACTCCTTGAACTTCTTTCAACTATTAAAGCATTTTGTTTAATTACGACACAATACTCTTGACGTCTTGATTCTAAATTGAAAATTGGCACCAAAAGTACACCAAATGAAGTGGGATTCATTCCCTTTAAAATAAGCGAATGATGATTTATGATGGCATTTGTCGTTGTGTTTACTCTTGTCATGTTGTTGCTCTAAACATTCTTACTCACGACATAAAGCACGCGCAGTAAAAATAATAGTATTAGCAAATATAACAACAACAACAACAACTCTAAATAACATTATAACAATGAAGTATAAACACTATTACCACAACATCAACTCCAATGATACAATGTTACTCCCTACACACTGCTCTCTCCACAATAATTATGCATTTTAAGGTTTAAAAACCTTAAATCATATGCCAACAAAAGGGGAAAATAAAAAGTTTTTTAGAAAGAATATCGTAAATATTCCCTACCGTTACCAACATTCTTATCATTTATTTAGAATGACTGTCCATTTTATCGCCATTTTCTTTTTTAACGTTCATTCATGCAGTCAGTCACTCTGTCACTCTGTCACTTTTCATTTTATTTGGCAATGCAACAGTATTACTGTGTTATGGATACTACTGCTAACGCGTGCTTCATTAGTTGTCTTCCTTTCTTATCCGTGTATTGTTGTTTCCATTTTGTTTTCTTATTTTCATTCACTTTTCGTTTGGTGAAGTTAAAGGAAAGACGTGAAATTAAATTCCTTAAGACTGCCATATTGGGTACCCTATAATCGGTGTTAAGTGATTATAAAATCAACTTATCACACGCTAAATCTGCAGAAGCAGCTGATCGCTCTACATTCGGGACTGCTTAGTCCCCTCATTATGTTTTAATATCCACACAGCTGCTCCTTGATTATTTCTTTTAATAACCCATTCAGGAAATATTCTCCAGAATCTACTGGATTGCTGTTTCCGTTTTCACAGAGTTCCTCCAATAAATGGTACCGTAATAAACCATTTACGGGTATATGCCCTAGCGAGTCAACTAGACTGCTGTCGTCCGGTAGGAATGTAGAAAATTTCCATTTGATCACTAAAAAAGCATCCAAGGGCCAGCAAGTGACTTTAGCAATACCGGTGTCTTCATTATTTCCACAACTTAAGCAATATCTTCTAAAAGAAATAAAGTGGATCTACAATGCTGTAGTCTAACCGACTTTCACATAAGGCTGCCTATATATACGGACATTTTGAAGGTGGAGAGTCGGAGGGAATTGTTGCGCAAAGTGTAGGATGAACGTCTTTGGTGTTGTCAGAAGCCTCAACAAATAATTCTAGGACTACTTCTGGTGGGTGTTGTGACGGACGTACTGGTGCCAAGGAACTTTCTAAGTTTATTAGTAGAGGTTGGTCCTAAGGTGGCGGAGTTTGAAAATCGGAAGGATTTTGAGTATTGTCAACTTGGGAATTCGGATCAGAGATCAGCAATGAGTATTCAAAAAGATGAGTAAATTCGAATCATACTCATAATTTCTGATACTTAAACGCATTCATACTTATTTTAATGTCATACTTATACTACGCATATTCAAAGTTTGAAATACTCATCGTACTCATACTTAACAACACGTATGATGTTATTGATTTCGATCCTCCATGACTCAACATTCACAAGAATCACAAAATAAGTATGATTCGCATACGAACACTACAATACTCACTAGAAGGATGGGTGTTTGCTTTGTTTGTTCTTTTTTTGTAAATACAACAACAACTAGGACTGCAAATTTTGATTCGAATCACTCGTATCATTTATGAGTATTATAAGTATTTTTCTAAATTTATGAATCTGAATGAGTAGGCGTATGAATCAAACATATTTCGAATGTTATGAGTTTAATGTCAACGTTGTACTCATACTCATTGCAACCTGTACTTATAAATCAATGTTGTAGGGAGTACGAATGAATCAGAGTAGTTGAATTTCAATACTGTTGTCTCACTCATACTCAAAATTTCATGAGTACTTATGAGTAGCGAAAAAACGATTCATTGCTGATCTCTGATACGCATCCTGAGTCCAAGTTTTACGGACATTATGGTCAGAATATGTGACTTTGATATGTGCACTGGGATACGAAGGTAGTCTAGGTATGTCACGCTGCATAGAAAGTATGGACTGGACAGAAAGTTAACTCAAGGAGGAAGATTCACTTAATGCTTGTTGGGTGGTGGAATTTTCCCTCAAAATCTCTAGATTTACTCGCACAGCCAGGCAACAATGAAGTCGCCGTAGTCTAGTAAGTAATGTGTTGGCTTATTAGACGTGAGGCCACGGTTTAAACTCCAGGTCAGGCATGTTGAACAAAACGATATATGAAAAAATATTTCTCTAGGCGACTTCCCCTCAGCAGATTTTCGGCAAAACTCTGGCAAACACTTGGAGTGTAAATAAAATTGTCATGAGAAGTTTCTCAAATCTGTAGTTCGAAGGCGATGTTGATTCCGTCGCTTATGGATAATGGGTGGTATGAGAAGCTTAATCGTAATCTTGACTATAGTGTTGTAAGTAATAAGGCTGCAGATAAAATGCCAAGAGAAGTAATGGGAGGATGGTGAGTCCCATGTTCGGTTAGACCACCTCCAAGGTACTTATTCTGGATGTTCGGCCAGATGACAACACAGAATGTGCACTCTTCATGGCGTGATATATAGAATGTCCATGAATTCTTCAATGCCATTAAATATCTGATATTGAGAATTTCCTCATTGGTGGCAGCAAGCTAGGCAGATGCTTTATTTTTCTCTTTGTTTTCATTATTTCCTCCTTTCCTTTATGTGCGTTTGAATGATAAACTTTGGCATTAAATTTGTTTACCAGTAAATTCTGTTTCAAATCTCAATAGAATAGAATAATTCCGTGTAGGATACTTCATGGTTCAAACAAACCATTTTTCATCCTCATGTTCTCAATGCTCTGTTGCATGTTAGAATATGTGTTCCATGAACCTGAGCGTATGTGTTGTTATCTATTGGCTGTATTCGTGCTGTATTCTTACGTGTATTCTCCGTGGAGCAAAAAGTTTTCTGGGGTGAAAGATATTCACAATATTTTCTTGAGGTGTGTTGCTGTCGTTGTTGTTGTTGTTCAAGACAAAATTCAAAGAAGAAAGAAAGATAAAAACTACTTCAGTAAAGAAAAACAAATAGTAGAACACATAGGATAGAACAGACAGCCAGACTGACTCACTTTGAAAGAAAAAAAGAAAGTGAATGGAATGATGCTTGAAATGGCAACAACTAACAGTCTAATGTTGTCACTCAAAACGTTATTTTCACACAAAACACTTGACAGCACTCACGCACACATACATACATACGTACATACATACATACATACATACATACCGTTTGAAAATATCTTCAAAGTAAGAAAGCAAGTGAATCAGTCTGAAGGCTTATTCATGTGAATTGAAAAAGTGCCTGCGTGGGAGGTGGAAACGTGAAAAAATATTTTTCTTAAAGCATCACTCCCTCCCTTCACCCCTGGCTTAAAAGTTTCATTGCTTGATGTATCTGTATTGTATTGTATCTGTATTTGTATTGCAATAAGAGAGCTGAGAAGCATGGAAGTGTTTGTGAATTTTCTCATGAGAAGCTCAAGGATAAAGAGGTGAAGTGTAAAGAGAGAAACGTAAAATATTGTTATAAACTCTCTCAACTATTCATAAAAGAAAAACACACATACATAGAAATACTCACACGTTTGACCACACAAACTTACACAATATTTTCTTTACTTGTACGTATACATACCTGCTTGTATGATTGCTTGACAAATACTTCAAGTACGTGCTAACGGCTTTGATTTATGGAGCCTTTTGCTGTTCTTTCTCTTCCCTCGAAACAAAGGATCGGCATGTAAATAATCAAAGTTTGTATGTTTAAGTAAAAGTTTTATGCAATCTTTAAAGGAAGGCTCAATATGTAGCGGTACATCAAACATGTTTACCTAATCAGTTCAGAATAATATTTCCCAGTTTCCATTGCCTTCATCTAGAAAATAAAATATTCTTAATGCAAATAACAACACAATAAATTTGTCAAAGAAGCTGCTGAAGTCTTTCAAATTTCATTCATTCACAAAAAAAAAATCAAAAATGTTTGCATTCCTTTACAAGCCTGGTAAACAAAACCATTCAACAGCCATTTAGCAGAATATATTTTCTGCAATAAGATTTCTTTTCAATTCCATTTATTAACGCATATGTTTTCATTTAAAAGAAATTAAATTTCCTTGAAAATCTCCAAGTATTTTACAAACGTCGTGTGTTTAATTCTGTATTTAATTTTCCTCTTTTAAGTCAGCCCACCATCAAGAAATAATTCTTCATATTCAACGCACAGTATATCGAAAATAATTTCTTAATTACAAAAGAAATGAAAGAAAATTTTTTGCTTTTAAAACCGACAATAAGTTGCTCTACATTACGACACAATGTATTGGAGTTTGCAACCCAGTTTCACTCTTTAAAAGTCGGTTATTATGTGGCCATAGCTGTTCCAGAGACATTTTCGAAAATGACAATTGATATCTCTAGGCTGTCTGACCACCGCAATGTTTTCCAGACAGATGTCATGGCTATTTGTAAGGTGCATCAATGGCGGAATTTTCCCTCAAAATCTCTAGATTTACTCGCACAGTCATACGGCAATGAAGTCGTCGTAGTATAGTAGGTAATGTGTTGGCTAATTAGACGTGAGGCCACGGGTCCCCAGGTCAGAAATCTCCAACAAAACGAAAAACGAAAAAATATTTCTCCAGGCGACTTCCCCTCAGCAGATTTGTGGCAAAAACTCTGAGAGTGAAATAAAATTGCCATGAAAATTTTCCCAAAAATCTGCCGCCACTCATATATAAAATTAACTCGCCCAGCATAAGTTGTGTGGGAAGCTAGGTCGTAATCGTAATGACTGAAGGATTATAATGACCAATTACGTAAGTAAGCCAGGCTGTTATTAAGTACCTAACGAATGTAATTTCAACTAATGTCAGTGTCCATGAATGCCAAAGATTTATCAGGGAAAGTTTGCATCATTCAAAGGTAACTCTTATATGGGTTCGTTGGAAATTGCATTGCTGATGAGCATGCCAAGACAGATACACAATTCCAGGCATATGTATTTCGATTACCATGAGTTAATTTGAATATTGTTCACTCGTTGTATAAGAAGGCTTAGTCCCCATTGGCAGGAATATTTCTAGACTCTGCGGGACATATATTGACCGACTCACTTCTTTGGTTAAATGGATCAGTGTTCTTTTGGTTGGCATGCCGAAAGACTTAGTATTCCGGTATATAACATCTCCGGGAGCTGGGGGTCCGAGAAAGAGGTGAAGACTATCCTGTCAGTGCCCTTTTCTTGTCATAAAAATATGGAAGTTTCTGATCGCTCACTTTCTGACATTCTTGACCGAGCTCTCCAGTATAAATGATGCTGCCATAGAAAACATTTTTTTATAATTTGGATTGGTTTCCTCTGGAGAACCTTTGATATCCGAATTGAATTTTGATTATCGTATAGCAACAGGTGGAAATGTTGACCTTCCTTCCCTTGAATAACAAAACTTATACTACGATACCACCATATCATAATGCCCAAAAAAGAGTTCCGTTTTTCTGTTGCACAGTCACTACAGAGTTCTTCGCGACCTATCATATTATGCGAAAATTTTGCACAATATTTTGTTCGAAATTTCGGATTGAAAGCCTATTGCTCCAGCATACAATCCTCATATCAACAGTGTTATGGTTGCGTGAGATACATACATAATTGCCCATTACAACCCTTCAGTCAGGATTACGGCCTAGGTTCTCACACCGCTCATATTGTGTGTGTTAATTTTATTCATGAGTGGCGGGGTCTACAGTTCAAAGTCGACTCCGAACGACAGATTCTTGAGAAACTTTTCATGGCATTTTTTATTTACTATCAGAGTTTTTACCAAAAGTCTGCTGAGAGGAAGTCGCCTAGAGAAAAATTTTTCATATATCGTTTTGATGATATTATTATTACGTCTAATAAGCCAACACACTACCTACTAGACTACGGTGTGAGATAAACTTTCTGTAAAAGAAGGTGCAAATGCATATGCAAAATTCGCCATAAAGAGCCGTAAGATAGGCCCAATAGCTGAGAATGCCGTGGAATCATCACATTATCGTATTATCCGCCGATATTTTTGGCAGCGTGTGCATTGCTATGATGCACAGACCGGATCACATCTGTAAAGCTTCCAGTCTCTGTTACAATGTAGGGTATGACTGTGTCTTAGTTGACCAATAAAAACAATATCAAGCAATACGTCATGATGGTTGGTGCGGGACCTTATGAATGCATATCATACGGTATTATATTGTGTATGTATTTAAACTTTAATGGGCGAGTGTGAATGTATTAAAAATGAGCACAAAAAGAGAAATATTTCAAGAACACTTTTTAGTCTCTTAAAGACTTCAGTGTTCATTAAAAATACTTACACACAAACACACACACGCGCACTTACAAAGAAATATGAAATATCCTAGAAGAACAACTTCTCAATACAAATACAACGATGGAATAAAACATACGCGGAGAAATTGCTATGAAGGATAATACACTTGAAGAAAAGGAATGGGAATTGAGTGCAAAATGCTGTTACAGAATAAGAAGAAGAAGAAATTCAATTAATTAACCCTAAACCTGGTAGTAAAGAAATTTCAAGAAAAATACATTTCATTATTGATTCCTTATGGGGGGGGGTAGGCAGAGTACCGCAAATATTTGATTAACAATTTGTTCATCAATTAATAATCACATCCAATGCTGGGAGTATGTGCTATAACATATCTCATGTATCCTCCACAGTACAGTCGTAAGAACTGATTAAAATTTTATGATTTTTTCTTTGTTTGTTTTATATTCCATGACTTGTAGGCTTTATTATCGCTTCGCTTTTATCTTTGAATCTGTGAAAAATGTTTCCTGTATTCTGGTTTTCGTTTTCATTTTCGTCAATTATTTATTACTGTGAACAAGGACTTTCTCGGTTGTTTTTGTTTTCTGTTTTTATTGCCAATGCGTTGAAAATGTTGGCGTTCCTCTTTATTTGTGAGGCGGCGATGGTGGCTGAATACAATTTTCGAAATACGAAAATATTCCAATGCATTGCTCGTGATAATGAAGAGAATCAAGTACAAGCGAAGGTACTTGAAACATGTGAATGTGAATGTGAATGTGAATGTGAAAGAGTGAATGTGTCTTTGGGCTGAAATGTCTTGCGAAATGGCTTTTTTTAAATGTAATTGAAGCTGAATTACATTGATAAACAGTGTGCTCTAGGAGGAGAATTACACACTCACTCACATCCCCCGCATATTAAATGTGTTGTTACACGGCACAACAGGATAAATGTGTGTAAAAATAAAAGAAGAAATGTATATCTTGATGGTCAAGTCAATCATGCCCGGCAGGCGGGATAAGTTCAAGAAGTGTCAAGGTGCATAAGGTACAGAGAAGCTGGACGCTCTGTTGAATATAAGTTGGATACATAACGCATTAAGTCGGAGGTCCACTTTATCTTCCATTTGTTCGAGTTTATCCTTCCAAACATCTCCTTCCACTCCACAGAAAAATTTAGGTTTTATGAGCGGCGTGGTAGAAGTTGCCGTAGTCTAGTAGGTAGTGTGTTGGCTTATTAGACGTAAAGCCAGGGTTCAAGCCCCAGGCCAGACATCAAAACAAGAATACAAAAAAGTATTTCTTCGGCGACTACCTCTCAGCAGATTTCTGGCAAAAACTCTGAGAATAAAATAAAATTGCCATCAAAAGTTTCTCAAAAATCTGTCGTTCGGAGTCGACTTTAAAACTGTAGGTCCCGCCACTCATGTATAAAATTAACACACACAACATGAGTGGTGTGAGAAACTAGGTCGTAATCCTGACTGAAGGGTTGTAATGACCAATTATGTATGTATGTATGGGGACTATTATTTGTTGAGAATAGCTCAGTTGAGGTTGAAGTTCTTCTCCAGTCAAATGGAGGCAATCCATACTTTTCTTGGGTAATTAAAATTACAAGAGATTTCAGCCATGCATCAGCCAGGCCTTACGATCGTAGATCACTTGTTCGAAGTTCATATGAGAGACGCCTAAAACCCTTTGTAGTTTGTTAACTTCTAAAGCGTGAAGTCGCCGTGGTCTAGTAGGTAGTGTGTTGTCTTATTAGACGTAAGGTCACACTTCAAATCCCAGGTCAGATATCAAAACGAAAAAGGAAAAAATATTTCTTCGGCGACTTCCTCTCAGCAGATATCTGGCAAAAACTCTGAGAATAAATAAAATTGCCTTGAAAAAGTTTCTTAAAAATCTGTCGTTCGGAGTCAACTTTAAACTGTAGGTCCCACCACTCATGTTTAAAATGAACACACACAACATAAGTGGTGCGAGAGACTAGGACGTTGTACAATGGGTCAATTCGACCTCCGGGTACTGTACTTGCCAATTTAGGTTAGGTTAGGTTAGAGGACGTATACTTGTCAATTAAGAGTTTTCAGCCATGCATCAACCATGCCTTACGATCATAGTCTGTGACTCAAAAAGATCACTTGTTCGAGGTTAATATAAGAGACGTGAAGGTGTATTTGATGCATTAAATGTCAGAAGAACACAGCAGAGGAGGGAGTTAGTCTTAAAGGCAACGAGACACATCCACAATTTTATCAGGGCAACAGAATTTAATGAGCCATCCCCATAACAATCGTACATAAATTGACGGCAGTACAGCAGGCAGGACCAGTACCAACAGAAACATTCTCTCACATCAGATTCAGAGACATTCTGCTCAATCAGGAGTTTGTTAACTCATAAAGCATCAAATATCTTCTGATCTTATATTGAAAACCCATAATATTTTCTACATTGAAGAATACAATCTCCTCGAACATGTTTTTTCCTGCCAGCCTTAAATAAAAAGAACAAGAATTTCCAACAATTTAATTACACTTCGTATCGTTAAATTAAAATCTTCAAGTATTTTACAGCCACAAAATTTATTTTTAAATTAATTTCAATCCTCCCTGGTTTAAGAGAATTTTAAATTCTTCAAGGAAAAATAAAAGAAAACAAAACTTTTTTTGTTGTGGTTTTGTACACAGAAAACATGGAAAAATCTTGAAAGAAATTGTCACAGGATATTTTAAAAGTTTTTTTGTATGTATTTGTTTTCTTCTTCTTTTTTTTTTTTTTTTTTTTTGAGCAAAGTATGTGGGAGTTTCACAACATTTTCTTAAGAATTGTTAACACGAAAAAAAATCGATA
This sequence comes from Sarcophaga variegata, assembly GCA_932273835.1. Taxonomy (NCBI): domain Eukaryota; kingdom Metazoa; phylum Arthropoda; class Insecta; order Diptera; family Sarcophagidae; genus Sarcophaga; species Sarcophaga variegata. The sequence goes on from OW026360.1 coordinate 11,597,216, forward strand.
AGAAAAATCGTTAGGAAATCGTTACAAAACACAAATGAAGCAGAATATTTAAAAAGCATCTGCTTAACGAAAAAGAAAATTGAATTGATTTCCATATGAGGAGTGACAATATGGTTCACATAATTTGTGGGGCAGCAAAGCATATTTGAATAATTTTTGGAAAAAAATTAAGAGAAACTCCGAGGAGGTAACACAGCTTCCTTGATAAGTAGAACAGTATATAAGATATGCGGGTGATTCTAAAATTAAGCATAGATTTAGGACAATACTTGGCAAAAAGAGAGAGGTCATGAGGAAAGTTCTGTGACAACTAATCGAACAAAGACCTTAAAATCTAGTCTGTGAGTCCAGTACACGAAATATCGATAGTTTGGTTAAATAGGTACTGCCGATGGCCCTAATAACCCTTTACTCTCTAACAGATCTTGACGTCTTTTACAGAGCGGCATTAGGTAACATGGTTAGACTACTGTTATGCAATTTATTCTGTTCTCTGCAGATGAACACGAGATTGTGGATGTTTACATTGAAGAATTATTAGGCAACACTTATTGCTACCTTAGCGTTTCACAATATCCAAGCTATGTGTGTTAATTTTATTTATGGGGTGGAGGGGCGTGTTAAAGTCCTTTGATAGCCTACTCGGAACCAAAGTCTTGAGAATACTTTTCATGACATTTACTTACTCTAAGCACGTTTCTTAGAAGATTGCTGAGAGATAAGATCATTAAAAAAAAAAAATAAATTAAGAGATCAGAACTTGACACTCCTCTCTAGTAAGCCAACTGACTAAACTAAGACGTCAATAATACTAAGCCAAAATATTCACTCGTTTTAACCCAATATAGGAAGTGGCAACGTGAACCCACTGTTCAAACCCCAGCTCAGTCATCTAAAACAAAACCGAAAACTCTGAGATTACATAAAATTGCCATGAAAAGTTTCTCGAAAATCTGTTGTTCGGAGTCAACTTTAAACTGTAGGTCCCGCCACTCAAGTATAAAAATTAACACACACAACATAAATGGTGTAAGAAGCTGGGTCATAATCCTAAGTAAAGGGTTGTAATGGCCAGTTATGTATGTATGTCTACGTATGCTATGGTACAGCGGTATACCATAAGTAATACTGTAAGTTCGCTCATTTTAAAGATCTGCTGTTCGCTTGACAGACTTGCTTGACAATAACCATAACGTTCTTCAGTTACTCCTGCTTTAATGCAACGCAGCAGACTTGTTACGAAGTGTATTGAATCCTTTGCTGATGTTAGTGATGAAAGCACATACAACGGAGAACTCCATTACATTGGCAACTCAACTAAGTTATGTAAACTTTTTACGTGACTTGTGGCCGTAGTCTAGTAGCTAAACGAAGTATGAAAAATATTTCTTTCGGCCACTTTCTTCTCAGCATATTCCTGGCAAAAATTCTGAGAGTGTAATGCCATGAGAAGTTTCAGAAAAAATCTATAATTCGGAGGCGACATTGATTCTGCCGCTTATTAATGAAATTAACACATGGGTCGTGTAAGAAGCTTGATCGTAATTATGACTATAGTGTGCCAAGTAATGAGGCTGCAGATGAGCGACTTTAAACTGTAGATCCCGCCACTCAAGTACACACAACATCGGTGCTGTGAAAAGCTAGGTTGTAATCCTGACTATAGGATTGTAATGGCCAATTAAGTGAGGAAGTATTTTTGCTTTAGATCTTCTAATCTGTGTCAAATACAACTGGTTTAGGAGGTTAGAGTGAGTTGTAATCTAGGGTATCAAACGTCTGCTATTTTCTTTTAAAGTTCTACAAACAAGTTTAAAAATTTTTTATAGACAAGAGAGTGGCATTCCAAATGTTAAATCTTTAGCAAAACGACCTTCTAATTTCCGTTTCCTGCTAATACCAGAAGGCGCACACAAATTTGTTTCAAAAGTATTTTTTTGAAAACTTCCGATTCTTTTCGATTTTGATTTCATTTCGTTTATTTGGAGAAGTTTTATTGCATACCGAATGCAATAAACCTCTTCGAAATCATGCCACATTAGTTTTCACCCTGGCTTGGCATTACATTTACCTTTCTATGGAAGGAGTGGAGAGAACGGGGCGCACTAAAAAATAAAATTTATTTTCATTTTTATTTGTTTATTTGTTTATTTGCCGGAATATTTTATGGAATATTTTGTTTGTTTTTATTAATCTTTGTCTACCAAAAGACAAAAAAACAGAAAAAACAAATACCAGGTCTATTCGAATGAACAATAAATTGTATTTCAATCATTTCGTTGAATGAATCAGTGAATGAATTGAATGCATGAGTGAGTGATACTGTCTGTGAATGGTGGTGTACATTCTACTGAGAATTCTAATGAAATAGAAGCCCCCCCCAAATAGTATATGAAAGCAAGAAGGTAAATATTTGTCTTCGCTTTTCTTTTGTTTTCCTTTGATTTTCAATGGTTTTTTCTTAAGAAAAGAAAACATTTTTCTCTCTGTGTGGCGTATTTATTTTACCCTGTAAGTAATAAATGAATCCAAATATGATGGTCATTTGTAGTCATTTGTGGCCTTGAATTTAATAATTCATCGTGTAGTATTTTTCCAAAGAAATTATTTCATTAACATTAATTGAAGCAACACAATAAGTTAAGCAAATGAATCCATCATAAATGAACGTGTAATTTGTTGATCATTATACCCACGTTATAAAGCTGATGCCATGCCATGATTTTACCTCATCTTTAAGGCTCTCTTTGATTAAATGCTTCTTCCTTTGCATTACTTAACGGATGAGTATGAGTTGCCAATGTAATGGAGTTCTCCGTTGTTTGTGTTTTTATCACTAACATCAGCAAAGGATTCGTTGCACTTCGTAACAAGTCTACTGCGTTGCATTATAGCAGGAGTAACTGAAGAACATTAAAGTTATTGTCAAGCAAGTCTGTCAAGCGAACAGCAGATCTTTAAAATGAGCAAACTTACAGCTTAATACACTAGCACACGTAGACAGTTTACATACGTCCATAATTGGCCATTACAACCCTTTAGTTAGGATTACGACCTAGCTTCTCACACTATTTATGTTGTGCGTATAAATATTGTATATCAGTGGCTGGATCCACAGTTTAAAGTCGACTGCGAACAACAGATTTTCGAGAAACTTCATGGCAATTTTAGTTACTTTCAGAGTTTTCGGTTCTGTTTTAGATGACTGAGCTGGGGTTTGAACCGCGGCTTCATGTCTAATAAGCCAACACAATACCTACTAGACTACGGCGACTTCTACTGTGGCTTTCATAAAATTCAAATTTTTCTGTTGAGTGGAAAGAGACGTTTGGAAGGATAAGCTCGAAAAAATAGAAGATAAAGTGGACTTCCGACTTGAGAAAATCTAAACTTTTGTTGCGTAATTACACTGACAAGAAATTTAAATCAGCCACCACACAATCCACTAGCAGCCTGAGTGTGGTAACAGTTTTTTGATTGAACACTAAGAGACTCAAAAAACACTGGAACCGGATAGGGATTCCTTCACACCCAATACATATATATATATATATTCTGTTTAGCGTTAATAGATCCTAAAAAGAAACACTTGGTTGCGTACAAGTATTGGACAGGGGCTCTATGCTTACTGACACCGAACAACAATCTGAGGCTGGGATGTATAACGAAAGTATACAGGATTCATAAAAATATAGAGAATCGTGGTTTGAGTCTTGGATAAATTGCTTTGTATTTTGAAGGATAAACATTAGGTTTCAGACAAGGTGATCCCTTATCATACAACTTCTTCAACTTCGTTATGGAGAGTGTTCTGCCGAAGGCGGGAGTACACCGCAATGGCACTAGTTTTCAAAAAAGCGTCCAGTTGCTTGCGTCCGCTGATGACATTGACATCATAGGGCGTACCAAGCGAGATGTTACTGCTGCCTTTTGTGCTATTGAACGTGAGTCTACTAACATGGGTCTGGCAGTAAATGAGGGCCAAACGTAGAATATGTTATCGACAAGTAGAGACTTGCTGCGTATTGGATCTCAGATTACGGCCGCTAACTATGCTTTCGTTATAGTCAATGAATCTGTTTATCTTGGCTCTGTCGTTACCACCAAAAATTGATGTCAGTCTGGAGATCAAGCGCAATATTACTCTTGCCAACAGGTGCTACTATGGTCTCAATAGGCAACTGAGTAGCAGAGACCTCTCTCATACGACAAAACTAATACTCTACAATACGCTCATCCTCCCAGTGATTCTTTATGGCGCAGTGGCATGGACCCTATTAAGCACTGATGCAGCAGCCTTAAGAGTATTCGAGAGAAAAGTCATACGTAAGATCTTCGGTCCAGTTCGAGTTGGCAATGATTTCAGCATCCAATTCATCAATGCGCTGGCTAGGCCATGTTTTTCGAATGGAGGAGGATGCTCCTGCGAGACGGCTATTTGATGAGGGGGAGGACAGTTCACCATAGACTACGAATGACAGATTTTTGAGAAACTTTTCATGACAATTTTACTTTTACTGTCAGAGTTTTTGCCAGAAAACTGCTGTAAGGAAGTCGTCGAAGAAACATTTTTTTTCATATTTCGTTTTGATGGAGATGTATGCTCCGAGACTTGATGTCTAATAAGCCAACACAGTATGTATTAGATTACGGCGTCTAGGTAGACCATTTACTTTATCATAAAGTTCTCTATTATATGTGATCTTCATTGCCATTACCAAAGGATTCGGTGTACTTCATATCAAAACCAAAGTCTTGCAGTTTACCGAGAGCACTTGTTCAGTAACAGAGCTTGTAGGAAAGGTTGTAGGCTTTCAACAAAAGGTGGTACTACGTAGAGATATTTTTAACAAAGAAAAAAATATGGAAGTAATATTAAAAACTTTAAATTTTTCTTGTTTTATGCAAGTATGCTGCATATATTATAACGGGTGATTTTTTAGCTATTATCTTTGTGGCAACACGCACGATTCGTGTTTTGTTTCACTGTAAAACATCTTCAGTTTGGTCTATAATTTAACCATGAATCGTCTTACAAACGAACAACGCTTGCAAATCATTTTATTATCAAAATGCGTGCTCTGTTAAGAAAGTTCATCGCGCGCTTCTTCCATTTTATGGTCAGTTTAATCGACCCACTGAAGCGGCTATTCGGGCTATTGTGACTAAATTTCGCACCAAATTTACATTGTTGGACATTAAACCACCAACACGCTTACGTACAGTGCGAACTGAAGAAAATATCGCAGCTGTATCGGCCAGTGTTAATGATGACCATCAATTATCGATTTGTCGCCGTTCGCAGCAATTGGGCCTCTGTTACTCAACAACGTGAAACATTTTGCGGAAGGATTTAGATGTGAAGCCTTTCAAAGTACAGCTGGTGCAAGAATTGAAGCCGAACGACCTACCGTAACGCAGAATTTTTGGTGAATGGGCTTTTGGAAAGTTGGCCGAAAATCCACTTCTTTATCGAAAAATTGTGTTCAGCGACGAAGCTCATTTTTGGCTCAATGGATACGTAAATAAGCAGAATTGTCGATTTTGGAGTGAAGATCAGTCAAAAGCATTGCAAAAGCTACCAATGCATCCAGAAAAAGTCACAGTTTGGTGTGGTTTGTGGGCTGGTGGCATCATTGGACCGTACTTTTTCAAAGATGCTGCGAATCGTAACGTAACTGAGAATGGTGAGCGCTACCGTGAGATGATATCCAACTTGTTTTGCCCAAAATGCAAGAGCTTGACTTGCATGACATGTGGTTGGTTATTGAGCGGCGAGTTCGGTGAACATTTTATTTCACGTTCGGAACCGGTCAATTGGCCGCCTATATCGTGCGATTTAACGCCTTTAGACTATTTTTTGTGGGGATATGTTGAAGCTCATGTCTATACAGACAAGCCCGCTTCAATTGACGCATTGGAAGATAACATTGAAGCATTTATTCGTGAGATACCGGCCGAAATGTTGGAAAAGAGTATGCCAAAATTGGACTAAGCGGATGGACCATTTGAGGGGCGCAGTCGCGGTCGACATTTGCATGAAATAATCTTCAAACATTAAATTATATTTATGTTCATGAATTTTTCTGAATTTTATGTGTTTTTTTTTTTGAAAAATTTTCTTATAGCTCTTTAAAAATCACCCATTACAATCACATTGTATTCTGGCCGACTAACACTGACGGGCGCTGTATAATCTCTTAATCCCCTCCATGAATAGCGTAACTGAGCCATTTGTTGCATCATAAATTTCCTTTCCCTACATAATCCAATCGATTAAGGAAGTTATTATAATGGCGTTACCATCACAATATATTCGCCTTAAACATGGTGTTGTAGAGTGTAGAGAGAGCGAGAGTGAGAGAGTGAGGGAAGAGAATAAATTGAATAAAAAACATAATGGAATAATAAAATAAAAGAAAGGATCAACATAAACAAAATTATCATCGACATTATCAATGACTGTAAAGAATCTAAAATAATACGGGGAAAAGAAAACAGTCGTGAACATACAAAGGAGATGAAGGAAACAATCTCACTCTCTCTCCCTCCCTCTTACTTTGCACATACATACGTAAGCATATACCACCTACGCATTCATAAACGTGCAGATTCATGGCAAAAGAAAGGAAAAAAAACGTTAAAAAAGTTTTTATTTTCTAAAGAAACTGAACAATACGTAGTAAACTGTTCTGTGATGGAGGTTAAAACAATACAACACTAATGGACCAGGAAAAAAATTTTACAAAAACAAAAACAGAAAATAAAATAAAAAATACAATAAAAACAACGAAATTAAAATAAAAAGGTTTACCAGTGGGCTAGGTAACAAAATTTGAACGTCAAACCCACGCTTGGAATTGTGTGCGTAAGAAAGCAAAAGAAAAGTCGAGCTATGCGTATAAGCAGGCTTTTAGGAATTTGTGTAAAGGCATGAGCATTGGGTCGGGGTTTTTTGTTGTTTAAAGCAATCATCATCAGTCTATAAGGGAGTTAAACTAATCAATAAAATGTCAAAAATAATCGTAAAAAAACAAAAAACATTTACTCTAATACAAATAAACATTAATGACAATAAAAATAGCACAATTTAAATGGTGGTCTTATAATTCATAAATTCTACGCCATCAATTCGAATCTTGTAGCCTCAGGTTGTTGTACGGTGCCAGCAAGCATAAATCCCCTGTCCAGTACTTGATACGCAACCAAGTGTTTCCTTTTGGGATCTATTAATGCTGCATAGAATCTACATATTGGCTGTGACGCCTATCTGGTTCAAGTGTTTTGCGAGCTTCTAGTGTGCGATCGAGAAACTGTTACCACACTCAGGCTACCACTGGATAGTAGTGTGGTGGTTGATTCACGCTGCACGGAATCCATATATTGGGCGTGAGGCGCCCCCTATCCTATCCAAGGTTTTTGAATCTCTAGTGTTCAATCAAAACACTGTTACCACACTTAGGCTACTACTGGATAGTGTGCTAATTGATTCGAAATTTTAAAAGTTTAGATTTTCTCAAGTCGGAAGTCCACTTTATCTTCTATTTTTTCGAGTTTATCCTTCCAAACTTCTCTTTTCACTCCACAGAAAAATTTGAGTTTTATGAGCGACGTGGTAGTAGGTAGTAGGTAAAGCCACGGTTCAAAGCCCAGCTCAGTCATCTAAAACAAAACCGAAAACCACTGAGAGTTGAATAAAATTACACTGAAAAAGTTTTTCAAAATTCTGTTGTTCGCAGTCGACTTTAAACTGTAGATCCAGCCACTGATGTATAATATTAATACGCACAACATAAGTGGTATGAGAAGCTAGGTCGTAATCCCAACTGAAGGGTTGTAATGACCAATTATGTACGTAGTATCCGTGAAAAACTGTTGCTGTACTCAGACTACTCTTGGATAATGTGGTGGTTGATTGGAACTTCTTGTCATTGTAATTACCCAACAAAAGTTTAGATTTTCTCAAACCAATTTAGCTTAAAAAAGTTGGGACCCCACACCATGTTCTTTTTGTTTGAGCTTGCCCTTCCAAATATCTCTTTTCACTCTATAAAAAAATTTTGGTTTTATCAGTGACATGGAAGACGTCCTCTGTACGATTTCATGTCCTTTTCAATGCCATGACTTCTCTTATAATCTAAAGTCCAGCACTCTGTAAAGTTGATATCTCCTGTCCCTTCTAGATGATGTTCAAGTTGAATTGAACTCATCTTTCGAAGGCAAAGTCTTACACTTGAAAAATACTTTTGAGCTGCCACATGGATTCCGATAATTTCACTTTGAAACCAAAATCCCCGTTTCTATTCCACTTTCTGTCCTGGATCCATTAGTATACTACAAAATGGTCACACTTTTAAAAGATTTCTTAGCCTCCAAAGGGCTGCATCCACTCATACTACTCAGATTTATTCAAAGCAGTTGCAGAATTAACGAGTTTACTGATGCCCTCACTGAACACTGCCAACCACTCAATTTATTATATCACGATGCCTCCAACTGAACCTACTTCAATTTACCAACACTGTCTTATTATATGTGAACTGCTATTTCCTTCACTTTAGCTGTAATCCCTTTTTTCAGTTTACAAACAACAATAATATGCAGACAAGCAAACAAACTATGATGTGAAGACATCAAATCTTCGCAGATATTGTCAATATGAACTGACAAAAAAGGGATGCGAAAGAACTGAGAAGACCTTCAGAAAATTAGTGCTCATGCCACCACCACCACCTGCCTTTACTTTGACACACGAAATTTGTTTGACACACAAAAGAGAGAGCGGGAGAGAGAGCGGGGGAGAGAGAGAGTGAAAAAGGATAAAAATATTTGTATAACCTAAATAAAAAGGATATTTTTCTTAATGCGAATTGTAATAAAAACAAATTATCTATGTTTTGTTTGTAACAAAAGGTTCACAGCCAATGTGTAGCCTCTATTGGCATATTAAGTGCGGATAAATGGATTCCAAGGATATTAAAGTCCTTCTTGTGCACGGAAATTGGCTAAGAAAACAGATACAATATTTGCAAATCAAATAAAACAAATGTCAGAGAGAAATAAAAATAATATCGTATGAATGTTTTTACTGTAATCCCACGTAAGCGCTGACAGACTACAATGGTTTCATAATGTTTTCTTGTGCCCTGAAATCCTATACCATGATGGACGAAGGAAAATATGTCTTCAATTAAAGGCTTAGCAAAATGATTTAATGGAATAGGCGTGTTCGATTGTTCTAGTTATTGTAGCCAATGTAGTTTAATGGATAGAGCCCAGTCTTCCTAGATAAGAGATCCTAGATCCCACTTCCATTCTGATAAAAAAAGTGAAAGAAAAATTTTTTTTTAGATGTTCCGTTTTCAGCAAAAGATTTGGCATAAAAAATTTGCTGACACTGTCGATGGTAGTCGTCTTAGATCCTGACAGTAAAGACCCACATTATTGATAGTGTAACAAGCTAGGCTAGCTAGGTTGTAATCTTGACTAAAGGGTTGTAAAGGCAAATAGTACATGTATGCAATTGACATAGGAACATAAGGGCGGTTCCAAACATAGCCAACCTAACCAAGAAATTTCAACGATATTTAATCACTTTGATACCCTGTCGAGAACTTAAGTTAAACTTACTTAATTGGTCCTTTAGTCAGGATCACAACCTAGCTTCTCACACCGCTTCTGTTGTGTGTGTTAATTTTATGCATGAGTGGCGGGACCTAAAGCTTAAAATCCACTCTGAATGACAGATTTTTGAGAAACTTTTCATGTCAATTTTATATTCTCTTGAGAGTTTTCACATGGCTTTGGAAAAAACGGCACTTATGCCTACTAGACTGCGATGACTTACTGCTTATCAGTTAGTGTGACTCCATGCTGTTTATACTACGTTCAGATATGCAATTTTATTGAGTCAATATTCGGTTAATTGAGTACAATATTTTAAATGTTCAGGCATAATAATTTACGCAGTTCAGCTGTTTATTCAATATTTATTTGACAGCTGGTAAACACAACAGCTGGTTGTTTCAACAACATTTCTTTTTTCTTTTTCTTTTTGTTTTGTTTGCCGTCGTTGACATTTGAGTTGTCAAATATCAACAGAAAGTGTTCGGTTAATTGTAATATGCTCACTAAACACTCTTATGACAGTGCTGCATTTTAAGTTTTACTCAATATTATAACAATTTGCGTATTTATTGCGCAATAATTGAGTGCGATTTACGCAATAAAAGTGCATATCTGAATACCGTATTATGAGAGTGTCAAATAAATAATTTGTTTTGGTGAATTCAAAGGAACTTTAAACGATTCTAACTCTCAATAATTAAACACAGACTGCATATATACAAGCAAAGATACCTTCATTCATAATCATTTAATAATCACTTGTGGAAATTTTCCATTTATTAACACCTCATTATGACTTAAACGTGTTTGCCTTCTGGCTTATGAGATTTGAATTCAAAGTATATTTCGTTTCAATTCAAGCGAAATGAGCTCTTATGGGATTAAAGTGTTTTCCACATTTCATGGAATAATAAAAACGAAAACCACAAAAATAAACTCGTATTATTTTCTGTATAATTTCACTGCATTCACCTTAAACTCCCTTTGGGGGGAACTTAAACGTATCACTACTGCTGTTGAGAGTGTAAATTTCTGTGAAAATTATTTGACACTTATTCTACAGCAACAACAATTGCAATAAAGTAAAGGAAATATATTTTCTAAATGCCAATAAGAAAATGGTTAACGTCAGGCAAGAAATAAATTTACAGCACATTGGAACTGCTTAGGTTTCCAAACAATGATTAACGTGCAGACAAAACCATAAATTAGCTTCAACTGGTATACGTTCGTAAATTATTCACATAAGTTTACAACGGGTGCTGAAAGGAAATATTTTTTCTTTGAATTCAGAGGGCTTAAGGGAAGTCTTAACATTATGCAATCGCAGTTTTTTTCAATCACATTTTTCCAATGACAAAAGAGGCTTCAGCTCCATAAAAAGAAGGCCACCAAGTGTATTTCAATGATGTCCGTATGTATGCAAACGTGATGGAAAGAGGCAACTAAAGCGTTCATCACGTGGCGTATAACTAAGCAACCCACAGATATATAGTTAGGCTGTGACTAATGATCAGTTCTCTCTACCAGGAGCAGCAGAGTTACCCATCGTACTCTTTCAAATGGCCTGAAATTACTCAGTGACAGGAATACCCTTAGGATACAGGAATACCCTTTAAAGAGTTACAAAATGGATTGTGACGCCCTCTATGTCACAAAACGGTTTGAGCCCACAGGAGCGATTGGCTTCCTGGTCCTATTCCAAATCAAACGTGAGCAATTTAAAGAAATTGAAGCACCTTGTAAAGCAACAGCTCTACATCTGACGCAGGACATTCTTCTATAAATTCTTAAATACCAACTGTACCTTAAACTCCAAAGTCCAACCAGGGAGTTCTGGTCTGGTCTGGTCTGATTAAAAATCCCCAATAAAGGCCCTGACACGAAAATGCTAAGAGTCTGGTAATTGAAGTCTTTTTCAAAGGGAGGCAGTGGCCAAAATGATACCAACACTATACCTGTTGGGTGATGGTGTTTTCCCTTAAAATCTTTTTATTTAATCGTATACCCAAGCTAAGCTCAAGTCCCGAGTTTGTTAATAAATTCCGGGAATTTCTTAGACTAATTTGGGATCAATCAACCGAACTCTTGTATAGGTTCGAAAAGATAAGTATTTGAATGGATACTACATTGCTGATGTACTTGCCTTGTGCCTTGGTTGGAATAGAACTCACAATCGCCCTCCAGATCCGATTCCGATTCACTTTAACTCGATATTCTCTGGTGGTTTTACAGGCAGCCTTAACTTCATAAGCAGCATGAAATTGTACACAATACGGCTAGGCTCTAGCACTTTAAACAATCCCAAACTTCCTTAAATAACTTGGCGATCCATTACGATATTATGGACAGACAACCAGGCCATTGGGCCTTCTCATATAAATACAGTCTCGTGTTGCAAGCAAGAAAGGCAGAGGAACTCTTTGCTGATTGTATAGAAATTTTTCACATATGAATGTATACATATACAAACACATTTAAACATATAATACACATACATACATACAGTGTTTTCATTTATTTAAACAAATACGGACATTTATTCTAATTTCTTATTCCAACAATATTATGCAGACTGTCAGTCAGTCAAGTAATCAAATTTAAAAAAAAGAAAAGAAAGAAGTAGATAGGGAAGCATAAAACAAAACTATGTTGGGTTATATAAAAAGTATAAGCGGATTTTTTTTACCACAAAACAGTGTTGTGGAAGGTTTGTCGAACGAATATAGGATGTCTCTTCGGCTTACGGTTTTCGTTATGGCAGTTCTGAAGGAAGTTCTGACTTGAGCGAATACCAGAATACGTGTAAGTCTTCTCCTAATGTTGTTGTTGCTATTGTAGATGTTCTAAACTGTTTCAAACCTATGCACATACATATAATGTGCTGACTTGATTCTAGCGAATACTGAAAGCCTGAGCCTTCGAACAGCAACAATAGCATACTCGTATATACATACATAATTGACCCTTCAGTCAGGATTACGGCCTAGCTTCTCACACCACTCGTGTTGTGTTTTAAGTTTAAAGTCGACTCCGAACGACAGATTTTTGAGAAACTTTTCATTGGCAATTTTATTTTGCGCTCAGAATTTTTGCCAGATATCTGTTGAGAGGAAGTCGCCGAAGAAATATTTTTTTTCATATTTCGTTTTGATATCTGACCTGGGGTTCGAAAGGTGGCCTTGCGTCTAATAAGCCAACACACTACCTACTAGACTACGGCGACACTCATCAGTATATTTTGCTCATGTCATGTTATGGAAATTGTCTGGAGGCAACCAATTTGTCACATCCAACATGAAAGCCAAAATCAAGTTTCTGAACTTGTAAACAAGAGCGTTGTTGTTTAAGTTGTCTGGCGGCCTCTCGGACATAAAAGTGTTCTGAAGAATCAATTCGTTCAGTACTACATGAAAGCCAACTCGAAGATTCTGTGGCTGCAAACAAGAGTGTCCGACAAGGTTGCAAATCATTGCCTCTATTCGTCGTTTTCATCATGACATGTTCCACTATTTTCCAGCTCGGGTGCAAGCGCTCTCTGTTTAAAGCTCTTCAGTTTGTCTCGTGCTATGAAGGAATAAGTGGTGTGAGAACCTAGGTTGTAATCCTGACTGATTACAACGTATTATACTCCGGGGACATTAAGGACTTCTAGTCGATGTGTATTGCTTTTAATTTTTCTTGACATTTCATCGGCTTCGATTGGTTTGTTTAATTCTCGGTTCAAAAAGAATCCTCCAGGTATTCAGTGGCCTATGAGCACATTTCGTGTAGATTCCAGTGTATTGCAGCATTGGTTTGATTGTTGCCACAGATTACATACATAATCAGTCATTACAGCACTTTAGCTAGGCTGACGACCTAGGTTATCACAACACTTATGTTGTGTGCGTAAATTTTATACAGGAGTAGCGAAACCTGCAGTTTAAAGTCGACTGCGAACGACATATTTTGGGAAACTTTTCATGGCGATTTTAATGGAGTTTTTAGCAGAAATCTGTTGAGAGGAAGTCGCGGGGAGAAATATTTCTTTATATTTAGTTTCGTTGGAGATGTCTGACCCGGTGTTTGAATCGAGGTCTCATGTCTAATAATAAGCCAACACGCAAACTACCAGACTACGGCGACTACAGGTTAGTATTTCGAAAACAAAGGTTACTGAATACTTGCGTGGTCTAAAGAGGCGAACCGATTTTATGTAAGAGTTGAGTAAGTCTATCAGAGTTCACTTCGTGATAGTGGTTAGGCCGATAGGCTTTGAGGAAGTGAGCCTAGTTCGATGATATATTCTCAGTACGAAAATTTAAAATAAAAACCAAAATCGAAGCATCTGGCTTTTTATATTCCTAATATTAAAAGGATACACACATGTAAAGAATGTAACAAAAAAAAAAAGGATTATTAGTTTGTTCCCATGTATGTGTGTGTTGCAAAGGTATTAAATATCACAAGATTAACACGTTTTCCTTTTTTTTCTGAATGAAAATTTAAATTCAATTTTTCATACGAAAGCCGCCGTCCACGCAACACACTTGCTGCCTTTATACACCTAAACTCACAGGACTCATGCTATTCACCATGCATGCTCAAGTTTTCGTTCCTTGCATAGTTTTTATTTAAATTTTGTTCTTCTTCTATACCTCTTTTTTCTTGTTCTTGTTGTAAAAAATTTAATAAACTTTCTTCGACTGATTCTTCAGTTTAAAAAAGTTATGAAAAAAATGAAAAGAAGACAATGAAATTTAAATTGAAAGTGAAATTTCTTTTACAAATTTTTAGGGAAACTTTTTAATTTTTCTTAGATTTTCTTTTGTCGCCTACATTCGTTAACTTTCCAACTTTCCTAAGCAAAGACAAAAGCAACCAAAAACCATGAAACAAAAGAAAAACAAAGAATTTGTTTAGCCAGGCAGGCAGAGAGGCAAGCAAACTATGAAAAATTTCCATAAACTGTGCATATTGAGTGATTTAAATTCATTAAACAGACAGACGGACGGACAGACAGACTGACTAGATAAAGAAGTTAAAACAGACAGAGTTGTTCGTTAAGTAAACAAATTGTTGTAGAAGAAGAGAAAAATTAAAGAAAAGAAAGAAAGAAAATAAAAATTGTTATAATGATTGAATGAAAAATTTATTTATGCACGACCATTCGTTCATGGTCCTTCAGTAACACGTGCAGACATTTGCCTACACAGCAGTAGCTGTGACGTGACAAGTGAAAGTTTTTCTTTTTTTTCTATTTTTCTACAGTTACAATAGGGAGCAGGGAAGATATTAAAGTATTAAAGGAGAGAATTAACGGTATAATTTTGCCTTAACATGTAAGAAAAAATAAGAAAAAAATTAAAATTTTAAGAAAGTTTTTTAACCTCAATTTGCAGTTTAAACTTCTGAATTTCTTGAAGATTATCGTGAACATATATTTCTTGGAAGGTATTCAACATGAACTGAATACCACACTGGGTGCATTGTATTGAACTAAATCCAGCAGGCATCTTAATGATCCATAACATCGAATGGCATTCAACACTTTACTCAGGATTCCTGGAAAGAAAGGAATCAAACGAAGTTGTCTAGACGTAAGGGTTTCCTGGAAAACCAACACTTCATGTAAGACATCGTGTCGAGCCAACGCGGCTATTCTGTGATTATAAAAAAAGAGTGGCAGATATGGTTGCATGTTATCGCCCTAATTTTTTAACACTATAGTGCACAGCATTATGGCTAAAGTGAATCACTTTTGTAATGGCATTCGCTGGAGTTGTCTTGCAGATTTTCTAAAGCATAATCTCATGAAGCCACCTTGGTCTAGTAGGTAATGTGTTGGCTTATTAGACTTGAGGCTAAGGTTCAAACCTCAGGTCAGGCATCAAAACGAAAGTATGAAAAACATATTTCTTCGCCGACTGTCTCTCAGCAGTATTCTCTCAAAAACTCTTTACCCTCATGAAAATGTATAAAATTAACACACACAGCATCAGTGGTGTGAGAAGCTAGGTCGTAATCCTAACTAAAGGATTGTCATGACCAATTATGTATGTAATCTCATATGTATGCGGGTCTAATAGCCCATGACGAGCGCCGAAAAATCCCCTTAATATAAAAACAATGAGCATACTTTCCGAAGACACTCAACCACTTGGCTTGTGCTATGAACACCTCGAAGACGAAGAGGCTTTCGTATATCTCGGCACATATATTTCAAAGAGTTGGCCTCATGGCACAGAAAAAGGGAATTGAAAAGAGAAATTCGTTTGCTTTACAGAATAATAGGAGGAGGCTTCCTTCTTCAAAACATTCGTTTGTTTGACACCAATAAATGAGAATCTGCTTCCTTTGTTTAAATTCAGTGGCTTAATTTCTAACAGTCTGCTGCAAACAGCAGTTCTGTCCACAGCAGGCAGCAGCTCTACATTTTCTATTTCACTACATGCTTTGCCATCATCCCCTCATTTTAATGATATCATCTTACCAAATTCGGTCTTCGCAACGTGCCTTATTTTCTTGTTTGTGCCTGTAGCGCATTGCTCTATTTCCGGACCAACGTATGTAATTGGAATCAAGGTGCAGAAAGATGACTGTTGGACCAAATCCTGATTTTCTCTCTCTCCCTACATGTCTCGATCCAATAAAATTGAATCAATCAATTGAGTCATACTGATTCCATATGCAATTTAAATGTATTTTAGATTGTGTTTCAATATCAGTTGTTCTTGGACTAATAAATGGTGGCATCTAAACTTACTTACTTAATTGGTCATTACAACCCTTTAGCCAGGATTATACAGTAATCCTTCGATTTACGTCGCCTCGATTAACGTTGTTTCGATTTACGTCGTCAAATATTTTGTTCCCTTTAAATTCAATTTGCGTCGTCATTCGATTTACGTCGCCTTTTTTTGGAACCAACTGCGGCTTAAATCGAGGGATTACTGTGACTTTTTTAAGTTCCTTGTTATGAAATTCGATTTACGTCGTTTCGATTTACGTCGCCTTTTTTGGAACCAGCTGCGACGTAATTCGAGGGATTACTGTAATTTATCAGCTCACACTACCCATGTTTATTTATGGAGGGGCGGTACCTAAAATTTTACATCAACTCCGTGCGACAAATTTAAAAAAGTTTTCATGGCGAATTTGTTAGAAGGCTACTGAGAGCAAGGCGCCATAAGAAATACAGGACTTATTTCAAAATTTAAATTTTGTTCGAGATTTCAAATTTTTCTAATTTTTAAACCACAGGCTCTTAGCTAATAAGCCTACCTACTAGACTACAGTGACTTGGATAATCTTGTGGCCTGACAAAGATCCCTCGCTAAGTAATCTTCCGTCTTACGCTGCATTTAGTATTCCTAGATTGGAAGGCTAAGATATATTCCAATAGATTCTGCTCTCTTAGTTCATTTGCCTTTACATTCCTTTATGAACTAAATTTTAAACTGTTCAGCCATCTAATTAACAGAAGAACGCCAGCCGAGTGCAATTCTCATTGTCAGGAACAAGTATTTGAAGACATCAATGGCTGTATAGATATGAACTAAGTTTGTTAAAACGACTGCCTATCATTGCCTTCTTTATTGCAAAGATTTCTGCTTGATAAACAAGACAAAAACCGGAAGGTGACCGTTAATGATGGCAGGTTTTTAAACTCTATTAATTCTATGAGGGTTGTCTTCCATTGTTCAAGACAACAGATTATATTCCAGCGAAATAAAGGAGTGCTTAGTATAGAGAACTTTCGCTTGTGATAGATTGAGAAAATATTTCTTCGCCGACTGCCTCTTAGCGGATTACTGGCAAAAACTCTGAGAGTAAAATGAAATTGCCATGAAAAAGTTTCTCAAAAAATCTGCCCTTGGGAGTCGACTTTAAAACTGTAGGTTCTGCCACACACACAATACAAGTGGTTTGGGAAGCTATTTCGTGATCCTGACTGAAGGGTTGTAAGGACCAATTATGTTATGTATGTTATGTATCCTTATGTGAAATGTTCTTCCTGTAAAGTTACTTACAATACCTACCGATTTAAGGTTAACATCCATTAATACCGCGCTTTATTTCCTGTCGCTCGTAACCTATTTTCCTAGATCCAATACAAGACCCTGCATAAGTATGCTATCTCCTGCTATGCTTCATCAAAGATTATTTCCTTTAAGGCTTTCTGCCTATAAACTTCTCTACATATTCAATCAAAGCAATTTGCCTTCAAGTAAGTAAATTCACACACACTCAAAGCAGGAAATTATAGAAAAATAAACAAACAGAAGGCATTCGTGTTAAATATTTCGAATTTGAAAAAAGAAGAAGCCGTGTGTTTACAGTGTGTTCCATAACTAATAAAGTGTGTTAAAAGGCAAACAATTTAAACACTTAAAAGCCATGGCATATTTCCTATGCTTTAAAAAAAAATTCTGTTTTTTTTTTTTGCTGTAAAACAAACAATATTTGTTGATGGCTCTTGTTGCCTTTTTTGTAAAAATTTCTGTAGAAACCCTGTGTGTAACTCAAGCATAAAAACTTAAAATGCGTATAAAAAAGAGAGCAAAATATGTATGTTGGTATATGTGTGTGTTTGAATGTAATTTATTTACATTTTTCCCTTTTTAATACCCGCTGCTCTCTGATGACATCTGATAGAGTGGAGTCTGCTTTGAAATTCCATTTCCATCCACCCACACACAGAAAGTTCTACTGAATGAATATGCCCAACAAATGAACACAGTTTATGGACAAGCGAATGGAATATTCGAGCCCTGAAAAGCAGGCAGTTTTTTTGGAAAAAAATGACTTGAATGCCAAAAAAATTTTAAAAGCGTGAAAACAAAAGATCCACAGCATATTTGTTATTCAATAGGAAATTAAAGGGGAAAGATACTTACCAAAGAAATCAAATGGCAAACGTATCTAACAGACTTCGTAGTCTAGTAGGTAGTGTGTTGGACTACTAGACGTGAAGCCATGGTTCAAACCTCTAGAAAACGGAATATGAAAATATATATCTTCGACGACTGCCTCTCAGCAGCTTCAAACTGTAAGTCCCGCCACTAATTGAAAAAATAAAACACATAACATAAGTGGTGTGAGAAGCTAGGTTATAATCCTGACTAAAGGGTTGTAATGACCAGGACTCTAACTTGCTATCAGCAGCCTTCTGGGAAAAACTCCGCAAGTAAAATAAAATTGCCATGAAAGGTTTCTCAAAAATCTGTCGTTCGGAGTCAACTTGAAACTGTGGATCACGCCACTGGTTTAAAAAAATAACACACACAGCATAAGTAGTGTCAGAAGCTAGGTTGCAATCCTGACTGGAGGTTGGCTGCCACACGTCTAGGCTCAGCTAGTCAATAAATAGAAGAGGCTACAGATTCTAAGTAGATTTAAAGCAAATCTCCTGTCCTCTGGACCAGATTTTTTATGACTTTATTCTCCCATCTTTCTTTTACGAATACATAACGCCTGTATGTTTTCTGCTCGACAGAGAGATGCTAAAATTGCCATCTTTTAGAATAGCCACGGTACTTCAATTTCCTTTCCTCTGGGTCAGATTTATTTCACTTTATTCTCCCTCCCATCTTTCTTTTGCGAATACATAAAGCCTGTATGTGTTTCCGGCTTTACAGCGACATGCAAATCACGTGTCTGAGTTTGTTTAAATTGCCATTAAGAGCCGCAATACTACCATGTCTTTAAGCATTATGGGAATAACCCTTCAATGTGAAGCTATATCCTCCAAAGATACCCGATATTCTGTGATAATTTTCCATGTACAGTATACGTGTTCACATATTCCATCCAAATATATTTTCACAATTTATGCTCTCGTTTATGACTTTTGTATTTTACCGGCAGCAATGGTTGTCGATGTAATCTGGTAGGTAGTGTGTTGGCTTATTGGACAAGAGAACGTGTTTCAAACCCCAGTTCAGAGTGGCTCATACGGCAATGAAAAGTTTCTCAAACAATTTAGCGTTCGGAGTTAACCATTCCTACATAAAATTGACGCACTCAGCAGGGTTGCTGTGCGGAGCTAGGTTGTTATCCTGACTACATTTTGGGTTCGATACAACCACCAAGGTTAGGTTAGGTTAGGTTAGAGGACGTGTACTTGTCAATTAAGACAAATACAGTACAAATATTGTACAACGTCCTAGTTTCGCACACCACTTATGTTGTGTGTGTTAATTTTATATATGAGCGGTGGAACCTACAGTTTAAAGTCGACTCCGAACGACAAATTTTTGAGAAACTTTTTCATGGCAATTTTACTTTTACTCTCAGAGTTTTTGGCAGAAATCTGCTGAGAGAAAATCGCCGAAGAAATACTTTTTTTGTATTTTGTCTTGATGTCTGGCCTGGGGCTCGAACCCTGGCTTTTACGTCTAATAAGCCAACACACTACCTACTAGACTACGGCGACTTCATACAACCACCAATCTATGGTTATTTTTTGATGGCCTGTTGCATGGCTCAGATCTCCTCTGAATGTAGTGTCGATTGTCTCAAACCCAAGTGGTTTGAGAAAAGTTTTTGTAACGACCAATTAAGTAAGCAGAACAATGGGTTCTTTTACGGCTCTGAATTGTGTATTTAAACTGCAGTTTAGTTTGTAAGAGATTTGGCTTTAATGGGTAGCGATTTATGAGGCAGACAATAAAAGGATTATGAATCCTCTCGTTTTTTAGTGACTCTATGGCTGCCTAATGCCCTAAAGATGACATTTAGATATCATTGGACTTAATTTAATTTAAAATTCAAAATTTGCAAGATTTTTTTAAACATTTTCATCTCCTACTATCCTATCCTTGGCTTATTTAATTTAATATTCCATCCATTAACACAAAACAGCCTTCATGTTTATTTTCCGCTGCATAGTTGCACAAATCTCTTCATATTATTTGATGTTTTTGCTTTTTTTCTGATAAAATATTTAAAAAAAAGAATCCCAAAAAATAACAGTCAAACATTACATTACAAGCCTAAAGTCAAATACAACAATTTCCTCCTCTTCTTCATTTTTTTTTTTTTTTTGGTCAAGGCAAATGCATTACAACTCATGTAGGAAAATCTCATGAATTTTGTATGCCTTACTATAAGGTAAAGGAGGAGACCTTCTTCACAGTACGGCAGCATGGCCAGTCAAAATTTGGAAACAAAAATATTTTTAAAGGCCCTTTAGTGTTAGCGGTAGTGGGATTGTTGTTCAACACAAAGTTTAACAAATTTTTTGAATGTTCAAAAACAGCGCCATAAAATTGAAATGTTTGTAATAAAAAACTATTGCTTGCAACTAAAAATAATAACAACAACAACAACAATAATAGTAGTTAAGAGAATGGAATATTAGTACATATGGTCTATGCATGCAATAATGGCTAAAGGACTACTGCCAAATGCAACACACACTTATGCAATGAACAAAATTAACTTCGACTTCAACAAACAAATGAAAGAGCAGTAGCAGCAGTACCAGCAGTTTAGCAATGAGTGTAAAACAAGGCAAGAATTTTACACTACACTGGGTATTTGATATTCACTAAAGAACAAGTCGATTTCATTTAACACATGTACATGAACTTTTATACACACACATCCTCACTAGCATGCAAACATCCGCATGGTTACATTGATCATTGTATTCTAACAGTTATTTCCTACAAGGTCTGTGTACCATATTTCTCTCTCTCGCTCTCTGTCTCTCTCTCTCTCTCTGGAGACATATTTTAAACACTAATACATGAGTGATATCATATATAAGAATTCTCAAACCCACACATGTACTATAAAGGTAACAGTTTTGTTCGAACAATATTGTTGGCACTAAGAGGTTAGTAGACTTTCTAATTTTCAAAAAAATTGATTTTTTTTAACGGTTTTAATTACCTAAGAGCCATAGAATTAACCTCGTAATACTCAATCTTTCACTAAAACGTTACGAAAAGAATGAAAAGAAAAACGCAAAATAGTACAACGGCTGCATATGTGTGCAATTTAAATGCATTTTTCTCGAAATCACAATTTTCTTCATGTGGCAAACATAATTCTGCAAAAATTACTTATTGAAGCCGCCGTAGTCTAGTAGGTAGTGTGTTGGCTTATTAGACGTGAGACCACGGTTCAAACCCCAGGTCAAACATCAAAACAAAATAAAAAAAGTATTTCTTCGGCGACTTCCGCTCAGCAGATTTCTGGCAAAAACTCTTAGAGTAAATAAAATTGCCATGAAAATGTTTCTCAAAAATCTATTGTTCGGAATCGACTTTCAACTGTTGGTCCCGCCACTCATATATAAAATTAACTCATACAACATAAGTAGTGTGAGAAGCTAGGCTGTAATCCTGACTGAAGGGTTGTAATGGCCAATTATGTATGTACTTGACAGATTTCGCTGAAATTTTGGGGAAAATTTTCCTAAGACGAGTAGCCTTAGTCCCACATGGGGAGATTTTCAAAATGCCTCTAATCAGACTCGTACGAAATACCTCAGCTAGCTGTGTAATGAAGCTGACAAGGGCTAATGATAAGACGCATACATACATACATAATTGCTCATTACAACCCTTTAGACAGAATTACGACCTAGCTTCTCACGCCACTAATGCTGTGTCTGTTAATTTTATACATGAGTGTCGGAACCTACAGTTTTAACTCGACTCCTAACGACAGGTTTTTTGAGAAACATTTTCATGGGAATTTTTATTTTGCTTTCAGAGTTTTTGCCCGAAATCTATGAAGAAGAAGTCACCGAAGAAATACTTTTTGTATTTTGTTTTTTATGTCTGGCCTGGGGCTGGAACCCTAGTTTTACGTCTAATAAGCCAACACACTACCTACTAGACTACGGCGACTTCACCACTTATATTGTGTGTGTTAATTTTAGACATGAGTGGCGGAAGCTACAGTCGACTCCGAACAAAAGGCTTTTTTGAGAACTTTTTCATGACAATTTTGCCAGAAATCCACGGAGAGGCTTGAACCAAGGCCTCTTGTCTAATAAGTCAACACACTCCCTACTAGACTGCGGCGACTTCAATAAGACGCATACTGGGTGATAATAAGCCGCACAAGGAAAAGCAGGTGATGATGAATGATGTAAAAGCTATGTGAGCCTATTTTGTGAGCAGAATAATAAGAAATCCTTAAGTTGACTGAAGAGGACGGAATTACAAGCTTCTGCTGCACAACAGAAATACATTACGCTTCCAACAATGCCCTAAGGAAGAAGAAGAAGAAGAAGACAAAATTGGATGAGTGATGTGATCGTAGGGACATATAAATTCTATAGACAAGCAGCTTGAGAGGGCAATATTTTTCTACCCAACTGCAGAAGGGCATTCAAGTTGTCAAGAGCATTTTATGCTTTCGCAAAGCAAAGGCAATGATTAACATATTGCTGTCCATTACAAAAATGGTAAGAAAGACGATTATATAGGTAAGACTATGTCGTCACCATAGTCTAGTGGGTAGTATGTTGGCTTATTAGACGTGAGGCCTCGGTTCAAAGCCCAGGTCAGACATTTCCAAAGAAACGAAATAAGACAAAATATTTCTTCAGTGAATTCTTCTCAGCTGATTTCCGGTAAAAACTCTCAGGGGAAAATAAAATTGGCATGAAAGGTTTCTCAAAAATTTGTCTGCCGGAGTCGACTTTAAACTGTAGGTTCCGCCACTCGTGTCTTAAATTAACGCAGACAACATAATTGGTGTGAGAAACTAGGTCGTAATCCTAACTGAAGTGTTGTAATGACCAATTATGTATGTATGTATGTAGCACGAAACGCAGAAGGTCCTTTCATCACAGTAGCTGATTCGGATAGTCAGGAAAAATTTCTCGAACGGAATCCTGTATTAAAAATTCGATTGCGGTGGTGAAACATGCGTCAGAACGAGTTGTAAGAGTAACCTGAATCACATGCAAACTATTATAATGGTCTGGTAAACACTTAGGGGCTATTTAGGGTATTAAAGTGGCCAGTAAACAAAAAAATTGTTCACTAGCAAAGCATCACAATAACCATCCAGAAATCTGCCACAACCTTCGTATGAAAGATCAATGCTTGATTCATGCACCGTATGGTTAAAAGAATTCAAAAGAATTCCTCTGTAGTATTGATAACAAATTTAAGTCCTTAAAAAGTGAAAAAAGTTGAATTGCTAAAGGCAAGTCTCATATTTATCGTTTCCATTTACATTTCAAAATCTCCTTCAAACAATACTTCAGCCAACTATTGAAACACTTCATGGAATCTCATTTACTATGGGCATCTGCACACACGTCTTTGCTTTTCCTGCAGATATTCTCGTATTTGAACTTCATTTCAATGGCACTTTAAAGACAGGAAGAATCCAAGCTCACTTATTACGTACGCACTATGTACGTACGTACGCTGGAACATATGAAATTTGATTTAAAAATTTTGAAATGAAATCAGAAAGATGAATGCAGCTGAAGTGGCAACAAACATTTGAATCGTTTTTCTTTTAAACTCATCATCATAAAACATACAAAATGTCTTTGGTGAATTACGAGAGTATTTCTTTTCAACATTTCATTTCAAATCATTCTTTGGAAATTCCTTTTCTTCGTACATTTTCTTCGTATCGTTTTAGGCTTTTGTGGCAGCCATTTGAAACTCTGCAATTGCAAAAGAATAGAATTCTCTGAATTCTTTGAATTTGTTTCGTTTTGTTTCTATTTTTCTTAAGAATCTTTAGGTAGTTTAGCGAAAATATAATGGGGATACCATATTACTTCCTAATGTAGGAGCTCTTTTCATTTCATATTGCAGGTAAATAGGTATTTAGGGAATATTTTTATTGTTGCCTTTGCTGCAGAATTCTTGGAAATTACAAACGAAGCTCAATACATGCAAGTAAATGAAAGAAACTTTAAATCAAGCAATAATGATGTGGGATTTTATTTACTGCTACCTGCTCTATTTATACTTCAATTGTTTTGCGTTTGGCAACTTCTAGAACTTAGTGTGTGTTCTACGCCAAAACGCTCGACTACGGCAACCAATGCAAAGCAATTTAAATGATTGTAAGGTAAAGGAAAAGAACTTTAAATCAAACAATAATGATGTGGAATTAAATTTACTGCCACTTGCTCTGTTTATACTTCAATTGTTTGTACTTGGCAACTGCTAGAACTTACTCTAAGGTTGATAAACCCAATGTATTTGAATACTACACCAAAACGCTCGACTACAGCAGCCAATTCAGAGCAATTTAAATCGCCTTAGTCAAGCAGATAGTGTGTTGCCTTACTAGACTAAAGAACTCGAGAGACTTGAGAGTCCAAGTCCCATCAGTAGTCTTCTGACAAAAACTCTGAAAGTAAAATAAAATTTGCCATGAAAAGTTATCAAATCTGTCGCTCAGAACCAACGTTAAACTGACGGTCCCGCCACTCATGCATAAAATTAAAACACTCGACATGGTTGATATGAGAAGCTAGGTTGTAGTCCTGACTAAATTACGTAAGTGAAAAAAGTGTTTGATTTAACTTTACTCATTTGATACAAACGTTTGCACAAACATATGTTTGTATAGAGAATAAAAGCATCAAATTTGTAATCATTTAAGCGATTTTATCAGTTTATGGCACTTGTTTATGGGATGTTTGATTTAACTTTACTCATTTGATACAAAAGTTTGCACAAACATATGTTTGTATAGAGAAAAAAAGCATCAAATTTGTAATCATTTAAGCGATTTTATCAGTTTATGGCACTTGTTTATGGGGCATTTGATTTAACTTTACTCATTTGATACAAACGTTTGCGCAAACATATGTTTGTATGGAAAAAAAGCATCAAATTTCCAATTCTTTTAGCGATTTTATCAATTTATGGCACTTGTTTATGGGGCATTTGATTTAACTTTACTCCTTTGATACAAGCGTTTGCGCAAACATATGTTTGTATAGAGGAAAAAAGCATCAAATTTGTAATCATTTTAGCGATTTTATCAATTTATGACACTCGTTTATGGGGTGTTTGATTTAACTTTACTCATTTGATACAAATGTTTGCGCAAACAATTTCTTTTTATAGGGGAAAAGCATCAAATTTGTAATCCTTTCAGCGATTTTCTCAATTTATGACACTTGTTTATGATTTTCTGGAACACTACAAGCTTTTTGATCAAATGCACTTAACAAATCGAAGTTTATTTCCAAATTTCTTTTAAGGCTTGAGGCCTCCCCCAAATAAACTACAATTTTAAGTTTTTTCTTTTTCATGCTAAATAAATGTTTGTTTGTATGTATTTTTCTTCTCTTTTTTTTGCAGGGGAACATCTGGCATCGATATTGATTTAAGACGTGTCGATATCGATCAATGTCCACAGCGTCATATACCAGGCTCAACCAAACCGTTGAACATATTTGCGGGCACTGACAAATGCAAACAACGCACAACAATGGTAGGAAGAAATAAAATACTCGCATACATATACACACACACACATATATACACTGTAAATAAGCCTTAAAAGGCATATAAACAATTACAAGAGAAATATTTGTCATTCTTGCAATATGGGCCACCCAAAAAAAAAAAAATTCAAGGCAAATATTTTGGGTTACACACACACTTACATACATAAAATTCTTCTTGATAGAAAGAAAAAAACAGCATCCTTTTAACATCTTTTTTTATCATTCTATGACGTTTTCTCTTTCTTTTCACTTCATTTCCTTTTTCTATTTTCTTATGGGTTTTTAAAACCCAAAAAATGCCTTCTCTTCTTACCATTGGCATGCCTCCAATACAATTATTTGAATGCCTTTTGGAATGAACGAACGAATGGTTGTGTTGCTTGCTTGGTTGCATAAATACCGTCCGCCATTTAGTGTGAAGCCATACAAGGTTTGGGTTTTCGTCGTGGCTCATACAAGTGTGTCTGTCGCAAAGGTTATTATTTTCCGGATACAATGAGCCAACATAAATACTTCAATGGCAGCCTTTTGGAGGAGGAGTATGAGAAGCTAATGCTGGTACGTATGGAATTTTTGTGTGTGCCAAAGACTAGAATTTCAGTATCTTTTCAGTTAATTTTTTTTTTTTTTTTTTTTTTTTGAAATTGTTGACAACATCTAGTTCAGCTCCTTAAGGCCATTTGTTGTTGTGTTTTAAAAATTAAAATTTTTTTTTCTTTTTTTGTTGTTTTTTTTTTTTTTGAAGTGCCATTTTAAGTGATTTTCATATTCATTTTTTGTTACATTTTTTTTTTATTTTTTATTTAAAATGCCCCTCATAAAACTCGTAAAAGAAGCATAAAAATACTACAACACTAGCCACTCGAGCGTATGTGTGATATTTTTTAAACAATAAATATCAAGTATACGCCACAATGGCGTCCATTGGAAGAGAGGGAGAATATGATGAGAAAATTTCTTCTTATTTACGTTTGATCTTCCTTCGAAATGTAATCAAATAAAACCCATAAAAACCGGCTCATAAATCAGAAAGGAGCATAAATTCTTAACATATTTTATGGGAAATTCTTTAAATATTTAAATTAAACCACAAAAGAAAGCAAACGAATGGCCAAAAAAGTTGTTAAGAAATGTTAAGAATTTTAAATGTTCCGTAACCTTAACAGGCAATTCAACCACAAGCAAATTAAGGAGAACACAGAAAGAAAAACAGAAATTCCCTTGATTTATAACATTTATATGCCGTGAATTGCTTTTGTAATCTGATTTATTGGACAGTTTAATTTCATTGAAAAATGTCGTTTTTTCTTTTTTCTTCCATTAAAAATGATGGAATTCATGCATAAATAAATGAAGGAAATAAAAACGATATTAACGATAAGGTCAACTACAAAGCAAACAAAACAAGAAAGAATATAAAAAGAAACATTACGAGTCTAAGCTTTAAGAATGTATCTTATGATAGAAGACAAAGCAGTGGCTGCTTCAAGGAAATATCCCAAGTTACTGCCGGAATTTCAGGCATCTCTGCTGAAATGTATATCTGCGTAGCACAGTAAATAGGAACTCAGGCGTAAAACGCTGTACAAAACAATGCCAATACAATCAAATATTTTGTGAGTAATCATCTTCGCATAATATTGAGGGTCTCTTGGTCTGCAAGTTTTCGCAATGAGCCGCCCTACTCTCCTTGTTTTAACAGCTGAGAAGGTCAAACTTTGGAGACATAAGTACATATATAAATACATACAGTGGTGGCCTTATAATTAGAAACGACCTAGCAGCATGTACACTCAGCCACAAAAGTATACATACGGTTAACAAATTTCAGAAATTTTTAACCAATCCGTTTTCATTGAAAATCATTATAATTGTCTGACATCTTTCTTCGATTTTAAGACGGTCTTTTGCATTGGTTCAGAAATTTGTGAAATTTGTTAATCGGATGAATACTTTTGCGGGCCTGTGCAAGGCCATAATTCAGTTCAACTTCAAGAATTTTTTAACCAATGCAAGAGACCGTCTTAAAATCAAGGAAACTATAAAGATTTTCAACGAAAACGGATTGGTTAAAAAATTTCTGAAATTTGTTAACCGTATGTATACTTTGGTAACTGTGTGTGTGTTTGTTTGTATGTATGTATGTTTTACAGTTTTCACTGTGTACTTGGGATCAAAGGCTTTGTTTGGAGGACTTCTTACATACGTTTTTCCATCAGATTGGGACAAATTAAAATTAGATTCGTCACTCCAGAGAACTCTGTTCCAGAAGCATCGTTTCTAATTATAAAGCCACCACTGTATATAAAATTTCATTACAACCCTTCAGTCAGTATTACGACCTATCTTCTCACGCCACTTACATATGTATGTTGTGTGTATTAATTTTATACATGAGTGGCGGGATCTACAGTTTAAAGTCGATTCCGAACGACAGATTTTTAAGAAACTTTTTTATGGCAATTTTATTTCACGCTCAGAGTTTTTGCCAGAAATCTGCTGAGAGGAAGTCGCCGAAGAAATATTTTTCCGTATTTCGTTTCATTGGAAATGTCTGACCTGGGGTTCGAAACGCGGCCTCACGTGTAATAAGCCAACACACTATCTACTAGAATACAACGACATAAAAATGGGGGTACAATCAAAAATTTCATCAATAATTGTCTTCGCTTAGTACTGGTAGTCGCTTAGGCAGCGAGTTTTCGCAAGGAGGTGTCCTTTTTCCTTGGTTTTTTAAGGTTTGATTTCCATCCGAATCATCTTTAAATAGAGGCGTTGTAGCAATAAATTCTGGGGAACTAAGAGCCCATAGTCTCGCATTCTCAAGTGCCGCACAATAAAAGAGAGGATGTCCTAATGTCTCCTTAGTTTGAATGCGAGACAAAGGACTCTTTAGACCCCCATAATTTACTGTTACAATGTCTCTATTGAAAGCTGATTTGAATAGAATATACAACATCAGAATGACTGAAAAATGCCATGTCTTATAGAGTCCATGCAATGTCTTATAGAGTCCAAGTAAACTATGCTCTTTGAAGTGCTTATCAATTTTATTAAAATTTACTTTGAATTTAAGTAAGCTTTCTGCAAGATGAGTGCCACATTTGCTGCAAATCGTCTTCAAACTCCATTGTATGACAACTCTGCAGAACAACTTAGCCCTGTTCAGCCGCCATATGGACCAGTTCGTTTGTTCGGCTTGGTAACTGTCCAGGAAGCGTATACCAACCACAAGTGTCTACACATCAAAACGAAATCAAAAAAATTTCCTGGGTTTACATATATGGTTTGTCTAGCCGTATCAGTACCAAAGATGGCAACGTTTTTGGAAAAGTGTGGCTTTGTAGTGGGGTCACTTACTAGACGTTAACTTGTGAGTCCCAAAACTCAACTCTGACATCTTGAAAGAAAAATTTTTAAACGAAATGTTTTTTCGTTGTTTGGAAAAGCATGGATCAATGGCATGCTATTGAGTTCTCGTACTGAACTCTGAAAAAAATGTTTCTTTGTTAATAAAAACCTTTCAAATCCAAGCACATACATACATACATACATAATTGGCCATTACAACCCTTCAGTCAGGATTACGGCCTAAATTCTCACACCACTCATGTTGTGTGCGTTAATTTTATACGTGAATGGCGGGACCTACAGTTTAACGTCGACTCCGAACGGCAGATTTTTGAGAAACTTTTTCATGGCAGGTTTATTTACTCTCAGATTTTTTGCCAGAAATCTGCTGAGAGGAAGTTGCCGAAGAAATATTTTTTCTTATTTTCGTTTTGATGTCTGGCCTGGGATACGAACCCGGGCTTTACGTCTAATAAGCCAACACACTACCTACTAGACTACGGCGACTTCAAATCCAAGTACAGTAGGCGTTAAATTGTATGTACCGCGAGAAGTGAGGGGAGTAGCTGCGTAATCCTGACTAAAGAGTTGTAATAGCCAATAAAGTAATTAAGCTGGATATTAGATTTAAAACGGGGGCGGTTTCATGGCTATCGGTTTTCTCCTAAGCCATGAAATCGAATACTTGTGTGATGCCAATATTCAAGTGATGCCAACCAGAGATCAGCAATGAATCGTTTTTTCGCTACTCATAAGTACTCATGAAATTTTGAATATACACAAGTGAGTCAACAATATTGAAATTTTACAACTCTGATTCATTCGTACTACAACGTTGATTTATACATAAGTACAGTTTGCAATGAGTATGAGTACAACGTTGACATCAAACTCATAACATTCGAAATATGTTTGATTCATACGCCTACTCATTCAGATTCATAAATTTAGAAAAATACTCATAATACTCATAAATAATTCGAGTGACATCAAAATTTATAATCTTAGTTGTTGTTGCATTTACAAAAAAAGAACAAGCAAAGAAAACACCCAACCTTCTAGTGAGTATTGTAGTGTTCGTAAGCGAATCATATTTATTTTGTGATTCTTTTAAAAGTTGAGTCAACAACATCATACGTGTTGTTAAGTATGAGTACGATGAGTACTTCAAACTTTGAATATGAGTAGTATGAGTATCGCCATAGTCTAGTACATAGTGTGTTGGCTTATTAGACGTAAAGCCAGGGTTCAAACCCCAGGCCAGATATCAAAACAAAATACAAAAAAAGTATTCCTTTGGCGACTTCGTGTCAGCAGATTTCTGGCAGAAACTCTGAGAGTAAATAAAAATTGCCATGAAAAGTTTCTCAAAAATCTGTCGTTCGGAGTCAACTTTAAACTGTAAGTCCCGCCACTCTTGTATAAAAATTAACGCACACAACATAAGTGGGTCCACAATCCTGACTGAAGGGTTGTAATAACCAATTATGTATGTATGTATGTATGAGTATGATATTAAAATAAGTATGAATGTGTATCAGAAATTATGAGTATGATTCGATTCTACTCATCTTTTTGAATAATCATTGCTGATCTCTGATGCCAATAATATTTTCTATAGGAAGGCTTAGCTTCTTCCAGTGCTCAATTGTGCAGCGAATTACATCTGGTACAGCATCTTACCTTACGAAAGCCGAGCCGTAGCATAATACGATAGCATACGATTTCATTCAATCCATTCAGCAGATTCTTCCTAGAGTGAATATTTCTTATTTACGGACATGAAGAAAGGACGCTGAAATTTAACTCTCAGAGTGAATGTATCTCATAAGGAATGCTATTTTAATAACCTGGTCTAAATTTATTGTAGGGAAGGCTTAAAGACTTCAAAGAAGAATTTTTTGAACAAAAATCTGTGTTTCTTTATAAAATCCTATGGCCTCACAGACAAGACCATTACGTTTGCATTTTAACTTAAAAAATAGCTTTTTTAATATCCTTTAAGCTTCTCTGTACACTTTCGAAGCCTTTTGCTTCGAATTTGCAAACAAAAAGAACATTTTCAATTAAAGAACTAAATCAACAACAACAATTTAATTAACCTGCAACATAAACTACAAAATATACATAGTCATGGTGGTGGTGGTGGTTGGAAGTATATAAGTTTCCTTGTCACTTTTATTTGCAAACAAATCTGCCGCATACCACAAGTAGCAGATGCCAGTTGCCGTAAATACTGTCTCCAGTTTTCAATTTTATGTACAGGAGCAGTATTTAAATCTTGTTTTTTTATTTGTAACAATCGGGAGAATATTCATAAACTGAAAAAAAAAAATTTTTTATAAAATAAACTCTGTAATCTTGTTGTTTTTGTTTTTGTTGTTTCTGTATTTTACAGGGTAAAAATTCAACGTACAACATAGTGAATGAATATGAGTGTTTGCCGTGTGCCGAGGGCTGTGACTATTGTGAGGATGGTTCGCCGTGTATAGCTGCCTTAAATTGGCCAATGCGTACAAGTATCTTAGCATTGGCCTGCATTGTAATTGGTTTATTACCACCAGCTGCCTGGTTTACATTTCGCTATCAACAAGTCAAGGTACGTAGTACAAATACAAAATACAAAATACACGTGTAAATAAACAAGAATACATAAAGACATTTTAATAAACATGGAAAAATAGAAATTTATGATCCTTAATGGCCAAATGTCGCATTGTTGCCATTGCTGTTGTACAACAATTTGTTGTATTTTGTTTTGTTAAATTCAACAAAAAAGAGAAAAAAGAGAAAACAAGCATATAAAGAAATAAAATTGTATGAAATCTGACTGACTTTTACGTTTCGTTTCTCCTTTTGTTTGTTTAACTTTCATGATAAGGAAAAACTGAAACAATTCTTTGCCATGTCCCCGGTTAATTTGTTTACGATTCAACACCTACAGCTGGTGTTAGTGTTTTCTTACTGATTTTATTGCTGCTGTCATAATGACACTTAAATTTTTGATACATGCACATACAATTAAACGTAAATATTCTGAATAAATTTGAATAAGTTACGCTTGAGTAACTTGTTACACAAGAACATTAATTTATTAAAGTCATGCTGAAAGAAAAATGAAGTCGAATTCTAAAGTTAATGGCGTTAATAGCGGATGTTTATGAATACTTACATACATACATACATACATATGTACATACATACATACATACATATGTACATACATACATACATATATAATTGGACAGTATTATGACCTAGTTTCTCATGAATATGTACGCATAAGAACGCATAAAAATAGTTAAACGTGACTACGAAGGTGGCGATTTAAACGTGTTCACCTTTCTTATGTTATGAACTGATTGAGCTCATAATAATGGTTACCTTTATACAACGAATTGGTAAAATTTAAATGAAATATGAAAAGGCTGGAACCTTTAAGGGCATCTTAAAGGTTCGATGTCGAAAAATGTGACGAAAACTTAGCGTCAACCATAATCAGCTCTTGATAATCTGCCTCATAATCGATTTCTCGATTTGCTCCACTCAATTTCCATTCCCCGAATGTTGATATTTTGTACTTTCTACAAACTTAATAGAGTATCCCTATAATACCTCGGCCCATAGCCTATTGCACTGACAAACTTCAGAATGCTTCCAAATAGCAGCAATGACAATTCCCTGCCTAGTAAGTGATATCCACGCAAGTGTTTCTTTCTGGGAAGCATTAATGCTCCATATTTTCCAAGAATAATTTCCGATTATTCATTCTTATTGTCTCAGCATGTTGCGCTCGAGACAACCTCCATTCTAAATGAGTGTGGGTTGAGTGTACAGTGCCCTGTTAAAATATCGGTTAACTATTCTTTTATAGTTTGATGCAAGACACACTTCTTCTCTTATCGCAGTTTCCCAAAAAAAAAAAGGTTTTGATTGCCTTAAACCCACTTAGTGTAAGAAGAGTCTTTGTCTCTTTTTATGCTACCTTTCGCTGAACATACCTTTCCAAACATTCGCACAATAACCACACAGCAGTATTTTCTTCCCAGCGGCTGTATGGAAGCTCTCCTCCTTGCGAGCTCGTCTGCTTGCTCATTGTGAAGAATTCCCATATGATCTGGGACTCAGCAGCTACCCTAGACAGTCCCATACTGTCATCGAATGATGGCCTGAATATCAGCTAGTATTGCTAATGAATTGTCTCTTGTACCTCTCATTCAGGTTGATTGCATAGACTCCCATTCCAAAATATTTTATTCTGGGACAATAAATTACAGCTTTTGTTCCAACATTCGTTCTTGACCCTTCTGTACATCACAAAATTGTCCCTCTTTTAAAAGAGTATGCAGCCGCCAGATTACTCCATAAATTTTTGTTACTATTACTCTTCCGAAGAATTTAATAAAATCATAGAGGGATTATTTACGCCGCGAAATACCGTATTTGTCTCCCACAGCTTTCGCCTTCTCTACCATGTAAAGCGGACTTAAATTCAACAGTGTGGTGGGTAAAGATGTATTCTCTTGCTTTTGTACTTTACTATGGCGATCCATTTCAATCACTTTCATTCGATATTCAAACTAGTCAGTGTCCGAAGCTCTGAATTGTTGCAAACCAATGGTCAGAACACATATAAAACATTTGTCGTCCATTTCACGAAGCATAAAGGACAATTAATGTTACCCCTAATTCTCTATGTTCACCAATTAGGCGAAGAGAAGTAATTTTATTTTAGCTTAGTTCACACTCCTTCAGTCCTCAATCAGTCAATACTGGTACTGAGACTGATAGACTTTATGAACCATTTCTGATGTGGTGACCTCAACTGATGGACTTCTTCAAAATATGCCATCCAATGTTAAATGTTTAAAATCGTAAAGGACTGGATAGACTATCGCCATATAGAATATAGCACATTATGCTTTTCGTACCAGTGTTTAATTAAAAAAGTACTTTTGAAGTTGCCGTAGTCGACTAGGTAGTATGTTAGATTATTTTCAAGGTTCAAACCTCAGGCCAGACAACTCCAAGAAGACAAAATATGGAAAATTATTTCTTCGGCGACTTCCTCTCAACAGATTTCTGGTAAACCCTCTGAGAAAAAGTAAAAAATGCCATGAAAAGTTTCTTAAAAATCTGTGGTTCGGAGTCGACTTTAAACTATAGGTCTCGCCACTTGTGGATAAAATTAACATACACAACATAAGTGGTGAGGGAAGCTAGGTCGTAATCCTGAATGACCAATTATGTATGTACTTTTGACCCACACCACGGTTTGTTTGGTTAGCCAAAAAGCAAATTAAAATACAGAAAATAAATCCAAAAATATTTCATAAACTGACCAAAAATTGTATTGTACGAGTAGCAATAGTAGTTGAACGTTATTAAAATATTTTTAAAATTACAAATTAAAACCAAAAAATGTTGAACATCAACATACATACGTACACATACATGCATACATACATATATTCGGAGTTAAATAAATATTAAAGAACGTTGTCACAATTAAAATTTCGTTTTTTCCTTTTTCTTTTCGTTCATAATTTTTAAATTAAAATAATCAAATAATGAAACAAGAAGAAACTATTTTTTATTGCCATTTTTATGGGTTTTTCCCATTTAACCTTTTGATCTTCAAATATTTGCATAATTTTTATTCCATTTTTTATTTTTATTTCCTTCAGGTTGTTCGTGCTGCCAGTCCGGCTTTATTGCGTGTCATTGCATTGGGTGCCTTTTTCATTTATTGCACGGTAAGTCAGTCCATTGTGTATTCATGGCCAATTATGATGAACGAATTTATTGTTCACTTAACCTTTAATATTCGATGTTATTTAGTGAAACAACGAATTTTTAGTGAAAATAATAAAAAAAAACAATAAAAATAAAACATAAATAACGGTAATACATAAATAACGAGGTTAACATTTGCATTTGTACACTGGGAAATAATGCCATCTCAATAGTTTTTAATCTGTTAATTGGATATGACGATATATTTCGTCATACATGTAGTACTTTTGGAATGGGGATGACGACTTTTCTCGTCATGGAAATTTGCTGTAATACTTTGAAGGCAGGTATTGCTATTCTCGGTGTAGCAAGTGAATTCGAAGTAATAAAGAACTTAGACCTGTTATGAACTACATACATTTATACCTACGTAATTGGTCATTACAACTTTTCAGTCAGGATTACCACCTAGTTTCTCTCACCACTTTTGTTGTGTGCGTCAATTTTATACATGAGTGGCGGGACCTATAGTTTAAAGTCGATTACGAACGATAGATTTTTGAGAAACTTTTCATGGCAATTTTATTTACTCGCAGAGTTTTTACCAGAAATCTGCAGAGAGGAAGTCGCCGAAGAAATACTTTTTGTATTTTATTTTGATGTCTGGCCTGGGGCTCGAACCCTGGCTTTTCGTCTAATAAGCCAACCCACTACCTACTAGACTACGGCGACTTTGAGTGTAAATAAAATTGCCATGAAAAGTTTCTCAAAAATCTGTCGTTTAAAGTCAAAAATAAACTATAGATCCGGTCCGGTCATTCATGGATAAAATTAACGCACACAACATGTTTGGAGTGACAAACTAGGTTGTAAACCTGACTACAGGGTTGTAATCACCACGTAAGTTAGTTTTTTTCAATTTCATTAATTAAGCATTTTTCATCTCCGCAATTGATTGGTCTTCTTTAGGGTCTATAGTCTTCAAGATCAATCCACTCAGGCTGTGCTGTATACAGGACTTTGATTGGAACATTCAATACTATATTAAGGTAGACATGTTCGCTTCCCCTTCTATCTGATTCGCAACTTCTGCAGAACATGCCTGCTATGAGACAACATTCCACGACGTGGGAGGACATTCATTTCATGTTTCGCAACTTCTGCAGAAATTATAGAAGAGGGTGTCTACCAGGTTAATATGCTTGCTATGAGACTATGTCCTGTGACGGTAGAGGACATTCATTTCATGTCTCATCTTCCCTAAGAAAAGATTCGCTCATTTCAACCAAGCGGTTAAGCAGGTATTCTCTTCTACCCAGGAAGCATTAACAAGGGAATGAAATTTATCACAAATTTCTGGCCTGATTGCAGACGACAGGTCCTCAATTTGTGAACCGCATAGGGCTTATGTTTCCAGGTATATCCCAGACCCAAATAATTGTTTAACAGATGAGAATTTCTATGAGGCTCTAGCCTTTCATTATAGTAATCTTTTCCTAAGTACCTGTTCAGATAGTTGCAGCCTTGTGACCCAAGCATGAAGCCATTTAGGCCACTGGTTTAGCGAATTCAATTTTATTTATGGAGTCCTATTGTTTCTCAAAATTTGGTGCTGCCATACGTTCGTATTGTATTCATTGATGATGTTATCCACCATTGGAAATACTCTCTTTGGATTTCCGTGTATTCAGATCTGTAGTCGCCGTAGCCTAGTAGTGTGTTGGCTTATTAGATGTGAGGTCTCGGTTCGAAACAAGAAAAAATATTTCTTCGGCGACTTAATATAAGCAGAATTCTGGCCAAAAACCAAGAAAAGTTTCTCACAAATCTTTCGTTCGGAGTCGACTTTAAACTGTAGGTCCCGCCACTCGTGTCTAAAATTAAAGCACACAACATAAGTAATGTGAGAAACTAGCTTGTAATCCTTACTAAAAGGTTGTAATGACCAATTATGTATGTACATATGTACTCAAATCAAGAATGCTTGCCATATTAATTGAATTGAATGTCTTTCCTTCACAACACCCCTCGTTCTTCGTTCTTTATTTAAGTGTGTTGTTTTATCCTGCGTTATTTCCTGTTATTTTCGAATATTTATACTCATTTTATTACTTAAAAAAGCGATAAATTGTACCCCATTCATGCATATTCTTTAAGTCAAAATAACATTTATTGGCTATTTAGCCGAAAACATCGTTATCTTCATACCCAGTGAGCATGGCTTACGCCCAAAGACATGTCCATGTTTAGGAAATTCTCTATAAAAATAAATAAAAAAAAATATTTGATTTGATTTCGTTTTTTTTTTTTTTTTTTGGCAACAATTTAGTCATGACCATTATATGTAGGTTTTGTATCGAATATTGCTTTGATATACTGTGCCATACACAGTAAAAGTAAACACCATTAGTTAGTGAAGGCATTTGAGTCAAAATAAATCAAATTTAATTGACTTGAAATTGATTTAAATGGTCAATAATGTTGCCATCATGTTTGATTGCGTTCGTTTTAAATGCCCTCAATTGCTCATGTTTTGAAAACAACACAGCACTTTAGTTACGATTTTATCCCGAAAACATGTTTTTTTTCGTTTTTTTTTTCTTGATCGCCATTAAAAATACAAGCCACATACACACCAAATACGCCTATGTACGAGTATGTCCACAAACACATGGCCATGTACATAAATCCATGCCTGTACATAAATAAATAATAATAAATACAAAGAGCCAGACATACACACACACTCACACTGGACATTCATTGATTGGTTATTAAAAGATTTCAATTTCATTTGCTTTTATCGTCGTTTATCGTTCGGACAATATTTTACAATTTAACAGACAATTCGTTCAAATCCGTATTTATTTGCTTACCAAAGATAACAGAGTTGGGGTTAATGTACAGAACCACTGAACTGATAATGTTCGTAGGAAAAAAATGTTTTTTTGAACACTTATTGAAAACCAGTGGGGATTTGTATGCAACAGAACAGATCAGTTTATATGCATGCAGTAAAAACGTTAATGAAATTATCCGAAGGAGATATATGGAGGATGTTTACTACATGAAATTCATTAGTTTAACAATTAATGTTCCTCTGTGTATGAGCCATTGAAGCATCCTACGTAGAAATATATGAAAAACTTCCCTGACAGTTTTGTGTTTCTTGAAAGCAGTATTTTGTTAAGGCGCTTTAAAAAT
Source organism: Sarcophaga variegata (assembly GCA_932273835.1). Taxonomy (NCBI): domain Eukaryota; kingdom Metazoa; phylum Arthropoda; class Insecta; order Diptera; family Sarcophagidae; genus Sarcophaga; species Sarcophaga variegata. Next base: position 11,635,578 of record OW026360.1, read on the forward strand.
ATCCTAAGCTTTCCAGTTGTTCTTTGACAAAGCCAAACAGCACACTATACACTAAAACTTAATGTCCTGAATCTAGAAAACTACTTCAGCTAGAAACTTAAATTTTCCCTGACAAAGGTCGCTCTTAAATTGCGCAAGAAGAGAGAGTTTACAGTTTTCAAAAGTTGAATGAGTGTTACTCGAATGAAGAGCAGATCATTGCTGAACAAGACGACTTTTGACTAAACACTGCTGCACGCAAATGGTCTATGTATAGTATGAGCAATTTTTAATCGTTTTTCCAGTTTCAAAAGTGTAGTCAAAGAAAACACACACAAGGTTATGATTTTGATGCAACTTTTCTTTCATTGTAATGCTGGAACCTTGTGCTTGTGTTTGTATTACATACATACATACATAATTGGCCATTACAACCCTTCAGTCAGGATTACGGCGTAGCTTCTCACATCACTCATGTTGTGTGTATTAATTTTATACATGAGTGGCGGAACCTACAGTTTAAAGTCGACTCCGAACGACAGATTTTTGAGAAACTTTTTCTTGGCAATTTTATTTTATTCGCAGAGTTTTTGCCCAGAAATCTGCTGACGGGAAAGTCGCCGATAAAAAAAATATTTTTTTCATATTTCGTTCGAGATGTCTGACCTGGGATTGAACCGTGGCCTTACGTCTAATAAGCCAACACACTGCCTACTAGACTAAGGCGACTACACGTAACTAGCTTGTTGTTATTGTAATATTTTAAAATTTTAATTATTTTTTTTAACGAAAACAAGCTCTTACAGCTGCAATATTACCGGCATATTTCAATTAATTACGAGGCCAATTAATTGCGTAAATATTTATAACGTTCAACAACGCATTTGAAAAACAAATCGAATAAGGCTGACACTGCTAATTACAATGGAATGAAAGGAAATATTTTTCTTGAAAAAATTATTTCACATCGTTTTATTCATTTTCACTTCTCCTTATTTTTGCAAAGAATTTTGTTGTTTGGGAAAATGAAATAAAAATGGAATTCAATAAACACAATACAATTGCAGATGCCGCTGATATTTTGAAAAATTTCGCATGTTTTTATTTTATTTAATAAATGTGAGCTTATCTTTGAATACAATTTTTTGTATTCATTTTTTTTTTGTTTTTGGCGAATCCAGATATGCTGATGAAAAAAATTCGTACTTTTTGGAAAAAAAATAAATTTTATTCAACAATTTTATTATGTGAGAATGAGAAAAAAAATTAATTTTTTTTCTTTCTTTTCATACTCTACAATGGAATGGTGGAAAAAACAACAATAACAAAAAAATTACAATAACAACAACAACAATATTATATAATAATCAACAGAATATTGTTATGTACCCGAATCCAAACTTATATACGTGCACAGCACGTATATGGCTGAGAGAAATTGGATTTTCCTTAACATATGGAGCCTTAATGCTGAAAACATGGCGGTAAGTACTTGGCCAAAAGCCGAAAGCTTCATTTAAGGTGTTTATATGTACTTACAAATTAACACAAAATACGATTTAATTTTCAAGTAATTATGCATAATATTTCAATAAAAATTACGAGGGTGTCTATTTATATTTTGCGACAGAGCATGTATTTAATATCTTGCATTATAAGAGTCATACTCCTTCCGAAAAAACGAGTATTTCCACAGCTTTATTCCTTAAATTTTTTTGCTAAAATCCTAGACTCAATTTATATACAGTGTTGGTCAAATATTGACGAACAAATCTAATAACGAAATGGGTGCAGTATTAAAAAAATATTCGTGACATGCTTTAAAAACAAAACTGTTCCAAGAAGGTTTGCCATTTCACCAGGGGCAGACTAACAAATTAACAAACGCTTGCAAAACAGCTGTTTTTTCCAGAACAATGACAATCAAAACTTTAAAAATTTGACGAACAAATCAGTATTAAAAAAAATATTCGTGACATGCTTTAAAGCCAAAAATGCTCAAAAAGGTTTGCCATTTAACCAGGAACAGACTAACAAATGAAAAAAACGCAAAACAGCTGTTTTTTTTTTCAAAAACAATGACAATCAAAAAAAGTCAATATTGCAAGGTACCGTGTAGCTTCTCTTTAAGAATCATTGCTTCTGATCAGGTCAATGATATAGGATATAGTAATGGAAACCAGAATTGGGTAGGATTATGGCAAACAAGTCTTAAGGCCTGATTTAGTAGCAAGCAAAGCGATCAGATGGCTAACCGTTCGGTTTTAATTGCCCCAGGATAAAACAAGTAGCCTCTTCGATTTCAGGAAATGCAAGAGTGAGAAGTAAGAACAAACAGAAGAACTTATTGAAAATCAGTAGGGATTTGTATTCGATAGAACAGATCAGTCCATATGAATACAGTAAAGACGTTAAAGAAATTGTACGCAGGATGTCCACAGGATGTCCGATATGGAGGATGTAGTCAAATGGAAGTCATTTCATTTGAAACATGCTACGTAGTGCAAGAAATCTAAGAAATTCTTCCCCGACAGTTCTGTGTTTCTTGAAAGCAGTATTATGTGAAGGCGCTTTGAAAATACCTTAAGCTTTCCACTTGATCTTTGACAAAGCCAAACAGATCACTTAACTCAAAAACTTACTCTCCTGAATCCAGGGAACTACTTCTGCTAGGAAGTTAAAATTTCCAGGACAAATGACGTCTCAGAGTTTATAGATATTGAAGGAGTGTTACTGGAATCACGAGCCTATCGTGTGCTCTCACAGACGACTTTTGACTACAACACTAATGCACTTCTGCACGTAAACGGTCTATGTATAGTAACCAATAATTTCAAGCGTTTTTCCAGTTTCAAAAATATATTTAAAAAATACACGTACAAAATTATGATTTTGACGCAAGTTTTCCTTCATTATAATGCTGGGACCTTACGATTACATATGAAATACAACGACATTTAAATAGCTGCCTTAGTTTTCCATCATAGTCTTCTACATTTCGGGCAATATTTCGTTGATAACTTGACTGATGTTGGTTTTCAAATATTTCGACATTAAGGGCTTATTCGGCATTACTTCGACATTAAGGGCTTAACGGCTTCACTCAAGCCGTTGTATCGTTGTATTCATTGTATTGTTGGACGACTATACAACAGTGTATGCTTGTTGTTGATAATTTTCATGTAAAAATCCGATACACTTATACACATTTGTTTTTATAAGTTGTGTTGGTTTCGTGCTATCAAATTGTTTGAATGCCAAAAATTATGAAGAAGAATACGACATACACAATACAGCATAGCGTTGAGCGTTCACAAGCTACCAAGTGTATTCAATACAACATACACGATACAAAGTCGTGTGAATTGGCCAACTATTGCATTGCTTGCACGTAGACGGTCTATGTGTAGTAACCAATATTTTCAATAGTTTTTCCAGTTTCAAAAGTATGTTTAAAAAAGTACACGTACAAAATTATGATTTTGATGAATTTTTTTTTAAGGAGAAGTAAGAACTTCTACACAGTTTTTTTTTTTTTTTTTGAAAAACGGATCATTCTGTGGTTTACGAAGGGATCGGGGACCGATATCAAGGCAGTAGCGATGATGTTTGATCATGAAAAATCAAATCTAATTATCAGAATAATCATTAGAGCCTGGAGAGATATATTTTCTTCTTATAAAAAATAATAATCGTTTTACTTTTATTACTCACTGTACATATATATTTTTGAATTTCTTTTTTCTTTTTGTTGGCAGCATATCGGTGATATTTCGCGTACGTTCAGCAAAAGCTGTTAAAATAACAGATGCTGCACTACTTAAACGTTTGGGCTGCATTTGCGGCTGCATTGGCACTTGTTTACTGGTACGTACATTGGTCTCACCGCCTGATGTGGTTGTCGGCCGTACGGCAGACGATTTGAAGGCATTTTTATGTAAAACCGATTGGTGGGATTATACATTTACATCGAGTAAGTAAAACTTAAATAATAATGGAATAAAGGACACCACAATACAAATATACAAACACATAAACGCACACACACACTCATACATAACACACATACATATGTAGGTATATTTTAAGTAAGTGGAATTTGCGGAAAATTCATTATGCATGAGTATGTGTATGTGTGTCGGCTATAAGAACAGTAAAATGTTAATGAAATTAAATTTAAAATACATTCGTTGGTTCATTCGTTCATTCATTCATGCATTCGTTGGTTGTAATCTGTTTAACTTGTTTTTTTTGCAATTTTCTTTGTTTTTCTCGCTAACGAAAGATGTTAAACAGTTTCCAACGTATGTATGTACATATAAGAAAAACATGCTGAAAAACAAATTAAAGTGCAGGCCTAGTGTTTGCTTAAATTGTTGTTCTCGTTTAAATAATGATGACCCGTAGCAAACAAAATTCTTAAAGGAGAAGAAGAATTTTCATTACCGATTCCCATGTTCGTTGTCATTATGTTTGCTGGTTGAAAAACGTCAACTGCTTTAACCGAAATGCGAAATTAAAAGCGTTTAAGTTTTTTAAGTTTTAAATTTTTCTTACTTTTAAGATTTTTAAGTAGCATACATTAGCCAGAACACTGATACATAAGTTGAATGATAACACAGCCCTGCAAATTAGTACTTTTTTGTGCAAGGAAGATGGTCCAATATGGCGGTCAAGTAAATCTAATTAATTTTTATAAACCTCGACCGCCATATTGGATCCGCCATTTTGAATTTTTTAAATCTTAATGAAGATCTGTAATCAGCGACCCCAAAAACCCCTGTGTAACAATTTTCAAGTAAATCTGATTAATTTTTAAGGACCTCCGTAATGTGTTTCATTTCCTCTTGCACCCCTTGACATAAACCAACCCACTACTTTAAGGGTGCATGCAAACAATTTGGCTTTGGACTCATTTTAAAAAGCAAAGGTCAATTGTCAATTTCTGATAATAGTGATGGTTCTAGCACGTCAGTGTTTAGCTCTGCAATGTTTCAAAAATGGCAAAAAACGATATTTTTAGAGGTTTCAACCCCCTTTTTCTCAAAAACCTGACGTGGTGGAAAGTTTTTGATTCGAGTTCATCGCGCAAAATGCCTTCGGAAACACCTGGAGTCATCTTATTTGCAAAACCCATGCAGGGCTGTGTAGTCTTTTACTTCTCCTCAGACCTACAGCTATTGCTATCCTACGCCACGCCTAACAAAAGGACAGTAGGATGTGCGATATACTACTGTACGCTTGTTGGCCATGCGATTTAAGCACAGAAGTGCCAGATCTTTTTAGTTATTACCAAGAGGTCGTAGACATTGCATAGGTAAATACTGTATCTTCCTAGCCTGCCAATCTTCTTCATAAGGTCAAGTATATCCTCAAGCTTACAGTTTTACAGGCCATAAAACATGATTCACTATTTCGTCTTCCTCTTCGTATAACCTTTATTTTGCTCTATCTGTTGATCTTGTATCTAAACAGCTATTCCCCGTTTAAACCCCATATAATAACTCTCAACTCCCTGTTTCTCATGCCTAAGACTAGATTCACACCTACAGGATTGATACAAAGAAGACTATCATTCATCTGATGTGTCAGAGCCCTGCTTTTGTAATGAAAAGGCTTGACCGCATTCACTAATATAAAGACTGCTTTTCGGATTGATTTCCTCTAGGATTGAAAATTGATTGTGGTATCACAATGGGCCTAAGTGAGACATTTTCTTTCAAAGGGGTCCACCTTAACTAATCTCCAAACATAAAGAAGAGTCTACATATTCTTATTCAGACTTTTTATTTTTTTCGTTCCCTTAAGGAGTTAATTGTAAGGCAAAATACTAAGGCCATAAAATCTATTCTATTATATTCTCAATCTATATAGCATATCCCTATATTGTCTCCCGCGGTACTGTTGCCCTTATAGGTTCTCGTTATATACCCAAATGTTTCCTTCTGGGAAGCTCTAACCCCGCACATATTCCAAGGTTCTGTATTAATGATTAATTCTCCTCATCGTGGAATCTACATTTTAAATATGAAGCGATCTTTATTCCGGTGAAGAGTTTTTCTGGGTTACAGTGTCTGGTCAGCCTGTTACTATCTCCCCAAACTAATTCTTAATAGTCTGATGCCTTATGACAAATTTTAATTATTCAATAGCTTCTTAGGAATACATAAGCTTGTCAAGAATCCTTATATACCCTCTGTCATAAGTGCAACAAATTTGATTGGTGTTCATAACTGCCCTGTGGCTGTCATACAAAAACTAATTGCCTGCCCCGAAAATGTATAAGAAAACTTTCTTTATTGCGTATTAAATAAAGTGCGCTTTTGTTTAATTGTTGAACAATTGTTGTTGTTGTTGTTGTTGTTGTTGTTGTTCCATGAGCTGCTCATAAGCTCAACGAACGAACATAATTATTATCGACACTCACTAAAGTGTGGATCTTTTGTTGTTTAAAACCCTTGAGGTATTTTTCATATTTACAAGTGCCAGCAATTGCTGAGCGTTTGCAACTTGAACTGCAATTCAGCATTTCTTAAGCTGAGGACGGACAGACCGACAGACACGCAATAAGTGCAAAAGTGGAAGTGTTTGTGGTCTGGTGTAAAACGAGTCATTACAACAGCAGAGTAAATGTTTGCAAGTTTTTTATCCTTCGCTCTCCCTCTCTCGTTCTGTATTTCCTAAAGAACATTTTGTCTTGCCACTCTGGAAATATTTCTGGCTTTTGGAAGATAGAAGCACAGCAGAAGCAAAAGAAGAAGAAGAACCTCTTAAACTTAAAGTTTGAAAGTGAAGTTCTTTTTGTTTGTTTTTGGCATCATTAAGTTGAATGACGACAACGGGTTAAAGATGATGTTGATGATGATGCTGTTAAAATAATAATTTGTTGAGCGAAAAAAAAAAAAGACGAAAGAAAACAATTCTTCACTCTTAGTTGTATTGCTATTACGTGGCTAAGGATTTCATTGAAATTGAAAATAATTCGTGAAAAGAAAATCAAACGGAAAAGAATTTTTTATCACGAGAATGCATTCATATTGTGGACTTTGAGGTATAAAGTGGTGGGCTTTTGATCACCACTTCTTAATGGTGTGGTGTTGAGTCTTTTGAATCGTTCTAAATAGTTGGGGTTTATAATCGACTCAGATTTGTTATGAAGAATGAATATTCAGAAGAGAATTAAAAACATTTTTAATGCATATTTAATGTGCAAAGGGCTCAATATGGTAATGATATCGGTTCTTACATATTGAAACATATTATGGTGGAATGCTTTGAGACCCAGGAGCAATCTATTTAAAGTACAGAGATATACTTCTATTGGCATCATAAATGCCAGGATGTTATCCAGTCATCCTTGGATGTTGCATAATATAGGCTACCTTCCAAAATGTTAGTTGCTTTGTGTTTGAACAAAGTATCGTGATTCATAATGCCGCTGTACAAAATCTATACAATGTATTCTATTTCAAAACGTCGTCAATGTGTATTTTTAACGCAGTCAAAAAGCAATCAGGCATCGGATTTATAGTTCATGCATTGTTTGGTTACTTTGCATATCTACATAGTTTGTATACAGTAGTAGAACTGCATACAAACTTTGTATTGATACATTTTGGAAGGCAGCCATACATATATAATTGGTCATCACAACCCTTCGGTTAGGCTTATGCCCTAGCTTCTCACACCACTTACGTTGTGTGTGTAAATTTTATACTTAAGAAACTTTTTCATGGCAGTTTTTTATTTTACTCTCAGAGACTTTGCAAGGAATATACTGAAAGGCAGTTGCCGAAGAAATATTCTTTCATTTTTCATTTTGTTGGAAATGTTTGATCTGGGGTTTAAACTGTGGCCTCACGTCTAATAAGGCAACACACTGTCTACTAGACTGCGGAGACTACAAGCGGGTAATATGGAAATTTAAAGAGGTAACCCGAATACCTATGCCCTGTAAATTTCGATGATTACGAGAGCCATAACGACTTTGACGAGGCCATCAGCAATGCAGTTTCCAATGATATCCGTCAACATATCCTGTCATGCAGGCTCTTCTCTAAATTTTAAAAATGTTACACGGTCATGCTTGTTACACGATCATTACACGATCATGCTTAACTCATTTTTATGTAAAGGCGCACCTAAATATTAACTACTTGCGCTTCTTGAGAATCAACTTTTGGCACAGTACAGGCTGAAACTAGAAAAAATTACAACCCGATTCTGTGTTACAACGTTTGCATATGAAATAAAAAGGGCAAAGTAAAGTTTTTTACTCTGGGGTTTGCCTCACTTACGAATAGTGCGGGTGAAGTAGTTTTAATTACATGTACTCCCAACCATGTATAGAAGAAGTGAATTAGTGCTACAGCATGCCCTAACCTTTCTACACAATTCATAACTGTTTTGTTTGAATTTGTTTACAGCATTTGAAGATAAAAAGCACAAAACAAGTTTAAATGGCTTATAAAAAGGCAAAAGTAACAATAAAAGAACTGAGGGTCTTAACAACTTACAAGTTTTGCAAGTGGCAAGTTGCGAAAACTTTTACAGATAAACACCAGCAGAACTATTCAAGCCAACATAAATACATACAACAATTACGGGAAAATTAGTAACAACAGTAATAACAATAACAACAGCAATAAAATATCCACAACTACACTGTGCACATAATTTTCTAATAGCTTAGCTTAGTTTTATTTCAAGAAATCCATTTTAATTGTAAACCCTTTTCGGGTTTTTTTCTTTCTATTTATTCCAGTGGAAGTTGTATTCTTAGCCTGGGGTGTTCGCCTGTGCATAATGGTACGCAAAGCTCCATCCGAATTCAATGAAAGTCGTTTCATTTCGATGGCCATTTATAATGAGTTTCTGTTGACTTGTTTCCTGAATGTTTCAATGTAAGTTTACTTTCCCTTTCCCTTCCCCTTTTTCATTTATGTATATCCTTACCTGTCTAGCAATTTTAATTTACATTTTAATGGATTTTCCATTTTCTTTGTTTGTTTTTTTCTTTTTTTATTTTCACAGGCTTTTTCTACAATCTCCTGCAAATCCCGATTTATTATACATCATATTCTTTTGTCATACCCAATTAACAATTACTTTGTTATTGGCTTTAATATTTGGCAGTAAGGTAAGTACACTTAATACCTGGTATTTTTCTGTTTGTTTTTTGGAAATTATTTTTCCGTTCATTGTTTCCATTTGTTTTTTCTGTTTCTGGGGAAGATTTTCAATGTTTATCTCTTGCGATAACAATAATATTCATGTCTATTATTGTTAAGCTTTTGTTGTTAATGCAAATGAAATGCTAAAAGCATTGCAAATATTTAAACAATTACACTGGGCAACAGAAAAGTGTCATAAGTAAACATTGAAACAATTTTTTTTGTTCAAAGCGTGTAGCCAGTCTCTTTATATTTCGTTTAATGTCATGTCTTGTACTGTGACAATGTAATCATTCTTGTAGTCTTGTTTCGCTACGTAGGCTTGACAGCCGTAGCGGCAAATATAAAAATATCCAGAGATCCTGGTACCCATTGTGTTGGTCCCACAGAGAGAATCAAAAGGAGCGAGTGAAAGAAAAGTAAAGAAAACAAAGCAGATAATTTTGCTCAAGCAACTCAATTCCTTTGTAATAATTATTACAGCTTAATTATCAGCTCCTGACAGTCAGTTTAAACCCTCAAATAAACTTTCTTCAAGGATAGTCAACCTTCTCGAAGGGTACTTAGTCCTCTCCAATAAAAAGCAGGACAGTTACAGAGGATATACTCTGTACCTCCTCCTACTTTCAACATATCCAGCAGAAATCCAACTGAGATCTTGCATAGATCACCGGTGGTGACGTACATACATACATAATTGGTCATTACAACCCTTCAGTCCGGATTACGGCCTAGCTCCTCACACCACTCATGTCGTGTGTATTAATTTTATACATGAGTGGCGGGACCTACAGTTTAAAGTCGACTCCGAACGACAGATTTTTGAGAAACTTTTCATGGCAATTTTTTTATTTACTCTCAGAGTTTTTGCCAGAAATCTGCTGAGAGGAAGTCGTCGAAGAAATATTTTTTCATATATTCGTTTTGATGTCTGACCTAGGGTTTGAACCGTGGCCTTACGTCTAATAAGCTAACGTACTACCTACTAGACTACGGCGACTTTTGTAATAATTATTACAGCTTAAATATGAGCTCCTGATAGTTAGTTTAGACCCTCAAATAAACTCTCTTCAAGGGTAGTCAACCTCTCGAAGGGTACTTAGCGCTCTCCAATAAAAAGCCGGACAGTTACAGAGGATATACTTTGTACCTCCTTCCACTTTCCACATACATACATATATAATTGGTCATTACAACCCTTCAGTTAGGATAACAACCTAGTTTCTCACTTTCCACATATCCAGCAAAAATCCAACTGAGATCTCGCATAGATCCCCCTCGGTGACGTATTATCGCAATAAATAGTCCAATAATATGTCGCATATTGGGAGACTATCATGGATACAGTTTTACCATTTATAACATACATACATACATACATAATTGGTCATTACAACCCTTCAGCTAGGATTACAACCAAGTTTCTCAGACCACTTATATTGTGTGCCTTAATTTTATACATGGAACTGGCGGAACCTAAAGTTTGAAGACGATTCTGAACAACAGATTTTTGAGAAATTTTTCATGACAATTTCTACTTATGCTCAGAATTTTTGCCAGAAATCTGCTGACGGGGAAGTCGCCTAAGAAATATTTTTTCAAATTTCTTTTTGTGGAGATGTCTGACCTGGGGCTTCACAAGTCTATTAAGTCAACACACTACCTACTAGACTATAGTGACTTCCAACCTCTTGAAAAATACTAGAACTCCTATACACTATACACCATAATCGTTCACCGAGGCCGTTCTCTCCAGACAATGAGAAACGAAACTACTTCTATGGAAGGATCTTCTTCAGTAGACCATTATCCACCTGCTAAGCTACATTACGGCGACTTCAAGGGTACTTAACCCTTGCCAATAAAGAGGCGGACAGTTTCAGAGGACATGCTCTTATCGTCTGCAACTCCCAATACTCTCCACAATACCCAGCAAAAATCCAGATTGCCGTCAGTGACGTAATATTGCAATAAATAGTCCAGTAATTCGCCTCACATTGGAGTTAATAGGATCTAGCATGGAAACAGTTCTTCCACAGCTCTTAACTGTTTCTTTTCCTTTGCATGGACTCATCTTCTAATGAATTCAAAGCGATAGCAGACGGCAGAATTACGATTAAGAACGTAAAAACAAAGTCCATCAGACAAGAAACCTGGAAGCCATCAGAGATATTCACCAACTCCACGAGACCAACGTTATCGGCCTCAGCTCAGCCTGACTGTAAACTCAAAGTACTTAAGAATCACCATGCAATGAAAGGAGGCCAGCCATGACTTATGACACCTTTTGAAAAACGCTTCAGTTGTTATCAAACTGATAACGAACCTCAATTACCAGATCTTTACCAAATTCGTCCTGTTACTCGCATTCTTAATAGTAGGAGTTCCTGTTCATACAGATCTTATGTGGAATCCAATAACCACAGGTTGTTTTCCTTATCACCGGATAAAAGACATTCAGAAAGTAGAAGGGATTTCACGAGTACTGTGTCCAAGAAACCGATTCAGTGTAGCGTACTATGCCCCATAGTTTTGACTTCAAATATAATTTAAGTAGGAAGAGGTCCCACGAAGGCCAGTGACACCATAATCAACAATTCAACCCGGTAGTATAAGAAATTCTTCCAGAAATTTATCAGAGAACCCTTTGAACTAAGCTGGCTTTACAAAATCTCTCAACCACTAGGAGGTTCTGATGAAGCCATTTAGACTTCCTATGAGTGTGTTTGTAGTCAATGAAATTATTTGCATAGAAGAAGCACAGCTTTATAGTTCTTCTTCGACATAATACAGGATATGTACCCAGAAGGTGGACAACAGTTTTCTACTCTTCCTTTCTCCTTTCAAAATTTGAACGCAGGCTCGAATCGAATTTTAGATCGAATTTTATTATAAATTTCCAACAATGCCTTAAAAGATGTGAATTATTTTCCCTACTCTACAAGTAAAAATCTTGTTGTCTAGTGTAATTTATTTATAATATTTCTTTTAAATTTCTTCCTTTCGTTTATTTTTTTCTTTCAAATGCCCACACAAACAAACGATTTGAATAATATGGACTACAATATGCACGTACACCAGGTTTATATTGTCCTGCGTAGTGGTAAATCACATCAGGAAAATATTGGCATGGGAGCCAAATCTTCGGGTGCTAAATTTAATTTTCGCCCTCAAGTGCGTACTTTTGCTAATCCCAGTTCAGTAACAACATCAACGGTACCTGTGGCGGTTACAACATCAGCAGGTAAGTTTAATGATACAAAGAAAAAAGCTTTTTATGGCACCGAGCAGTGAAAAGGCAATGAAATGTGCATGAAAATCAAATAAATTTTTAAAGACTAAAAGCAAAAACAATTCTTTGTTATCAGAGGCGGAGATCTTTCGTTAAATATCACACCATCAGCGCCCATATTTGTTATGTCTTTTACACAGTAATTCTCTGTGTGCCTTTGGTTGGTATCAATTGAATTGGTTTACTTACACGAAAGTCGGCGGTCATTGTTTGTTGGTTGGTTTTTGTTGTTTAATATTGTGAGGAGGAGCCCCCATTGCTTATTGCAAGGATGCTGGGAATATTGGTTTAAGTATGCTTAGACGCAATGCTGCCAAAAGATTCTTGTTTAATGTTTAAGAATATTTCGGAAACAATAAAAGAATAAAATTCCGTTTATTTTTCCTTTTATTTCTATATTGATTCGTTCTTTAAGTTGTGATAATTTCACTCATATTGCTGGAGCCTAAGTAGTAGGTTGTGCACAATGGGTCTAGGAATCAAGTAAGAAAATTTGCTTTAAAAATAATTTTATCGAAAGAGATCGATGGCGATTACGATTGAGTTTTGGAGGCATAGAGGAATTCGTCACATACTCCGTGTCTGGGGCCCTCACCCACTAAATCCTCCCCTCGTCTCCTGTGGACTTGTTTGTGCCCACTCCGGAACTATGGTGGTATTACTTCGGAGTGGAGTTCTTTTGGCTCTTTGGACTCTTCATGTTCATATCCGCGTCCGGATTGTGAATCGAAAGTGGAGAAGTCATCTAAGCGTCTCCACTATTCCTTTCGTCCAAATCATCGTCTCGGTTACGCTTGGCACGTGTGGCAGTATCACCTATGCCGACATGCTTACGCGTTCTTCTTCCGCCTTCTTCCGTCTCAGAATGCGCTCTACGTAATTCACTACCGTGGTCCAATTTTCACTACTCGCAGTCATAACCCCGACAATATTAGCGGCTGTGATCGTTCCAACTATTGACGTCAGTACAGAGCGATAGCTCTGCCAGCGTGCACACTCGAAAACAGTATGCTCTGCGTCATCAATTACCTCCCCTTCCTCGTGAAGACAGTAAGGGGAGGCGGCCTTGCACATTCTGTGCAGATATTTCCTAAAATATCCGTGACCCGTAGTAGTTTACCTTTCCAAATTTCCGACCAATCCATGGCCTTATGTCCGGAATAAGTCTCGCCGTCTATCTTCCTCTATCTTCCTCGTTCTATCATTGTTGCCATTTTGAAATGGTGTTCTCCCTGAAGTAACCGGTTATGTGATTTCCAGCCGATTTCGCCTTATAAATCTCCATCCGCTCCGCTGCCTGCAGATCCACAGGGATTATACCTGCTATCACCAGTACGGCTGGAGCGGACACTGTGCGATATGCCGACGCGATACACAATGCAGCCGTTCTCTGTACCGATATAAGTAATATAAGTGCCCGCTTTTTAACATCTAGTATTCCTGCCCAAATTTCGCTCCCATAAAGCATAATGCTATTTCCAACCTCCATCAGGAGTCTCCGTCTGGTCGATAGCGGGCCTCCAATATTCGCCATTAATCTGCTGAGCTGTCCAACGATCTTCTGGGCCTTGTTAGCCGAGTACTGAATCTGATACGAGAATGTCAGTCTGGGGTCGAGCCTTATTCCCAGGTATTTCACCGAGCTCTCGGTCCTAATTAAGTTTTGGGGGCTTAGATTGATTGGATATTTAAGGAACTTCTGGGCGTCTTACAGAAATTTAATCCCAGACACGACATGATATTACAAAGAATATTTGTCTTAAGAAACTTGCAAGAAACAAGCAATTACAGTGAAGGCTGGAGAGTCAACTCAATAATTTCGAGCTGTATAAAATACGATACAATGAATCCTAGAAAAAGTCTCCGTTAGCGAAGACCTACCATCTCTCATAATCACCTCGACAAGCAATTTTAACACGAAGAGGTTAAGTCATCCTTGCCACTTAGGCCCGTAGTTATGTCCATTAAAATACCACAAATTCTTACGTAAAGTAAATCGTGGTATTGCTGCATTCATTATTCTATTTGAGGGAATGACAAATAAATCAGCATGTCTTTTAACAGAGTAATGGCCTGTGGGAACTGCAATGGTGATAATCAGTCCGCCCAGTTAAGCGTACCAAAAAATAGCCAGTTTAACAGAGGTAATGTAACAAAGGTAAGGTAGACTTTTGTCCTGTAGCATATTGTGGACAACATACCAGCCCTAGCCAGTTCCTTAGCAATGCAATTTTCTAAGAAATTTTGCAAAATTTCTATTAAGAAATCCTGAGCGTTCATGGCAAAGTTCTTAAGCAATTTGATAGCAGTCTGGTTGTAAGAGTAATTTAAAAGGTTTTCAGGGAAAATCTCCTCACTAAATACTCATCGCCTTCAGTTGTCAGGCAGCTTAGAAGAAGTCTTAAATCAAAATCCCGAATTTAGATTGCGCAGCCTATTCTATGCAGCATTTTGGAGCCATCGTTATACATGAAGGGCCACACCTCGAACCTTCGAATCGTCAGATCAAAAGTTCACATAATTAATCACAAAATATTTCGTACTGTCGGTTATTAGACGTAAGGCCAGGATCGAAATCCCAGGTCAGACATCAAAACGAAAATATAAAAAAATCAGCTACTTCCTCTCAGCATATTTCTGGTAAAAACTCTGAGCGCAAAATAAAATTGCCATGAAAAGTTTCTCAAAAATCTGTCGTTCGGAGTCGACTTTAAATTGTTAGTCCCACCAATCATGTAAAAAATTAACACACACAACATAAGTGGTGTGAGAAACTAGGTCAAGATCCTGGCTGAAGGTTTGTAATGACCAATTATGTATGTTATGTTGTGTATATTTTGTAACATTTTCAGAAATTAATTAATATATCTCGATAGATAAAATATGATGTAGTGCTGGGCCATTGTGCGCTGCAGATAATTCATTTGTTGGCATATAGGTCAGGCCGTCAAGCTTATGCACCTTGATTCAATCATGACCAATTCGGAAAAAAAAATTTTCATTCATTAGTGTTCAGTCAGTTGATGTTCGGTCCTTAAGTCGTTTTGTGCCTTGTGTAGCTTCCAGTGTTTGACATTATTTTATTTGCCTGTCGTAGAGTCATAGAAATCTAAACAATGGACCCATTAATCTTAACAATTTTCATTACTTTAGGCATTTTAGCTACTTATCCCTCCAAAATGCACTGCACATTTTAGACACTTGCTAGCGTTCTAATCCATATTTGTTTATTTTCTTACATCAAACTTTGTCTCTCGGTATTTTTCATTTGATAAAAATTTCAAAATCCTAAACAGTACACCATTTTGCAGCATTTTGTGCCCACTGTGCATAATTATCCTGCGCCAGCAACCATAGGTTTCAGCATCTTCATGTCGTACCGTCGTTGTAATATTTAAGCTTATTTGCAGTAAATAATCCATTTACGACCATTTGCAGTATTTGTTTATTTTCAGTTTATTTGTTCTTCCCTTTTTTTAACTTTTTATTATTTACAGTTATTTTCATTCATTCGTCCTTGCAATGTTCGTCTGAAATTCACCGTTCGTTGGGAGAAAAGTCTGCAGTTCCCTTTGCCTTGCTGCTGTTGTGTTGTAAAATTTAATTTCATTTCGTTTCTTTGACTTCAAGAGGGCGAAACAAAATAGGAATTTAGGTTCAGAACTTCAAAAAAAGGACTTTTGCTTGACATATTCGAAATGAATTTTTTCGATACTTTTTTGTCTCCCCTTTTTGAAAATTGTAAGACCGTTATTAACAGATGGCTGCCTGCCTGTATACAATAATAAAGAGGGTGTTATTACCAAACAAAAATATTTTTTTTAATAATTTATTGATAAGCAGCCAAATGTAATTGTTGTTGTTGTTGTTGTTAGTAATTGACCTTAACCATCATAATTCTTTAAATGAAAACCAAAAAGAAAATCTGTTTCTGAAACATTGACGTCCTTGAGAACTGCAAAAGAAAAAAAGGGAAGAAAAGACGGCAAACATCATTTTCAGGTCTTAGGAAGACTAAAGTATTTACTAGTGAGGAGACTATGATTAATTAATTAAAGTCTACCACTTAACAATGAACAAATGAACCTACAACAATAATATTAATCCATTGTAATTAAATGTTTTTTAAAGGTTACTGGGTAACTTATTATTATACCTTTCAGTTTATGCTGCTTAGAAGGTAGTTTACTTACTATAACAGATTCTAAAATGATAGGGTTGCCATCTCTCGTTTTCTATAATCATCGTACACTAGGAAAATGTGTGTGCTTTTTGTAAGGATCATTGGTCATTCAGTCCAAGTCATTCCAACTCGTTGATAACACTGCGTGAACTTTCTAACCATTATATGTGTTGTTGGCGGTATACCTACTGTAGGTTCAAGCTCTACGGGATGGTTTATTTGGAAGGAGAAAGAGTTATGAATTGTTTGAATTCCAAACGAAAATGATGAGTTGACTTAAATTGAATTTCTTGCATTAATCGATTAAGACTGTCGTTAAACTCTAGGAGAACTTGCCAAGCAACATATCTAAAGCCTAGACTACAGACATACATAATTGGTCATTACAACCCTTCACTCTGGCTTCTCACACCGCTTATGTTGTGTGTGTTAATTTTATACATGTGGAGTGACGGGACCTACCGTTTATAGTCTACTGCGAGCGACAGACTTTTGAGAAATTTTTCATGGCAATTTTATTTACTACCAGGATTTTTGCCAAAAATCTGCTGAGAGGAAGTCGCCGAGGAAATACTTTTTGTATTTTGTTTCGACGTCTGGCCTGGGACTCGAACCCTGGCTTTACGTCTAATAAGCCAACACACTACCTACTAGACCACGGCGACTAGCTGAGAGGAAGTCGCCGAAGAAATATTTTTTCATAGCCATTCGTTCTGCAGGAGATGTCTGACCGACCTGGGGTTTGAATCGAGGCCTCATGTCTATCTGCTACGGGGACTTCATTTCTTAATGCAATGCTCTGCATTCGATAGAACTAGAAAGGGCTCATCTGTTATGACTTACGTCCCCATTTGATTTCGTTGCAATTAGCAGTGGACGAAAATCGCCCAGTTTAGGAGACCATATTGCATTGCCGCAATGCAATAGGTAACGTTTATCTAGAATTCCTAGAATTGTGGGTTTCAAGATAACCGGATGGTTTACGCGTTACGGACAGTAAGCAGCTTATAGTTACAAATTTTTTGCTGGAAATAAGTGATTATACAAACCAGCTGTCAGGGATAATCTGCCGATGTTGTGGTGGATATATCGGCTCGGTTAATAGACACTCTTTTTTTACTTGTGTGCCACAGAATTTTTATTCTCATAATCCTCAGTGTTTGTTGAAATGGTTGGTGCAACTATGCTGTTCGGTAAACAAATGAGCGTGTATAAAGCCTGTCCGAAGGCTAGAATAGTAGTTGCAACTTCAAGCTAATTAACAAACGATTAGCGAAACCCTTGAGGCCCTATAGTATTTATAGGAATGATGAAAACATATGCACACAGTTACTAAACTATACATACGGTAACAATCCGTTTTCGTTGAAAATCTTTATAGTTTCCTTGATTTTAAGACGGTCTGTTGCATTGGTTAAAAAATTTCTGAATTTGAACTGAATTGTGGCCCTGAACAGGTCCACAAAAGTATACATCCGATTAAAAAATTTCATAAATTTCTGAACCAATGCAAAAGACCGTCTTAAAATCAAGGAAACTATAAAGATTTTCAACGAAAACGGATTGGAACTTTTGTGGCTTATACTTACGTATGTGCGTACATGGCTACTCTGGGCCCCAGAATGCAGTAGTGGCCGATACATTTTATTTCGCCCTTCTTATAGTTTAGATCTACTATCGATTCGTTCTATGCATAGCAATCGTATCTCAAATGCTTACTCAGCAGACCCCGTAAGGCTATTAGACCGCTGCAATGTCTTCCAGGCTATAGTGTCGCTTATACGGGTTACGGTAGGTACGATTAAGGATAAAATTGACTCCGGAAAAAGACTACAACTTATGATACTCATTGTAATTATTTGACTACAGCTTGGGAGGCTTAATGTTAAAATTTATGCCCCAGAGTGTTATAAGATTATCACATAAATTTGAACATTTTTTTTCACATTGATGGCCAACCAAGCTAAAGACTTATTAGACCTTGAAAAAAAATGAAAAATTTCCTTCAAACCAAAAAATGTTTTTTGGCCATGGTATTCTATTCATAAAGCGTGTAATGTCATCATTGTCAATGCCATTGCTAACATCATCATTATCATTATCATCATACTTATAATGTCATGTACTTTTAGTCAACGACAGACAACAGAAAGGCAACTGAGCAGCTAGAATAACAGTCAAAGTGCCAGCCAGCCAGCCAGCCAGCCAGTCCAATTATAAATAAATCGGGGGTAGTAAAATTAATATTTTCATCATTTGCTTTTTTACTTGTGTATTCTCTGCTATAAAATGTGTAATGAAATTCGAATATTCAGTGCTTTGGTGGTGTCCATTTCTGTCGTGCATTTCATTATAAATTTTAATAACGAATTGCTTTAGCAAATTGACGTTGTAATGATTGAATGCCAAGGGAGTGTAATCCAGAGTAGAGGGGACAAATTGTTTAAAGAGAATTCCTAATTATGATATGCATAATGGAATGGAACTTATTGCTTAGCTTAGTTGGCATATTTTTTCAAAATTATTCAATAGAAAGCAAGGGACTGGAAGTGTGGCACAATCGTTATTGATTACAGATAATTGAAGATACTTTATTAGGATTATGAGCTTATGTTTACTTACTTACTTACTTAATTGGCCATTAACAAACCGATTAACGGATTTCGGCCGACGCAACACATCCTTAAAGGAGTCTCTGCTTTTTGCTCGCCTACGCCAGTTGGTCACACCAATCGATTACAAGGCTTCCTCGATTTGGTCCTTCCAATGCATACAATGAAGTCGCCGTAGTATAGTAGGTAGTCTGTTGGCTTATTAGACGTAAAGCCAGGGTTCGAGCCCCAGGCCAGACATCAAAGGCAAAATACAAAAAATATTTCTTCGGCGACTTCCTCTCAGCAGATTTATGGCAAAAACTCTAAGAGTAAATAAAATTGCCAAGAAAAAGTTTCTCGAAAAAATCTGTCATTCGGAGTCGACTTTAAACTGTAGGTCCCACCACTCATGTATAAAATTAACACACACAACATAAGTGGTGTGAGAAACTAGGACGTTGTACAATATGTCAATTAGACCTCCGGGTACTGTACTTTTCTTAATTGACAAGTACACGTCCTCTAACCTAACCTAACCTAATGCGTACAAGGTCGTTCTCTTCACCGTCTTCCGCAGATCGCCGCATCAAATACCCGTCCCTCCGGAGCATCCTCCTCAATTCGAACAACATGGCCGAGCCAGCGCAGCCGCCTGATATTAATGCGCTACACAACGTCTATGCTGTTGAGGAGCTCATACAGCTCACTGTTGTATCGAATGCGGAAGTCATCGCCAACTCGCACTGGACCGAAGATCTTACGTAGGACTTTTCTCCCGAATACACTCAAGGCTGCTGCATAAGTGCTTAATAGGATCCTTGTCTCTGCGCCATAAAGAAGTACGGATAGGATGAGCGTCTTGTAGAGTATTAGTTTTGTCTTATGTTCAGTCATACTTTTAATAGCCTGCTTTAAAAAGGTATTTTCTTTAATTAATTTAAAGCCAAAATGTTAAACGTAATGTTACTTACATCACTTGCCAAACAATCAACTAATTTCTTATCGAAATTCCAATAGAAAATTATCGAAACGATAAATTTCAAAATGACCACAAATTAACAAAATATTCAGCAGGATATGATTTATGGTTGCATAATTAAATTTTAAAGCATTTTAAAGCATCTTGAAATGTGTGTTTAAATACTTGCAAAATTAATATCATATTTCCTTACGTTTTAAATTGCAAAATATTTCAATGACGCTTGTAAAGATTTATAACTTTAATAAATTTCATTCATTCATACTCATGTAAAGCCAGCAATTTTCTACATCCTGCTGCGGCTGCTGTTACTGCAACAGCAAACCCCCTTCCATTCCACCTAACAGTAACAGCATGTAAAACTAATGTTGCCATACCATGCCATATAATATGAAATACACTCGGGCGTTTCCTACGTAATGTCTACGGGGTGATCAATAATAATAGAAGCTAACATATATTTTCCATTGCATACAATACGGGGCAAGCATATGCTAAACAAAATTCATTGCATATGTTTAGTTGCTTGTGGCTATAATGCCGTGTGGTATCTATGCTAAGGGATTTAAAAACAATTTTATTAACCATACAGCAAGTAAGCTGTAGGTTTTATTACATTTCCTACTGTTCAATGTAATTTCCATGTTATTGTTTATGTGTGCGTGTGCATTTAATTAATACAAACACTCAATGTCACTTGTAGTTAAGTTGCGAAATGTTTGAAAATATGTTCATGAAATTAAATTTATTTCAATTTAATTGCAATAATTTATGACATAAATTAAGCACTTTAATATTTAGAAAATTTAATTTAATTATTATGCAACAACAACAACAACACCAATTGAAATAAGGCCATTAAATCATTGAGTAGATTAAATTACGGTATTTCGGTATTTAATGCAATTTAAGCTTCTTTAGACAATTCATACAGACAGGCCTTTAAAGTTTGTGGCAATTGGTTTAAATTTTTAATTTAAAATAAAAATAAATTAAGAATTAGTTAAGTAACCGGCCACCCACTAAGTTGAGATAGTTGGCGTACTTACTTTAGTCAGAATTAAAACCTAGCTTCTCACACCACTCATGTTATGTGTGACAATTTCATACATGAGTGTCAGGATTTGTGCAAAATTTTTGGGAAATTTTTCCTGGAAATATTATTCACAGTCAGAAAGAGGCCAAAAGAAATATTTCTTTATATTTTCTGTTGTACGATATACACTCAGCTACAAAAGTATACATACGGTTAACAAATTTCAGAAATTTTTTAATCAATCCGTTTTCGTTGAAAATATTTATTTTAAGAAGGTCTTTTACATTGGTTCAGAAATTTGTGAAATTGAACTGAGTTGTGGCCTTGCACAGGCCAACAAAAGCATACAAACAAAGTGCTCATGTCTAATAAGTCAACTCCCTACCTACTAAACCTTTGTTAAAACAGGCACACTTAAGCTAAATTAGGCGACTTGTGAGACCACAGTTATTCATTTGTCCCAGCCATGGAGCTATTCGGAGATTCTGATGCAACAAATTTGACTTCTAATGTCCACGACTGACAGATCACTCAAATAAACATCAAAGTATCTTTTTCTTTTCTACAATCATGCTGACCGAAGTCGCCTTAGTCTAGTAGGCAGTGTGTTGGCTTCTTAGTCGTAAGGCCTCGGTTCAAATCCCAAGTCAGACATCTCCACCAAAAACAAAATATTAAAGAATATTTCTTTGGCAACTTCCTCTCAGCCGATTTCTGGCAAAAACTCTGCGAGTAAAATAAAATTGCCATGAAAAGTTTCTCAAAAATCTGTCGTACGGAGTCGACTTTAAACTGTAGCTTCCACCACTAATGTATAAAATTAACACCATCAACATAAGTGGTATGAGATACTAGGTTGTAATCCTAACCAAAGGGTTGTAATCACCAATTATGTACAGTGGTGGAATTATAATTAGAAAGGATGTTTCTGGAACAGAGTTCTCTGGAGTGACGATTCTAAGTTTAATTTGTTCCAATCTGATGGAAAAACGTATGTATGACGTCCTCCAAACAAAGCCTTTGATCCCAGGTACACAGTGGAAACTGTAAAACAAATTAACAAACATAAATGTTGCTAAGTCGTTTCTGATTGTAAGGCCACCACTGTATGTATGCATGTGCACTACAGCGTTGGGCATGTACTCAACAAACTAAGAACAGTTTGCCTCTCTTCCTATTCTCTACAACTCCTACAGAAATTATTTGCCATGAGCCCAAGACCAACGGGTGTCATATGAGTACTTGTATCATACTGAGCCTACTCCTTTCGAATTAAAGCCGGCTTTCGTGCATTCTCTATTTATTTTTCGCATTCGTAGCTGGACTTTCGGTGTCAACATAATCAATAATTATAAGTTAGCAGGTCTTTAAATGTAGAGAACTCAGCGGAAAGTTCGATGGTTGTGCAACGCCCTGGTCAGTTCATCCGCTCTAGAGTTACTTAAACTATCATTATGTCCTGATACCAATCGAATATGAATGCCGTGTCATTTTGCTCGCATAATGCAATGTGACATTATGCGGCTTACACACTGGATACAGCATCAGCCCTTGCTGTCTTCGGCCAAGTATTATGTCTTCAGAGCTGACCAAATTTTATCACCATATTTGGTTCGAAAAAGACTGCACCTTACCATACAGCAAGCTTCACAATCAATTTTTTCCACTGCCCACCGGCTCTGGATTCCCTTTTGGGTTTGTTGAGTCATTGATTTATGCCGACAAACCAACAACTACTGATGTATACGAACATTATATTCAAGAAAATCAACAGATCTGACCATTGGACCATATTGCCAGATCTAATGGAAAAAGTAGTCCAAAACTGGGCCGAACGGATTGTCCAAGTATCTCGTAAACGCAGTGGGCAAAAATCAGAAATCGTATTTAAAAAACAGTTACCCTGGTATTGTCCACCTGATTATAATAAAAAAAAAAATCATTCCAATAATATTAAGTCTTAAAACTCATAAAAAGAACACCCTATCTGCCTCACCCTGTCTGCTTCACTGTAATTACTTTTCCATCCATCTCCGTTGAAATTGAAGAATCTCTCGTGCTTTATTGCTGCTGCTGCAGAGCAATATTTTTCTTTTCATTTCTGTTGCTTTATTTATTCATGACATGCTTCGTTTGCTTTGTACTTCTTCTTTGTAGAGAACAAACTATCGGATCAAGAGGCTTTAGAGGAAATACGACAACTGAGCATTCAACTGCAACGTATACAGGAAATGGCGCCACCCAAGGGTGTAGCTGTAATGACAATTTCCAGTCTATTGGATGGTTTGAAAACTCCCGGCAGTATGGTGATGGTGGCAGCTGCAGCCACAGCAGGTGCCCAGTCAGCTTTAGGTGGTGGAAATCAATTAACTGTGCGCTCTCAGAAACCGGAAGCATTACCGTTATTGTCATTGAATAGCGAAATGCAAAAATATCAGCAATTGCAAGCGACACAACAAAAAATATCATCAGCAACAACAACAACGACCAACAATAATGTTGCCGCCATGAAAACCATGCCAGCCATAACAATGCCGTCCACTCAGGTAACTGTTACAGCCTCAACACCCACCCAAGCTGTTGCCAGCAAGCTTATAACAGCAAAAGGGCAAGAGAAGGCTGTGAATACGGATATTATTGGCAACTATAGTATGGGGAACGAAGAGCATAACAAACAACAACAGCAACAACATATCATATGCGAAAGTTGCTATGAGAAATGCCAAGATCAAGCACGTTACCAACAGTTGCCACTTGCAACGGCAAAGACAACGTCCAGCACATCAGCCGCACACTCGCCTGCCAAACTCAATAAGTGTCAAATGTTGGGTTCGCCCCAGCAAGAGGGCAGCCTTAGTTTTAAGCACATAAAATTAGACTGTATGTGTTCGCAATCGGATGACTTGGACCAGCTGCTGACAGAGCAGGGTCATCAGCAGCATCATTCGCATCAGCATCAGCACCAGCACCAAACGTCAACGAGAAGGGTTACTAAGCGTACGGCAGCCACGAATACACCACCCTGTACGGCGCGCAGAAGAAATGAATATGCCAGCGGCCATGGCAAGGATATTAAGGCTCAAAGCACGATTAGTTTGCCAAGTGGTGCAAGTAACAGCAAAGAATTGGCCTCACGGACAACGGCAACAACAAAAGCAATTAGTCATGTAAGTCAACAGAAAAATAAATTTCAAAAGCAACAACAACAACAGCAAAAACAACAACAAATTTGTGATAATTGTAAAAATAAATTTAAAAGAAAAACGTCCCTGGAAGGTGACGGTGGTGGCTCCAGGGATAAGACGACGAAAAAGTCACAACAGCAACATAGAAAATTAAGCAGATTAAGTAGTAAATGCAATCAGCTGCTGGAGGATATAGAAAAATCGAAAAGTAAACCAACAACAGCAACAACAATGTCTGCAACAATTGCATTAAATAGAGCGGCGGCAAGTTCAGCACAAGCCACCTCCTCCAGCAAAGGTCGCACAAAAGACTGTGATGAGGACATACAATATTCCACCGATGATATAATTTTCTACACAACCACCGATAGCAGTGATGATGACGATGACAATGACGATGATGATATTTCCGATGACGATGACAATACCGATGACTCAGATAAATCAGACTATGAGGCAGAATTGGCAAAAGTTTTAAAAGATGATGACTTATCGTCCAGTCTGTCTCAAAGTAAAAGTGAAACACGTGTACCCTTAAAGCTGAAACCACAAACAGCGACCATAGAACTTAAGTGCATATCACTGTCATTGGGTAATATAACAACGACCAGTTCGGTGACACTGGCCACAGCAACAACAACAACAACAATAACAACAACAGCAACATCATCAACATCCTCAACATCACAGCCAGCCGAAGCATTACGAAACAAAAATGCCTTATACGAACCAAATGTCATACAATTGAGGGCATGTTCGCCAACAGCAGTGACAGCTGCCTCTTCAACATCTCAATCGGCAACACAACTGGGCCAGTCACAATTACCTGCCTCGTCAAATGGTGCCAATGGCAGTGGCAGTGGCACGGGCACTGGCAATGGCAAAGCTAAGCGACCTGATAAATTGGTTCTAAATTTAAACGATCGTTCCAAATTCACCAAAGAAGTATCGGTGTGAGGTAATCAAAATAATAATCATGTTTGGTTTCAATTGTTATAAAAACCTTTGTTTTAATTCTTTAATCGTTTCCCATTTTATATTATACGTTAGAATTTGTTTTGATTAAGAATCTCCAGAATTTAAATCGAATTGAATTAAAAAGTATCCTGCATCTCAGATTCCCAAGTGCCGAACGGAGAACATGTTCTGTAGTCTTCCTGGGCATTATAGCTTCTATAGGGCGGTTGTAAGATATTCCCAGCCTGTGGGCATGTGCACTTAGAGGGTTTTGGCTCGGTTGAATGCAAATTTTGTTCTCTGATCGATAACACACCAAATTTCTCCGCCCTCTATCATGTCCTGTCTTTCTCTTAAGTTCTGTGTATATCGATAACGAACTAGTAGATTTTCCTAACCTCTATACAAGTACGTTCGTTGTCCTGTCTTTCTCTTGCAAATTATTGAACATTATGTGAGACCACCAGGTTTCCCTCTACAGAGGAGTGTAAAGCTCTCACATGAATTTATTCGCATTTTATGTTGTACCAAGAAGTGCGTCAGATTTATGGTTACCTCCCGATGTCCCAATGTCCAGGAATCCATATTGTAGTAACCGTCTAATGTCTCGTCCTCTCCTTCAAAGACGCCTGGCATTCTTGAAGAATCCTAAGTGTGGTCTACACACCCTTTAAGAATCTGTATATGCGTTTATCTCTCCTCGTCACACTTTAATACCGAATTCTTATAGCGTCACTGTTACTTGCTTACTTACTTAATTGGCCATAACAACCCGTTTAACGGATTTCGGCCTGCCGCAATACATCCTTCCAGGCGCCTCTGCTTCATGCGCGCCTACGCCAGTTGGTCACACCAATCGATGACAGGGCTTCCTCGATTTGGTCCTTCCAACGGATGCAAGGTCGTCCTCTTCGCCGACTTCCGCAGATTCCCGCATCAAATACACGTCTCGCCGGAGCATCCTCCTCCATTCGAACAACATGGCCGAGCCATCGCAGCCGCTGGATATTAATACGCTGTACAACTTCTATGTCGTTGAGGAGCTCATACAGTTCATTGTTGGATCGGATACGGAAATCATCGCCAACTCGCACTGGACCGAAGATCTTACGTAGTACTTTTCTCTCGACACTGTTAATGGACCTTATTTCAACCTGATTGTACTACTGTAATCGGGCAGTTCAAAGGAAAGATTCTTCAATCGCCTTTTTTTTATTCTGTAACTGTTTAATACTTGAATGACATTCTCTGGGAGGTGTATCCCATAATTTCTTTGTAAAACCTGGATTGAAAGTCAATAATAATATCAAAATTTTGAAATGCCCATAGCATCTATACTTCCATGATGGTGTAACGCTCAGTCTGATTACCGCGTTTGTTTCTTTAACCTGTCTAGTAATAACCCCTTAAGTATTTAATAACAATATCTTGGTCAACTATGATCAAAATTTTGAAATGCCCTTAGCATCTATACTTACATGCCGTTGTGGCTGTCAGTCTGATTATCGCATTTGAGGCTATTTGTTTCCCTAACCTATCCAGTAATAACCCCTTAAGTAAAGTAAGCAATGCCTTTGTTGATGTAGTTCTAAGAGCATTTGTTATCATGATCGCCACAATACTTATAACACTCCGAAACAATCGATTTATCACCAACCGCGACATTGTGGAACCAGCTTAGTTTGATTATAAATTCGTACAACCGGTTTACATTGTTAGAGTTGAGTTTCACAATTTTGGACAGTTGCCACTTTATGGGTGCTGGATATAGTATACCCATGTATTCATCGTGATTGTTACAATACCATTAAAGCCATTAGAATTTAATTGCTACGGCCCTATAGAACAAATATGCGTTGTTTACGTTGAGTTAAGTTCTCTTACTACCACTGCAGACATAGTCCAGGCAATTCCTAAAAATAATCGTTCTTTGCCTTTGCCTTTAAAGAAGCACTTGGGTAAGCGATAAACAAATATCGCAGCCTTCTAGCAAACATCGTTCAGGCAACTCCGTAAGCACCATTAAAGAGAAGCCGTAAATAAAACGTATGAAAAATCCTACTGAGATATGCTTTTCCAAGAATTCGATTTGATATTCGTTAATATATTTTAATTTACTTGTTATAGTTTAATTAAATAAATAATCCCATGACAACACTTCTTTAACAATAAAAATGTAAATAAAAAACTGAAATTCATGCTGCTTGAAATGAGCCCCGAGTTGCATGAATTTTATAATAAAAAAATGAAAAATAAATCAATAATAAAAACACATTTAAATACTAAACAGAAATAAAAACCAAATAATTTTTATTGTTAAACAAGTGTTAACAATGCAAATTAAATATTTTATTATTTATTTACTCTATTGTGTATTACATATTTGCTTAATATCCTATAAACAAACAAACAAATGCATATTAAGCAAATAATTTTACCATTAAAGGGTTACAAAAAAAAGTAAATAATAAGGACTGAGACCTTAAAAATTAAAAACAAATATTCGAAGCAAAGCTATGCAAAGGTTTCACAGTTTATGGTAACAATCAAAGTCTACTTTTAGGTGAAATAATAAAAAAAAATCTGAAGCATACTTTTGGGAAAATAAGTTAAAACCTGGTTAAAAAATTACTGAAATTCTGTTTATAATATTAGTTTAATTATGTTTTAAACATATTATTTTTACTCAAGTACTGGACTGATTTTTCTTTTATTTATTTGGCTATTAAAAGCCTAAAGATATGTGACCTTTTATTAGAACAACAAAAATATTAAGGAAATCCTTAAACAACCTTTATGATTAACAAATTCTTTGTTTTCATAGCCATAATCTAATTAATCTTGCATAATTTTATTTTATTTTTTATTTTTCACATTTTTATTTAATTCAGAACGCCTTAAAATATAGTTTAAAGTGAGCCTTTTTCTCTTATTCAAACATTAATATTTTAAAGTATATTTTTAGGTAAATATTTATATCACATTTTCAGTGGCAGTAGTAAAAATTTATTTTCAAAAATTTCATTTATTCCACTCAATTTATATATTTTCTCCCTTCCCTTGTTTTTCCTTCCGGTTTTCTCCATTAATTTCTATTTAAACAGAAATTTCAAAAAAAAATTTAGTTCCACAAAAATTACCATAAAATAATAAAAGTTTTCATGCCAAAATAGAATTTTTTGTTCTATTTTTCTATTTGATTTTTATTTGCTGTAACATATGCTTTTGATTATCATTTTTAAAGTTTTTCGTAATTTTATAAACTTGTTTAATATAATTAAAAAATAATTAGCATAGTTTTAGGGGGTGGCATAACAAAAACTTTATTGTAGTATAGTTTTCTGCGTTTTTAAATTCAAAACAGTCTGTTTCAAATTAAGCACATATGTAAAGGGAATAGAGTAGTTTTCAGTTAAGTTTGCAATCATTTGAAATTGCTTAGAAGGCTAGTCAGCTAATTAATCTTTTTAATATTTGAGAATATAAATACGATGAATAAGATAAAGCAGTTGTTATATCTTTTATAAATTTATTTACCATTTAAACTCATAAATTTCTAAAATTTATTTAGGAAAGCTCTATTGTTGTGTAGCATTGCTACTAAAATACATATCTTACTGGTCTCAACCTATTATGGTGCTTTTAAACCTGCTAAGGCAGCAAAAGAACCTTACCTTGTGTTAGTAGGTAGGTAGGTAGAGGTGGCTGCCCATCCAAGAAAAATTCTGGATGGACTTACTTAGTCCGCATTAGGCCCATTGTGCTACCCCAGTTATCCGCTATCCCCTGGTCTCAAAACCACTCGGAGCTCCTGATGAAGCGATTTAGGCTTCCAATGTCAATCCTTGACAGTTCCTGCAGATCATCCATATAGTAAGTACCCAAGTACTTCCTTCTCCTTTGGCAAAGAGCCGGGCATGTACCCAGCAGGTGAGGGACAGTCTTCTCTTCTTCCTCATCTCTGCGGCTTCTGCAGAAGTCGTTAGCAAGATGTCCAAGACCAATGCGTCTTGCATGAGTACTCATAATGAAAATCCCCGTAATGACACCGACAACTACACTGAGCGCGCCTCTTTGGTGTTTAAGCAGACTCATTGTGCGCCCCTCATCCAGCCTTGGCCAGATTTTACAAACCGTTCTATCCTTGTCCGAGGCCGCCCACCTGTCGACGGAATCTACGATCGCATTATTAATTATGAGCTCGCAGGTCCTCATAGTGATGCCCAGATTCGAGAATTCATCGGAGAGTTCGATGGTCGTGCACCACCTGGCAAGTTCATCAGCTCTGCAGTTGCCCGGAATACCACTGTGCCCCGGTATCCATACGATATGGATAACATATCGTTCCGCTACCTCGTCGAGATATCTGCGACAACCGCACACCGTCTTGGAGTTATTCACGTTAGAACTTAGAGTCTTGATAGCCGCCTGGCTATCAGAAAGTATGGTGACGTTCAGTTTGGAGACCCTTTCGTCCCCAATTATTCTCGCCGCAGCCTGTATTGCCACTACCTCCGCCTGAAGGACACTGCAGTGGTCTGGCAGTCTTATAGACTTGCTCTGTATTAGTAAGGAAAATTCCCCGTATTTCCTTTCTCCAAAAATACTTATTATAAGTTCCCTTTCCATTCCCAAGAGAAATTATATCCAATGTGGAAGCTTACCAAGACAGTTCCATGTTCGGCTATCGATTTGACTGTCAAACAGTTTTATTATCTCCAAACCTTTCTACTGACTGTACTGTTTCCTGCTATTAGAACTACAATATATTGACCAGACTATACATTATTGGTGAACAGCTACGGTTTCGCCGACTTTTGTAATATCATTCTCTATGTTTGTTTCGTGAGAAACTGTGTATAGAGCCTCTATGCTATAAGGAATATGGGACCATTATATAATTTTTCTATGGCATCATATATCACATGCCATTTATTTTTAAATATCCTCCAACATACCCTTCAACACCCAAAAATTTGCGCGTAAACTGTGAAGGCTTTCAAGCATCAAGGGTCCTCGAAGAATTTGGAATGAGTAGATAAAAAAGAGTATATAACTCTCATCGTTTCTGCAGTCATTGCGGATGTCAGTTTCTATAGATCTAATATCAATTCAGTTCATAAATGCAATGCAATTCACATTGATGAGTTCAGACTGAGCGGTCTTCTCCATGTGTCCTCTTTTGAGACTGCCAAATTTTCTACGTTATCTTGACTGTAGCCGAAGTTGCCCATGCGGCATTGCCAGTACTGTATTGCTAATTACAATACGAGCTGGCAGGCTTTTAACAAAATTCTCAATGTGGGGAACTCTGGTTTGCAGTTTTCTGAAATATCACTGTGCTTTGGCACTCATAGGAAAGTAGATTTAAAATATTATCGCCACCCATATGGCAAACACTTTTGCCTGGAGGATGTTTGACTGAGTAAGGTGTGCCTCCGAAATTGTCCTACTATACAATACTATTCAGTTTCGAAAAATTTAATTGCAATATTTATTTTAAAATCATTTAAAGTCGCATAATGTGTTCTAATCTGTGTAGCTATACTTAAGTATGGGATTACCCATGATTTTAATGTAAATTTTTGTTTTTCTTTTTAATTACATATGAAATGAATATTACTATTACCATTTCCTGTTTAAAATATGCAAACATTTTAATTTTTTGAATACTCCTAAAAGTATACTTTGAATTTTTTTATTCTGTATTTTTATTTTTTTCAATATATGATATTTAAATTTCAGCATTAATTATTTTAAAAATATATATAGAAATTAGCCGTAAAGCATTTACTGTAATCCATACATATGTATGTATGCATTTGGTTCAACTTGTGTTGTGATTTTAGTTTTCCAAAATATTTTAATGTTTAAATTAATTTCGTTTTTATAAAGGATTTAATTTTTCAAAAGTTTTTCTAGGAAATTTTTATTTAATTTTTCAAAATTTATTGTGCTTCTGTTTAAATTTCAATTAATTTGTCAATTTTTATAGTCCACCTAAAAGCCTATTATAGTATGTAAATAACTGGAAGGCCTAAAACTATGCTTTGATTAAATTGTTTTGATTTTTCTAACGTTTTTCTAGGAAATTTTTATTTAATTTTTCAAAATTTATTGTGCTCCTGTTTAAATTTCAATTAATTTTTAAATTTTTATGGTCCACCTAAAAGCCTATTATAGTATGTAAATAACTGGAAGGCCTAAAACTATGCTTTGATTAAATTGTTTTGATTTTTGAAAAGTTTTCCCAGGAAATTTGTATTTAATTTTTCAAAATTTATTGTGCTTCTGTTTAAATTTCAATTAATTTTTAAATTTTTATGGTCCGCCTAAAAGTCTTTTGTAGAATGTATATAACTGGAAGGCCTAAAACTATGCTTTGATTAAATTGTTTTGATTTTGTAAATCCTGTAATAGAGCGTACAGATGCATAAACTGTGAAAACCTTTAATTGTAAATAAAAATTAATTTGTTTTCCTTACTTTCTTTGTTTTTTGCTATTTTTTTGTCATGTACAAAATTAAAGTAAAAAAAAAAAATTATAATAAATGAAGCCTGGTGTATGGGTTTATTGTTACAATTTGTTTACATTCGTTTATTATTATTTTAATTAAAACATAATTTTGTAGCGGAAAATAATAAATTTTGGTTTTTATTAGCAATTAAATAAATTGTTCTAAAACTATAATAAAAACAAAAATAAATAAATATTAATTATAAGCATTAAAGTGTAAACAATTAAATTTTAAAATAATAACAACAACAAAAAATAAACGTAATAATAAATCTAATAGAATATAATTATAATTAAAACAAACAAATAAAACAAAAACTTAAAAAAAAATATACTTGCATATCTCTTAACATAAAGTTTTTTTTTTTAAATAAAAAAAATAAAAATAATTAAAAATAAATAAAAAAATTTAGTTATAAGACCAAATTAGTTAAATAGTTAAAAGCCAATGTTATGATATTTATAAACAAAAAAAAAAAACAAGAAAAGAAAACCCTCTAATCAAAACTATTTAGCCAAGTTAAGATAACTTTCAATAGTATTGTATACTATTGGAATTGATTAAAGTATTATTGAAAACAAAAAGGAAAAATTAACAAACAAAGAATAGAAGATATTTTCCAAAGCAGTTTAAGTAATAAAAACTTCATAGAAGACTAATTAAACTATAAAATTTATTTAAGGTACTACTAACAACAAAAATAAAAACAAAAAAACACAATAAAAAACATTTATTTTTAAGCAAATAAAATATAAAAATAAATACTAAACGAAAAAAAATTGTTTCTATTTTGAAATTAAACTGTAAATATTGTAAAATAATATTTTTATTAATTAATATATTTTCCATTTAATATAGAAAAAAACACACACACACAAGAAATACACAAAAACCTTAAGAATTTTTTTTATTTCAAATCCATGCTCCTTTTTTCTTATAAAAAAATAAAATAAAAAGAAAATAATTTTTTTTCTCTTAATTTTTAAATGTAAATAATATACACTGAAAACAAACAGAAAAAAATATCAACTTACGAAACAAAAAAAGAAAACCTTTTAAAACTTAATTAAATTGGTTGAAATCATTTCGTATAAAATTTATTGCATTAACCCTACCTACCTAACTACCATCACATCAAAAAAAAATGTTTTAAAATTCCAATAAAAAAGAAAAAAATATTTAAAAATAAAATTGAATACAGTTTGTGGTTTTTATTTCGTTTAAACATAACCTATAAAAGACATGCTAATATTGGATGTTCGCAAAAAGAGTAAGCCTGTTGTCGGAAAGAGAGCCCAAATTACATACGATTGTTGCTTAAATTGTTTTACTCCAATGTATAACCAATACTAATGCTAATCTAAAAATACGTGCAAGGAGTGTAAGGCCGAATACCGTACAATAATGCATAAGGATGGCAGAGAAGTAGTTGAAACGTCTTCCAGTTTCGCAGAATTAATATCAGCAGAAGGCCTATTTCATTACATAGACGCTTACCAAGAACCTTCCATAATTAAGGTGTTCTTCATATACGAAAACGTTCCACAGCTCCATAAATCTGCCTTTAACTATCACCTACGGGCAGTTGGGCATTAGAGATCAGAGAACGATCATAGTTGTTATTTTCTCCACTAAAAGTTCATCAGTCGTTACGAAGACATTATAATTACTTCAAATACAGAGATCATAGCAACTTCGAAAATAAACACGAAATCGATTTGGCCACTCTCTCGCTTTAAACAATATGGTCTCCTAGAGCCAACACTGACATTTTGATGTCTTCTTCAAGTCTTCGCTCTACAGAAATATTCACCTCTTTATCTTGTTGATAGTCTTGAAACAAAAAGTGTAAAGTAAGTGCGAAAACGATCAGTAACTGTAAGAATTGCTTACTCACAAGTGCGTTTCTGTTGATCGTGAAATTGAGGAAGTGCTCTGTGAAATGAACATCTGATATATTATTTCCACAGTAAATTTCCACCATATGGAAGCACTGTTCTAAGGTTAGACGACTGATAACAACAAATTCTCATACAACAAACAGAAACAATAGTTATCGATATTTATTGTTCTCATGCAACAAAAAGAAACCATAGTTATCGATATCTATAGTTCTCATGCGACAAAAAGAAATCATTGTTACCGATATCTATAGTTCTCATGCAAAGAAAAGAACCCATAAATATCAATATATATGAACAAAAAAAATCATAGTTATCGATATCTATAATTCTCATGTAACAAAAATAATACATAGTTATCGATATCTATAGTCCTCATGTAAAAAAAAGCATAGTTATCGATATCTATATCTTTTTTGTTCAACAGAAATAAACCATAGTTATCGATACCTATAATTCTCATTTAAAAAAGAAACCATAGTTATCGATATCTATAGTTCTCATGCAATAAAAAGAAATCATAGTTATCGATATCTATATCTTTTTTGTTCAACAAAAAAAAAAACATTGCAATCAATATTTATAGAACTCATGCAACAAAAAGAATGCATAGTTATCGATGTCTATAGTTTTCACGCCTCCGATATTTCGCAATTTTATTACTTTTATTTATTTTACTTTCAACGTTTTTGATATTTTGCCTCAAATTAAACGAACTTAAATTAATCGAATTCAACATTTAAGCTGTAGACTCAGTGCTATACTGTTTACTGCGATGTACAAGAAGTATTTCGTAGAACAAATACCTTCACCCCATAGCCAAGGGTAAATGCCAAATAGGACCAAATAATTTGAACTCAAGTGATTTATTTTTTTATTTATTTATGAAATTGAAATACAATTATAACAGTCAACCTCATTTTATGGGCATTCGAAAATAATTAAATAATTATTCTTACTCTTCTTGCCATTGGCCTTTAATACGAGGCACTTGGCATAATTAATACGAAATGGCTTTAAAATTTAAAGCAGCCTTTAAATAATTGGATATCTAAGGAGGCATACTAAAGACCAAAAACAAAATTAATGACAGGCAACCTTTCTAATGTTAGCAGCAGTCAGTCAGTCAGTCAGTCATTTAATGTGATTAACACTCGTTATTAATTTTTGATATTCAAATTGAGGAATTATTACTTAATTTATCACAAAAAGGACGAAATGTTACAACCAAAATGTAAGAGAAACAAGGAAAATTAAAAGGAATTAAAGCTTAAGGCCAGGACAAAGGCAAAGGCAAGGGAACTGGCAAAGCAATAAATAAATGAAGTCTAATTTTTAATGAGTAGAAGAGGGAAGAGTCATTAAATCGTTTAAAAAAAAACAACAAAACAACATTTTTCAACACTTGCTATTGTCTAAAGGACTTCAAAAAGAAAAACCTGAAATGATAATGAGTGGCAAGTGAAATAATTTATTGTGGAATACCGTGGAGCACAATGAAGAAAATGTTTGAAGAAAAAAATAAATAACAATAAAAGTTCAAAATAGAATAGCAAGGCCTCAATGCAATGAACTCCTGGTCTAACTTTAACTATGGACTCCAATAATAGTAAGTCGATCCAACCTAGACAACCCTATAGTAAGAAGTCAGCCCAACCTTGACTGTGGACCCCTATAGAGGGAAGTCGGCCCAACCTTGGCTATGGACTCCTATAGTGGGAATTCGTAAACATAGGTTGATTACACGATTTCTTATCATTTATTCGACTGAAGAGTTGACCTCAGAATTCCAAGTCATAGAATATTTTGATCTTATAATCCGGAAGGTTCCGACAACACCCTTGGGGAATATAACGACAACCCAGAGTAGTTTGTATATGTATACTGCTAAACAGAGTAGGCTGTCGTAAATATGATGTTAAGGGCTTATTGACCCCCATAGTGTCCCCCATGTAGAGGGCATGGCTATAATGAAATCTGCGCAACGCTTGTTTGGTAATGAAATTATGACTGAAAATCCTTTTTTTTAATGCGCAGCCAGGCTGAGATCAAATATCTCGCGAATAACAACTTAATGTCCATCCTCCTTCATGAATGCTGGGGTTTTATTAAGACAATCTCGATGCAATCAAAGGTAACAAATATATGGGCTGTAGAACATAAGGATAAGGATATCATTGAGGAATGCATTGTCTTCGAACTGGACAGTGCTGGAGCAAAATTACAACAATTTCCAACATATTACATGGCAGGGTGTAAGGAGTTTCAGAACCATTGGCAGCATAAGGGCATATGCAGTATTGACAGGGCCCGCTTGTCTTTTTTTTCATTAAATCGCATGGCTCTCCATGTACCTTCCTGGTGGAAGACATCCTGAAAGATTTGACATTCCCTTGAATAATTTCTGCAGAAAATCTGCAGCGAAGGTGGAGAAGACCTTCACTTCTATTTTTTAAATTCAAATCCTTAGAATAACATATTTTTATGGAATCCAATCACGTGGTCAAAAGACGTCAAGCAAGATACTTTGTTACAAGATACTTTGTTGCATTGAAAACAAAAAAACTTTGTCCCGATGTCATGATGTGTTGCAAAATGAAAACGTGTTCACGATATTTTGACACGTGCATTGAGTTAGCACAACAAGTTTAAAAGTTTTTAAAACAATAAATTATTTTGTACGCTCGCAAGGTGCCCTGAAAGATAGATTTGAGTTTTTGCTAGAAGACTGGAAGAGGGGAAGTCGCTTAAAGAAGTATTTTCGTCGTTTTGTTCGAGATATCTGAGCTGGGATTTGAACCATATGCTCTAGCCTACACTACCTACTAGACTGCGGCAATAGCATCACAGCTGAATGTGTTTATCCCACTGTGCTATTGAAAATTAATGAAAAAATTTAATTTTACTCTGCACCAACACATATGTACATACATGCGCATGCATCTCTATTGTAGGTAAGTATGCAGAGAAATTTAATTGCCTGTAATGGCATATAAAACACTTCAGTGGGACATCAAAGGTGTTAATAGCTTACGAACTGCCTAGTCAAGCAGAGTAGCAGGCAAGAAGTATATGCCGTACTATAAGGAACAACAAATTGCTATCAAAAGAAACATCAACATCTACAACAACACAGAGACTACAAGCAAGAACAATATGAGCAGCACACCAGCACTACTCAATAAACAAACGAAACCGGCAATTGACCAAAGTATACCGAATAGTTGTGCATTCTTTAAGCCACACTGGCTTTGCTGGAAGATATTGGGCATTTACCAGGATATACAACGTAATGACCGCACATGCCAAACAAAATATGGCTACCTGTTGTACAGCATCATATTAAATCTAATAGTAACGGTGTTTTATCCTTTGCATTTGGCTTTGCATCTGTTCCGCAGCGATTCCATGGCCGATAATATTAAGAATTTTGCTCTGTGTGTCACATGTGTGGCCTGTCCACTCAAGTTTATTATTTATTCCACAAAAATGTCCACAATAAAGAAATTCGAACAGATATTGCAACGTTTAGATGCACGCATCACTGCTGAAATCGAAATGAATTATTTTAAACGATTAAAACATAGTTTGCGTAACATTGGCCTGTTATTTGTAAGCGTTTACTTATCGGTAGGCATTACAGCGGAATTATCGTTTATATTCCGTGAGCAGAGAGAACTACTGTATCCGGCCTGGTTTCCTTTTGATTGGAAGTCATCAACAGCATGGTTTTGTGTGGCCAATGTTTATCAAATTGTTGGCATATTCTTTCTGTTGCTGCAGAATTTCGTCGATGATTGTTTTCCCCCAATGGCCTTGTGTATGCTGTCCGGTCATATAAAAATTTTATCGATACGTGTGTCAAACATTGGTTACGATGACAGGACATTAGAGGAGAACGAAATACAATTGAATCGATGTGTAGATGATCAGATGACATTGTATGAGTAAGTTCTTTCGATGTTAAAAGAGACACACATTTTAGTACCTTAACCATCTAAGGTTATGTCGAATATAAATTCACTACACACTTCAGTTACATTTAAATCACCAAAAAAAGAAAATTTTGTCAGCTTTCAGTCATAAAAATTCCATTTTCATCTCCATTAGAAAAATTTCCATTTTGAAAAAATACAAAAAAATCAAAAAAAATTTTTTTCCCTTTCCAGACTCTACGAAACAATCGAGAACATTATCTCATGGCCTATGTTCATACAATATTGTGTTACAGCCACAAATATTTGTGTTGCCATGGCTGCACTGGTGTTTTATGTTACGGCCCCCTTGGATATTTTGTATTATTTTCTGTATTTCCTAGCGACGCCATTGCAAATATTTCCAACGTGCTATTATGGCAGTGATTTTCAATTTCTATTCGATCAATTGCATCGTGCTATATTTGCCAGTAATTGGACCAATCAGAGTATGAAATACAAGAAGCACATGATACTGTTTACCGAACGATCATTGAAACAGAATGTGGCAATGGCCGGTGGTATGGTGCGCATACATTTGGACACATTCTTCTCAACGTGTCGAGGTGCCTATTCGTTGTTTGCCTTAATAATGCAAATGAAGTGAAAGTGTTGTGTTGTGTTCATCTTGTAATGCACTCCGTATGTAAAATAGAAACATGATGGACAAAAAAAGGAAAAAAAACCTAAAAATAAACGAAAATAGTTTGAAAAATTGTTGTATCATTGCCACCCTGTATTACATTTTAAAAATAAAGTCTTATCGTTTAAAGTTCGCTTCTTTTCTGTTTTTACTCTTTAGGATATTTTTTTTTTGTTTTTGTATCACAGTCCACTTAAACGATGATGCAATGCATAACAAAGGTTCAGTCAAGATAATGACTGAAAAGTGAGAGGATTTTTAACAGGCATTTGAAGCACCTCTCGAACACAATGGAAATACGCAAACGCTCGCTTTAATCTTTAAAGCACTTCGACTAAGCAAATTTCAAATAGCCATGTGTTAACACAGGTTGAGTCAATACACTAAGTGGGTGGACTTTTAACAGACATTTGAAGTACCTCTCAGACAGAATGTAAATAAGTAAACGCTTTTCTTAATCCACAAAGTATTTCGTGTAAACAATTTCCAATAGGCCTGTGATTCCCTTTGGGCTCTCTTCTACCCATTATCCTATATGAAAATAGCCAAAAAGTCAGTAAATCAATGTCGAAACGCAACAGAACTAGGCTATGTTGATATCAACGATCGCTGTCAAATATTAGAGAATCAACACACATGATCTGCTTAAGATTTCGTGCAATATGCAAGCATTCCTGTACTATGTATTGATTCCAACTGTCAATTAAACTGTCAAAAGGAAGTAGCCCTCTTCTATACATAACCTGTTTTATGCAATTACTATTGTCGTGTAAAGCTGCTACACTTTGAAGTCGGTGTAGTCTAGTAGGTAGTGTGTTGACTTATTAGATCACGGTTCCCCAGGTCAGACATTAAATCGAAAATATGAAAATATTTCTTCGGTAACTTCGTCTCAGCAGATGCCTGGCAAAAACTCTGAGAGTAAATAAAAATGTCCATGAAAAGTTTCTCAAAAATCTGTCGTTCGGAGTCGACCTTAAAACTGTGGTTACCGCCACTCATGTATAAAATTAACACACACAACATAAGTGGTGTGAGAAGCTAGGTCGTAATCCTGACTGAAGGGTTGTAATGACCAATTACGTATGTATGTATATATAGACGTATTTGCGCTCCTTATAGAATATCTATTGACATTTTCTTCTTCTAGAGTAACTGCTTGCTTTATGTTTAAGTTGAATTGCTTCGAGGGTGTGACTTCTGCTTCTAAGATAGTTGCGACTATCCTCATGGGCTTCTAATATTTCACGCTGTGGCTGATCAACCCGTCTGCTGTCCTGTTAGCAGTCTTCAGCCTATACACTAAAAAGAGAACTGTACAGCTGCCAAATTGCATTTGTATTAACAGTCAATGTCGAACGCTCTCATTACATATTGATTACACGTTATTAGCCGGTCACTTCTACTCGAAAGCTTGACATGTCGTAGGACTTATAAGATCGTTTAAATGCCACTTAAGCAAAGAAAATGTAAGAAGATGGCATATGAGACACTTGGTAGTAGAGTAGAAGGTCTAAAAAAGTAAAAAAAAAACTTAATTCGCTCTTAATGACTATGCTTTACCTGTGTTAATCTAAAAATAGACAAAAAGGCAAAGGAACTGGCAAAGCAATAAAT
Source organism: Sarcophaga variegata (assembly GCA_932273835.1). Classification (NCBI taxonomy): domain Eukaryota; kingdom Metazoa; phylum Arthropoda; class Insecta; order Diptera; family Sarcophagidae; genus Sarcophaga; species Sarcophaga variegata. Next base: position 11,675,609 of record OW026360.1, read on the forward strand.
GAAGTCTAATTTTTAATGAGTAGAAGAGGGAAGAGTCATTAAATCGTTTAAGAAAACAAAACAAAACAACGTTTTTCAACACTTGCTATTGTCTAAAGGACTTTAAAAAAGAAAACCTGAAATGATAATGAGTGGCAAGTGAAATAATTTATTATGGAATACCGTGGAGCACAATGAGCAAAATGTTTGAAGAAAAAACAACTCACAATAAAAATTCAAAATAGAACAGCAAGATATCAATGCAGTGAACTCCTGGTCCAACCTTGATTATGGACCCCAATAGAGGGAAGTCGACTCAACCTTGACTATGGTGGACTAGTGAGAAATCGGCCCAACCTTGAGTATGGACCTCTATAGTGGAAGGTCGACCCGATCTTGACTGTGGACCTCTATAGTGGGAAGTTGACCCAACCTTGGCTATGGACTCTTATAGTGGGAAGTCGTAAACATAGGTTGATTACACAATTCCTTATTATTTTTTCGACAGGACAGTTGACCTCAGAATTCCAAGTCATAGAAAATTTTGATCTTATAATGCGGAAGATTCCGACAACACCTTGGCCGACAACCCCAGAGTAGGCTGTATATATTGCTAAACAGAGTAGGCTGTCGTAAATATGATATTAAGGGTTCGGACGTCACAATTTCTATATGGGTTGCTTGACCCCTATAGTGTCCCCCCATGTGGAGGGCATGGCCATAATGAAATCTGCGCAACGCTTGTTTGGTGATGAAATTGTGACTGAAAATCCTTTTTTTTAATGCGCAGCTAGGCTGAGATCAAATATCTCGCGAATAACAACTTGATGTCCATCCCCCTTCATGAATGCTGGGGTTTTATTAAGACAATCTCGATGCAATCAAAGGTAACAAATATATGGGCTGTAGGACGTAAGGATAATATGATTCAGGAATGCATTTTTGATGAACTGGTCAGTGCTGGAGCAAAGTTTCAACAATTTCCAACATACTACATATCAGGATGCAATGAGACTCAGCTCCACTGGCAGCATAAGGGCATATGCAGTATTGACAGGGCCCGCTTGTCTTTTTTTTTCATTAAATCGCATGGCTATCCATGCACCTTCCTGGTGGAAGACATCCTGAAAGATTTGACATTCCCTTCAATAATTTCTGCAGAGAATCTGCAGCGAAGGTGGAGAAGACCTTTACTTCTATTTTTTAAATTCAAATCCTTAGAATAACATATTTTTATGGAATCCAATCACGTGGTCAAAAGACGTCAAGCAAGATACTTTTTTGCATTGAAAACAGAAAAACTTTGTCGCCATGTCATGATGTGTTGCAAATTGAAAACGTGTCCACGATATTTTGTAAAACAGCAATTGTATGAAGAATTTTCTAATACTAGGCACTAGGTGGTGGTGCTTAAAGACCCGTGCATTGAATTAGCACAACAAGTTTAAAAGTTTTTAAAACAATAAATTGTTTTGTACCCTCATAAGGGTCGACTGTGGTACACCGTATACATATATTTATATTATACAACACTGTCTGAAGAAGAAGAATTTCTGGAGACTAAACATTACAAAGAAAACGAATAACAAGTCAAATTGTATCCTCTCCTATCGGTATATCGTATGTCTTGCTTGATCGGTCATTACAGACCTTTACCCTGGACTACAACCTAGCTTCTTGCGGCACCCATCTTGTATTTATTAAGTTTAACCATAAGTGCCGGGCCCTACTGTTTACCGTGCTCTGAAAGAAAGATTTGAATTTTTGCTAGAAGACTGGAAGAGAGGAAGTCGCTTAAAGAAGTATTTTCGTCGTTTTGTTCAAGATATCTGAGCTGGGACTTGAACCTTGTGCTCTAGCCTACACTACCTACTAGACTGCGGCAATAGCGTCACAACTGAATGTGTTTATTCCACTGTGGAATTGAAAATTAAAGAAAAAATTTGAATTTAATAGGAATGAAGTAAAATTTTACATCCAAAAATACCTTGTGCACCAACACATATGTATGTAAGTGTACTGTCTATAGCGCATGCATCTCTATTGTAGGTAAGTATGCAGAGAAATTTAATTGCTTGTAATGGCATATAAAATACTTCAGTGGGACATCGAAGGCATTAATAGCTTACGAACTGCCTAGTCAAGCAGAGTAGCAGGCAAGAAGTATATGCCGTACTATAAGGAACAACAAATTGCTATCAAAAGAAACATCAACATCTACAACAACACAGAAAGGACAAGCAAGAACAAAATGAGCAGCACACCAGCACTACTCAATAAACAAACGAAACCGGCAATTGACCAAAGTAAACCGAATAGTTGTGCATTCTTTAAGCCACACTGGCTTTGCTGGAAGATATTGGGCATTTACCAGGATATACAACGTAATGACCGCATATGTCGAACAAAGTATGGCTACCTGTTGTACAGTATCATATTGAATCTAACGGTAACGGTATTTTATCCTTTGCATTTGGCTTTGCATCTGTTTCGCAGCGATTCCATGGCCGATAATATTAAGAATTTTGCTGTGTGTGTTACATGTGTGGCCTGTACACTCAAGTTTATTATTTATTCCACAAAAATGTCTACAATAGAGAAATTCGAACAGATATTGCAACGTTTAGATGCACGCATCACTGCTGAAATCGAAATGAATTATTTTAAACGATTGAAACATAGTTTGCGTAACATTGGCCTGTTATTTGTAAGCGTTTACTTATCGGTAGGCATTACAGCGGAATTATCGTTTATATTCCGTGAGCAGAGAGAACTACTGTATCCGGCCTGGTTTCCTTTTGATTGGAAGTCATCAACAGCATGGTTTTGTGTGGCCAATGTTTATCAAATTGTTGGCATATTCTTTCTGTTGCTGGAGAATTTCGTCGATGATTGTTTTCCCCCAATGGCCTTGTGTATGCTGTCCGGTCATATAAAAATTTTATCGATACGTGTGTCAAACATTGGTTACGATGACAGGACATTAGAGGAGAACGAAATACAATTGAATCGATGTGTAGATGATCAGATGACATTGTATGAGTAAGTTCTTTCGATGTTAAAAGAGACACACATTTTAGTACCTTAACCATCTAAGGTTATGTCGAATATAAATTCACTACACACTTCAGTTACATTTAAATCACCAAAAAAAGAAAATTTTGTCAGTTTTCAGTCCTAAAAATTCCATTTTCCATTTTCAGTCTCCATTAGAAATTTACATTTCATTTTGAAAAATAACAAAAAAAAAAAAAAAAATTTTTTTCCTCTTTCCAGACTCTACGAAACAATCGAGAACATTATCTCATGGCCTATGTTCATACAATATTGTGTTACAGCCACAAATATTTGTGTTGCTATGGCGGCACTGGTGTTCTATGTGTCAGCCCCCTTGGAAATTTTGTATTATTTTGTGTATTTCCTATCGATGCCATTGGAAATATTTCCAACGTGCTATTATGGCAGTGATTTTCAATTTCTATTCGATCAATTGCATCGTGCTATATTTGCCAGTAATTGGACCAATCAGAGTATGAAATACAAGAAGCACATGATACTGTTTACCGAACGATCATTGAAACAGAATGTGGCAATGGCCGGTGGTATGGTGCGCATACATTTGGACACATTCTTCTCAACGTGTCGAGGTGCCTATTCGTTGTTTGCCTTAATAATGCAAATGAAGTGAAAGTGTTGTGTTGCGTTCATCTGGTAATGCACTCCGTATGTAAAATAGAAACATGATGGACAAAAAAAGGAAAAAACCTAAAAATAAACGAAAATTGTTTGAAAAGAATAAATGTTTTAGGTACGCACTGTGTTACATTTTTAGCATATAGTCTTATTGTTTAAAGTTCGCTTTTTTGTGGTTTTACTCTTTAGGGTATTTTTTTGTTTTTTTTTTGTTTTTGTATCACAGTTCACATAAACGATGACGCAATGCATAACAAAGGTTCAGTCAAGATAATGACTGAAAAGTGAGAGGACTTTTAACAGGCATTTGAAGCACCTCTCAAACAAATACACTTCAAGTAAACAATTTTCAAATAATTTGTGCTCTCCTTTTTGATCTCGTTTACCAATGATGCCATATTAAAAAAAACCGGGGATCGAATGTATCCATAAATCGGTGTCGAATCACAACAAAAATAGGTTATGACAACAGCAACGATCGTCGTCAAATATTAGAGAATCAATGCACATGGTCTGCTTAAGATTTTGTACAATAAATAGGTAAACATCTACTTTAATCTGTCGAAAGGAGACAACACCCACACATTCGCCGTACTAGTAGGTATTTTGATGGCCGTGGTTCGAAACACAGCTAAGCTATGTTGAACGAAACGAAATATGAAAAAATATATTCATCGGCGACTGCCTCCCTTCTAGCAAAATCTCTGAGAATAAATAAAGTTGGCATGAAAAAGATTCTCTAAAAACCTGTCGTAAGGAGACTTTAAACTGCAGATCCCGTCACTCATGTATTAAATTAACACACACAACTTGGGTGGTGTAAGAAACTAGGTTGTAATCCTGACTAAAGTTTTGTAATGATTAATTAAGTACGTATCGAAAATAATTGTTTTTTTTTATATCCATATGGACGTATCTGCGCATCTTATGGAACATCTACAGACGTTTTATTCTCCTAGAGTAACTGTTTACAAAGTTTGAAGCCGGATTAAAATTTTGAGATTCGATTTCTTAGACTTTCCATGTCCGCTTACTTTGTACTTTCTGTTTAAGTCGAATTTCGGACCTACTTCGATGGCGTAGACTTCTGCGTGGAAGATAATTGTGACTTTCTGCATGGACGTATTTCTAATATTTCACTCGGCGACTGATCATCACCTCTCCTGTCCAGCGATCAGTTCTTGGCCCGCCCCAATACACTAAAAATAATATGTACTCTTCAATTTATCACTTAGTCTCGTTGCTAATTGCTACAAGAAACCTTAAGATTGACAGATTTTGCTTAGGGGACCGTTAAGGAAAGAGCCGTATTCGCTTGATAAGATAGAAGAATAAGATTTTCATACGTATTATGTTGGGGTCCGCTGCAGAAAGCTATTGAAGTGTATGATGCCATAGGATATGCTTTGTTATGGCGTAAAGAGTCTAAAAGAGCCAAAAAAGAGCGATCTTATTGACTGCGGTTCACCTGTGTTACTCAGAAAATATACAAAAAACAACTGAAAATAACCAGCGATGATGCAATTCACTTTCGCTTATATAAGAGATCTAAAGGGTGCGCCAAATGACTTTTTTTTTAAATGCTTTAAAAAAAAACTACTGAATATTTTCGCAAATTTCTTTTTTTATTTGAAAGTACAATCCTTCCGGTTAATAATGGAAAATAATGGTCCAATTTTTAAGCACATCATCGATTATGTGCAGCTGTATTTCACCAATGGCTTCACGAATATTGTCCTTTAAAGCACCCCATAAATAAAAGTCCAACCTTGTCAAATCGCAGCTCCGAGGTGGCCAAACGACGTCAGCTCTGCGGCTGATAATGCGATCTTCAAAAATAGGGCGCAAAACATCGAGTGTAGTTTCGGCTGTGTGGCACGTAGCGCCGTCTTGTTGAAACCAAATGTTGGCAATATTCTCCTCTTCAATTTTTGTGAACAAAAATTCGTTCAACATGACCCGATAACGATCGCAATTGGCTGTAACGGCCAATCCTTGCTCATTTTCGAAGAAAAATTGCCCAATTATGCCTCTGGACCAAAATCCGCACCAAACAGTGACTCATTTTGGGTGACGTCTCCGAAATGTTCAATTGTTGAGAACGACGGTGAATTGATGTTGATGGCGCTTCACGCACACTTTCTGTCACAGCAGCAATATTCTCGGGTGTACGCACTGTTTTTGACTTTTCACGCTTTGGTTTATCGATGAGGATGCCAGTTTCTGTCACTTTTTTCACAAGATAATGAACATACGGAGCTGACGGTGCTTCTATTCTTCCAAAATCCGTACGCAATTTTCGCACACATTTTGCAACATTACCATGATTTTCAAAGTAATGTCGCAATATTTCCCAACGTTGTTCAAGCGTATATACAACCATATTCGTTCAGCGGAAGGATAAACCTAATTATCTGTCAAATCAGACATGAGCTAAATGTTACCATTCGCGAAATAAGCACTAGTTGAAAAAAAACGATAGATGGCGGACCCAATAGTTGAGCTTAAAAGCATAACAGGAGTTATTTTGTTAAGTAATTATTGCACGTTGCTTGAGAATTTTTTATGATTTTTTTAAAAATGTATTGCAAATAATTTCACAGATTCCAGTAAAATTCAAGAAATATTTCACACTCACCTCTCCTCTAAAGCATGTCATAAATTCGAAATAAATTGTGCGATTTTTTTTTATTCGAATCTATTATTACAACGTTTGCTATCCACTAAAAAGTGAATTATTCTTTAATGAAGTCTTCTTAAACTCACAAAAAAAAAAAAAAAAAAATCTCCTGCCACCCTAAAAAAATCAATAAAATCGAGAAAATAAAGGTAAGAGTATATAAAGTCAGTCCATTTAAGAAAAATAATCTTTCCAGCCTCCTGTAAATATTTCACGTTTATCTGCTTCACATGATTAATCCTCCTTCGAAAATGAAAACCCGTCACTTATTGATTTCATTCACGTTTCAATTTGGATAACGATTGTTAAATCAGCCATTAAGTTGAGGCACGCACATGAACCTTTTCTTCTTCTTCTTCTTCTTTATTTTCGTTTTTTGTTTTTATTTCTGTTGCTGGCACTCAACAATAAAATGGAGTCCCTTGAAAAAGATGCTACGTACTATGCCTTATCAAATCCTCATAAAAGTGCGTGAAAAATTGCTTTTGAAAATGTGCGTAAATTATTGAAAAATTTTTATCACCACACACAAGAGAGATACACAGAAAATTAATTTAAAATATTGATTCTGGACCGGATATCTATAAAAACAACAACAACAAAAAATCAACCGAAAAAAATATGAAAAGTTTTAAAGTCTTACTACGAGATCACGTGTTAATGAAACAACACAGAAGGAACAGAAAAAAAAAACATTTTTTTGTTGGTTTCCTGATTCGGTCACTATGGCACGAAACCAATAAACCGGCATACACATGTATGCCAATATGGATATGGCAGCCAACAGAAACGGAAATGAAGTAAAAGTTCATTTAATAGTGACTGGAAAAAAACGGAAAAAAACAAAAACGCAATGAGGAAAAGATATTAGCTACAGTGGGTCAAGGTCGACTGTAAGGCATAACGACATAGGACCTTCAATCGCTATCGACAATTCCACTGAAGTTTACGAACTGGATGGTTTCAATAATAAGAGGTCTTGAGCCACATAACACCGCTTATGGCCTTACAGTCTGATCATCAAAATCATGCGTCTTCAAAACCATTTCTACGCGACTATTCACCTAAACCTTTAACACTGGGAAACTTACATATGCCAAGTTGTCGTTGAGGTGCGGCCCGCATTGTGTGAGAAAATTATATAAAACTACCCACAAAGGAGCAAAGAGTCACTTGACAATGTATTTCATATCATATTTCGTCGAAAACTTTGCGAAGTCTATTGTCCCTAGTCGCCGTAGTCTAGTAGGTAGTGTGTTGGCTTATTAGACGTAAAGCCAGGGTTCGAGCCCCAGGCCAGACACCAAGACAAAATACAAAAGGTATTTCTTCGGCGACTTCCTCTCAGCAGATTTCTGACAAAAACTCTGAGATTAAGTTGCCGTGAAAAGTTTCTTAAAAAAATCTATCGTTCGAAGTCGACCTTAAAATTGTTGGTTCCGCCAATAATGTAAAAAATTAACACACACAACATGAGTGGTGTGAGAAACTAGGCCGTAACCCTGACTGAAGGTTTGTAATGGCCAATTATGAATGTATGTATGTATTACTCAGCGCTAAAAAATTTGACTTCAACAATGGCATTGTCTCTCGAACGAATTTATTTTGAAGAACTCGAAAAGCTTTAAGGTTTGGAGGACCTAAAAAAATTTGGAAAATTGTAAAAAAAGGGTGTCAACCTTAAAGATGTAGCCTTACGACATACAAGCTAAGCTGTAAAAAATTCTTACATTGAGCCCTTACGCTGTATTCTTACATATCTTTCCTACCGTTTTAGGCAACGTGTTACAAAAAATTTAAACGTAAGAATTATGCTTGTATTGAAGATTTTGCTACTTCAATAAACATTTCTGTAATGTTTGTCTGACTAAGAAAAAAAAATCGAAAAATAATAACAACAAACGATTGTTCATTGAAAGAAAGAAAAAAAAGCGAAATGCCATCAATAAAATGCTTTTGACGTTAAAACTCATGCACAAATACTTTGGAAATGTAGCTTTTTTTACACACCGTTCGGGTAGACTTATGCCAACATATCCGTTTTACTATACGCCTGCCATCAATAAAAACAAAACAAAACAAAAAAACACACAAAAATGATTTCGTATGTGAAAACGAAAAAAAAAGATTCCATTTTTGTTTTTGTTTTTTTTTTTGTTTTTGTTCCTGTATTGAAATTGAAAATTGAAAAATAATGGCCGCTACGCGATGTTAGCGGTACGTCAAAAACAAAAACAGAAACTACCACTAATAACCATCTATGATAGGCAGGAATGCTTTCTCACACTAATAGACTTTTGTTTTTGTTTTTTTGTTGTTTTTTTTTTTTGTTTGTTTTATATTTGATGCATGAGATTGATATCAGTCATACATATACAGGAATAAATGGTTTTTGATTTTGTTTAAATGTATCATTCGGTTGTCTGTTCGTTTTTTATGAGTTTTTTCATCTTCTTCTTGTTTTTTTTCGTGGGTTACTTTCAGTTGCCGTAAATTGAAGTTCAAATGATTTGTTGGTTGTAATGTTTGCTGTTTTTTTTTTGTTGTTGATGTTATAAATTTCATTTATTTTTGTTGCTTTTTATCATTTACAACAACAACAACAACAACAAAAATAAAAAGCAGGAAAATATTTCCTTTTAATGTGAATGAAAATTGTTTCGAACCAAAAAAAATCCTCGTATGTACGAGTATGTGCATTACAATGTTCTCAGTTACATGTGAACGTTTTCGAATCTCTAAAAATCCTATTAACCAAGCTTGTTGTGTTGTAAAATGCGTACAATTTTATTCAATTCTTATTTAACAGACGATACTGCAATACTAGCTTCAGATGAATCGCCAGTCATAGCTTCTAACATGCTGCAAAATCAATTAAATCTTATTCAAGATTGGCTTCAAAAATGGAATATAAAAGTAAATAACATTAAATCTGTTCACGTAACATTTACCCTAAGAAAAAATGATTGCGCGCCAGTATACCTAGATGGCACGATTATTCCAAGCAGCAATACTGTTAAATACTTAGGCCTCAATCTAGATCGGAGACTTACCTGGAAACATCATATTAAAAAGAAGCTTGAACAACTTAAAATTAAAACAAGCTTAAGCTTAGAAAACAAGATTCTGCTATATAAAGCTATACTAAAACCTGTGTGGACTTATGGTATCCAACTCTGGGGAACTACAAGTAATTCAAATTTGGAGATATTACAGAGATATCAGACTCCTAACAAATGCGCCATGGTTTATCACCAACAAAAATATACACAAAGATCTTAGAATTTTATTGGTCAAAGATGAGATTCATAACTTTAGCGAAAGGTACCTGAATAGACTAAGTAATCATTCAAATGTGTTAGCAATAAATCTGTTAGATGATAGTAATGAAATCAAAAGACTCAAAAGGCTACATGTACTTGATCTACCCTTCAGAAAATAAAAAAAAAATTATTTAATTTCCTAGATTATTCGATTTTATAATACAAAATATCATATTTTATTAAAATTAAAAAAGTAAAATCTCTTTGTATTTACTCTTTTATTTTGAGTTAATAATAGGAACTCAATATATGTTATATTTAAGTTATGAAATTTGCTCATTATTTTAAATTTGTAAAATAGATTGCAAATAAAATTGACAAAAAAAAAAAAAAATTCTTATTTAAATTGTTGAAATCGAATTTCATTTTAAAAGATGATAGAATTTCTAATGAAAGCAACGATTTGTGTTTTACACTCAAAAATACTTGATTTTTTTTCATTTTTTTTTCTTTTTAAAATAAATGTGATTGTAGTTATCGTTAAAAAATAGGACTTTGAAATTCAAGTTTAAATAAGTTTACCAAACGATTTAATTTGCTTTTTCAATTCTAATACGGCAGTATTTCTTGTGTATTGCATTCTATACGTTTAATTTTGTTCATATCACATTTAATTTCGATTTGGCAACTTCTGGAAGTATGAAAAAATTTTCGCTCAGCAGATTTCTAGCAAAAACTCTGAGTGTAAAATAAAATTGCCATGAAAAGTTTCACAAAAATCTGTCGTTCGAAGTCTTCTTTAAGCAATAGGTCGCCGCCACTCATGTATAAAATTTAACGTACATATATAATTGGTCATTACAACCGTTCAGTAAGGATTATGGACCTAGTTTCTCACACCACTTATGTTGTGTGTGTTAATTTTTATACATGAGTCGCGGCGACCTACAGTTTAAAGTCGACTCCGAACGACAGATATTTGAGAAACTTTTCATGGCAATTTTATTTACTCTCAGAGTTCTTGCCAGAAATCTGCTGAGAGGAAGTTGCCGAAGAAATATTCAAATTTCGTTTGGTTTGGCCTCACGTCTAATGAGCCAACATACTACCTACTATACTACGGCGACTTCCAATTCTCATTACGATTACCCAATCAAAAATTGAAAAAAAGCTGCCGTAGTATGTGGGGTTCCCAGTTAAGAGCTTGTGGTTTAATGCCCAGCTCAGGTATATCGCAAAAAAACGAAAAATGAAAAAAAAAATAAAATAAACGACTTAACCTCAGCATGAAAATTCTCTGAAATTTGTAGATCCCGCCACTCCTGCATAAAATTAACACACACACACAACATGGGTGAAGTGAGAAGCTATGTTGTAATCCAGACTAAACCCATTTGGTTTCCCTTTCGCCCAGTGCATCTTTACAAATTTCTATTCACTTTTGCGAAAAGGTTCTGACAACGGAAGCTCGCCTTTTCTAAATTCATTCGCCTGCTCTATGCTGTCAACCATCAAATGATCTGGAATCTAGCATATTTTCATATTTTCGATTTGATGTCTGATCTGGCTTTTGAACCGTGGCCTTATTCCTCGTTGTATTGATGTTGTAATTCGATGTTTTCATTATTTCTTTGTTGTTTTGTTATTGCAATTCCCTAAAATGTGAAGAAGCATAAGCGCTAAACACTGTTTAATCTTTTCTGCCACCTGTTTAAATCAGCTCATTTCGAAAGGGCCTGTATGATTCACAGTAAATAACTCATAGCCCTTGCAGCTCTTAATAATTGAATGAAACTTTCGAAAACTTCTGTTTTTTAAATGAAATTATTTTTTTATGGTCTTAAGGAAAACACATTGTTTGCTGACATTTAATTGAAAACCATTTGTTCATGTTTTTTTTTTTTAATAAGTGTTCATTCCTTCCGTCTTTGTAATAGCAGCGAGGCGCTTGCCGCTTCATAAAATATGAAAAATTTCCTTAAACTCGTTTATTTGGCTGTTGTGTTACGTGATTTCTACTTGATTTCTTTCAACTTCACAAATATTTATATTTACTGTTCGCTTCCTACTGAAGTCTGTTCTTCAGTGTTAATGAAATTAAAAACTTGAAATAAATGCATGGCAATATGATAATCAAGCATTAAATCCATTGCATATCAATACCGACTACATTAATACAGTACAATGTAATGTAGTTTTCACGAAATACTTAAAAAAATTGAGAAAAAGAGAACTGAAATGCATAGACTGGGTTAACAGACTTGAAAGTAAACTCAAAGTAACCAGAATAAAGCAGCAAAAACGATACGGAAAATATAGGGGACCAGATAACTACAATTGATTTAAAAAAAACTCTTGTGAATTTAAAGAACTGAACAGTAATTGGCAGCCAGGACCTATGGTGCAAAACTGGTCAAATATATCGTCTACTAACAGGAACTTCCAAATTTTGACATTTTATAACGGCCATTTTGTTTTAGCAATAACATCCGTCATATTAGTTGTCATGTAGGCTGCCTTCCAAAATGTTAGCTGCTTTGTGTTTGAACAAAGTATCGTGTTTCATAATGCCGCTGTACAAAATATATAAAATGTATTCTATTTCAAAACGTCGTCAATGTTTATTTTTAACGAATTCAAAAAGCAATCAGGCATCGGATGCATTGTTTGGTTACTTTGCATATCTACATAGTTTATATAGAGTAGTAGAACTGCATACAAACTTTGTATTGATACATATTGGAAGGCAGCCGTATTCAGTCTATTTAAACGACAACATGTGTTCGCTGAATGTGCCCTAATTTTCATCGAAAAATCATTTTCAGCGAGGCAAACAAAATTGTTGAATTTAGAACGAGATTCAAGGGAGTTCAATGCACTCCGGGTGTTAGCTGAATGGCCCAACTGCTCCATGCAACTGAATCCAGTTTTCATCTAAAAATCCTCTTCAGCGGCAAAAACATGCAAGTGGCAATACACACGAGTTTCAAGAGCGTCCAAAGCAATCTGGAAAATTATCTGTTTGCTGATAATTTCGAGCTGGAGACGTCATTTGCCCATAATTCTTTGCGAACGACGTTGTCCAGGCCATCACTGATAAAGGCTACCGCTATAGGTGGGTGATTACTAACTTCTTTTAGTCTGAATTGGAAAATTTAAAGACTTACGTTGGCGCTACGTGCCTCGCAGCTCATACATACATAAATAATTGGTCACTACAGCCCTTCAGTCAGGATTGCGGCTTAGCTTCTTACACCACTAATGTTGTGTGTGTTAATTTTATACATGAGTGGCCGGACCTACAGTTTAAAGTCGATCCCGAACGACAGATTTTTCGAGAAACTTTTCATGGGAATTTTACTTTTACTCTCAAAGTTTTTGCCAAAAATCTGCTGAGAAGAAGTCGCCGTATAAATATTTCTTCATATTTCTTTTTGTTGGAAAAGTTTGACCTGGGACTGGGGCTTCACGTCTAATAAGCCATCACACTAGCTACTAGACTATGACGACTTCATCTCATGCTACACAGAATATTTTACAAGAACGATTTGAAGCTATGATCTTCACCCAGATCTCTGCAGCCTACACTAACAATTAACTGCGATAAAAAAAGTAAACGAACGGGAATAAATAGATATTAGTGTTGCAATTCTGTAGGAGCGATGGGATGCATGTAAGCAAGGTAAAGTTTCTGATTGTGGTCAACGTGGCGACCACCAGGACAATCCTAGTCTTCCTCCTCTTGGCCCCTCCTAGATGGCATTCTAGCATCCGCTAGATGTTAACTAATGCCTGCAGCGAAGTCCAATCCCCTGGACGTAAAATTTGGGTTGTTCATAGGGCTTGGAACCCATCACGTAAAAATGTTATCCAATGAATACCAGAACACAGAAAACCAGAAAGATCCCCTCAAAAGCTAACGACCACGGCAAGCGTTTCAAGGACAACGATTTAAGAATAGGCACATGGGACCCTACACTAGGTAGGCGCTTCCGCCCAGCTGGTGGATGCCCTCATGAAATGTAGCACAGATATACACTGTCATACAGGAATGCGATGGATAGGACAAGGATGAAAAAGGCTGGCATCTTGCAATGTACATTACAGTTGCCATGTTAATAAGCATGAATTTGGCTGCGGATTTGTGGTTGATAAGAGACTTCGGGGGAAAGGTCCTGCGTAAGATTTTCGATCCAGTGCGAGTTGGTGATGATTTCCGCATCCGATCCAACAGTGAGCTGTATGAGCTCCTCAACGCCATAGACTTGTGCAGTGTATTAATATTAAGCGGCTGCGCTGGCACGGCCATGTCGTTCAAATGGAGGAGGATGCCACGGCGAGAGGAGTATTTAATGCGGCGATCTGCGGAAGTCGGCGAAGAGGACGACGTTGTAGCGTTGGAAGGAGCAAATTGAGGAAGCCCTGTCATCGTTTAGTGTGACCAACTGGCGTAGATGTTGTGCAGCGTATTATTATCCATGGGCTGCTCTGGCTCGGCCGTGTCGTTCGAATGGAGGAGGATGCTCCGGCGAGACGGGTATTTGATGCGGCGATTTGCGGTAGTCGGCGAAGAGGACGACCTTGTATGCGTTGGAAGGAGCAAATTGATGAAGCACTGTCATCGATTGCTATGACCAACTGGCGTAAGCGCGAAAAAAGCAGAGACGCCTGAAAGGATGTGTTGCGGCAGGCCGAAATCCATTAATCGAGTTGTTAATGGCAATTAAGTAAGTAAGCTGCAATTCTGTTCTATTATTGTAATTGGTTTTCAACAAAGAATAGTTCAATGGAGTCGATTAATAATTAATACGAAAACAGTTGACAGCAATTGTTCACAGCCCTATCAAGATACAATCGTTCAATCCAATAGCAAATGAAACAAACTGTACACTTAACACTTAGACTTTTACTTGTACAAAAGCTTTGAAACGTGCTAGGCAACTGGCCTTTCTAATTGAAAGATTATAACGAACGATAAACTTCTTTATTGTACTTATTATGGGAATCGTAAAGCAACAGTCGAACAGTCAATCATAATTCCTTTATTTTATGTGACATGACAATGACATGAATGAACTTTCTATCACACTGATAGGCTGGACACAACACAATAATAAAGTTAAAGAGAGAGGAATATTAATTGGTTCTCATTAAGGACATACATACATACATATGTATGTAGAGTAAGGACATAAAGTCTGTGAAAATAAAATAAAAAAAAAAACGTGGTTAATAATTCAATTCTTCTTTGCATTCCTTTATATGTGAACATGAAAATATGCCATCTCATCACAATTAGTCGATTAAATGAAACACGCGTAAAAACTTAATACAGTTGCCCTTAAGCAGCGAACAGCAAATTTGAAAGACTTTTTCAATAACTTAAGCGTGGGAAACAATTTTAATGAAGTCGTTATTAACGATGACTTGCACACTTAATAAACATATGGGTGTTTACATGATTAATCTGACTTTACGGCATATCGTACGTAAATTTTTGTTAACTTTTTAACATAAAATTGAAATAATTTAAGATTTTATTCGCCATTAAGTGGCCCGCTTAAATGATTAATACCCAAACCTAAAACGTGTCGAATTATTTTGAGAATTTGATGGCCATTTATTCATAATTCCCTATACAACGTATATAAGTTGTGTGATGGCCAAACTCATCATATGCTGTGTGCCTTTTCGCATTGAATAACGACCGAAAAGTAATCATATTTACAAGGCAAACATGAAAAGAATCATGGAACCGTAAACCAAGTTAACAATTACTTGATAAACGCACGCATACTACAGCCAGATAGATTACATTACCACCTCAAACAACCACCACCACCACCACCACCACCAGTACCAAGCAGTCGTTCTTTGATTCCTTGAAAGTGCATTGCATTGAGGGTGTGTGGGTGTTCTTCTTTAAAATTCTCAAAATGTTTTCCTCGTTCAAAAATACAGCGACTGACTCTGTTTTGTGTTAGCATAGGTGTTCGTACGTTGCTTCACATATCCTCTGTACCACCACGCTGTACCATCAGATGGTTTTCAACGCAAAAGCTTTGAGCGCCTTATCGGGTCATTTGATGTTGTTTTACAACATGTTACCCGCATTTGGTTAGGATGCTGCAATGCCAGCGCTGTTCACAGAACATTAAACCGAGTGGAATGAATGCATGAATATGCGTGCAAAGTTTTGCTCCTTTTTTTCGTTTTTTTATTTTTCAAAGCGAATAAGTGTTATACTCCAAGAACACCCTACACCACACTACTTAAATTACTTGTAATGCATAATTGTTCACAGTTTTTATTTCCTCTAATCCCTGCGTAATTCTTTATCAGTTAAATGTTCTAAAAATATGTACATTTTGACAGAGTGTTACACTGTCGACCAATGCCGACTAATTTTTCCTTTTCTTACTCATGACTGCTGTCTGATGCTATGATATGGTTTTGAAGGGAATGTAAAGTAACTTTGCATTGCATTCAAATGCGCTGGCATTATGGTTGATTAGTCAAACAATATTCCTTTGAATGGATTTTAAATTTTAAAGAAAAAAATTTAATTTTATTTGAACAAATCTTTAAATTTTTGTCTTGCGGGATCTATGACGTCATTCAATATATCATGGAACACTTTACTGCAACATGTATAGAGTCTTCTAACAGAGAGTTCCGAACTGGGGCAGTTAACATTTGTCAAAACACCACGATAACGTGAACACGTGCAAATAACTCTTGCTCTGTACGCCTATATTACGGATGCCATAGTCATCCCATCGAGTAGACCATTCGCAATGTGTTAGAGTGCAACTTCGAGTGCACTGGTTCAATTAACAATCTACCAATACATTCGAATGCAGTGTGTTTCAGGCGGAGGTGACGGCAATTTACCGGGCCGCTAATGGATCCTCGTCAACGGTGCTCCTTTCACTCGCGTCTCGGTCTTTTCTGATAGTCAGGCCGCTATAAGATCTCTAGGGTTTTTTGTGAATAACTCTAGGATCGTTAGGGAATGTCGCCGCTGTCTCGACCTTCTTTCTGGGCGCTTCACCAGTGTCTCACTGGTGTGGGTCCCCGGGCACAGTAACATTTCGGGAAACTGTAGGGCCGATGAGTTCGCCAGAGTTGGTGCGCTTGGTCTTGGTCGTGATGTCATCTCAACCACAGTGACCATGCTTACAGGTCATTGCGTTAGGGGTAGACACGCGGAAAGAATGAGGCTTCCATTTAACGACTTCTGCCGTGGATGCAGATCCGCTGAGGAAGAGGAGACTGTTATCCACTTTCTTTGTCAGTGCCTGTCTCTCGCTAGGTGTAGATATAGGCTATTTGGCTCTCCATTTTTTGTCAGCTTGACGGAACTATCATCTATTGATATCAAGGATATAGCTTCGTTCATCAAACTTTCTGGCTGGTTTTCCAGTGTATGGTAGTCGTGCTTTTGATGTGCAGCCCTTGCGCTGACCAACTTCTTCCTCTTCCCTGATTTTGGTGGAACTTGGTCAGTACAGGGACTGCGTTCACCCGTGGCATCACAACGGGCCGCTATACGTGCTCAAGTGAGCTTTGTGATATCAGAGCTACCACTCCGACCTAATCTAACCTAACCTCACAAACATTTTGTTTAAAATTTAATATAGGAAGCGCTTAATGAAAGTCCCGATGTGGCCATATTATTCTATGTAATCAATTCTAAAGCTCTTCTTTATTATGTCGTGTATTTCTTTGTCGTTATGACAATGCAACTGTTTCCCAGCGGTTACTGTGGTAATGATTTTGCCTTCACTTTTTTGGCAACTGAACTGGACAAACGCAACGAATTTCCAAAAGCAATGTGATTGGAATTCAGAAAAATTAAAGGACGCAGTCAATGTTTACTGTACTATATTAAAACCATAATAGGAAGTGGTTGTTGCTGCTACTGGACTGGTAACCAATAATGAATAATTTAAAGGTTATGGCTGTACATGAATAAATCAAAGAAATGCACGAATGCGGAATTTGTTGCATTTTTTTCTTTAGTTTGCGAAACGTATTTATTATTCGATTTAAAAATTGCACGAATAAACATAAAAAATTTGATTAAAAATTTCTGTAATACAATATTTTGTTGTTGGATTTGTTTTTATTTAAAATTTTAAGCAAAAATAAAACGTGAAAGAAAGTGACCAACAAGAATGAACATCAGAGGGAGTAGTTGTACTCTTACGAGTAGTAGCATAACTCAATGCGCAAACACTCTCTCATCAGTGAACATGATATAAACTGAACATAATATAAAAGTTTTTATTTCCAGGCAATGACAATTGGCAACCCTGTAACTCTAGAAACTGTAACAGAATACAGAATACGAGTACCGCTTGAAGACGATTCGGAGCATATGGCCGCCACATACCATCTGCATCTTATACGGTAATTGATGTTGTTTTTACGTCTTTTCATGTAAGCATCACACGTCTCCAAATGTTCTTTGTTAAACATCGACTATCTAGATTACTTCGCGGAGGGCTGGTTAGCTTTAATGCCTTATCACACTAAATTAAATTTCGTCTTCGTTCCTCCAGCCTTCGGAATTCCATAGAATCCTAGAATTCAACAGCTCTTCCATAAACCAATTTCGTCCAAAACTCGTTTCTCCGGGCCATCTAAATCTGGGGCATCATGTTAGAATATGCTCCACATCTTCCTCCTCATATGCACAGTGTGGTCATATGGGGGAAGTATCATGTCCAAAGCTGTGCAGGTACTTCCTGAAGCTCCCATGACCAATTGGGAACTGGGTCACGTAGTAGTAGTTCAGCTCGCAATATTTGCTCTCCATCCAAGGGGTTACATTCGGGACAAGGCGAAATGTCCATCTTCCCTTTAAACTGTTCTCCCAACGTGACTGACATTTGTGCATGGAAGTCCTTCGTTCCTCCGCTTTTATAGCTGCTGTTTTTCCTGTATACTCGAGACGGCGAAAGTATGTCCGCCTCATCTCATTAGCCAATAAGTCTTTGCCAATACCAGTACCACTTCATTAGGCACTATCCTGAAGCTTCTTATTTATCTAATCGCGCTTAAACGATACACCGAGGACAGTATACTCCTTGTCGTCCCCACGGAGAGCGCCTCTGACCATATTGGGCAAGCATATAACATTATTGACGTTACAACCCTTGATATTGTCTTCCTGTGCTTCTTGAAGTTCAACCTGTCTTCGATAATCATACCTAGGTATTTTATGGCCCTCTTCGATTTGATCTTAGCGCCTCCAACGTTCACTTTCTTCTTCTCCACTAGTTTTTCCGGACACTTATCCAGACGACCTCCGTTTTATATGCACCAAGTGCTATTCTATATCCTTTACCGTCTTAGCTACCGCGACTATGGCAATATCATCTGCAAAGCCCACAATTGGAATCCCATTTGGCAACTGCAGTCGAAGAACACCATCGTAAATAACCACCGTAGTGGTCCAAGTACAAAGCCCTGCGGAACACCCGCCTTCACTACGTATTCCTTTTCTCCATCATCCGAACATTGTGAATGTGGAATATTGTGAATGTGAAACATTGTGAACGTGGAACACTGTGAATGTGGAACATTGTGTGTAAATTTTCTATACATGAGTGGCGTGACAGATTTTTAAGGAACTTTTTCCGGGCGATTTTTACGACCTAGCTTCTCACACCACTTATACATGTTGTTTATGTTATTTTTATACCTGAGTGGCGGGATCTTCAGCTTAAAGTCGACTCCGGATTACAACCAGATTATGGCGACTATTGGTGTTTCTTGCTCCATTTATTTCAGATCGTTCGCATTGGCTCGCTTCGAAGTATGAAGATTTTCTGTTGCAATGCAAATATTTGTGTTGCAACTTCGTTGTTACCGTTAATGCTTTAGACATGTCATGCCAGAGTGTGTTCGCAATAAAGACATAAGCACCTGCAACATGTTTAAATTAAAAGTTTTCCTTGCTACTTTTAATGCTGCATTGCATATTCAAATATTTTATGAGCATTTTTCAAAACGCATCATAAATTCGTTGTCGTTAGTTCTGGTATTTGCATTTAAAATTTTGAAATGAAAAATTCTTCCTTTTTGGCGCTGGCAAAACAAACAAGCGCTGCATAACGAACTAAACTGCTTGAAATGTTGTGCTCTTGATAAAAATGACTTCTGATGGTCTATTGCCTTGGCATTAAATTTTACAGCAATTTTGTTAAATTGGAATACATACATACATACATACATATTTACAAGCAATTAAACAACTTTTTCCCATTAGTTAACTTGAAATTTCTTTATTTATTTTAAAAGTTTTTGCATTTTCTGTTTAGTATTTTGAAAAATATTTTTGTTTTCTTGTTATCAATTTTTTGTTTTCGTGTTTTTTTGTTTTTGTGCAAATTGATAAGATTATTTGAATTGGCAACTATCTGTGCAACTGCATCTAGTATACCTATTACCCTGATGCGTTAGTCACACAGGTTGTTACTTCTCGTACACATGAATACTTTTAAGTTTCAATCAAACGTTTAATAATCATTTTCCTTCTGGAAACTATTTTAATGTGAAAAGTTTAAATGATAAAATTTTGTCATTTACCCAAGAAATTTGAACATTTTAATATGCATTCCCATACCGCATATACATATGTATAGGGTTCTTCATTAAACGCTTCCTATACTTACTTACTAACTTACTTACTTAATTGGTCATAACAACCCGATTAACAGATTTCGGCCTGCCGCAACACATCCTTCCAGGCGCCTCTGCTTCTTGCGCGCCGATCGATGACAGGGCTTCCTCCATTTAGTCCTTCCAACGGATACAAGGTCGTCCTCTTCGCCGACTTCCGCAGATCCCCGCATCAAATACCCGTCTAGCCGGAGCATTCTCCTCCATTCGATCGACATGGCCGAGCCAGCGCAGCCGCTGGATATTAATACGCTGCACAACGTCTGTATGTCGTTGAGGAGCTCATATAGCTCACTGTTGGATCTTATGCGGAAATCATCGCCAACTCGCACTGGATCGAAGTACGAGTACGTTTCTCTCGAACACTATCAAGGCTACTGCATCAGTACTTAATAGGGTCCATGCCTCTGCACCATAAAGAAGCACGGGTAGGATGAGCGTCTTGTAGAGTATTAGTTTTGTCGTGCGAGAGAGGTCTCTGCTACTTAATTGCCTATTGAGACCATAGTAGCACCTGTTGGCAAGAGTGATCCTGCGCTTGATCTCCAGACTGACATCATTTTTGGTGGTAACGGCAGAGACAAGATAAATAAATTCCTTGACTGTATCAAAAGTATAGTTATCGGCCGTAATCTGAGAATCAGTACGCCGCACGTCTCTACTTGTCGATAACAGATACTTTGTTTTGCCCTCATTTACGCTTCCTATAATGAAATTTAAGTGAGACAAAGTATGTGTGAAATATCATTTGACCTATTGATGCCATTTTGTATGGAACAGAACAACGTTCGAATGTCCACAACGATTTCTCTAAGTGCAGCGCATCCGAAATTTCCAATTTTCCAAGACTTCGACGGATATACTTACATACATATGTAATTGGCCATTACAACCCTTTAGTCAGGATTACGACCTAGTTGCTCACACCACTCTTGTTGTGTGTGTTAATGTTTATTCATGAGTGGCGGGACCTACAGTTTAAGGTCAACTCTGAACGACAGATTTCGTTTAAGAAACTTTTCATGGCAATTTTATTTACTCTCAGAGTTTTTGCCAGAAATCTTCTGATAGGAAGTCTCCGGAGAAATATTTTTTCATATTTCGTTCACTTGGAGATGCCTGACGTGGGGTTTGAACCGAGGCTTCACGTCTAATAAGCCAACACACTACCTACTAGACTTCAACGGATATATCAGGCTCAATTTGACCGATGGCATGGGTTATATCTGTTTTTAGGGCCGCTATTGTTTGTGATTTATCGACATATACCCGCAACTTAAGAAAAATCCTCTAGAAAAAATCTAACAGGGGCAAACCGCACGGTCTCGGTAGCCATTTCACATCGCTTGTGCAGAATATACAATGTGGCTTGAGCTATGTGGCACAATGTCATTCTCAAAGAAATATGGACCACTGTTATTGGTCCCATTCCCATTCGAAAATCCTCACTAAACAGTGGCTTTTTTAAGAAGCACTGGATATTCTTGAATTTTAGGAGGACGGATATCGCGACAGATTTGTTTGCTTACGTAACCATTCACACAGAAATGGAGTCTCATCGCTGAAAATGTCTTTTCTATGAAAATTAAGGTCACTTGCTAACTGCTCCAGAGCCCATTCAGCGAACATATGTACGTCGTTGTTTACAGTCGTTTAGTTTTTGTTCTTGGGTCAGTAGTTGAATTTTGTACGGTTGAAGAGCCAAGACTCAATGCACAATTCGTCATGTTGTGGTCTGCAAAATACCGAGTTCTTGTGAGGGACTCAAAGTTGACTGCCTCACATTCTGCTGCACACTTTCACAGACAGAGGCGATGTTTCCGGCTGATTTTGCATTTACTGATGATGGTTGATCGGTTACTTAATCAGAGGCTTCGCGAAAAGTCTCTCGGTAGGACAACTATGGCCATCAACAAAATGGCCACGTTATCAAGTGTCAAAGTTTGAAAGTTCCCTTTTTGTAAGACCCTGTTACATATGTTTACATTTGTAATGCTTGTTTAAATGCAATCAATTTCTTTCATATTTCATGGGAATACACCAATAGATTGTGAAGTAAAAGGAAAACATTTTTTTCAATATTTTAATTCATTTTGAAAATATATTCCTTTTGTGTTCAGCTTTCAAAGCTGAACAGACAATCTATTAGAAGACGAAGTATCTGCAAATTGCTTTTATTAATAATGCTTGTTAAAGAAATATACGCTTAGGGGGTGTAGTTATCAGATACGAGGGCAAAAGTTCATTCCAGAAAAAAAAGAAAATAAACCACAAAAACTTCAATGAAAAATTGAAACAACATTGATGTCCTTTAATTATCCTCAGGAAATAAATACTACCAGAACAAGCCAGTAGTATTATCACCGAATGATAAATCAGTGTGACATGTACACATGATAGCATTTAAAAATAATTGTCGTAGAAATGTCCAGACTTTGAGTTAAATTTACTGTGCAACATCTGTATAAATGGTAGATTAGACAGGAGATTTCAAACTAGACTTCAAAGTAGAGAAAGCAGGTCCTCAGATATTATCAGCACCAGGAATTCTGTGAAAGTCTACGTATGAAAATATGAAAATGAATTAATCTTTTCCCCTGATCACAGTAGTGTGTTCTTGAACTAATCCAGAATAAGGGACCTTTAACTACTAGCATATCGATCCTCTCTACCAGCGAATCAGTAACCTTCACACTCAAACTGGTTGCCATATGCCGCGATTCGGCCACTTGCGTTTTTTCGGCAGTTTTGCGTTAATCTTATACATGTTCCTAAAATTAGGTTCCTGTTGCCATGGTCACAGAGACAATCCCAATAATTATGTTTCTGATGTGAACTTGCTAGTGCAATCACACTCTTACCAAATATTAATCCACTTATTGGCATAATAATCCCTCGACTTATACTTGCAACGTTTACGATGGGACTTATACTTGCAACGTTTACGATGGGACTTATACTTGCAACGTTTAAGATGGGACTTATACTTGCAACGTTTACGATGAGACTTATACTTGCAACGTTTACGATGGGACTTATACTTGCAACGTTTACGATGGGACTTATACTTGCAACGTTTACGATGGGACTTATACTTGCAACGTTTACGATGGGACTTATACTTGCAACGTTTACGATGGGACTTATACTTGCAACGTTTTCGATGGGACTTATACTTGCAACGTTTACGATGGGACTTATACTTGCAACGTTTACGATGGGACTTATACTTGCAACGTTTACAATGGGACTTATACTTGCAACGTTTACGATGGGACTTATACTTGCAACGTTTACGATGGGACTTATACTTGCAACGTTTACGATGGGACTTATACTTGCAACGTTTACGATGGGACTTATACTTGCAACGTTTGCGATGGGACTTATACTTGCAACGTTTACGATGGGACTTATACTTGCAACGTTTACGATGGGACTTATACTTGCAACGTTTACGATGGGACTTATACTTGCAACGTTTACGATGGGACTTATACTTGCAACGTTTACGATGGGACTTATACTTGCAACGTTTGCGATGGGACTTATACTTGCAAAGTTTACGATGGGACTTATACTTGCAACGTTTACGATGGGACCTATACTTGCAACGTTTACGATGGGACTTATACTTGCAACGTTTACGATGGGACTTATACTTGCAACGTTTACTATGGGACTTATACTTGCAACGTTTACTATGGGACTTATACTTGCAACGTTTACGATGGGACTTATACTTGCAACGTTTATGATGGGACTTATACTTGCAACGTTTACGATGGGACTTATACTTGCAACGTTTACGATGGGACTTATACTTCCAACGTTTACGATGGGACTTATACTTGCAAAGTTTACGATGGGACTTATACTTGCAACGTTTACGATGGGACTTATACTTGCAACGTTTACTATGGGACTTATACTTGCAACGTTTACGATGGGACTTATACTTGCAACGTTTACGATGGGACTTATACTTGCAACGTTTACGATGGGACTTATACTTGCAACGTTTACGATGGGACTTATACTTGCAACGTTTACGATGGGACTTATACTTGCAACGTTTACGATGGGACTTATACTTGCAACGTTTACGATGGGACTTATACTTGCAACGTTTGCCATGGGACTTATACTTGCAAAGTTTACGATGGGACTTATACTTGCAACGTTTACGATGGGACCTATACTTGCAACGTTTACGATGGGACTTATACTTGCAACGTTTACGATGGGACTTATACTTGCAACGTTTACTATGGGACTTATACTTGCAACGTTTACTATGGGACTTATACTTGCAACGTTTACGATGGGACTTATACTTGCAACGTTTATGATGGGACTTATACTTGCAACGTTTACGATGGGACTTATACTTGCAACGTTTACGATGGGACTTATACTTCCAACGTTTACGATGGGACTTATACTTGCAAAGTTTACGATGGGACTTATACTTGCAACGTTTACGATGGGACTTATACTTGCAACGTTTACTATGGGACTTATACTTGCAACGTTTACGATGGGACTTATACTTGCAACGTTTACGATGGGACTTATACTTGCAACGTTTACGATGGGACTTATACTTGCAACGTTTACGATGGGACTTATACTTGCAACGTTTACGATGGGACTTATACTTGCAACGGTTACGATGGGACTTATACTTGCAACGTTTACGATGGGACTTATACTTGCAGCGTTTACGATGGGACTTATACTTGCAACGTTTACGATGGGACTTATACTTGCAACGTTTACGATGGGACTTATACTTGCAACGTTTACGATGGGACTTATACTTGCAACGTTTTCGATGGGACTTATACTTGCAACGTTTACGATGGGACTTATACTTGCAACGTTTACGATGGGACTTATACTTGCAACGTTTACGATGGGACTTATACTTGCAACGTTTACGATGGGACTTATACTTGCAACGTTTACGATGGGACTTATACTTGCAACGTTTACGATGGGACTTATACTTGCAACGTTTACGATGGGACTTATACTTGCAACGTTTACGATGGGACTTATACTTGCAACGTTTACTATGGGACTTATACTTGCAACGTTTACTATGGGACTTATACTTGCAACGTTTACGATGGGACTTATACTTGCAACGTTTATGATGGGACTTATACTTGCAACGTTTACGATGGGACTTATACTTGCAACGTTTACGATGGGACTTATACTTGCAACGTTTACGATGGGACTTATACTTGCAACGTTTACGATGGGACTTATACTTGCAACGTTTACGATGGGACTTATACTTGCAACGTTTACGATGGGACTTATACTTGCAACGTTTACGATGGGACTTATACTTGCAACGTTTACGATGGGACTTATACTTGCAACGTTTACGATGGGACTTATACTTGCAACGTTTACGATGGGACTTATACTTGCAACGTTTACGATGGGACTTATACTTGCAACGTTTACGATGGGACTTATACTTCCAACGTTTACGATGGGACTTATACTTGCAAGGTTTACGATGGGACTTATACTTGCAACGTTTACGATGGGACTTATACTTGCAACGTTTACGATGGGACTTATACTTGCAACGTTTACGATGGGACTTATACTTGCAACGTTTACGATGGGACCTATACTTGCAACGTTTACGATGGGACCTATACTTGCAACGTTTACGATGGGAACTATACTTGCAACGTTTACGATGGGACTTATACTTGCAACGTTTACGATGGGACTTATACTTGCAACGTTTACGATGGGACTTATACTTGCAACGTTTACGATGGGACTTATACTTGCAACGTTTACGAATGGGTCAATTCGACCTCCGGGTACTGTACTTGTCTTAATTGACAAGTACACGTCCTCTAACCTAACCTAACCTAACCTATTGATTGGTCGTTGACAAATCCTGGGCTGATAAAGACTCTTACTTTTTGCCAGACTCAGCTGGCCTAGAATGAAGAGGAAGCCTACCAATCGACTACTAACATTGATTCGTATGGACACATCTCAGTCGCTGCATCTATAATTATTATTATTGTGGTGATGCAACTATGCGATCTATTGTACTCCGCTCATACAATACGCCTTTCTTCTAAGACTATTGTCGTGACAAACTTCAAAAGATGCTGTCCGGTGCGTACAATGCCAATTTTAACGCCACCATCTAGTGCACCCACAATGTCCCACATACTCCAAGAATGTGCTTCCATTGTTACTGAATTCTGAGTCTACAGTGCGGTTATCAACCTTAGGTTAGTTCTGAATAGTCTGATGCATGACTCACATCTCTAATGTTGGTTGCCTCGAACCCACTTGACTTGAAAAGAGTCTTTCGCTCTTTTTATCTGTTGAGGATATCTTTCCAAATATCTGCCCCCATTCCACTGTAGGCTTCTGACCCCATCAACGGCGGGGAAGCTCCCCTCCTCGCAATCTCGTACCCTTCCTCATTATCGAGACTTTCCACATGATCTGGTACCCAAAAAAAACTAACCTTATTTAGCTGATTCCGTTTCTCTTGACAGTCGAATTATAATGTCAATTTAACGTCCTAAGAGCCTGACTATCAGATAATATTGTAATGCCCTGTCTTTTGTATCTCATACCCATATTGAACTGAGCACATCTTTCAAAGGCATAAACTTCCGCTTGAAAGATTGTCATTAGATTTTTCAGAATGTTATTTGAGAATTTCATTGTGAGACAAAACAACGTTTTGCTCCGGTTCCTGGTGTGGTTTCTAAACAATCTTGGATTGTTGTATTCCCTTTGGAGTATGGAGAGACAAAATTTTCTCATGACTGACTTTTGTAGTGTAAGCATCGTAGTAGGTTAGGTTAGGTTAAGTTAGGTTAGAGGACGTGTGCTTGTCAATTAAAACAAGTACAGTACAAGGAGGTCGAATTGACCCATTGTACAACGTCCTAGTTTCTCACAATACTTATGTTGTGTGTGTTAATTTTATACATGAGTGGTGGGACCTCCGAACGACAGATTTTTGAGAAACTTTTTAATGGCAATTTTATTTACTCTCAGAGTTTTTGCCAGAAATCTGCTGAGAGGAAGTCGCCGAAGAAAATACTTTTTGTATTTTGTCTTGATGTCTGGCCTGGGACTCGAACCCTGGCTTTACGTCTAATAAGCCAACACATTCCCTACTAGACTACGGCGACTACTAAGCATCGTAGTAACTTACATATATGTGCAGCCCTTGCGCTAACCAACTTCGTCCTCTTCCCTGATTTTGGTGGAACTTGGTCAGTACAGGGACTGCGTTCACCCGTGGCATCACAACGGGCCGCTATGCGTGCTCAAGTGAGCTTTGTGAAATCAGAGCTACCACTCAGGCCTAACCTAACCTACATACATACATAACTGATCATTACAAACCTTCAGTTAGGATTAAGACCTAGCTTGTCGCACCACTTATGTGTTGTGTGTGTTAATTTGATAAATGAGTGGCAGGACATTTTAATGACAACTATTACATGACAATTTTATTTTCTTTCAGAGACTTTTTGCTAGAAATCTGCGGAGAGGAAGTCACCGACGAAATATTTTTTTCATATTTCGTTTCTTTGGAAGTGTTTGCCATGGGATTTGAACTGTGGTCTCCTGTCTAATAAGCCAACGCACTACCTACTAAACTTCGGTGACTATAGTAACTTACATAGCCTCAGTAAAATATGCAACCTGTTCCTATGTGTCCATTTTCTAGATACCTGCTGATACAAGATAATCGTAAAAGGTTAATGGAAATAGCATTACGAGCAACAGCACCAATTTCATTAATGAAAATTTCTAAGATTCGTGAAATAATAATCACGTCTTAAACAAAATTTTCTCTATAAAACGAGTCAATTTTGGATTAACAAGAGGAGTACAGTTGAGTACGAGTACGTACTTATTTTAAGTGCTAATAGTGGTTGGTTGGTTGTGCATCATGTTGAAAGTACAATTTGACAGGCGAAAAAACATCTGTAAAATACATTATTAAAGTTTCTTTCCGTTTTTCTGTTCATTTGTATGTTTGTTTGTTTGTTTGTGTAGAGTATGTACATTCAGTTGTACAAAATACGTTGATTTGTTTGTGTTTCACTTGGAAATATTTTGTATTTCTTCATGGCACTCGAGAATGTTTTGGCATTTGTTGGCCGCCTTTGGCCTTAAACTGTTGGCACAAGTTTTGCATAAACAAATAAATCCTTGTCTTCTTCTATGTATATGTGTGTGTATGCGTGTGTGGTATCTACATGCAACACCAACCAATAATAATAGAAACAAAAACAAAAGAAAGAATGAAAATTAAATTGTTTTTCTTTTTCATTTTCACTAAATGTTGTTGACTTTATTCTTATGGTGGATATGCTTGTCATGTTGTTGTCATTTGCTGTTGCTTTCCTTTTATTTGCCATCGGTATTGTGCCTTATCCTAGCTTAAGCAACAATATACTCAAGTCTGTCCATAATCATACCCAAATTTTTTCGTATTCTTGCAACGTAGTTTTCAAACTGCGTTGAATTGTTGAATTTAGTCGGCATAATTGGGCATTTTAATCTGCAGAAGAATTGGAAAGAATGGAAAGAATATGATGCTTAAGGTGAAATAAATTAATTTCGATTAGATTGAGAATATTAAACAAAATTCCGTTTAATTGGTAATCAAACAAACAAATCAAAAACAGTGTGGCTTCATAGCAGTGTTAGGGAAGGCAGCACTACAGTAAACTTTTACAGGAAGAGGCTTAGCTACTCTTGCTATAAAGTCCAGCAACAGGAGCAAGCTATGTAGCACACATGGTATGCTCTACATACACACGCGATCTAAGTGCACAGCCATCTTACGAGGAAGTAAAGTGAACTGGCCATCGAAATTGTGTTTGTCTACCACGTTAATCCATTTCCTTGGGGGGTATTCTTAACTCAGTTATTTGCGAACAAAGCCACAATCCATGTCATTGGTCCAATTCAGCCTTACTTATGCATCAAAATCATGGAAATCGGAGAAACTCCTTAGCTATACGATGTTATATTCCACACGTCTGTTTCATTTAAATTTCAATATAGAAAGCACTTGAACTCGCCATGGTCTTGTAAGGTAGTGTGTTGGCTTATAAGACGTGAGGATGATTCAAACCCCAGGCTAAGAATTTCCAACGAAACAAAATATGAAAGTACAATGGGTCAAATCGACCTCCGGGTATTGTACTTGTCTAAATTGGTAAGTACACGTTCTCTAACTTAACCTAACCTAAATATGAAGAAATATTTCTTCGGCAACTACCTCTTACCGGATTTTTGCCAAAAACTCTGAGAACAAATAAAAATTGCCGTGAAAAAGTTCCTCAAAAATCTGTCCTTCGGAGTGTACTTTAAACTGTAGTACCCGCCACTCATCTATAAAATGAACGCACACAACATAAGTGGTGTGAGAAGCTAGGTTGTAATCCTGACTGGAGGGTTGTAATGACCAATTGTGTATGTATCAGTCATGGAAAATTGGACATTTCGGGTACACTCTACCCAGAGAAGAGTCGCCGTAGTCTAGTAGGTAGTGTGTTGGCTTATTAGACGCAAAGCCATGGTTCGAGCTACAGGCCAGACATCAAGACAAAATACTAAAATATTTCTTCGGCGACTTCCTCTCAGCAGATTTCTGGAAAAAGCTCTGAGAGTAAATAAAATGAAAAGTTTCTCAAAAATCTGTCGTTCGGAGTCGACTTTAAACTGTAGGTCCCACCACTCATGTATAAAAATTAACACACACAACATAAGTGGTGTGAGGACGTTGTACAATGGGTCAATTCGACCTCCGGGTTCTGTACTTGTCTTAATTGGCAAGTACACGTCCTCTAACCTAACCTAACCTACCCAGAGAAGCCTTGGCGAACACTGTAACGATGTTATATTCCACACAAGATCTCACACACATTTTGCTTCAATTAAATTTAAAAATGAAAGCTTTTAATGTAAGACCCGATATTGTTTCCTATCCACTTCTCTTAATTTACACGTAAATAAAGTTCAACATGTATTCTAACAACAGGTGCTATACTATGTGGCTGTGTGGTATGAATTGCTAAATGAAATCACGTTCTGGCAATAAATCAAATCCATAAAGAAATGCCCAAGCATTTCATACCCAAAAAAAAAAATGCTACTTTTAAGGACTGCTTTAGGATGTAATGCATGCAGTGAGATAAAGACTGGAACATCATTCGTTTATTAAGTAAATCAGCCAGAATGAATCCAACTATGGCTGCGATGGCAGTAACTACGAAAACGTAAAGAATTACATTGAAATTCAAACAATTTTACTGCAATCATGTACATGAAATCGAAATGTTATACGAAGATGATGAGCTACTTTGCTGAAAGAAGGATAGTTTTTTTTTGTCAAATTTAAGTTTGATTTTTATTTGTAGTAAACAGCCTAGTTTATCTCAATTAAATTCGAGTTGAAGGCAAAAACAGTTTACGTTTAATGGTGGCCATTAATTTGATTTGCTTGAGAACTTGCAAAGTTTTGTTAGGAAGACAAAAATTAAATATTTATGGCGAAAGAGTACAACAGATCGTTTGACCGCAGTACTAAGTCATCTCTTTACTACAATAAAAAAAATTAAACGCGACAACTTCTCTGGCATAGTCAGGTAGCTACCAGAACACGGGCTTAAAATATGGCGACCTCTAATACGCCTTAAACCGAGAATCTCGCAATGAACTGACTAGACATAGCCACAACCATCGAATTCACTGTTTAGTTCTCTGTATTAGGAACCCCTTTGAATACCTGTGAGCTTATAATTAACAATGTAATAATGTTTCCCACCAATTTCGGATACGAGCAAGATAAGGCCGCCAATCTGGCCAAGGCTTAATGGAGGGGGCATGTAAATTCTGCTCAAATACCAAAGGACCACGTTCAGTACGGTGGTTGGAGTCTTTTCATTGCATTATGGATACTTAAGCGAAAGCAAATAATTTTACCATGAGCCACAGAGATAAGGAAGACAGGACAGAAGTGTTCCTCAACTATTGAATACATGACTGGCGTTCTGACGATTTACTATTACTCTGCAGAAAACTTCATCAGCCGAGAATGAATGTTAGAAGACTGAGTGATTTCATGAGAAGCTCTGGATGTTTGCATTACTAAGGGGGCGATATTGAGGCCACTGGTATCACAATCATGCATACATTGCCTAAGTGCATCTATTTCAACCGATTGGGTTTGAAAGCCATTTCTTCCCATTGTCAAACGTTTCAATTAAATTCTTTTATTTTTTTGTTTTGTTTGTTATACGGTGTTCAGATAGGCATCTTTATTGCGTAAATCGCAATAAACACCATTATTGAGCTCAATATTTCATATAAAGTTTCAATTAATTATTACGCAATAAATACGCAAATTGTTATAATATTGAGTAAAACTTTAAATGCAGCACTGTCATAAGTATTATCCGAACACTCTCTGTTGATATTTGACAACTCAAATGTCAAACAAACGACAAACAAAAAAGAAAAACAATGTTGCTAAAACAACCAGCTGTTTTGTCTACCAGCTGTCAAATGAATATTTAATAAGCAGCTGAACTACGTATACGTATTATTATGCCTGAACACTTAAAATATTGTACTCAATTAACCGAATATTGACTTAATAAAAGTGCATATCTGGATATAGTATTATGTTTCACTTGCTTTAACATGTTCACGACGGCGCATACCACTGGTGGCCAACACTAGACTGCCATATCGGGTGGCGCGTGCCACCGTTGGCCCGCTCTAAACTGACATATAGGGTGACGTGTACCACCGCTAGCTAAGCAAGCGTTTGGTGTACTGTAACAGGTTCTCTGTAAAAATGTCTCGAAATTTCTTTTCGATTGGTTCACTACGTTTCTCTGTGAGAAGTAAAACGACAAAAGGTTTACTGAATGAATTATTTGAAAGCAAATTTAATAATGAAATCGCCGTAGCCTATTAAATGCAAATTCTTGGTTCAAATCTCAGCTAAGACATCTCAAAACAAAACGAAAAATTAGAAAATATTTCGTTAGGCGGCTTCCTCTCAGCAATTTTCTGGCAAACAACTCTGAAAGTAAATAAAATTCTGATCAAAAGTTTCTCAAAAATCTGTTGTTCGGACTATACATCCCGCCGAAATTAAATTAACACACACAACATGGGTGGCATGAGAAACTAGGTTGTAATCCTATCTAAAGAGTTCTAATGAACGACTAAGCAGGCACGATCACTGCCCTGAAATCTTATATATAAAAATGAACGTGTGTTTATTTGTTTGTGGGTTCCTGTATGTCTGGAAGGAGTTATAGGCTACTTTTTATTTTAAAATTTCAAGTAGGGCAGGTGCCACGCCCACATACCCAATAAGTATTTAATGTCGCATATCTCATAAACTGCAACAGCAAGAGTCCTCAAATTTTGTATGGACGACTTTGACAAAATGGGCAGATTGACTATAGTGGGCGTGTCACCTTCCATAGCCTATATATATAAAAATGAATGTTTGTTTGTATGTACCTTATAGAATCGTAAACTATGCATTTGATCATGTTATGATCTTTAGCAAAGTTGTTGCGCATGAGCCGACGAAGGTTTCTAAGTTGGTATGACCAATATCCGATAGGTGGCGCCACTGAAAATTACTTAGAATGAATTAAATCGTAAACTGTACATTCTTTAACAAAGTTGTTGCTGCATGAGTCGACGAAGGTTGGTGCAATTAATTTCCGATGGATGGCGTCACTGAAAATTATTCAAAATTAATGACAAGCAATTGGTCGACCTACACCTCAAGCACAGAAGAAAAGAGCATTACGAGCCTCAGAATCTGACGAGCATTGAGACTGGAAAATCTTCGAGTATATGCCGCGGAACCCGATCGCTTAAATTACTTGAACAACGAGAAGTGAGATTAGAAACTGATCGAATGCGTACTACTCAGGCCCGTTCATCTGAATGATCAGGACAATGGGAAACAAAATCAATAAAATGGTTTAAAATTAATTGGACATTTGTGTAATGTCTTTCCTTCAAATTTATTTTAGTTGGTGGCGCAGCAACATGCGCAGGGTACAGCTAGTATTAAATAAAAATGAATGTCTGGCCAATTGTGACTGTAAATTCGTCATATTATTTGTAAGTTCTTGGAATTCAAAGTGCATTTATGCTACTGAAATGAAAATTGTTTTGTTGCTCCGCTGATAACATACGAGTATTTCCTAGAAAGAAATTTTAAAAATTTTATCAACAACTTGTAAATTTACACGCGAATAACAATAAAAAGATAAAAACAAAATGAAAAACAGAATGCAATTACAATTAAATGATGGCTTGTTTGCAATAACAACAGCTCAGGTATGCTAGTTTAACTCATGTAAACACTTTACTGATAACAGTCATCATAACTATCATGTGTTAATGGTTAGGGTGGGGCATTTTGCCAGAGAAGAAAATTCATATAAAAGTTACCAATGCCACTGGCAGTAAAGAGTTAGTAAAGAGTTCTTAAACGACAACGACAACCTTATAAGCGATACAAAGAAAGAAAGAAAAAAGAAATCCTCATTAATATGTGCCACATAAAATTATATATCGTGGGTGTATTGATAGCCTGCAGCTTCTACAACGGCGTTAAGGCCTCCGATTGCAGTGGTGGCACAACAATTAACAAGTACAATAGTTTATGCTATGACTTCCAAACGATTAGCAATTTGGCACCACGTCAACAAGTGTTATCGTTGATCCGATCCCATATGTCTAGTGATTCCAGATTTCGCAAGGCCGTAAACTATATGCTGTCAACACAATTCCGGACAACCACCCAAATGATCGATGACTCCAGTATTTATCGCAGTCTGTTAAACCAATTCTCAGATGCTGGTGTTAACACCACGGATATTAACAGCATTGGCAAAATATTCGATTGTATTCTGATTCCCTATATACGTGATGCACCCGGCAATCGACGTTCCGTTAGTTCCATTGAAAGATACGCCAACTCACGTTCATTGGATACTTTCATAGAGGAATTTAACAAATTAATACCCAAAGACAGTTTGATACGTACTTTGAAAAATCTTTTGGCAGAAAGTGATAACTTTACCGAATTCTATGCTCTTGTACGTGAACCCTCATTCCAATCCCAGGTTAAAGAAGCTTTTGTAAGTATTTTTGAAGGCATTTTAAAAAGGAAATTAAAAAAAAATGTTTTTAAAATTCCATTATTTTTGCAGAAAAATCGTGAAATTGCACGTCCCATCAAAATTTTACGTCGCAATCAAATCGATTTGTACAATTTGGCCCAATACGGTTTCAATCTATTGAATTTGGGTCCCAGCATCTAAGCGGCTTAAAAGAATGTATTGAATGTAAATGTAATGTAATGAGCATAAAATAAATATTTAATATCGTATGATAGAGAGGCACCAAAGAAATATAAGAATTTTAAATCCCATTTCATGAGCTTAAGGAAATCTTGAATCTAATTGTAGTTAAGAGTGGTAATAAAAAGACATGTGAAGAATATGCATATACGTAGTGTGTATTTCTTAGTGACCTTATGACATAATGCAGCGAATTCGCCGTGACATACTACGTCACGTTAGTCCAAGACGCCTGTAGCAGAACTTTGAAAAATTTGAATTTCCGTTGGGTTTTTTTTTTATTACCCTCGAATGTTTTCAAACATCCATTCCAGCTCGAGAAGTCCTTGTAATCGACTATGGTAAGCTTTTCATTCATTTATTACTGTGACATCGGAATACCTTAGTACTGCGACCATGCGATCTATTGTAGTCCCCTCACACATTTATTGGCATCCCTAAGATGTCTCTTAAAAGACAATTGTCCTAATAAAGCTCAAGACTTACTGCCAAGCACATGTTATGCCTTTAGATGTTTCCTTCTAGGCTGCATTAATACCACAGATTCCAAAAATATGCGCCTAAGATTCTTTCTCTTCGCCGTAGAATCTACATGTTGAGCTCCATGATGCCCATGAGGCACGGATCAGATGTCCTCTTCTTGTAATTTCTCAACAAACATTTTGATTGCCTCAAATTCACTTCCCGTCATCTTCTCTTAATTTGAGAATCCATTCCTTCATTAAACAATAGGATACTGTCTCCTATTCTTGCAATTTCGTTTGTTTTGCTTATTGCTAAGAATTCCCACATGACATGGGACCCAAGAAACTGGATGGAGTTGTGGGCGTATGAATCTGTTCAGTAGGTATAGTTCATTGTCGGATCATTTCAACGTATTGTATGTGAATGTGGCATCTATATGGCCTAGGCTTAGGATGGTTAGGTTAGATTAGGTTAGAGGATGCGTACTTGTCAATTAAAACAAGTACAGTTCCCGGAGGTCGAATTGACCCATTGTACAACGTCCTAGTCTCTCACACCACTTATGTTGTGTGTGTTAATTTTATACATGAGTGGTGGGATGTACAGTTTAAAGTCGACTGCGAACGACAGTTTTTTGAGAAACTTTTTCATGGCAATTTTATTTACTCTCAGATTTTTTGCCAGAAATCTGCTGAGAGGAAGTCGCCGAAAAAATACTTTTTGTATTTTGTCTTGGTGTCTGGCCTGGGGCTCGAACCCTGGCTTTACGTCTAATAAGCCAACACACTACCTACTAGACTACGGCGACTTCAATCTTATATCTAATTGGTGTTTGCGCTTTGAGGATGGTTAAGGCAGAAAATTTCTCCGACCAGGCGTTTCACAACCACACAACTCCCTGTTTAGTATTCTATAGGACCCCCATAGAAAGCCTGAGAGCTTATAATTAACAACGTAGTAATATTTTTCATCAACAAGGCATGGGCAAGGCTGGAGAGAGGGCCTCATGGCAAATACCAATACAGTAGTATGAAAGACATTTCTAGACCAAAACACTTTTTTTGTTTTTCTGTACACAATGTTGATAACAAGTGTCGTCATTTTATCCTTTCTTTTGACGTACACCCCACCCTCATTCAAATATTCGCCAATTTAGCGTCATAGCACGACTTTCTATAGTAAATAACCACCAACACGTGTCTCTTTAAGTCTGCTTTTGTGCAAGAAAGGCAGCACAAATGTTTGCCTGACCATGAATAGAGAGCGATAAGCTTGGAAATACATACAAAAGCAACTGTAGTAACTGCCACTCTCGATTGTCCGATGTCCATTTCTACATTGTCTTTGTCTTCTTTACATTATTTTTTTGGCAGAATCGTTTTTTTTTCTTTTTCTTCATTTCGTTTCATTCAAATGAGTCTACAAATTTGCAGACAAGCTTAAGAAAAAAAAAAACAATTGAAATGCCAAGTGGAATATGAACAACTCTCACTCACTCACTCACTATCTTTAAAAAGATTGTTCAACTAAAAACAGAGCAACAATAACTGCCAGACATATGTAATAGCTGAATAAGCAGACAAAAGAGAACAATTAAGACAGTTACAGTTGGTTAAGTCTGGCTATGTTATTACCATCCTATGCATTGTTGTAGAGGGTGCTGTATAGGGGGTATAGGTTCACTACAGCGTTAGGTATACATTCCCTACATTTTTATTCCATAAAATTCATGAACAATATGCGACTTAAACTAGCATGAAACTTGAAGCATTTGCTATTTTTTCCTTTTCTTTTTTGTCTTTAAAATTTTTATTTGTAGAAACCAAGGCGTACCAATAACGAATACAGCACGATTAATACTATGTTCAGATATGCACTTTTAATGAGTCAATATTCGGTTAATTGAGTACAATATTTTAAATGTTCAGGTATAATAATATACGCAGTTCAGCTGCTTATTCCATATTCATTTGACATCTACTACACAAAACAGCCGGTTGTTTCAACAACATTGTTTTTATTTTGATTTGTTTTCTTTTTTTTTTGTCGTTGTTGATATTTGACAACACAAAGAAAAGTGTTCGGTTAACTGTAATATGCTCACTAAACACAATTATGGCAGTGCTGCATTTTAAGTTATACTCAATATTACAACAATTTGCGTATTTATTGCGCAATTATTAATTGAAACTTTATATGAAATATTGAGCTCAATAATGGAGTTTATTGCGATTTATGCAATAAAGGTGCATATCTGAACACCGTATAAGGCAATATAAAATACTCTTTCTGTCACTATCAGTTCCCTACCAACTGAGCTGTAAGTCTAGTTTGAATAAAGAGGTATGATGGTCGAGTTTATGGAGAAATGCTGGCTATTGGGGCGGCTTATTATTTAGTCAAGAAGTTTAATGTCAACTTTGATAGACAGCCCTAAATAGCTTTTTCATGGCTACCTTCATAGCTGACTGCTGCGGCCGATAGGGTGCAAGTACATAGTCGGTCATTGCAACCCTGCAGTCAAGATTACAACCTAGCTTCTCACACCACTTCTGTTGTGTGGCGGGACCTACAGTTTAAAGTCGACTCTGAACGATAGATTTTTTTGAGAAACTTTTCATGGTAATTTTTATTTACTCTCACTGAGTGGAATCTGCTGAGAGGAAGTCACCGAAAAAAAATTTTTCACCATTTTTCGTGATGTCTGAGCTAAGGTTTTTAGCCATGGCCTCACGTCAATAAGCCAATAAGACAATACTTACTAGACTACGGCAACTCCAGGACAACAGAACTGAATGTTAAACACGGAACTCATGTCTAGTAAACCAATATTTACACCTACTAGTCTACAACTAGTGAACAACTAAGTTTTAAACTTGAAACGCATGTCTAGTAAACCAATACTTTACTTACTATCCTATGGTAAACAAGGTTTAATGACTGGCAAATTGAAATCAATGCTTCAAATAACCGACCGATAACCTGCTACACTCCATATGCAGTCAAGCCAGCAGCTTCGAAATATCTTATCACAGCATTCAGCATATTTTTCTTCCTGATCGGTGTAGGACATGGATTTAACCAATGCTCTGTGAGTTTCTAAGTTTTATTACGTTAAAATGCAACTCCGACGGTGAACTGACGGTGAAATAAATCTTCAAAAGCTAGTCAAAGATGTCCTCTAACCTAACCTAACCTAATCAAAGATGTCCAAACTCAATACCAACAACTAAGAGCTTGAAACAGGGTGTTGAGAATTACATTAATAAGGCCAGTCAAGCATATGATTTGTTAACAGGTGATTCAAATATTTTGAAAACTGCTGGGATCGAAATACGTGTCGCCGTCCCTTATATATTGAAATTATGATCACTAAGGCTCCATGTTATAGCAGAAGATTGAAGTAAAATTCCTCGATCTGGAAAACTGTTTGAGTTTGAGTTCCCGTCAAGACAATCCAGTTTTATCAAACTCGAATGCCAATAATCTTCTCCAAATGTAGACAGATTTTCTGCTTCCTTAAGAGATGCGGTTAATCAAGATCATCTTAAGGACTGCTCACGGTATAGTCATAGCAAATTAAACATTTTCTTATCAAACATCATACGCGTCATACATAGATTACCGAAAACCTTTACCACACGACACTAAATGCGACACCTTAAAGTATTCAAGTGGCCATCTGTGACAACAGGTTTACATTACCATATTCCGTATGGTTTTGTAAAATGCTTGTGTGTGTGAATATATTTGAAAATCTATTTTTAGAAAAATCTTTAAATTTTCTGAATCTTTAAGAGACACTGAAAGAGCAAAAGCTTCTTTATACACGCGCTCATTCATGTGTTAAAATGGCAAATCAGTATGAAAGTAAGCACATCCTTTAAAGAACGTGCATACAAGTGAACTAATCTGGCTGTTAAAAAAAATCAGGCAAAGAAAGAAACGTATTGAACAGGAATATAAAGATTTGAATCTCCCTTTGTACACCTTTTCATCAAATGCCTTATAAATGGTTGCCGGGTAACTTTTAAGTGTCTTGAGACTAAACGAAAGGTATAAAAGAGGCTTAAATAGCTTCTTAAATTTTTTTATGACTTTAAACTGCTTTTCTCTTTTTCAAAAATAAATCTCAATCATGTAATAAAATTGTCATTAATTTATTGTTCTCCTTGTAAAGTTTTTTTATTTTTAGAATTTTATTTTATTGGATGATAAAATTAATCAGAATTTGTTAAATCAGAATTTGTCAAGTAGGTATAGGAGACTAGATGCATTGTCTTGTTATAAACATGGCAACACAAAACAATGCTTTATAAAGAGAATCGCGAGAAGTATCTACCCCAGCAGGTGCTAGCATGGTGGGTTTTCCATCTCTAGTCCCCTAAAATCAGTAACTTCTTTAAAAATATATTGGATTGCTGTATACAGGATAATAATAAAGAATTTTGCTCTTTGAGTCCTTGATATTATACTCCCATTGTCAATGTATTCTTTTATGAAACCGAAATTCAAAAATTTTTCTTTGAAAATTCCCAGAATCTTTCACTCAGTGTTTTAGGGAGTCATTTCATCTCTACCATTGCACATAATATCTTTACGTAAGCTAGGTTACGACGGCCAGAAGAATAGTGGTAGTAAAGAAATCTAAAATTGCCAGCTGAATGGATTTATTCGATCCCACTGTGTTTCCCGTGTAATGTCAAGAAGAAATCAAGCGCTTGCAAAGCGTTTACTTATCCTACAGTCTGGTACATGGTATCAGCCAATGTATTTAAAACTACAATCTTGAGGAAATTAATTACATACATATTTAAGTGCTCATTACAATCCTTCAGTCAGGATTACAACCTAGTTTCTCACGCCACTTGTGTGTGTTAATTTTTATACATGAGTGGTGGGACCTACAGCTTAAAGTCGATTCTGAACGACAGATTTTTAAGAAACTTTTTCATGGCAATTTTATTCATAATGTCATATTTCATTGTGATGCTTGAGCTGGCGGTTGAACCGAGACCAACACACTACCTACTAGACTACGGCGACTTTAGGATAAGCGACAAGTACTGATCCAATTTCACATAAACTCAAAACACAGCATAATAGCGCTGAAGTTACAATTCACAAGCCACGTTCAAACTCTTAGAGTCTTAGAACCGTGAGCTAAGCTATAAACAAAGTACCGAGGACATGAGTGATTTTCTTCTACGTCATTGCAGTTCCCACAATAGTCGTGAAGCAGAGTACTTAGACCAGCAATAATCATCAATAATCTCCTCTACTCTGAATTGGGTTTAAAGCAACTGATTTCTTATTACTTTAGGGTGGCCAAATATACCGTGTTGCAGCATACATAAGTTAGTCGACCGAACTAGCTTACGTTAACTTCCTTTGTGCTCACTTCTCATAAATTTTAAATAAAGCAAACAACAATTATGTGGTCAACGGGCGAATTATTCAGCTATAGACGCTTCATAGCAAACCTATAAGCGTCAAAATTTCTTTCATTGCAAGCAAGGTCAACCTTAGAATTGGGTTGACATACAAAACTTTTAGAACTGCTTAAATATACGAAACCTCTGACGCATACGCAGTAATATATAAGGCAAGTAACAGTCTTTTCGGACTTTGGCTACGAGAACATTGTATTCATTCTGAGAATTAGGCGGAAGATAATCTTTTTCTTCATTGATTTGATACAGTAAATAAACTCTTCCAAAAGTTTGCTTTGTGTTTGAACAAAGTATCGTGTTTCATAATGCCGCTGTACAAAATATATACAATGTATTCTATTTCAAAACGTCTTTAATGTGTATTTCTAACGCAGTCAAAACGCAATCAGGCATCGGATTTATAGTTGATGCATTGTTTGGTTACTTTGCATATCTACATAGTTTATATACAGTAGTAGAACTGCATACAAACTTTGTATTGATACATTTTGAGAGGCAGCCTCCATCAGATCAAAGGGCAGTCAGTAGGAAATTAGTAACCTATACTGTAAGATTTTTATTTTCTTTCTTTTCATTTATTTTTCTTTTTTAGGAGTCTTTAAATTTTCCGAACTCTGATTTAATTTATTTAAACATTCATTCCTTGGCGCTATTACTCTTCAAATACAAAACATTGTTTATCAATCCACAATTATATTCATCACTTAAATTTTATCACAAACCACCCACAACGAAGCTCACAAAGTAGAAGCTCATGAGCCCTCATTAATTCAGTGCAAAAATCAATGTTTAATTTCCATTCCTTACCCTGTAATGGATTCCATAAACTTACATTTACGTTGTACACACACAAGTGTGTATGTATTTGAAAATTTCTTTCCACATACATACATATTTGAGTGAGCATGTGTGTGTCTGTATACAAGAGAATATTTAACTCGATTTGTTTACTTTGTTGTCTCTCTCACTCTCTCTCTCTCTCCCTCTCTCTCTCTGCCATAATGTTTATTTACTTTGATGTCAGTTTTTATTTCTCTGCCATAAAATAAAAGAAACTTTAATGCAGTGGTTTGAGTAAAATCGTAATGTTTATGTATTGGTTTATCCAATATGTGTGTAAGTATGTGAGTGGTGTTTTAATGTGTAAGACTAGCTGTTAATAAAAGTCTATGCATGTGTTCATTTAAGTGAGAGGAGACAGTATAATAAAGAAATCAGTTTAAATAGTGACAAGAGCCTTTTTACACACACACTACAATTACAAGATTTTGTTTTTTGTTTTTTTGGAACCAAAGGCAATAGACATTTTGACTCTGAAAGTGGAAAACATATGATAGAAATGATAGAGTAAAAGAGAGAGAGAGATAGAGAAAAGAGTAAGTGAGTATGCCCTACTTCAAGTTCTACTTCATGATAGAAGTGTTGTGAAGTAATGATTAAAGTGCTGCAAAATGAAGCATCCTAGGTTCGAATACAGCAGAATTAGCTCTTTTTGGCTCGTAGGTATTGATTTTTTAAAGGATCGCACACCCTACCGTGAGTTTGATAATAGAGTGCCTGGAGATATTTAAAGATTTTTGTGTGTCTTTTAAACAGAGGCCAGAGAACTTTTAAATGACACAGGAGGAGATGGTATTGCCGCTGTCCTGTACTCTCTCACTGAAAAATATTCCGATTTATTGTTTGCTAACAGTTTTAGAATGTAGCAGTAGGTGTAACAGACTCAGTATGCATAGAAGCCGTCCTAGTAAATTCATCAAACGCCTCTGCATTCAAAACTCTGATCAAGAAGAACCTTAAACTCCTTGCGTGTAAGAAGTAAGGTCATATTGCTATTTGGGAACACCAAGGCTTTGATTGCTGCTTGGCTAGTAGAGAACATTTTTAGAACTGCAAAGATTTCTCTTTGAATTTTGCTAAGGCTCT
Organism: Sarcophaga variegata; assembly: GCA_932273835.1. Taxonomy (NCBI): domain Eukaryota; kingdom Metazoa; phylum Arthropoda; class Insecta; order Diptera; family Sarcophagidae; genus Sarcophaga; species Sarcophaga variegata. The sequence continues at coordinate 11,718,204 of OW026360.1, forward strand.
ACGGCAATGTAAAGAATTCTGCAACACGAACGGATTTGGAGAAACCACCACCCAAAGCGTTTGGCATTCGGCGTCTGTCTGTAAAGATTATAAAACTAGAACTCTAACCTCTTCTCCATGCCTTTCATAATACAATATAATTGGTCATTAGTCAGGTTCTTTAGTCAGGATTACAACTTGGTTCCTCACACCACTTACGTTGTGTGGGTTAATTTTGTACATGAGTAGCGGAACCTACAGTTTGAGTCGATTCCGAGCGACAGATTTTTTTAAGAAACTAATTCATGACAATGTTTATTTACTCTCAGAGTTTTTGCGAGAAATCTCTTGAGGGGAAGTCGCCGAAGAAATATTTTTTCATAGTTGGAGATGTCTGACCTGGGATTTCAGCCGAGACACTACCTACTAGACTACGACGACGACCCTTCCATTTACGGACGGCTAAATATGCTAACAATTGCACCAGCAAGATTGTTTCCAGAAGCCTCTTGTCATTATTATTGTGTTACATAACATTTGTTCCCTCAGTCAGCATTACAACCACCCACGCTGTATGTGTTGATTTGATCCATAAGTGTTAGGACTTACAGTTTAAAGAAGACCCCGTATGACAGATTTTCAGAAATTTTATTTACATTCAGAGTTTTTACCAGAAGTTTGCTGGGAGTAAGTTACCGAAGTGCCAGGGTTTGAACCGCGGCCTTTACATTGCATAGGTTAGCTCACTTGAGCACGCATAGCGGCCCGTTGTGATGCCACAGGTGAACGCAGTTCCTGTACTGACCAAGTTCCTCCGAACCCAGGAGGGGGAGGTCGGTCAGCGCAAGTTCTGCATTTCCAAAGCACGACTACCCCGCGCTGGAAAACCAGCCAGAAAATTTGATGAACGAGGCTATATCCTTGACATCAATGGACGATAGCTCCGTCAAGCTGACAAGGGTCGCAGAGCCAAATAACCTATATCTGCACCTCGCAAGAGATGGGAAAGAAAGTGGGTAACAGTCTCGTCCTCCTCAGCGGATCTGCAACCACGGCAGAAGTCATTAAATGGGAGCCGCATTGTCTACCCATAACACAGTGACCTTCAAGCATGGCCACTGTGATTGAGATGATGCCGCGACCAAGTCCAAGAAACTGGTTGGTACGACTTCTATCCATTTGGGGCCAGGTGAGTCTAGCGGTAGAGCAGGACTCCTCGTTGATCCAGGATAGGTTGGCGTCTCGGAAAAATTTCCGCGCGATGGTCAGTTTGAACGAGGCAAGTAGTGCGCCAGCTCTGGCTAGCTTGTCGGCTCTGGAGTTTCCCGGAATGTGGCAGTGTTCGGGAACCCAGACAAGTGTGACACAAAATCGCCTTTTACATTACATTACAACCGTTTAGTCAGGATTACAACCTAGTTTATGAGAACACCCATGTTGTGTACATTAATTTTTTCCATGTCTGGCAGGACCTACTGCTACCTACTCCGAACGACAGATTCGAGAAACTTTTCTCTCAGAGTTTTTCCCAAAAGACTGCAGTGAAGACAGCACGTCTTTAGACTACGGCGTCGTCATTATTGTGTTACTTCCTTTCAAAAAAAGAGAGGAATAATAGGGCAGATTGTGAACGGATTGTGAATATTTAAAGAAAGGCTCCGCTTGTGAAAGTATAAGACTGCTGGATAGGCATCACTGGTAGCAGCATCATTTACAGAATTTCTATATTATGTTGGCATATGTATAAGTTAGTAATTTCTTTAAATAATATATGTTCACCTAACCAAGCTAAATAAAGCTCAAATAGTTTAATTGCCACAAACTTATGGAAGGTGTTGTATAATTAACATAAAGCCTTGCCAATTCGCCTCTTATCCGATTCTTTTTTCCCTGTTTTTAAATGCCTCGATAGTGATAAAACTATTGTTAGTTAAACTTTATTTGTTTGTTTTTGTTTTTGTTTTTCGGTTTTCGGTTTATTGCTTCACAGATAAAGTCCTTAAGGATATCAGGCCATTCATCGTATGCTCAACTTTTTACATGTCAATGTGTGATTATGTAACTATGTAAGTGTGTGCTGCCTTAATAACAATATTAAAGAACATCTTTGTAACTTACTGTTTAACATTGTACAAGTAGTGTATGTGTGTGTGTGTGTGTGCATGAGTAGATGTTAGTGAGTGAGACTAAAAGTAATTGTGTGTTTAATCTCTTGGGAAATACATGCAAAAAAACCCACATGTACCAAGCAGTACTCCATTTACTCTAATCTTTCGAAAACAATCACTTCTACGTCTACTCCTGATTTTCATTTCTATGCAGGCACATGTAACATATTGTATGAAACCAGTCCTTATTAACAGTGTGTGTGTAAGTGTGTATATGTATACGTAGCGTAGATGGGAAGTAGGTGTAGAAGATATACGGAATGCGTATGGCATAGTCAATGCCATAAATAAATGAAATTCTTGAGATTTTAAAGAATGAAAATAAATTTTAATTTTGCCTTTGTGACAAGATTTCTGATGGTGTAAGTTGTTCTTGGAGTAAATATTTTTTTTGGACTGGAAGTGAGTCGCATATATCCAGCAAAGAAGGCCAATATATTATGCTTCCATTGATAAATCATAATATATGTGAACGTATATGAATTTACACCTTTAAACCATCAATTAATTTTAAAACCGAATTTAATAAAAAAAAAACCTTATTAAGCCAAAATAATCTTCAAATCTTTCATTATCTCTTTCGAACTGGTATTGAATTTACAATTCTTAGCTTTTGTTTTCCTCTTTTTGTTTGTTTAGTCCATCAACCAGTTAATTCAACCACCATCATGATTATCACCGTTATCATTATCATCACCACTACCATCACCATCATTATCATCATCTTGGCATTGCTTATTTTAGTTAATTGATCGAATTTAAACAATTCAATTAATTAGTGGCTGTATTAAGTTGTCGTCATTAGAATATTACAAATACATACATAGGAGATACAATAACAATTTATATAACAGTATCTCAATGTATTGGTGTCTGTCCACTGTATAGGGTATGGTATCCTATTGGTCTTGAGGTTTTCGTATTTGTACTCTGTATGTACACAGTTGTGGTTAAAGAATTTAAAGAGAACGTATAATGAGCGAATGAGTGTAAGAGATAAACTATTTCCATTAGCATTTTGGTTTATTTATTCTCATTTTTCCTTTTAAGCTTTACCGCAGTGTTATCACAGACGGTATATTGAGTACGAGCTATATGTTTGTAACAAGTTGGAACAGCATAAAAGAATTAATAACATAAGAGGAGATAGAAACCCTTCTTCGGTCGAGAAAGTGGGCTCACCACACAGTCCTTAATTCCTGCAGAAGTCATTCAATAGAAAGACTAAAGGACTGCCTTCCAATAAGTCAGTGTCCCGTCAGCGATTTAAGAACAGAAATGAAAACAATCCCCAGGTCAGCCTTCTCTAACAAAACGAAATATGAAAAAATATATCTCTCAGCAGATTTCTAGCAAAAACTCTGAGAGTAAAATAAAATTACCACGATAAAGTTTCTCAAAAATCTGTCGTTCAAAGTAGACTTTAAACTGTAGGTCCCGCCACTCATGTATACAAATTAATACACACAACGTGAATGGTTTGAGAACCTAGGCCGTAATCCTGACTGAAGGGTTGTAATGGCCGATTAAGTATGTATGTATGCATGCAATGAATCAATCCTCTTCTTATCCATATAACCCATACATTATTGTCGTTAGGAGATGCCTTCCTTCAAACTTTATAGAGTTTCCCTACAATATCTTCTCTTTTCTGATTGCCCTGCCAAACGTCAGGAAGCTGCTCATTGTCAACAATAACAATTCCCTGCCTAGCACCTGATATGAGCCCAAGTGTTTCCTTCTGAAATGTACTACTGCCCCACAGATTCCAAGACTATGTTTCAATGATTCATTTTATCTTCACAGGATCTACAACCTTCATTCTGAATAATTATACCCTGAGTCCACAGTGCCACCGTTTACCAAACTCAGGTTATTCCTGCGTAGACTGTATAGATGGATGACTCAGATCTCCTCTTATTTTAATTACTCAACAAAAGTTTTGGTTGTGTCAACCATACTGATTTTAAGAAGACTTTTCTCTTCATTTTACCTTTGGTTTTGACTCCATTAACTACCTGAAAGCTCAACTCCTTACACGATCGTCTGCTTACTCGCTGCCGAGAATTCCCACTTGGCCTGGAACCCAGCATAGGAGAATAAAGCAGAGTCTAGCAATTTGACAGGTGCCTTTGTGCTGCCTATGAAATTGAGCGTCTCTGTAAAGGAACAAAGAATACCTAGTTTAGTTCAGGCAATCTGAATACCAATGACCAATAACTTATCGCAGATGATGTAACCCTTACTGGTTATGTTCAATTCCCTTCGAACCTATCTTGAAACTCTTTGAGGGATCCGAAATTTCCCTGAAAATTCTAGAAATTCCTGGATGGGAACAGACAACGATGAAAAGTTCGTAAAGGGACTTAATCGCAACCTAGCGGTTCAAGTAAATCAAAAGATTCTCAGGGGAAAATCCCGCCCACCGTTTTCAAAATGCCCATGACTTTCGCTTGGAAAGTCTGCAGTTGTCAGGCAAACTGTTCGAAAGTATAATGTATGTCGAGCACTTTGGAACCATTGGTAGAAACCTTAATTAACCCACTTTGAACCTTCGGATCTTCAGACCAGAGGTCGGTATTAAGAAATTTATAACGAAACAAACCTATGAGAGCGTATTTAGGACCTCATCCTAGGTTAGGTTAGGTTAGCGTGGTAGATTTAATTTGCCCAAAAGCTCACTTGAGCGCACATAGCGGCCCGTTGTGATGCCACAGGACCTCATCCTAGTCTTCCAAAAATTATTTTCTGTTGTACGGTGTTCTAAAGTCAACCTTGATGGACTGGAGTTATCTTTTTTTCTTCTTAGTGTCTTCATTTTCATTTATTTTCTTATTGACCCTTTAGCCACATTGAGTTCAAACTATAATTGATTGTGTTAATGTTGTTGTTGTTCTAATTTCGTATTTATTCTGTAATACAGACGCGTCAATCTCGTGTATAAATTAATTCAATTATTTGTGTATCGCTTGAATACAAGTTTCGTTAACTTCGTTAAGAGAATTGTAATTAGATTTGCTATCGTTTTCGTTTATTTCTTCATTTTACTTAAAAAAAAAGAATCATTTCACGAAAATTTAATTTCAACATGAAGTTGTGCTTAATTTGAATGGTTTTTGATGGGTATTGGTATGGGTATGGTATGGCATTGGTATGAAGTATCGATTTCGTCAATCAAAATTTGTAACTCTGGGAACAGTTTAATATTTTGTAATTAAGACCTGATAATTTTGGTGTTAACGATGCACCAGAGTGAAGTCAATCAATTACTAGAAAGTCGAGGAAATCATAGACCAGCATATAACTCAAGGGGATATTGCTAACGGAATCAATCATCATATCAATCATATCAAGATTGGGGAGTTTTTTTGTGATGAACGCATGTTTATTAAAAAACGAAAATGAACAAACATTAAAAAAGCCCTTTATATCCTCATCATTAATGTTAGTGGAATGGAATTTAAAAATCAATCGTCTTTGTTGATTGACCATTTGCTTGATAGTTCTTCAAGCATATCAAACAAATATCCTTTAAAAATTCTCAAGTTTATTTATAACAATTTTCTACTTGATTTCAGTTATTTTAAAGCAAATTAAAAGCAAAATTTAAATGTTCCTACAATGCTGTTGATTTGACTTTTGATTTACTTCATGAAGTATTGAAAATTTATGATAATTTATGGTAACATTTTTCAATTGAATTTTTTCAACGATGATTGACTCTACACACAGTATACTTACTATTCAATTGAAATTGAACTGAATTCCTATTAACAATGTATTATATTTCAATATGAATGCACAATTAAAGGAATAAATTTGTTCTAGTAAATCATAAAATTATAGGAGGCTTGAGCCTTCAAGGAAATTTTTTTGTGGAAATGTACATAAGTAAGCACAACAATATGAACTGTATTTGCATAGCCAAATATTTATACACACAGTATAAATACATACCAATAATAATAGTAATAACAAAACAGATATAAAAACAGATGAATTGAAATATTTTTTTATTCACATATTTATGTAATTTGATAGTAACATTTTCTAAAAATTCTTCAATTCAAATTAGTAGGAATTAAGAATACAAATTGAAGGAAAGAGTTATTTGTGATTCGTCGTAAAATGTTATCCACATATATACATACATACATACATAATTGGTCGTTACAACCCTTCAGTCAGGATTACGACCTAGTTTCTCACACCACTTATGTTGTGTGTTTTAATTTTATACATGTGGAGTGGCGAGACCTACAATTTAAAGTCGACTCTGAACAACAGATGTTGTTGAGAAACTTTTCATGGCAATTTTTATTTATTCTCACAGTTTTTCCCAAAAATCTGCTGATAGGAAATCGTCGAAGAATCATATTTCATTGTACTCGAGATATATGACCTGGGGTTTGAAGCTTGGCTTCACATCTAATAAGCCAACATACTATCTATCTGTTCGCAGGCGAAAAATCACCATACTTTCCGATAGCCAAACGGCCATCAAAGCATTGTATTCTAGTGTAATAAACTCCAAGACGGTGTACGACTGTCACAGATGTCTCAATGAGATGGTGAACCGATATGATGTTTGTATCACATGGGTACCGGGACATAGAGATATTCCCGGCAACTGCAGAGCGGATGATTTGGCCAGAAGGGGCACGACCATCGAACTCTCTGATGAATTCTCTACATTGGGGATCCCTTTGGATGCCTGCAGGCTGCTAATTGACAATGCAATCGTGGACCTTGTCAACAGTAGGTGGGCAGCTTCGGATAAGGGCAGAAAGGCGCAAAAATTCTGGCTAAGGCTGGATAGGAGACGCACGGCGACTCTGCTTAAACTCCAAAAAGCAGGCTCAGCGCTGTTATCGGGGTTATTACGGGGCATTTATTATAGGAACGCATGCGAGGCGTATTGCTTTGGACACCTTCTGCAGAAGCTGCGGAGATGAAGAAGAGGATGAAACTATTCTTCACCTACTGTGCACATGCCCGGCACTTGGTCAGAGGAGAAAGAGACAACTGGGTGCTTACTACATGCAGGGCCTAGATGAACTGTCATGCATGGATATTGGCAGCCTGAGTTGCTTCATCGGAAGCTCCGAGTGATTCCTGGAATAGGAGAGAATGTGAAACTGTGGTATCACAATGCGCCCTGTGGACGGCCTAAGTGTGTCCGCTCATGACTCCATCGAGGGGACAGCCAGTTCTACCTACCTACCATCTATCTGCTGAGCTTATATTTTTTACAACCTACATAAATAAAAATTTTTAAATTTCCACCAGAATAGCTGTTAAAATGCTTGTCTTAGATTTTCAAGCACCACCAAAAACAAATTTTTTTATACTTTTTTTGAAAATCAATTTTTATTCCAAAATGATTACGTTACGTTACGTTATACGCTTTCGGCCATATCTCTAACCCTCAGGCAATTAATAAACAAAATAAATACAATCACTCATACAAAAATAAAAAAAAAACATAAAATCACTGGCAAAAATCTGTAAATCTCAAGGGAATATCTCTTCTACATAACAGCCATAGCCACAGCCATATTCATATCATCGTCCATAATGCGAGAATCATCATCTATTTTTAAACGAATGCCTTGGTTGGTAACCAGCATCATTTATGTGGTTATAGGATATGAATTGATTTAATATGAATATACTCGTATACAATAACAACAACAATAATAATATTATGTTGGGAAATTATACGGTAATTTGTGAGAAGAAAAAAAACGGGAATAATTTCATTATTTGTTGCTTTTATTGTTATTGTTATATGGTGTTGTTGTTGTTATAGAAAAAAATTCGGTTTTATTTCAAAAACATGTCCAAAAATTTTGTTTTCGCATTTTTTTCGTTTATTTTTATGGCCAAAAAAAATATTTTTTCGTTTCTGTTTTAATCGTTTGGCACATGTCACGTCTCATGACTAAATACAAAGAGGTAAAGCAACAGAAACTGTGTTGTATTTGGGAAAAAATTATTGTAAATGCTAAGAATATGTTATTCAGACAGCCTTTCGAAACAATTGCTTACAAAATAAGGCAAAATAATAAAAATAAGATTGTGTGATCAAGGTTCAAACCCCAAGTCAGATATCTCCAACTAAACGAAATATGAAACAAGTAAACGAATTCCTCTTAGCAGAATTCTGGCAAAAAATCTGAGAGGAAGTAAAAAACTGTTATGAAAAGTTTCTCAAAAATCTGAGTTCTGAGTCGACTTTAAACTGTAGGTCCCGCCTTGCAGGTATAAAATTAACACACACAACATAAGTGGTGTGAGAAGTTAGGTCGTAGGCCTAACTGAAGTGTTGTAATGATCAAGTATGTATGTATACAAATCGAAACAAATAATTTTCAGAAAGTGAATGCTCCATGTTATAAGGTGCTGGCATTAAATCTTCCCAACGAAGCTCTTTCAGTTTCTGCACTGCCATTCAAGATGTCTGTGGTCTAGCATTGTCACACATATATTGCGATCGTTTTAATTGAACTGCGTGCTTCAAACATCTCAATTGTAGTTTGCAGTGATCAAATTTGATTGCTTGAATAGAGTGTTGAAGCTTTTAATGACCAATTTTTGACAATTCCAGCTTTGCCACCCTCTGTTCAGCTTCAGCTTGCTTCAGACTTCATCTTTTTTACATATTAACGTCGCATGTGATTCACGTTTCATTGTCCACTTCAAAAATGTTGGGATTTCGTTCCATTGCAAATGAACGAATTTTTCGATATTTTTCCATATGGCTTGGTAGCAGATTACTGTAACCTATTGGTCTATTAGACGTGAGACGTTAGAACAAAAAATATTTCTATCGGTGAGATTTTCTCAGTAGTCTTATGGAAAAATTTGTGAGGATTAATTAATTGGCATGAGAAAGTCGCTGTGGTATAGTAAGTAGTGTGTTGTATTATTAGATAGGAGACCGTAGTTCAAACCTTAGTTCAGTCATCTCAAACAAAACAAAATATGGAAAATATGTCTTTTCATCTTATGCTATGAAAAGTTTCTAAAGTCTATCGTTCGGAGACAACAGACAGATGAAACTGTAGCTCTCGCCACTAGTGGACAACATGGGTGGTGTGAGCAGCTAGGTTGTAAACCTGACTAAACGGTGATAATGCCCAATTAAGTTAGTAAGTAAGAGAAAGTTTTTTTAAAATATGATGCTCGTTACAGTAATTCAATTTTTATGCATAGTATAGTCAACTGTTTCCTTGCCAATTTGCCAATTTGTTTGTATGAACCTCGTCGTGTGTGAAAATTCCTCAAAGACATTCAACACTTTTTTAATTTAGCGTTGCTCGTGATTTTCTGCAAAAAATTCCTTTCATGTTCACTTTAACAGCATAAACGTGTCCACAATTTTGTTGTTTTTGTTTTTATTTTCTCTTATTTTTGGTGCTTAATTTTTTAATTGATTTTTAGATTGATTTTTTGTTTAAATTCAATTTTTTTTCGCTTTGCAGCAAAAATCTTTGAAAACTATTCGAATGCATTTCGAAATTTTTTTCAATAAAAACTATTTTTGTGATGTTTTTATGTATAAAAAAATAAATGTTTAATTCATAAATAATTTAATTTTAATATTTTTAAACATTTGAAAAAAATATTAAAAAAATATGGGAAGTAACCCCAAGGAAAAAATATGAAAAATTTTGTAACGCAGTTTTATTTGATTTAATGTAGTCGCCGTAGTCTAGTAGGCAGTGTGTTGGCTTATTAGATGTGAGACCAAGGTTCAATGCCCAGGTCAGACATTTACAACAAAACGAAATATGGAAAAATATTTCCATGGCAACTTCCTCTCAACAGATTTCCGGCCAAAAATTCTCAGAGGAAGTAAAAAATTGGCATGAAAAGGTTTCTCAAAACACAGTCGTTCGGAATCGACATTAAAATTGTATAAAATTAACACACAACATAAGTGATGTGAGAAGCTAGGTCGTAATCTTAACTCAAAGGTACGTAGTTTTATTTGCTAAATTTGTATTTGTCCAAAGGACAACGTATGTTCTGTTCTTCCGATAAACAGAAATTACTGTCGTTATCAACTTAGATTCAAACATTTCGTCTCATTCAACAAATATTCCGATGACCTAACCTCCTGAAATAACTGCCTGAGAAGGTATCCCTCAGCCGTTCCTTAACCAATTAAAATTTCTTAAGTATTATTTCTTTTTTTTTCTCTTTTAAAACTGCTTTTAAGTCTCCCTTATGTTGTAACAACCGAATAACAAACGTAAATAAGCTGAAGTAAAAAACTTTCGTTTTAATTTTATTTGACCAGTTCTGCTGCAAATAGTTCCTTAAAATGCGGTGATGAAATTAAGTTTTCCCATAAAAAAAAGAAAGAAAATAAAAATCGTTTGTATAAGTAAGTGTACAAGAGTGGGTATTTAACAAATTACAAGAAAATCTTTGCACATGAAAACTATTTAAGAAGTTTTCTTTCTTACTTTCTTTGCTTACAGTTTACAGTTTAAGGTCTTCATAAATTTTTGCTTTTTCCAGAGAGTCTTAAAAACAAATTATTTCAGAGTTTATGTGGTACAGAGGGAATTTGTTTTTTATGTGTGTTTTTATGTTTTTATAAAATCTATGAATTCAAAATAAGTTCTCACATGAATACCAAACAAAAAAAGACTTAATCGAGTTCGAATGCAGCCCTTTAGTTGAGATAAGCCACGTTTGGAGGAGGATAATAGAAGAACTTGTTAACAATGCATAGAACAAGTTTAGAACAAGAAAAGTTCAAAAAAGTTAATGGCACTTAAATTTCATATATATGGCAATATTAATCACATCTGGCAAAACACTATAGCTTGTTTAAAAGGGTGATACTTTAAGCCTTAGTTTATTGGAAGACCATATAGAAAATGAATTTTTCTGTGAAATGGCTACGAAACAATACCCTCATACTTGAATTTCTTTTAAAGAACAGATAAAAAAGCTTTACAGGCTGCTGATAATACTTGTTAAGTTCATTGGGACGATAGAAATACAGCGATATGGCTGCAGCATAGGTTCCCGATCTGATAATTTTTATGTCAAAGATGTATCTCGTTCTGGTCGTTCAGATTACAGAAAAACTTAATGAAATCATGAAAGAAAAATGGACAAGGATCGTAAACAAAGAGGATGTTGCGAAAAATTAAGTATTCAATACCAAACCATTGCCAAACATTTGAAGAAAGTGGGACACTCAAAAATCTCAATATTTTGGAGCCTAGCTTCTCACAACAACCATATTATTTGAGTTAATTTTATCCATGGGTGATAGGACCTACAATTTAGCATTAATACCATGATGTTCGGTCTAAAAAACTTTCTCTTAATTACTAACTTCATTGAAAGTTATCGCCATTTAGTCAGTTTTACAACCTAGCTGCTCACACCACCCATGTTATCCACTAGAGACGAGAGCTACAGTTTAATCTGTCTGTCGCCTCCGCGCGATAGATTTTAGAAACTTTTCATGGCATAAGATAAAAAGACATAATTTTCATATTTTGTTTTGTTCGAGATGACTGAACTAAGGTTTGAACTCCGATCTCCTATCTAATAATACAACACACTACTTACTATACCACAGCGACTTTCTCATGCCAATTAATTAATCCTCACAACTTTTGCCATAAGACTACTGAGAAAATCTCACCGAAAGAAATATTTTTTGTTCTAACGTCTCACGTCTAATAGACCAATAGGTTACAGTAATCTGCTACCAAGCCATATGGAAAAATAGCGAAAAATTCATTCATTTGCGATGGAACGAAATCAAAACATATTTGAAGTGGGCAATGAAAAGTGAATCACATACGACGTTAATATGATAAAAAGATGATGGCTGAAGCAAGATGAAGCTTTACAGAGGGTGGCAAAGGTGGGATTATCATCAATACTGGTAATGCTTTATATCTAGTGGGATTGCGAGGGAATTTGTCATTAAGAGCTTCAACACTCTATTCAAACAATCGATTTTGATCACTGCAAACTACAATTGAGAAGTTTGAAGCACGCATTTCAATTAAAACGATTACAATTGTTGTGTGACAATGCTGGTCCACACACATCTTGGATGGCGGTGCAGAAACTGAAAGATCTTCGTTGGAAAGTTTTAATGCAACCAACTTATAACCTGGACCTTTCACTTTCAGAAAATTATTTGTTTCGATCTGTATACATACATAATTGATTATTACAACACTTTAGTCAGGCTTACGACCTAACTTCTCATACCACTTATGTTCAAGTACAGTATCCGGAGGTCGAATTGACCCATTGTACAACGTCTTAGTTTCTCACACCTCTCACTCACGTGGAGAGGAAATCGAAGAAATATTTTTGATTTTTCGTTTAATTGAAGATGTCTGACCTGGGGTTTGAACCGTGGCCTCAATCCTAATAAGGCAACAGACTACTTACTAGACTACGGTGAGTTCAATCCGTAAAATCCGTAGATGCCTACTAAATTGAATAAGTTCTTCGCTTAGAAAACAAAAAACCATCGAATACTCCCATAGAGGACAATAAAGTTGGTCATGACTAACTATTGACTAAATCTACTGGCTTTTGTTTTTTCATTTCGTTTAGAATTTACCTTAAATAACAAAAAGTTTTTTGATACAAAAAAAAAAACAAAAGAATGTAAATGCCTTGTGCACTATATTTTATTAAATATTAGACTCAAGTTTTAATATGCAAAAGTATGAAAGCGCATATGCGTTTAAAAACTTTTGAATATTTTAAATACTTTTTTCCCTTTTTAATCTCTTTCATCTTGAATAGGTCTTGGACTTTATGTTGGTTTTTCTCATTTCTTTTTTGCAGAAGCAAGAAAAAAATTCAAAGAAAATAAAATGAAAGTTTTACTTTCCTTTTCTTTCTTTCTTTTTTTTCTTCCTTTTTTGTTTTAAAGAATATGCAGCCAAAGAATAGAAATAAAAAAAAAACTTTAATTAAAACATGCAAAAAGAAGAAGAAAAATAACCCCATCAAGCAAGAAATTAAATTTTCTTGTATTGAAATTTAATAAAAAAAAAAAACTTTACATACAGGATACCATATGTATACAGAGAGAGAGATAGAGAGACAATAAATGTATGTACATATGTACAGAACAATTTACAAATATTATTACAAGTATTTAACACCAGATTTAGAAGCAGATTATGGGAAACCAAACAACAGAGGAGTGTGCAAAGTACCAGTACAAAGTCAATAAATTTTAAACGATTCAATGAATTTAAGAAATATTTACAACATCATCGCTCTCTCTCTCATTCTCTCTCTGAAGTACGCAACAAAGCATATTATGTGGTCCTTATCTGTACATTATTTAAATAAAATAAGAACATTTAAATTCTATTGGATCAGAGAAAAACTATACCTTGGTTGTGATAAATTGTTGAAATAAAATCGGATGATCTGGGCGGCCAAAGGGCTTCTCTAAAATGTAAGACGAATTGCTTATCAAACGCGACCCTCAACAGTTCAATGGTACTCGTAGCAGATGGCATCTGTAGCCTTCCTTTTTGGTTACATAATCAATAATGAAGTCGCCGTAGTCTAGCAGGTAGTATGTTGGCCAGAGATCAGCAATAAGTATTTTAAAAGATGAGTAGATTCGAATCATACTCATAATTTCTAATACTTCTACGCATTCATACTTATTTTAATTTTATACTCATACTACCCATATTCAAAGTTTGAAGTACTCATCGTACTCATACTTAACAACACGCATAATGTTGTTGATTTCCACTCTCCATAACTCAACATTTACAAGAATCCCAAAATAAGTATGATTCGCATACGAACACTCAAGAAGGTTGGGTGTTTGCTTTGCTTGTTCTTTCTTTGTAAATGCAACAATAACTAAGACTGTAAATTTTGATGAATGATTCGAATCACTCGAATCATTTATGAGTATGTATTATAAGTATTTTTCTAAATTTATGAATCTAAAGGAGTAGGCATATGAATCAAACATATTTCAAATGTTATGAGTTATGAGTCATACTCATAGCAACGTGTACTCATAAATCAAGGTTGTAGTGAGTACGAATGAATCAGAGTACATGAATTTCAATACTGTTGACTCACTCAGACTCAAAATTTCATGAGTACTTATGAGTAGTGAAAAAACGATTCATTGCTGATCTCTGATGTTGGCTTATTAGATGTGAGCCCATGGTTCAAACTCCAGATCAAACATCTCGATCAATTCCAAATATGAGAAATATTTCTTCGGCGACTTTCTCTCAGCATAAAAATTGCCATGAAAAGTTTCTCAACAAAATCTGTCGTCGGAGTCCACTTCAAACTGTAGGTCCCGCTACTTATGGATAAAATTAACACACGCTACATAAGTGGTGTGAGAAGCTAGGTTGTAATCCTGACTGATGGGTTGTAATGACTAATTATGTATATATGTATCACCACATGATAAAGCTTGCCCCATGGTCTATAACTATACGATTATCGTCGTTCTTACAGAAATACGATTCAACATGGCCACTGACCCATAAACCATTCGAATTAATACATCTTTCAGAGTAGATTTGCAGCTCTCGAAATGTCTCTGAGTTTTCCCCACATAAAATTTTGTTTTCTGGCATCACTTTTAAGCCAACATATTACTCTCTTAGCTTTAAAGTCACTGCACTGTAGTAGAAAGTGTATTGGCTTAGTAGGCAAGAGTCGGTGGTTCAAATCCCAGTTCAGGCAAAACGAAATATGGAAAAAATATTGCCTTTCTCTGTCAGCAGAAGGAGTTTTCTGGCAAAAACTCTAAGAATAAAACTGAATTGCCGTGGAAAACTATAATACAGAGTATACAATACCACTGTAGGTCACGTAGATCAATATATCCCTGAATACTTTTTCCATGACCCAATATTTGTAAATTTTTTACATTGTTATACAGATTGTTTATCATTTAAATTTCAATTTAAAAGAAATTTGATTTAATAATTACAGAATTGCACAAGCCATCGTATAAAAGAATAGAAAGAAAAAAACGTATGAAAAGCACAATCAAACTTTAATTCAAGTTGAATTACTTTTACCATAGAAGTGAATGGATTCTTCTCATCAATAAACTCAGATTCTGTTGCAAATTATTCAAGGAAATATAATCGAATTGTCAAATGATATGAAATAAAATAAAATGAAAAAAGAAAAGAAAAACGAAAGATATTCTGTAATCAAATGGTAAAACAAAATTAAGTTTAAGAAATAAAAGAAAAACAAATGCACAAACGTACATATGCACACTAACACACACACTAACACTCAAGCAAACACATGCAACAACAATACAGCTGGCTGTCATATGCAAAACTCAAGCTCAAGAAAGGATTACAATAACATGCACACAGGCATAGACTGGTACACACATGTTAGTACATATGTAGTTGTGCATAAAGGCACTCTCGAATACATAAAAATGTATTTTGTACACATACATACAAATAACTCATGCGTATGAATGTAAATTTGATTGCATTTATAAACACTGCCGATATTCCCTCCACTATCTGCATTGTCTATCGAATATTTTATAATAAAATAATAAGAAGGTAGTGAGATAAGTTTCATGGCAACTTTTACTTTGGTTTTCTTTCTTTCTTTTCTCCATTTAAATCTATCGAATGGTAACAGCTTCAGTTCCCACCAGCTTATGGCTTGTGTGTTTGATTCTTTCAGAACTTTTTCATCCTTCAGTCTACTTTCTTACAGATTCTTTCTGCTTGTAATCCTTCTGACAATGCTTTTTCCAAAATGTAACATTTCCAAAGTTAAGACAAAAATATAAAAATGTCATCTCAAATGCCGTATAATCGTCATCCTCTTTACAAGATCATCTGACTATTCATAGTCGTGAATTCTCATATGACATGGAATTCAATAGAGGGGAGCCTTTTTCTCCTATCTAGCTGATAGGAGCACATAGTCCTATCTAAGATAGTACTATCTAAGCTGAATACTCTGATGACAGCCTGACTGCCAAATAGTATTACTATATGCCGTATATTGTAGTTTCTACCCAAGTTCAATTGAGCACATGTTTTGACGACATAAAATTCCACTTGGAGTTTTGTCCTCGAGTTTGCTTGTTTATGTTCCGGGAACAGTTAAGGAGAGGGAGCTGTCGTTCACGCGATTTGTCAGATAACCATACCCTCATAATGAATCTCACATTGCCCATAGCTCTAATCCTCACTACCATCTGTAGCCTGCCTAAATCCAATACACCCTCCAGTGCTTCCTTGGTTATACCAGCACAAACTGGTATCTATCTTATCCAACTTGAGATGTTTTTAAATTCTCTCTGCCTAACTAAACAAAGGCCCTTTAGTCCACAATTGGCCAGATCATCGCGTTATATATTCATGGTCTGACGATACCAATATCTGCCTGCAAGCTTCTGCATAACAACATGGCATTCTTGGCTTTCCCTGAAATGTTCTCTATAAATGTCATGCATGTTACTTTACTATCCAGTATTATTCCGAAAAGTTTTGATTTCATTTTCCGTATTATCACATTATCACATCCAGATGTCTTGGGACCTAGAGTTTAAAGTCGACAGATTTTTGAAGAACTTTTCATATCGATTTTATCTACTCTCAGAGATTTTGCCGGAAGATTGCTGGGAGAACGAAGAGATGTTTGAGCTTGTCTAATAAGCCAAGACAGTACCTACTAGTCTATGATATAGGTGGCACTGCCGTAATTGTTCACGCGTGTCGAATTGTTTCGAATATTAAAAACTTATTAGCCTTCTATCCCCCCAAAACAATCTATCTCTGAGCACCAGTAGATACTAACATTATCAAAGAATATCATAAGATTTGCTTGATATGAGAGTAGATTCCTACTACTATGCCAAACACAGCAATCCAATATATGTATATCCCTGTTTCATTTTCCTAGTTAACGCTATGTGGCAATCTTGTCAGTCTAGAACATGCTACAACGGACTAACTATATACTGGAAGTAAAATATTTTACAATGAACATTCGAAAAAGGTCAGACAATGCCCTCTCTTGAGTATGACTTAATACGAGCAAAATTCCTTACTACAACACCAAGTAGATAGAAAATACTGTTATTAGGTGGACATGGCAACCCTATTAGTCTAAAAACTGTTAAATCAAACCATTTACGTGTTTAGTTCGAAACATTTGATTTATGGAAATGAACAAAGAATTAAAAAGATGTTGGAGCAGATACATAGTGGCAGTTCTAGGCTCCCTAAAGAATTAAAGAAGATTATCATCGGCAAGTGTCCCTAAAGCCATCGAAAAAGATAATCAACGGTCTTCTTAGAACCCAAGACTCCTGAAATCTATTGCTGAACTGATCTATCCAGTACATCTATTGTAGCATAGATTTTATTAACATGAGTTTGATAGCTGGCAATTACATACATACATACATACATAATTGGCCATTACAACCCTTCAGTCAGGATTACGACCTAGTTTCTCACACCACTTTTATTGGGTGTGTTTTATACATGAGTGGCGGGACCTACAGATTTTTTAGAAACTTTTCATGGCAATTTTATTTACTTTGGCAATTGCTATGCTAAAAAAAAACTAGTTTAGGACAATGGACTTAAATCTCTCATTTAAATCTTTAAATTCTCTACCCTTTACGCATTTTTTTAAATATAAAAATTATACTTCAAGATTTACAGTTAATTAAAAGCGACAAAGAAAAGAAAAATAGAAATAAAATTGATATGAAAAAAGATTAAAAAAACTGCAGCAAAAAGCAATTTCTTAAAGAAAATTAATTCCTACGTAATATTACGTTTGTTCTTAGAAAGGAGACGTTTTAGAAGAAGAGCAGAGCAGTTAAGTCAATTGAGGAAATGATAAAAAAACAGCAGCATAAACAATAAAAGAATAAAAACTACTCTTGTGATTAAATTAAAAGGATATTCGAGAGAAAATAATAAAAAACTAAAGTATATGATGCACAACAAGAAAGAAATGCCAGAGCAGTTCAATATTTAACGCATAAAGGATTTTCCCCCCTTTTATTTTGCTTTAAAAGTTTTTCGTAGTAATTCTACAGCCAATGCCAGTCAAGTGATCATTTTATTTCGGTCAGGACGATAGGTTTGTTTGGGTTTGAGTCAACTACAAATACCCGGAGGTCAAACTAAGCCATGGTATTCGTCTCAAAAATAGATAAGAAAAGTGATGGAAGAGAATGAGAAAAAGAAATTTAAAAAAAGTAGAAAAAGGGTAGAGATAGAAATTGAAGAGAAAAGAGACGCCCACATCAAATTGCAGAGTGCAGAAAAAGAGTGCTGACATGAACTCAACCCAACCCTCAACAGCTCTCAACCAGCTTAATCTCATTATACATCTCAGGAGAGCCCTACAATAGGCTTTCAACAGAGAACCTAAATCATCAAAGAAACCCTTAACTTCATCCTACTAAGGGCTGGACAGTTACAGAGGAATTGTTGCAATATACCCTGCAATAGTACGGCTGGAATATATTTCAGATTCTTCAGCTTAATCCCATTATACATCTCTGGAGAGCTCTACAGTCTGTATTCCACAGAGTATCTAAAA
The DNA here is from genome assembly GCA_932273835.1 of Sarcophaga variegata. NCBI lineage: Eukaryota > Metazoa > Arthropoda > Insecta > Diptera > Sarcophagidae > Sarcophaga > Sarcophaga variegata. The sequence goes on from OW026360.1 coordinate 11,736,974, forward strand.
CATTAAAGAAACCATTAACTTCGTCCTATTAAGGGCTGGACAGTTACAGAGGAATTGTTTAATAGTCTTCATCTCCTCCTTTTTGCAACATACCCTGTAATAGTACGGCGTGAATCTATATCATATCCTTGTTGGGGATATAAACTCATGGTGCCCTAAAAGAAACCGAGAAATCAGCATTACGCTGGCTTTATTTAATTACTTTATTGACGACCATAGGCTGTTAGATACACGACACACCCTGATCCATTCCCCTAAAGCTTCTGCTTCTGAAAAGTGATAGATTAAAGGCTTAGGATCAGTTATTAATTCCTCCTTAACATAACGAGAGGATCCACCATCACGTTTCCGCGTATACCACTATTTTCCAGAACCCAGCTGTAGACGAATACCATCTGCAGATCGATGCAATGATCCTTTTGGGGCAGCCTGACAGTCAACGAAGATCTAATAAGACTCTGAGTATGAAGTGGACGCAGTTTTTTTGGTAAAGACTGTAGCACTAAATAAAATTACCATGAAAAGTTTCTCAAAAATCTGTTGTTCAGAATGGACTTTAAACTGTAGGTCATAGCACTCACGGAAAAGATGAACACATATGAGAAAATAAGTTGTAATCCCGACTAAATGGTTAAAATTCCCGGTTACGATCTCAAGAGCCTTCAAGACAACAAAAATCTCTGCCTGAAAGACGCCACCGTCATCATCTAACCTACAGTGAAGAACAAGTTCGAGATCCTTATTGAAAATCGCAGCCTCTCCGTCTCCATTCGATTTCAAACCATCTGTGAAGTTACCTTTCCGGCCCTGAAATACCTCACCCTCTTCAACCTTGTCATTACCTCAGACGCTATGCGGTCGGTGGCATTCCTTTGAATTCTGTTCTCTGCCAGTCGTTTCAATTATTCAAAGTTTATTTGAACGATAAATAAGTAAAATTTAATTACAAACCAACACAAAAAGACATTTTAAAATACAGATAAATTTGAAAACACACAACACACACACAAACCATCAGCAAACAGTTTTGAATTTCAGAAAAGTACACAAAATAGTTGGAAAACGTGCCAAATGGCCCACAAAGATTTTCTTTGATTTTTTTTTTAATTTTTTTCTTTTTTTGTTTTTCAAAACGACCTTTTACCTGTGTGACTATAAAGCCTGATAATGATGATGATGATGAAGATGATGATGCTGTTGCTGTTGCTGTTGCTGCACGAGAAGACAAAGTGTTGACTTGTACTCAACTGGAATACTGAATATTTAAAGAATTTTGTTTTTCCATTCAACATTATTTCATCATCACAGACATAGACAAATGGAAACAAAGAAAATAAAGACCCTCACAGCCAGAGAGAGAAAGAGGGAGAGAGAGAGAGCGTCACGTATTAAAACTACCAGCAGGTTGTAAAGTCATTCCAACAAAAAAAAAGAAACTTTTGAACAATTTTTTCAACCAACCAACAGCAATTGTTAGTTTAGATTTGATTATTTCGTATTCAAAAATTGCTCATCAACATTTGCTTCTGCAGTTTGACTGCCTCTGTCTCTCTCTCTCTGCCTCTCTATTAGTGTGTGTTTGACAGCATGTCACAGATATGTCTGTAGGCAAGTTCTTTTGTCCACAATTTAATTGAGAATATCTAACGTTGAGGATAATTTCAGATCAGCAAAGTGCGTACAGGTCGTTGAACCGTTTTTAACTTCCTAAAAGGAGTCGATGTTTTCTAGTCGATAGAGTGTTGGCATCTTTGATGGTAGATAATGGTTCGAACCCCGGCTCAGACAATTCAAATAAAACGAAATATTAAAAAATATTTTTTTAGGCGATTTCCTCTCAGCAGTCTTCTGGCAAACACTCTGGCAATCGGTCATTGAACTGTTGCTACCGCCGACCATAGATAAAATTTACACACTTAACATGCATGGTGTGACAATCTAGGTTGTAAACCTGACTAAAGGCCAGAAGATCTTAGTATTCCAAATAAAGTCTTTTGTAGAATTCATCAGTCATTTTATTTTTACAAATACTTTCTCAAATGATGTCGAGTGTTTGCCTTGAATTCGTTAAACAAAAATTTTCTTTGTTGCTCTCTCTTTCTAATTTTTTTTTTTACTTTTTAATGAAATGATTGAATGAACTTTCATTAAATCTCAACGTATCCTGTTATCGTATGGTATAGTATCGATATACCTGAGTATGTATTTAGAGAATTGCTTTGAAATGCGATATGCTTTAAGGATTTTATAAAAAAAAACGAAACGGAAATACGAAATACAAACTGAGAAAGACAAAAACATGTGGACAATAACAGAGAACACTCAGGATTAAATTGAAAATTTTTCAATTTTGATTTAAAAATAACCTGACCTACAACACATTAATGAAACAGAGCTTCTTGCTGCTCCTCTGACTCACAGCTCTTGCAGAAGTCATTTGTGGGATATGGAAATCTTATCGACTTGCCTTCCCATAGGACAATTACATTTGAAATAAATTTCCATGCGATTTAAATAAAGAATCGGTTCTCTTAGTATCAACATCAATTCAACTGAGACTTGCAATATTGCCCGTACGCTCCTTCTGCCAATGAAATTAAGTCTCTCTGTATAACGATCGAGGAATACTTAGTTAAACTGAAGCAACACCAATGTCCTGTAATATTTTAAAGATTGTAAGCTCTGCTCTCTGTTGTCGCCGCAGTCTAGTAGGCAGTGTGTTGGCTTATTAGACGCAAGGCCATGATTCAAACCCCAGGTCGGACAATAAAACGAAATTTGACAAATATTTCTTTGACAACTTTCTCTCAGCAGATTTCTGACAAAAACTCTGAAAGTGAATGAAATCGCCATGAAAAGTTTCTCAACAATCTCTCTTTCGAAATCATCCTTAAACTGTAGGTACCGCCATTCATGTATAAAAATTAACGCACACAAGATAAGTGGTGTAAGAAGCTAGGTCGTAATCCTGACTGAAGGGTTGTAATGACCAATTATGTTATGTAAGCTATGTACTAGCCCTAGCCATAGCCCTAGCCTGTACATCAGTAGTGCAATTTCCGATGATATCTTCAGGGTAAGGAATACGTTTAAAAGGTACTTACATGCATACATACTTGGTCATTACAACCCTTTAGTCAGAATTACAACCTAGCTTCCCTCATCACTTATGTTCCGCGTGTTAATTTTATACATGAGTGGCTGAAGTTTAAAGTCGACTGCGAATGACAGATTTTTTGAGAAACTTTTCATGGCGATTTTATTTACTCACAGAATTTTTGTCAGAAATCTGCGGAGAGGAATAAATATTTTTTTTCATATTTTCGTTTTGCTAGAGATATCTGACCTACGGCTTAAACCGTGGCCTCACATCAAATAAGGCAACAGAATACTTACTAGACTATGGTGACTTCAACCTATAAATTCCGTAGATGCCTACTAAAGTGAATAAGTTTTTCGCTTAGAAAACAAAAAAAAATGCTTTCACCTTGAAAATGGAAAAACTTCACCAACGAATAGTCCAGTAAAGCACAATAAAGTCGGTCGTAGTTTTTGCCAGGAATCTGCTGAGAGGAAATCGCCGAGAAAAATTTTTTTAATTTTTCGTAGCGTTCAAGATGTCTGATCTGGTGTTCGAACCGTGGCCTCACGTCGATAAATATTAAATCGATTTTAATTGATTAACGATAACTGCCAATCAGCCAAAATAATCCAAAAAGGTCATTGTAAATAAGCAAGGACATGTCAGCTTAATTTAGCAATACAGACAACATATAAAAACCTCTCCCTCGTAGCGTAGCCTCTTCCATTTTATTATAGTTCAATTGTTAATTCTTTTTTTATTACGTCATAAAATTCTACGATACGACCCTATTTTATACTTTCTTTGTCACTTTATTAATAACATGTGCTGTCACATGACACTGTCACTGTCACATCAATGTAATTTGCCTGCCATTTGGCCATCATTATTATAACGAACTGTATTAACGCAGTTAAGAATACTAACAAAATATTAATGGTGGACCTTATGACAGCAATAACAACTAAATGAAGTGACGAAAAAAAAATTTGAAAGGCGAAATCATGCAGACATTAAGCGAATTTGGTAGGCTCTACACAGCAACCGACTAAGTCTGAAGGGGCACCCTTTTTTTCTGCTTTCAAACTTCCTTACGAATACAAGGTGTATGTATCTACAACTTTACTTTGGTGATGTGATTACCACACACTGTCAGCCATTATTTAGTAAGGCTCTAAACACGCCTTAGTGCCAGCTTTTAAAGTGAAAAACGTACAAATCCCTTAACCTTAACGAAAAAAAAGGATAAAGAAGTCACAGCACAAACAGCAAGTGTTACTTATTTAAGTTATAAAATGGGCATATGGGACGCATTTTCAACGATTTTTTTCGGATAAACAAAAACAATTTTCAACAATGAAGTGGCATCATTAAAATTTATATTTACGTTTATATGTTTGTATGTGTTAATGCTTGAAGTAATTTTCAACATGTGCGTGTAATTGTTGGAAATATTTTGGAAACAAAAACATTTTCGAAAAATTTCCTCCTCTTGATACCCTCTAAAGGTCAGTAGTTTTTTTGTAAACGAAAATTAACAAAACGAATGAGTTTGTGTTTGTATTGCCAATATTTATACTTAATGTGTGTATCCTTAACTGTATTATGACTGTGTTGTCTTAATTTATATCCGAATATTGCAACAGTAATTACGATAAGGCTTTAATAATGTTGACTACCAGAAAAAGGGTTTAAGTCTTGCACAGACACAGCTTAAAAGGGGCAAAACTACGTTACTACGTTACGCAGGCAAACAAACTCGTACTGGTTTCCCTCTTTAATATACATGTAGTTGGGGTATTGGAAAAGCAATAAAAAAAGTAACAAAAAAGGCTTTTAAGCACAATAAGAAAGTAAATTTAATCAAGAAGGAAAATAATCCACATTTGAATACCCTACACCACAGTAGGGTTTCAATACATACATACATAATTGGCCATTACAACCCTTCAGTCAGGATTACGGTCTAGCTTCTCACACCACTTATGTTGTGTGTGTTAATTTTTATACATGAGTGGCGGGACCTACAGTTTAACGACAAACCCGAACGATAGATTTTTGAGAAACTTTTTCATGGCAGGTTTATTTACTCAGAGTTTTTGTGAGAAATCTGCTGAGAGGAAGTCGCCGAAGAAATATTTTTTTCATACTGGGATACGAACCCGGGCTTTACGTCTAATAAGCCAACACACTACCTACTAGACTATGGCTACCATAATGTACGCAACAAAGTGTCATTTAACAAACCAACTCTGAATCAAATGTAGGCGCCAATCCTTTTGAGTCAATTTTCGGCCAATTTTTCATACATTTTGGGCAAAAGTTCTGTGATAACTCCATGAATATTTGTTTTCAAAATGCTCTAAAGTTACGGTATTTGACGTAACCACACACACACACATCGTCTGATGATTATTTACTTCCTTAATTGATCATTACAGCCTTTTAGACAGGATTACAACCTAGCTTCTCAAACTACCACCTACTGGTTAACGTCGACTACAAACGTCTGAATTTGAGCAACTTCTCATGGCAATTTTTATTTACATACATACATACATAATTTGGCCATTACAAACCTGCAGTCAGGATTACGGCCTAGCTTCTCACACCACTCATGTTGTGTGCGATAATTTTATATCGGGTCCGCCATCTAACGATTTTTTCTCAACTAGTGCTTATTTCGTGAATGGTAACACTTAGCTCATGTCTGATTTGACAGATAATTAGTTTTATCCTTCCGCTGCGCGAATATGGACCATCCAATGCGTTTTCGCTTCGCTGAGTGGGCCTGCGATCGACTTACAGAAGATGCCGATTTTGACCAAAAAAAATCATCTCTTCAGATGAAGCTCATTTTGATCTTGGCGGGTATGTAAACAAGCAAAATTGTCACATTTGGGGCACAGAAAACCCTCACGCATACATTGAAAAGCCGACGCACCAAAAACGAGTCACTGTTTTGTGCTAATTTTGATCCAGAGGCATAATTGGGCCATTTTTCTTCGAAAATGAGCAAGGAGTGGCCGTTACAGTAAATAGCGATCGTTATCGGGCCATGTTGAACGAATTTTTCTTCACAAAAATTGAAGTCGCGGATATTGGCAACATTTGGTTTCAACAGGACGGCGCTACGTGCCACACAGCCGAAGCTACACTCGATGTTTTTCGCCCTGTTTTTGAAGATCGCATTATCAGCCGCAGAGCTGATGTAGTTTGGCCACCTCGGAGCTGCGATGTGACACCGTTGGACTATTTATTTGTGGGGTGCCGTCAAAGATAAGTGTTACGCCGACAAGCCAGAGATAATTGACGCTTTAAAGGACAATATTCGTGAAGCCATTGGTGAAATACAGCTGCACACAATCGATAATGTGCTTAAAAATTGGACCGATCATGTAGGCTACTGCATGGCCAGCCGAGGCAGCCATTCGAATGAAATTATTTTCCATTATTAACCGAAAGGATTGTACTTTCAAATAGAAAAAGAAATTTGAGAAAATATTCGGTAGCTTTTTTTAAGCATTTTCAAAAAAAAAGTTATTTCGCGGACCCTTTACATGAGTGGTGGGACCTACAGTTTAAAGTCGATTCCGAACAACAAATTTTTGAGAAACTTTTCATGGCAATATTATTTTTACTCTCAGATTTTTGCCAGAAATCTGCTGAGAGGAAGTCGCCGAAGAAATATTTTTTTTCATATTTCGTTTTTTATTTCTGACTTGGGATACGTACCCAGGCTTTACGTCTAATAAGCCAACACACTACCTACTAGACTACGGCGAGTTTTTATTTACTCTCAGAATTTTTATCAATTTATTCATGATATTAGAGCTGCGGTTCCAACTGCGGGTTCATGTCTAATAAGTCAACACACTACCTACTAGACAAGCGCGAGTTCTCCAGAGCCAGAGACAAATTGACGCTTTAAAGGACAATATTCGTGAAACCATTGCACACAATCGATAATGTGCTTAAAAATTGGACCGATCGTGTAGGCTACTGCATGGCCAGCCATTTCAATGAAATTATTTTCCGAATTAACCGAAAGGATTGTACTTTCAAATAAAAAAAGAAATTTGAGAAAATATTCAGTAGTTTTTTTTTAAAGCATTTTCAAAAAAAAAGTTATTTGGCGGACCCTTTATTATGGATTAGTTAAAGTCAAAAAATATGAAATAATTTTTTTGTAGAAAATTCTCATTCAATAATACAAAAATTGATAGCCGTACCGGCGTGTTTACAGTCTTCAATTGCATGTCAAAAACGTAGTCTCAGAGCTCGATACCCAATTTCTTCATGATTTTTTTCATTATAATATTGAATATATGAGAACCTAGGTCGTAATCCTGACTGAAGTGTTGTAATGACCAATTATGTATGTATGTATGTATTGAATACACATTGAAAAAGATAGTTTAGCATAGACTGTAGCTTATCATAACATGTCGCCTTTTGCCGTCATTACATGCACTTTGCTGCAACATTGCATGTTGTTATCTTTTGCAGCACTTTCTGGTAAATGAATACACAAGTGTATGCAGCAAAAATTAATTACAGATGCAACCATTCTAAAGATAAATATTTACATCAACCCTCCCACAGGAAAATAAACTTCAAGTTTTAAGAGGAGTAGAAAACATATGCAAATATCGTTTTCAGTTTTGCCACACAGCCAAAACTAAAACTTTAAATAGGAAATTATGTGAATTCGTAAATTATGTAAGAAGTTATTAAACAATTTCAAAGATTAATAATTATTTAGTGTGGCATCTCGATATGTTTCATATTTAGAAAGAAAGTTTGTTAATCAGGAAATACTTGGTAAACTTTATATTTCAATTTAAATGTGAGTTTGAATTTATAAATAAATACTGGGGTTTTTTCAAGCTGAAGCTTATTTTTCAAGCTGCTTTTTAAGTGTGGAACGAAAGTGAAAAGGTTGAATTTCCTATTCTTGATATGTCCTTGATATTGATTGAAGTAGTCGTAGCCTAGTATGTAGCGTGTTACCTTATTAGACGTCAGACCAAAGTTCAAACATCAGGTCAGACATTTCCAATTTATAACGAAAGGTTGTAATGACCGATTATATATTAATTTTATATGTAATATTCCTGCTGCTAAAGTCTTTGAAGACGAAGAAAATAGAAGCTCGTCTTATGAACTGAAGAAAGTATTGGCAGCAACAAACATGACAACAGGATGTTTATCGACAAAGATGGTACTACTTGGAACAGAACAAACTGCCTTTAGTAGTTTGGGATGAAAAAATATTAACCATTTTCACGCAGATTGCTAGCAGCTGTTTCCTGAAATGTTGACAGACAAACATTAGAAAAATGTGTTTCGTCCCATGTTGTATTGCACATAATAATATTTCGGTCAACTACGTATGTATGATCCAACAGAATCATTCGCTTTGATAATGATATATTTACACCTATCACGCCTTTTCGAAAAATGAGCTGAAAGTCTTGCAACCTTTAATAATCATGCTTAAAGCTTTTTTTTAAATTTGAATGAAAATGATTTTTTTTTCCAAAAAAAAAATACATTTATCATAATTTTTTGTTAGAAAATTTTAACCATTTTCATAAAACTTTTATTACACAACTTGTAGTTTTATGTAAGAAATAATACTCTATAAATAGTTTTGGATTAGCTATCATACTTTCAGAGCAGCCTATATATCCTTTTTTTAAGATTTTTAAAAATTTAATTTTTTGTTCGCCTAAAAGGTAAGAAAATTAAAGAAAATATATTTAAATAACGATGCTTATGTTTTTATGTTCCTTTTTGGTACATTTTCATCTCAAATTAAAGTTTTTTAGCATCAGAATTCAAAAACTTTTTATTTTTATTGTGGAAAATGAAAATTATTTGATACTTAATGATGGAATACTTACAGTCATTGTTAGGGAAATTAATTTAAGGATATTTGTATAAATCAAGCTTCATAAAGAGATTTACGGAGTAATGCTTGGTATTGATTTATGCTTTCTTTCCTTTTGTTTTGTTTTATTACCTTTTCAACTCATATTTAATTTTGTCGGTGTAGATTAGTAACTAATTGAATTTGATGGTCGTTATAAATTTCGTGGTCCACCGAAGTCGAATTGGCAGTTTTAGATTCAAATACATGCTACGTGCGTAGCAACTACTTACGGCAGTATTTGGGGAAACCCGTATCCGGGAAACCAGAGAGGAATCAAGGAGAGAACATAAACGATGTTCTATTGCAACGGGAAACTTTTTTACATCACATGACGTTGACAACAAATATTTCTAACGAATCACAAGAATGGTTTGTACCATCAGGTTTCAGCATAAACTGAGAGTGTTACTGATGCGAGTGACAATAAGCTGTCTTATCTAAACAATTGGAAACTTATAAATCGCCACAAAGCAGGGTGCTAGACGTAAAATTATTACCATTTAGAAAGAAATAAAACCAAGCTGACATGAAGTGCTTGATTTTTATGTAAAAAACCATGCCAATGTACATCATGTCAAATATTTTGTCGGAAAATTTCATAAAAGTGATAATAAAATGTAATAATAGTATACAAATGGTTTTATTAAAATGAATTCAAATATTAAAATTTTTTAACAAAACCTATCAATAATCGTGACAATTCCATGTACTACACAAGTATGTATCAAAATTGATACATAAGCTAGAATTATGAAGTGTTTTTAAGGCTCGATCTACGGTTAAGGGCGCACATCAAACGGTGCATCATGCTTAGCATAGTTGCCAGAGTTATTATTCTGCGAACTCATGCGAAAAGTATTGGTCCTGAAAAGAAAAGAGAAAAGAAATCTGTTCTTCAGCTTTTGGTTACATGCACCGCTTTACATTAAAGAAGAAGGAACCACTTTGACTTCTACCTTAAGGATAATATGAACATCAGCAGGTGCTCTGAATAATTTCAGTGTTAGGGGAATTGAAAGACTGTGGCATTACAATACGCCACATCTACTCTTAGTATGTCTATCTTCTTGGCTAACGTCTTCGCTGTCACCCGCAGACTAAACATCGTGGTGCAGAAAGTCACAGGAAGACCATCACCTGTGGATTACAGTTTGGACTTGAGAATATAGAATATGCTGACGTCATATGTCCTCTTATGTACAGGTTATCAACTCATGCAACTGCAAGTTCTTCAGCTCAGCTCTTTTTATGAATGCCAGTCACTTAAGACAGCAGGATGTGGCGTTAATTTTATTTAAGAATTCTTGAATCACATATCAACATAGGCGTTGGGAAATGAATCAATTGCGACAACCAAAAGCGCCTTAAATTGCTTGACCAACCAGCCGAGTCAATGCCAAAGTGAAATATCCATGAACTAAACGAAGTGCATTATGTGCTGCTGAAATCCAGCAGAGTTATCACAGCTGACCGATATCGAATAGAATTGCTCGACTAACCAGCCGAGTCAATGCCAAAGGGAAGGAAATACATTACGTGCTGCTGAAATCGAGTAAGATTATCACAGGGGACCGGTATCGAATAGAATTAATTCATTTAAAACAAGTGTAAAATGTTCCCAGAACCACTGCACCACGCCCCATGTTTCCTTTTTATATTTAAAAGATTACGAAATAAATCCAAAAGATTTATGAACTGAATAAACTGCAGTAATAGCAGTGAATCGATTCAGGTCTAGAAACAAGTTTCGTTCAGCTGATCGCATAAATCCTGTATGAAATTTAGGAATGAAAAGGCAAGGCAGTTAGACAATGAAGTTTTTTGCCTAAAAACTATGCTTTGCATGAAAGTGTATTGAATGGTGCAGAGGATCCTTGCTTATTGAGTCCGAATCTTGCCTGAGTCCTCCTCGAAGTGGTTCATTCGCAACTCAAGCATATTCATTAAGTACTATAATCATGTCCATGTCCATGCTGACCAAGTAAACATTTTCAGTCAACTAATTAAGTTGCTAAAAAAAACAAGGACCCAAACCAGTAATCACCTACATATGCTGACAGCATGTCTTTAATATTGTCTGACACTATATTGGAACTTCAGCAAATCACCATTGCCTGTCATTGACGAAGAGAAAGTCAAGCAATATTCATTAAACATCCTCTTTCAATTCAATTTGACAAAACAAACAACTCAGGAGAGTGCATATACCGTTAAGTGAGTATAAAGTGGGCGTCGAATAGAAAAGAAAAATCAAACAAAAATTCAAACAATTCCAGTTAATTGGTTTCATAAAATCACTCGCGTGTTTGCCAAACAAGGCCTTCAAACTGTCACTAGTTGAGAGTCGTTAAGTCATTGCAAGTGAAGCAGCAAATGAGTCAATAAATTTATTAAACATTTACTTATACAAACATATACACATGCACACACATACACACACACATACAAATAGTTTCACTAAATTAATATTCATTTTCATTCCATGCTCTTCTCATCTTTACGCATAACATCATCTCTTTGAAGAAAACTTAGTATGAAGGAGATTTGGAATTAAGTTCCCTCAACTAGAACAACTTGATGCCAAAGATATGCGTGTATAGGTTTATGTATATATGTATGTATGCATAGGTTTATCTATGTATGTATGTATGTATTTGTTTAATATTTGACATGTGAATTCTGCTTTCTTCGAAGTGACAGCTGTCGTTTGCGTAAAATATCATTAAATCTTGGGATAAAACTTTCAACTTCAATTCAGTGAATCTGAAAATGAATAAATGCGTTGAGTTTGTAAGCGATGTTTTGCGTAAATGTTCAGTGGCTTGTCAAAATCAAGTTGACAGCAGGAGGACGAAAGCTGTACAGAGACAACATTGTTGATATTTGTTGTTGTTGTTGAGCAGTAGTTGAAAATAGTTGGAAAGTTATTTAAAACAACGACAATATTAAACGCAAATTGTAAAAGCAATAAGCAATCAACTATTTAAACCCTACTACCAATATTAGTGTGTGTAATGAATTTTTTTTCGAATTTTTACTTCACAAAAGTCGCAGCTTTATTGTTACCGCCAAAGTGCCCCTGTCCAGGAAACCAAAGGCACCCAGCATCCGTAGTCCACCTTACAGGAGGTATACATCCTCTTCAGGGATCTAGTGGATGCGTTGACACAGTGACTATCACAAAAAAAGCGATCGCCTTATTTCTCTTTCTCCCGCACACAATTTCTTTGACAATTTTTCTAAAAATTTTTCTGTCAGAAAAAAATTGAAAGTAAAAATTACAAGAAAAAATTCTGACAGATTTTGATTGTCAAAAAATGTCAGAAAAAATTCTGACTGATTTCGATTGTCACAAAAAATTCTGTAAATTTTTTCCTGTCTGAAAAAATTCTGACAGATTCTTATTCACAAAAAATTGTGAAAAATTATAATTAAAAATTGCAAGAAAAAATTCTGACAGATTTTGATTGTTAAAAAATATCAGAAAAATTCTAACAGATTTTGCCTATCAAAAAACGTTAGAAAAAATTCTGACAGATTTTGCTTGTCACAAAGAATTTTTACAGAAAATATTCTGACAGATTTTGATTGTGAGAAGAATTCTGATAAATTTTACTGACAGATTCTGACAATTTTTTCCTGACAATTTTTTCTGAAAATTTTTTCAGACAATTTTTTCTGAAAATTTTTTGATAAATTTTTCAGTGAATTTTGTCTCACAATTTTCCTGACGATTTCTATTACACTTAACCTTCTCTAACTTTTTTAATTTCAGATTTTTGAGGTTCATCAATAGATGTCAGTAATTTCCCCATATGCATGACATACGTTGAATATTTTGAAATTTTATTAAAAATATTTCCTCCACTCCTGTCATTATGAAATTCATAAATTGTTCAACACATTTTTGACATTTACAACTATAAATACGTCAACAACTAAAAACACAAAAAGACGTAAAACATTCATACTGACTTAGAAACATGACTTGGATTAATGTTGATAGTCAATGATTGCAGTGGCATCATCATCATCATCATCATTGTCGCCTTCGCCATCAGAGACGTTGTCATTATTTTCATCGTCTTTAGTTTCTGTCATTCCTAATGAATGGGTCTCTAAGCGTTTATTTGAATGTTGGTGTGTGTATGTGTAAGAATTTTAAATCTTTTATGACTCTCTCTATCTCTCTCACTCTATTCCTTTCTCTCTCTGCCATAAAATTTCTTTATGGCATATTCATACAATAGATTTGGCAGAATGTGAACAGAAAAGTGAGTGATAATCTTTACTATTCTACTTGCTAGTCTGTTGAAAACTTTACTGTCGTGGCTGACAGACTTTTTTAACTTTTTAAATGCTGCAGTTATTTGGTTGACTGGTTGGTTGGTTGGCAGATTTGATAATTTCTTTTTGAGTTCTGCAATCACCTTCAGTTTTATTTCTTGTTTGAAAACATACACACTACAAATGGTCATTAAGCTTATTCTATTTAAACTCAAATTCTTCAAACTTGATTTATTCGAGCGTGCTTAGTAAGTTTTTTTTTGCATTTTGGCATCAAAAAGCCTTTTGTGAATAACTCAAATTTTTTTTTTTAATTCGAATAAATCACCACCACCAAATGATTTATTTTGAAGTACGAAACTTAATTTCGCATTTTCCAAATAAAAACGCATTATGACTTGGCCATATAACAGTTGGCATTCAAGTTAGTCCAGACAAAAAAAATCTGTGTTCCACAATCCATTACAGGCAAACAAAATTTCGATAAAATATTTATAAGCATTATTTGGGAATCTCTGACTTTTATTCTCTGATTACAATTGTTATACAATAGTTTTACGAGACGTTTTTATCTGTGTTTTCGTTATCATTTTACTTGTGGTTTGTCTGATTTGGTTGTCTTAAAGAAACAAAAATTCAAACTAAAATATGTGAGTTTAATTGTTTGTGTGATGACGTAAATACTTCTTTGCCAGGACTTGGTTTTTTCATTATTTTTGAGGAATTTAACTTCATCTTAAGGATTGTGTAGGTTTAATTGAGTTGATGCGCGCAAAAGAACTTCTGCTCCATTATTAATGCAGCCTTTAAAATATTTTTGTAGACAGCTTAAATTGTAGTCAGACGTAATGCTTTCTTCTTGTAATCCAGGCTAGAAGATTGGCTAAAGATTTATGAAGAATAAAACCAATTAGTGGTTTCACTTAAATTTCCTCAAGCCTAACAAGTCATCTAATTCTTTGCAATATTGACAACAGAAGAAATACATCAAAAAAAGAATGGTCATTACAACCATTTAGTGATGATTACAACCTATTTTCCTTCGCCACACATTTTGTATGTGCTAAGTACTCGAGACCTAGAGTGTAATGTCAACAGATTTTTGACCAACTTTTCATGGCTAGTTTTTTACTCTCTGAGTTGTTGTCAGAAGATTGCTGGGTGGAGGAACAGATGAAGAGATATTTGAGCCGGGGCTTGAACCAACTGGGCTCTTCTCTAATAAGCCAAGACACCACCTACTAGACTACAGCGACTAACTTGATCATCCGCTATGCTAATAAAGGTGGGAAAGTTTTGCTAGTGCCAACACGCATGCATTTAATTTTCTTCTTGATGTACTTTTCAAAGTTTTTAGGCAGAACTTTTTTTGTTTTTGTTTTTTTTTTTTCTATGATCCAAAAGCAAAGTTAAACGAAGAGGCAAATATCACTTGCGTAATGTATATCCTAGGCCGGTACAGAGCCAGCAATTGTTGCCAGCAGGAGCGTACGTGCAATATCGTCAGACACTGCTGGACACGTATGTATGTACAATATTGTCGTATGGCCATACATCGCACTATGGCGATCCTTACCGGCCATTGTTCTCTTGGTAGGCGTGCTGAATGCCTTGGTATTCCAACTAAAGAGTTCTGCAGGAGCTGTAGGTCTCAGGAGGAGGAGACTGTCTTTCAAACTGATCTTGTCATGAAGAGACGGAGTTTTCTCGCCTCTATTTTTCTGACATCGTTGATCGAGGTCTCTAATATAAAGATAGCCGCAATAGCGATATTTATTTTGCATTCGCGATGGTTTTCTCTAGGTAATGGTTGACCCCCGGGTAGAATTAATTGTGGTATCACAATGACCTAATTTTAACCTCTTCCTTCGAGGGGATAAGCCACCTAACCTAACCTAACCTAATGTATATCCTACAGGAGTTTTCTCATGTTTCTGTTTCATTCATGTGGTGTTTTGAAGTATGTTAGCTGGATCACGCAGTAAGTATAGTAATGGGAGAAAGAACTTCGCATTGTTTCACGTCTATGCCGGTCTCAAAATTCTCACAAACCTATCCTTTGTAGTGTACCTTGCATTTCGGTTCTGTATAAATCTCACGAATTAAATTTGTAAGTTATGGGGATACGCCCCTGATGTTTAGTGCGTTCTACACAGCCAGGTGGGATACGGTACTTAACTCACATTCAAAATCAACAAATAAGAGGTTTAAATATCAGTTATAGTCAGCCAGTTGTTGTCGTAGTCTAGCAGTTAGTGTGCTGGCTTATAAGAAGTGAGGTCACGGTTCAAACCCCCAGGCCGGACATCTCCAACAAAACGAAATGTGAAAAAATATTTCTTTGGCGACTTCCTCTCAGTAGATTTCTGGCAAAAGCTCTGAAAGTGGAATAAAATTGCCGTGAACAGTTTCTCAAAAAATCTGTCGTTCGGTGTCGACCTTAAAACTGTAGGTTCCGCCACACATGTATAAAATTAACACCCACAACATAAGTGGTGTGAGAAGCTAGGTTGTAGTCCTAGTCAATTTTGAGATAATAATTCGGACAGTATTTTTATGATTCGAAAAAACATTACCGGCTTGAATGAAACCCGATTTTTTTTTTGACCGTCGGTATCCACTTTTGAGGATATACGGTGTAGTATTAGCGTTGATAAGAATTTATTCAGCAGCGTTATATCACTTCTGTTTCAACATTGTCAGAAGAAGACCTTTTTAGTATTATAGTCACAACATACTTCTTCCAGCAATAAGAGATGGACTGCTGTACCCACTCCCTCCTCTTTATTGTTGTCAATGCTGCTGTCATTGGTGCCCATCATTTTTTACAGCTCGGAGTGGATGTTATCGGGCAATTAACAGTTGCTGGTGTCTTAACACGCCATAAAACATTAAAGTTTTTTAGTAGAAAATTTTATAATTCTAATGCCACCTACGAAAATAAATTTGATTGGGAAAATTATTAATTATTAGAAAACCATAAACTTTAGTACTAAAAATTGTTGGAAACCATATTTTCAATAAGCTCGTCAGGTGTTGTTCCATAGTCATTGAAAAATTCTGCAGTCAATCGAACTTCATAAATATTTAACACACGGTGCTTAAACCAATTGTTGAATACTGTTGTGTGTTATCGAACGTGCATAATTATGATTTTATGATTTTAAAATTAATTGCATTTCACTTCCTAAACAATAATCAATCGTTTGCCAAAACTAAAGAGAAAATATTTTACAAATAAAAATGTTGTTTCGTCTATTATTACTGCTGCTGTTATTTGCATGTTTTATTGCCACAAAAAACAACAGAACTGCTGCTGCTCTGCCGTTTAACTTCATAAGCGTGGGTAAAGAGAGTTTGTAACGAAAAGTTTGCCATTTTTGCTTGTTTTATGCAGCAGCCAGAAAAAAACATTTCAAAATCTATGGCACAACATTTTTCATGCTGGCACTAAAGCCATACAAAAAAACAACAACAACAACTACAGTAACATACATTTGAAATGCAATTTCTCATCCTACATAAAAAAAAGTTCCCAAATAAACTTCGATGTCGAACGAACAAATTCAATTCAATTTTTCTCTCAAAACACTAAAACTCTTTATCAACTCACACCACCCTACACTCTGGATAAAATGGTTTGTTAAAGTTGCAAAAGTAAGTGGATTTAAATCGAAAATTTAATACAATTTTATTACAAAAAAAAAAATATTTTAAAAAAGTGGCAACCCTATAATCCTAGAACTTGTACACTGTACACAAATAACCTGCTTAGCTGGAATCATTTGTTTAATGAAACTAAAGCATAGAAAAGAAATAATAAGAAGACAGAGGGGATATTTTATACTGTTAACTACGTCATTGACTACGTTACATTGATGTTGAAGACTAGTCCGTAATTGTAACAGAAAATGAATGCGTTTTTGTTCCCCAATTTCCACCAAATCATTGTCATCTTACAAGGCTAGTAGCCAGTATTTTTGCGCCTTCAATTTTAAAATATTCCTGTTATAGTTCACCATAGGCTAGTAGGGTGTGTGTTAGCTTCTTAGGCAAGAGTTCGTGCTTCAATCCTTGGCTCAGACATCTCAAACAAAACGAAACTTGAAGAAATATTTATTTCGGCGGCTTACTCTCAGCAGTCTTCTGGCAAAAACTCTGTGAGTAAATGAAATTGCTTGTCAAATCTGTCGTTCACGGTGTATAAAAATAAAGCACATGTCACATATCATATCTTATATCAAGGATATAATGACCCAGTCGCCGCAGTCTAGTAGGTAGTATGCTAGCTTTTTAGACTGAGGCCTCGGTTCAAACCCCAGGTCAGACATTACCAACAAGGTGAATTCCCCTCAGCAGATTTCTGGCAAAAACTCTAAGAGTAAATAAAAATACCCATAAAAAAGTTTCTCAAAAATCTGTCGTTCGGAGTCGACTTTAAACTGTAGGTCCCGCCACTCATGTATAAAATTAACACAAACAACACAAGTGATGTGAGAAACTAGGTTGTAATCCTGACTGAAGATTTGTAATGACCAATTATGTATGTGTAAATGTGTATGTATATTGCGGTATTGTCCGATTCCAACCTTTTTGAACCTTGAGGATTCCACTTTATGGGTAATTAAAGTTAAAGTTAAACTCCCACATTACTGTTGCAGAGGCAACAATATCTGATCAATGCCTGAACGGAATTGTGATTGAATTCGATACTAGCCAGTACACTTTAAGCATATGTACTTTGAATACTCCAAGCTTGGTTTATCGAAAGGCCAATCTCTCTTCATAGAGCCTTCTGTTTGGAAATATTTTTCTACTCGGACATTCGTTGCCACTGCCTAGATAGCAGGATGCTTTTCTTCAATTATTACTGCTTGTTTTTAACGACTGTAGTAGCATTCATTTAAAATATCATATGTTTTCTCGTTAGTAACAAAATGAAATCAAAATAAACGAAGTGGAAAATATTTTTAGAAAGAACAAAAAAAAAATCAAAAGAATTGAAACAATTTTTGAAAAATAAAATCAAAAAACAAACTAACATACCATGACCATCGAAAATATGCAAATAAATAGAAGCACCATTCATAACAATCCGAAGTGACGCGACAATTTAAATGCAAACATCAGGGATGGTCCTCTCTCTATTAATTGGAATTTTGCATTCCTTTGAAAGGATACCTTAGGATACTGATTTGATTTTAATTTTTTCTCTTGCTTGCGATTCGTTATACTTGCTCCATGTTTAGCGATTAATAAAATCAAATTGCATTTGATTTCTTTAATAATTTTCTTCAATCATTCTCAATGTATTCCTTCATTTTATTATTTTCCACAAGTCCCTTTAGGGACCAATGTAACACGCTACAAAAAATAGTGGAAAATGCTCTTGTTAGAGGACTGCATAGTTTACTTCTGGCACTATATAGTGTAGTATGGTGTTACTCGTTACACTCGTATTCATATGTGATGAATTTGTTTTCATGGAAGAATTTGTTTTATGTAGCAAAAATGAACAGAAAAGAAAAAAAGAAAGCAAAAAAATGTAGAAATCAAATAAATAAACAAATTGAAAACAATCGAAGCATAAAGTGTCAAATATCAAAGAAAATAAAAACGATTTTTCAATGCCTTTTTGATATGTCCAGGCGTTTACATATGTAAGACCTTTACTTACATACATATGGGTAGACCAACAACATACTAAAACACTAAAAAAACAGTTCACGAGGCACATACATAGGCCATCAAGAAGTTTTTCCTGTTGCTGGCAGAATATTTAATTTGGTTCCGAGTTGTCCGAACGAATTTTCTGGCATAGCTCACGTCTTCCAACTTAATACTGCTGACCTTAAGATTCCAATCAAGTAATTTTATATGATGGACATATAAGAATATGATCAATACAACATCAAATTTAACTGAGAATCTCTAATTTCTTTGTTGGGAAGGGTCTTCTCTATCGTTGATGAATATTTTTAACTTTTTATTTGAACCACGGGTTCTCCTCTAATAAGCCAACACAATATCTCTTAGACTGCGGTGACTGGCATTGTGTTACTACATCCCATTTAATTAAAGAGTCTTTGAGTCCAGCCATAAAGAATATCTACCGGGCAATGTCCTTTATTCTAAATTCAGACAGTTCCGTCAGCGATGTAAGAATAAGGCTCTCAGTTTTCACGCTAGAAAATAATATATAAAGTGACGGATGACTCTGTAGGAAACTTGCTGCACCGTATATTATTAGTCGGAATAGAATAGTACGCTATTTCTTACACCCTGGTATAATATTCGGTCAGTTCAACCTATTCATCGAACAGATTCTCTCTTCTAATAATGAAGTACAAGCTAAAGAATGAAAAGAATGAAATGGTATGATAATATTCTAATTTAATCAAGGCTAATAGGACCCCTAAGCCCGAATCCCAGTTCGGAAGTTATTGCGGCTAGTACGTACGCATTATAATTTCCGTGCATTTCCCCATGCAGACAATAATGAAGCCGTATTCCTAACGAAATAAACGACGTTCATGGACATGGAGTCCCTTCGAAAGGGACTTTATGGCAGTCTGACTATTCGTGTCCAGCTGTGTGTTTTCAGAGAATATTCTGCTATTGTGCACCCAGTTAAACGCCATATGGAACTGCAGTGTTGCGAAAAGCTGTTTTTCTGATTTGCAAGTACTCGACTCCAACTTCCAGCAATATAGCTTCACATTACAGGAGTCTCTACCGTCTAAGATATGAGGGTGTTTAAGCAACTGTCCATGCTGTTAGAGTGACTCAAACAATACCGACAAATAAGAATATTTGACTCTAGCATTCCTGTAGGTCAACAGTTCAGTGGAAAGCGAAGAGGGAATACCTCGCCATTAGTACCGCAGATGTCAGATCTCAAACTATACGGCGATGGCAAAGTAGATGGAGCGATGAAACAAATGGAAGATGGACTGCTAGACTTATTCCATCTATAGAAGCATGGACACAGAGAAATTTTGGGGAAATTAACTATTTCCTGATCCAGTTTCTTTCGGGTCATGGAATGATCCTGGCTGCATTTATTGCGAGGAAATGATTGACGACGCTGAACACATATTCTTCCATTGCATCAAATGGTAAGACGAGAAGAATGTGTTAATGGAACAGATTGGCAAATTCACACCCGACAACATTTTTGACGCAATGCTCGAAAGCGAGACGAAGTGGAGCGCTGTGAAAAGATACGTAGAATATGTACTCCACAGGAAGAAGGTTGACCTTGATACAGTACGACAGAATGATACATGAGAAAACGAGCCAATAGAATGAAGCTGGCTTCAAATATGGCGAACCCAGACGTCGGAGAGTAGACAACGGTCCTTAACAGGACGTCGTTCTGGACCCTTCCCGAAGTAATGCAAATAGCCGTCCCGGGAAGGGAGTATCTCCAAAAGAGGAGAAGGGATTGTGTTAGAGGAAGCCCCACTCGACGCAGCTGACGACGGTCACTGTAAGTGCGAAGGCATTTTAAACCCTACCTCACACGCCAAAAAAAGGTTCACTGAAATCAACCTGCTTGCAGCAAAAGTTGCTGCTGTTCTTCCGTTCTGTAAAGTGCGCTGATTGGTGTTGTTCTCAAGGCAGTAATAATAACGATAGCCGTTTAGAAGGAACCTTACTGTTTAAACAAATATAAAATAGAGCATATTTGATATTTTTAACGGAATGGGGGTCTTGAAATTTGTATATATGAGAACTAATACCCGAAACTAATTCTGGTTATTCGATTTATGCTTCGATAACTAAACTATTTAATTTCGAAACTTGATCTCGATGAATGACTCTAGTAATTTCCCTTTTCGACTCTAAACAGAATTCTGTGGCTGGCCTATATCTCTCCCTAATTTATCCAAACTTTTACGGCAACTAGTGCGTTATAAACTGATTTTCACTATAGACTTACAATTTAAGTTTCCGATTTAGAAGCTTGTAACTATGTATGTATGTGTATATATTGTATAACAACAATAACAAAAAACTTTACCGGCATCTTTATTTATGACCCAAAAATATTGTTGATCTCCTACAATGTATGCTTGAATTAAAATCACAAGCATATCTGAAATAATTTCAAAACTTTGACCATAAAATACATGGTTTTGTTTGTATGGGCATGTGTAAGAGGATGTGGCCATAGAAGAAGAAGAAGAAACAACAAAATTTTTCAAACTTTTTTTTGTGGTATTTGTTTACGATTGATTTTGGCAACACAAAACAGTGGCAACAAAGTAAAACGCAATAAAAATCGTATCAAATAAACAAAAATGTATTCGTATCATTTATTACGAGTGTTCACTGTAAGTCTTACAATACTGGACCTGCATTTTGGCCATTTAACACTCACAAACAAAGTTTTATTTTGTGTGCTTAACATTTAAGGAAGAAGAGATAGAGAGGAGAAGAGAGGGAGAGATAGAAAAATTTCAAATCGAAAACTTTCCAAGAGTACTGTTAAGAGGGGGCATTCCATATCAGACACCCATTACCAGCTGTGCGGTTAAAAAGTAAATTGAGGAAGAATAAGTGGGTCTTAAACCGCAAATGTATTTCACTAACCCTTGTTTAACTAAAAACTTTTGGTTTTCTTTGTTGTTTTATTTGTTTGCATTTTCCATTACATGGTTTCGAAGTATAAAAGTTTTGTAATATTTGCATACTGATAATACGTACATACATACGAGTATATGTTAAGGAGTTCCAATACAGTGTCATGTGAATTTGTGCTTCTTTTTCCAGAGTCTTCTAAAATTCTTTCATTTGTTTTGTTTTTGTTTCAAGAATGGCATTATAATTCTAGAAAATAACTATTAAATATACGGACCTGTGGCAATCACATTTTGCGACATTGTGGAACAATTTTTTAATTACCCGCATACAATTTAGCCAAGAATCTCCTGACTTCCTGTATCCACAATGGAAATCATCTGAAAGAATAGCAAAAGCTTATGTCGTTTAAGAGAGGAACGACACGAGCAAAGTTGCTCGTCAATTCACGCAACATACTTTCACTAAGGACGACTTTTCTAAAAGGAGAAAGTTGGCAACTCTATTATTCTAGAACTTGCCTTAGTAAAGCAATTAATCAGCTGGTTAGCATAGAAAACTTATTTATTGGAACTGAGAGAAAGAAAATCACGATTGAAACCGAATAGTAAGATGGAGAAAGTACTTTATAACATTCTCGTGCTCCTTAAAGAAATTAAAATGGCGGATCATTTGTCAAGACTGTGATACATCGCTTACAGTCCATGAAACTATGCAGTTTTGGCCAGCAAACTACATGAGAATATTAATTTCAAACCACTGATATGGCGCCATGTCATATCTTATGGCGGTGAAGTGGCCATAGTCTAGTAGATAGTATGTTGGCTTATTAGACGTAAGGCCACGGTTCAAACCCCAGTTCAGATATCTCCAACAAAATGAAATATGAAAAATATTTCTTCAGTGACTGCCTCTCAGCAGATTTCTGGCAAAAATTGTGAGAGTAAAATAAAACTGCCATGAAAATTTTCTCAAAAATCTGTCGTTCAGAGTCGGTTTTAAACTGTAGGTTCCACCGCTCATGTATAAAAATTAACACATACAACATATGTGGTGTGAAAAGCTAAGTCGTAATCCAGACTGAAGGGTGGTTGCATTGACCAATTATGTACGTGTATGATAAGGACATATTGTCCGGTAGATTGAGAGCCTCTGTAGGGCTTTCAAGACAATCTGTTTTCTAAAATCTTTTTTTAAACAAGAAACTTGAACTTCAAACACATTGTAGGTTGTGGAAAATATTACAATGCCTTAGAAGAAACTGTTTTCATGAGTTTAAGTGCTTCTTTAGATTTACTTCTCTATTTGCGGTTTTTAGGGAATTTCAAGAAACTTCAATTCATTTATTGTTGCTCGCAAATTTAAAAACAAAAAGGGGAACAACATATTCCATTAAGAAAAAGATCAATTAACGAATATTGCTTAAGAAAATTTCTTGTTTAATTTGCTAAAACGTATCCCAAATAATATCCATGGCTCTACACATTATTGCCCTTAAAATACCTCAAAAGGTGTCCCAGCTTTATCATTAAATTGCAGGTGCTAATTTTTTTCTCTGTATTAAGTTGGGATTAAAAACTCTCTTTATTTCGCAATTCTTTAGCCATTTTTAGTGCGTTTTTTAGCATTAAAAGACTTTATTCTCAAAGTATTTTCAAAATGTTATTTTAAGAAAGTTAAGTTTGAAAAGTTTTCATCACATTCCTCTTTTTTCTGTTTTTTATTGCTTCAAGTTAATGATGAAAACTATGCCATTAACAACAGCCTTTTTTAATAAGAAATAAAAACAATTTCGCCATTTTTATTCCTACATTTAAATAGTCATTCTTTCTTTCTTTAATAATTCACAAATGCAGTCATCATCGTGATTATGGTAATTATTTGAAACTTTTCAAACTGCATTCTTTTTTTTTTGTTTTTTTTAAGAGAAATTTTCTGTTGCAAGTAACCTTGACTATATAAGTTAGTACATGGCAACACATTGTTACTTAACTGTAGTTCGATATGCTTAAGTGAATAGGTTTTCGCAATCACTGATACCATACGATTTATTTTACTCCCCTCAATACATTATGTCTCCTTCAGGATCATGTTCGATGCCAATTGTCTAATACGTCCTCTGTTTCTTTCTGGAATGCATTAATGCCTCACAAAATTGGTTCTAAAGATTCATTAGAGAATCTATATATTAGATTGCAAACGATTCCTAATCTAAACAAGTGTACTTTGAGTCTACACTGCTCTATCAAAAAACCGTTTATTAACCTTAGCTGCTTCCTGGGTATTCTGATGCGTGACTCAAATCTCCAACGAAAGTTTTGATTTCCTAAGAAGATTTCTTTACTTCTTTCTGCATGTTATTTTTCACATGATCAGGTACTCATTTTCGAAATAAAACCTTAATGTGCACCAGAGATCAGCAATGAGTATTCAAACAGATGAATAGAATCGAATCATGCTCATAATTTTTGATACTTATACGCATTCATACTTATTTTAATATTATACTCTTAATACTCATATTCAAAGTTTGAAGTATTTAACAACACGTAAGATGTTGTTGATTTCGACACTCCATGACTCAACACTTACAAGAATCACGCGACGTATGATTCGCGTACGAACACTACAATACTCTATTGAAGGTTGGGTATTTGCTTTGCTTGTTCTTTTTTTGTAAAAGCAACAACAACTAACACTGTAAATTTTGATGAACAATTCGACTCACTTGTATCATTTATGAGTATTATAAGTAGTTTTCTAAAGTTATGAATTGAAAGAGCAGGCTTATGAAACAAACATATTTCGAATGGCATGAGTTTGATGTCAACACTGTACTCATACTCATTATACTCATACTCATTGTACTCATACTCATACTTATAAATCAATGTTGTAGTGAGTACGTATGATTCAAAGTAGTTAAATTTCAATATTGTTAACTCACTTATATTCAAAATTTCATAAGTGCTTATGAGTAGCGAAAAAACGATTTATTGCTGATCTCTGGTGGATCACTTTATTTGTGGATACAATAGCTTCTCCACAATTATTCCAAGTTTATACTAAGCCTCATCCTTTCCAATTTTGTTTGCTCATGCAACGACTATAGTCGCCATAGTCTATTAGGTAGTGTGTTGGCTTATTAGACGTGAGGCCACAGTTCAAACCCCAGGTCAGGCATCTTTAACAATACGAAATATGAGAAAATATTTCTTCGTCAACTTCCTCTCAGCAGATTTCTAGTAAAAACTCTGGGAGTAAAATAAAACTGCCACGGAAAAAGTGTCTCAAGAATGTGTCGTTCGGAATCGACTTTAAACTGTAGATCATGTCACTCATGTATAAAACTAACACACACACAACATAAGTGGTGTGGGGAAGAATAGTAGTAGTGGCCAACTATATACGTCCACCCTATCAGCCGTAGCAGTCAGATATGGAAGTGACCATGAAAAAGCTATTTAGGGCTGTCATTCGAAGTTGACATTAAACTAACTGAAGGGTTGTAATAACCAATTATGTTTGTAGGAACCATTTATGTTGAGAGGAAAATGAGCTTCAGTGCTAAACATAAATTTTGTTCCAAAAATCAGCACTGAACGACTGTGGCCGTAGCTTTTAATCAGCATATATCTACGATGTTGTAAATGGTCACAGGGTTTCAATTTTTCCAAAAGCAAAACTCATAATAATGAACACTAAGATAGGCGCATTTGAGGAAAAGACAATGGAATCATCAAATTCGTATTATTCTCCATTTTTCTACTAACAGAAGGGATATTGCCGCACTGCATACGTTGCGATGAAGCAGACATCTAAGCAAATATGTACGTAAAGCTTTTAGTATCTTCAAATTTCTTTATATCTATGCCCTGATGCCCTGAACAGTAGGTCGGTTAATGATGCTAATCAACCCGTAATACTCCAAAAGCATCTACGTTTAAATCAAACAGAGTTTCGCAGGCAGTTTTAACCTTTTTTATTCATTCTTCGGATCACTGTTGAGAAGGTTTTAAAACAGCTGACAGCCTTCTTAGATAGGCAACTTTGTAACCCCTAAATAAAGGAGATATTGGGTGGGATTAGCAAACAATCTGGTGTCATAAGCTATTAAACTACTTTTAATTTGGACTTATGCTCCTGATACAGAAAAAAATTGTGTTACACACTCGGTCAATGCCAGTCGTCTTACATCTGTAATATTCTTCAAATGTTAGCTGAAACACAATGACTTTTATCACGTACTGTAATACATAGTTAAGAATAAAAAACGGCGAATATGAAAATGAAAATAAAAAGTTTAAAATCGGTATTAATTTTGCCTCAATAGTTTGTGCCGTAAGGAATCCATTTGATGAAGTAAAACTTTTTCAAATATTAAAATGAAAATTATTTGAAAGAAAAAAGAAAAAACACACACACACATAAAAGTAAATGCTAAACATAAAGAAGAAGGAAATAAAAAAAAGAAAGAAAATTTAATTTTATTAAAAGAAATGAAAATTGCTTTTCTGCACAAGTGAAGTGAAAGTAAAATGGAGAATAAACTTAATGACTTGTACTAACGGCTACAGAAATTATGAATCCAAGAGAAAAGAAAATCGAATGAGAATGCAAAAAAAAACTTAAATAAATACGTCTTGTTTTTTTATTAATTAATTGGTTTAAAAGAGAATATTTTTAATTAAAAAACACTAAACGAAGAATATGCTCGTTTATATGCAATAATTATTATCAAAGTGCCTACATGAGTAGAAAATTATTGCTCAACATGGCGGGATATTAAAATTGTATTAAAAAAAACAAGGAATCTTCCTCTTCTTCAACTGCAGGGGAGCCATTGAAGTGTGAAATTCTTAGAGAATTTAGCAGCAGCGATGATGATACTACATGCCCATTAGTTAAAAAATTTTTATATTTATGCTCTCGTATGTTTTCTTCAAGATGTTAAAACTGTGATTTACTCCAACTCCATAGGACAAATGGCTTGTTAAAATGGCAATATTTTAGCGTATACATACATAATTGGCCATTACAACCCTTCAGTAAGGATTACGGCGTAGCTTCCCACACCACTCAGGTTGTTGGTGTTAATTTTATACATGAGTGGCGGGATCTACAGTTTAAAGTCGACTCCGAATGACAGATTTTTGAGAAAATTTTCATGGCAATTTTATTTACTCTCAGAGTTTTTGCCAGAAATCTGCTGAGAGAAAGTTGCCGAAGAAATATTTTTTCATATTTAGTTTTGATATCTGACCTGGGGTTTGAACCGTGGCCTGACGTCTAATAAGCCAACACACTACGTCCTAGACTATGGCGACTTCAAGCGTCATACGATTTAATGGAAAAATATTTATTTATTTATTCTAATTTATTTATATACGAGCTAAGTAACTTTCACCATATACGCGGCGTAGTGTCACAGACAAGAGTCTCTGGTGGGAATCGAACCCACGACCCTCATGCTAATAGTCTAGCACACTACCCACTAGACTACCAGGGAAAAATATAGTTTTCTTCTTATCTTGGATCAGGACAGCA
The DNA here is from genome assembly GCA_932273835.1 of Sarcophaga variegata. Lineage (NCBI taxonomy): Eukaryota > Metazoa > Arthropoda > Insecta > Diptera > Sarcophagidae > Sarcophaga > Sarcophaga variegata. The sequence continues at coordinate 11,764,414 of OW026360.1, forward strand.
GAGTCTAACAATACTGCAAGTGTACCCACACTCATAAGTACTCATGAAATTTTGAGTAAGAGTGGGTCAACAATATTGAAATCCAACTACTCTGCTTCATTCGTATTCACTACTACATTGATTTATAAGTACAAGTTACAATGAGAATGAGTACAACGTTGACATCAAACTCACAACATTCGAAATATATTTGATTCATACGTCTACTCATTCAGATTCATAACTTTAGAAAACTATTTATAGTACTCATAACTGATACGAGGGATTCGAATCATTCATCAAAATTTATAGTCTTAGTTGTTGTTGCATTTACAAAGAAAGAACAAGCAAAGCAAACACCCAACCTTCTTGTGAGTATTGTAGTGTTCATACGCGAATCATATTTATTTTGTGATTCCTGTATACGATGAGTCATGGAGAGTCGCAATCAACAATATCATGCGTATTGTAAGGTATGAATGTGATGAGTACTTCAAACTTTGAATATGAGTAGTATGAGTATGATATTAAAATAAGTATGAATGCGTATAAGTATCAGAAATTATAAGTATGATTCGAATCTTGAATACTCATTGTTGACCTCTGGTCCAGATATCCCAATGAACGATATGCCTGGAATCCATATCGAACTAATCTTTAATTGATCTGAAATCGTCTTGAGAAAATTTCCAGCATTCAAGGTCAAAGGTCAAACGTTATGGTTATTTTTGGAAGAGACTTGATTTCAGACTGACTCCTCAAGAAAATCAGAGTATTTTTCAGGAAAAGTTCCATCACCCTACAAGTCTCGTATCACTTTCAAAAAGGACAATACCTTCGTCAAAAAAATACTGCTAATGTTAGACAGGCCATACAAAATTTTAATACCAAAATCATGAATGTAAACACCTTAACCTACTCTAGCCATTGGAAGCAGTCTGTGTATACCTGATGGGCAGTAATAAAAACCTCCACATCGTCGTCAAACAAGAAGTCCCTGAGCAAGTTTAGTTTTTACAGACTAGTCAGCTTTACAAACATTACAAGCCTTTAGTCAGGATGAGGACCTAGCTTCTCACACCACTTACGTTGTGTGTGTTGATTTTATTCACGAGTAGCTACAGTTCAACCTACAGTTCAACTTCAACTTCCAATGACAGATTTGAGAGACTTTTCGTGGCAATTTACTCTCAAAGCTTTTGTCGGCAGCCTATTGCAAGAAAGGTGCCGAAAGCAATATTCTTTTTATATTTCGTTCGATCTGTCTGAGCTGGAGTTTGAATCACGGGTTCTCGCCGAATAAACCAAAACACCTACTAAACTATGGCCATCAGACTAGCCACCATCTACCACAAAACTGAAGTTTGGTACTACAATTGTCCATAATTTAAAATTACCAACCAATTTCTTGTTTCTTTTTTTAATAATGTTTTTAATAATGAAAAAAAAGCACGGAATTTTATGTTCGAAATAAAAATAACAAATAATTATTGGACTATGTAACACTGCTTAGTATTATAATCGATACTCGAAGTGATTTATTTCGCTTATAAAATGACAGAATAGCAAAGAAATAAATGAAAGCATATGGAAATGACAATAAATGAAGGTCAAGGTAATTCAGAAATTTCTTAACATTTCCTTAAAAGCTCAAATATTTCTTAAATAAATGACGGTTGTGAGATTTATTTTAAAAATTATGAAAATTCGTTCGCTTATACGTATGCGGAGATGATGTATCCTTAAACACTACATATACAATGTAAACAAAGAGCGATATTTCCAAGGGATATGCAAAAAAAATTACTTGAGAAAATCATTCATTTACCTGGATTAACTTACAGTCCGTTGGTTTTGCAAACGAAATTCATTCAACATGAGCTGGCATTAAGAAGAGAGAATTCATATGTAAAACATGATGATTGATGATGATTGATGAATGATGATTTCTATTATGATGTATTCTTCTCCCTCTTTAAGAAGGTTCATATTGCATAAATAAAGATAAAGAAGTCATCTTTCAGTAAAAAAAAAACAATATTTTTAAACTTGAAGAAATATCCGACAGTATGACTAACATCCTTCCACTCATGAATGAAATTAACATTCACAAAATGGGTGGTGTAAGAAGTTAGGTTGTAATCCTGACTAAAAGCTTGTAATAACCAATTACGTAAGTAAGGAAGAGTTGTCAGATGACAACTATGGCAATAGCAGCCAGGGATACGAGATCAAAAACCCTTTTTAGCCATTCTTCTTAGGCCATTAACTTTTACTACAAGTGGAACGGTATGCATTATATGGGTACATAGTCATCAAAGAGCAATCAGGTATGAGAAAGAGAATATTTTGGCAAATACAGTCAGAGTATAACATGTCCTAAGCTTGGCTAACCCAATGTATTCCATTGCACAGACAATCAAGCTGAGAAAATGAGCGGAAACGTCCTATCAACTATTTTCGAACAATGGAAAGAACTACAAAGATAATCCGCAGCGATCCCAATGAGGGGATAACCACGAGTTTTTTTGAGACTAAATAAGGACGACTTGAATACACTAATAAGCGTACTTAAGGAATACTCCGCCTCGAAAATGATGAGTGCAGGGCATGTGGTGAAGATATTGAAATGATGGATGGAATAAGGTCAAGTCGTACACTAAAGAGTTTACTCACGGAACGCTCCGCCTTGCAAATGATAAATGCAGGGCATAAGGTGAAGATATTGAAAGGATTGAGTTGTTGTTAAGTCCTGGCCTAGCACTCGTAAGCCTGAGGGGCATGTGATGAAGATATTGAAATGATTGAATCCTTTTTAAGTCCTGACCTAGTATTCTTAAGCCTGAGCTCAACATAAATAAATAAATCCATACATTCGACGAGTATCTATTACTCTTAAAATTTTTAATAAAACTTCCTTCATTTCCTTTTAATTATCCACTCTTTTTTACACATACGGACATACAACCCTTCAGTCAGGATTAAGACCTAGCTTGTCACACTACTTACATATGTTGTGTGCGTTAATTTTATATATGAGTGGTGGGACCTACAGTTTTAAAGTCGACTCCGAATGACAGATTTTTCAGAAACTTTTCAAGGCAATTTTATTTACTCTCAGAGTTTTTGCCAGAAATCTGCTGAGAGGCAGTCACCAAAGAAATATTTATTTCATATTTTCGTTTTAATGTCTGACCTGGGTTTTGAACCATGTCCTTAGACTACAGCTTCTCTTTTTTACAACGTTTACTAAATTTTTAAATAAAATACTACAAAAAAAATTGCATTTTACTACCGATTTAATAAAATTAACGAAAAAAAACGTGCTCCAGTAAATGTCTGCTTTTTTATTTTTTTACTCGTTTTTTTGTTGTTGTTATTTATCTTAAGGCCATGTTTCGCATTTGAATTTTATTCTCGTATAATAAAACTACAACGTTAAAAAGGGTGAAGCAGCGACACTTAAACTCCATTATATAGTGAAGCCAAAATGCAAAAAAAAAGCGGAAAAAATAGAAATAAAACACCACTAATGGATATTGTTTTGGGTTTTCATTTTATGGTTCGTAAAAAAGAAAAATGAAGGCAACTAAACTAACGAGAAACATAAAGAAGGAATATGGTCGAGTTTAAGTAGCCATACGGAAATCGCAAAATAAATATTAAAGAATTTATTACAATTGATTCTACACATGGTAGCTATAGTTCTGAATTAACTTGGAAGACTTAAAAGAATTCTCTTTCCAGAAGCCTTTTGATTCCCCATCATTATAAAAATATCAGGCAAAGCCACCACATGGAAAAGAGCAGGACTGAATTAACAAACTTGTTGTAAAGAACTTTCAAGCAAAACACTAGAATAGGCGGCATTGCCAATCCCGCGTATTAATTGAAACAGATCCTAGCAGACCATTGTGTTAGCACATGATGCGATGCCTGGTAAGTTTAATTGAACAATTATCATCAGGGGGCTTCACGATTACGGCAGGACTTGCCTTAATTGTGTAAAACAGCAGTAATGCATAAGAAATAAAAGTTTGTGACGATCTAGAGTGAAGTTACCATAGTCTAGTATTGGCTTATTACACGAGAACTCCATCTGAGACATCTCGAGCACAATAAATTATGAGAAAAAATATTTCCTTCAAAGACTTTCACTCAGCAGTCTTCTGTGATGTCGTCGTAGTCTAGTAGGTAGCGTGTTGGCTTATTAGATGTAAGGTATTAGATGAAAATTATTAGATGAAAAGTTTTTCATTCGAAGACGACATTAAATTGTACGTCTCGCCACTTATTTACAAAATTAACACACACACAGCATAAGTGGTAAGAGAAGCTAGGTTGTAATCCTAACTGGAGAGTTGTAATGATATTGTAATGTGTTCTGGCAAAAACTCCTCAAAAATCTGTCACTCGAAGTAAACTTTCAACTGTAGGTCCTGCCAGTCATGGATAAAACTAACTCTGATAACATGGGTGGTGTGAGAAACTAGGTTGCAATCCAGACTAAAAGTTTGTAATGCATAGCTAAGTATGTATGAAAGAGAACAATTACTGTCTTCTTCCTTAACCTCCGCAGAGATTATTTGCAAGAAAGTCAAGGCTCTCCGTCTATGCCTATACTTTACGTAACGACGCTGAGGAATAAATACCGTGACTAAGATGTCTCTGCTTCTCTAATTTAAAACGCTAATTGGTATAATCGGTATGAAGTCGCCGTAGTCTAGTAGGTAGTGTGTTGGCTTATTAGACGTAAAGCCAGGGTTCGAGCCCCAGGCCAAACGTCGAAAATATGAAAAAAAATATTTCTTCGGCGACTTCCTCTCAACAGTTTTCTAGGAAAAACTCTGAGAGTAAATAAAATTGCCATGAAAAGTTTCTCAAAAATCTGTCGTTCGGAGTCGACTTTAAGCTGTAGGTCCCACCACTCATGTATAAAATTAACACACACAACATAAGTTGTGTGAGAAACTAGGTCGTAATCCTGACTGAAGGGTTGTAATGACCAATTATGTATGTATGTAATTGGTATAACTTGTCAATTTAGGCCAGTTAAGTTTGGCAAACATGCCAACTACAGCGAACAAGGCATACCTCTGCTTAAAAGACTGCTTAATGGAGGTATGAAGTGTTGCTACATTCATGTGTGGATTGGTATTCATTGGAGTGACAAGTAACGCTTATTAGATTGTTAAAAAACTGCTTTTGAGTAAATAAAACAATTGCGCAAAATCGTTTAGATCTGAACATTTCATCCACAAGAGAGATATGATTGCCGCTTAGCTGTTTAAATCAGTTCAGCAGCATGATTTGCGGCCAATACCGGGACCTGAAACGCTCTGTAGTACTCAGGAAGACGGAGAGATGTCCTTATATTATGCTCTTTATATCATGCTCTTCCCAAAACAACAGCCAAATACATTTCCACAGTTAGCAACGACTGTTGGCAATCCTATCTGACCACAGACCAGCTTCAATAAACTAATCAGCTGCTTAGCTAGAAAACGAGGCTTTTTAATACTCCTGTATTCCATAAAGGAGTGAAAAAAAAATAATAAAACCCGATTTTATTTTTAAACAACATGACGAACTTATAATATCACTGCGACTGTAGTAATGAATGTAAGAAATAAATGCTTTTTTTGGTCTCCAAAACAAAATTGTAATGCAGAACGAATTTTTTTGTCCTGTAGTAAAGAGAGATTTTTTTCTTTTTTTTCATTTGAAAAGATTTAAAAAAGTTAACATAACAAGAGCAGATTTGGAAGTGAAAGTATTTAGGATCTTTGATGGTTTGTTAGGTTGATAAGATTTATGGTGCAACGAAAACCAGAAAAAAATTCTGGGAATTGTTGTTTTGAATTTGCAAAAGTCTGGATAGTTTCCTAGAAAACAATTCAAAACAAAAGGTATTTTACAGTGTAGAGATGATTAGATTACTGTAAGTATATCCTGGTATTCTTCAATAGGCTTGTAAGGATTATAAAAAAGCTCATTTGCGATACAAAATTTAGAAAAATGAGAACATTTTTCAAAAATATGTCTTTGCCCTCAGATAACTTCCCGTATGAAGATTATCATCATCTCTGGAACATTAGATAACAGGAGACTTCCTAAATGGACCCCGACAATGAAAATTTATTCTTTACGTCCAGATTCAAAATTAGACTACTTGGATTAGTAGTCAACAGCTTAGACCACTACATCGCAATACCTCAAACTCAGAGCCATAATTTGAATAAAAAAAACCGCGTACAATGTATGAAAATTTTTATTTCATTTTCATGCCATCTTTCAATCATGGTAATACCATTTAAAACCTTCATTTTGTTTTACGAGGAGCTAAGAATTCCTGCATAAATTGTTATTTGCTCCCCCTTCTAATATCCAAAAATTTTTTCATGTTTTTTTTTTTGTATAGCAAATGGAATCTATGTTTTGTAAACATAGTTTCGTTTTATTAAGATTTTCGTCTTCAACCCTTGCGGTCTGTAAAAATATCAAACTTACATTTTTACTGTCAGATACAATATTTTCTTCAGTTTTTTTAGATGTTATTTTAGTGATTGTCATCACCAAAGTCAACAAACGATACAATAAAATGTACAATGTGTTTTACATACAGCAATATATTTAGACAATGCCAAGTACCCTACAGTAACCTAGAATATAAATTCAATTCTTTTTTCTACATGGTTTCCCTATACTAAACGTAATAAGCACAATAAGTATCCAGTAGATGAAATCCATTATACAGTCCATTCAGTACATAGCACTACATTATCAATAAATTTTATCTCATGCTACTTCATTTTACAATTAACTTCTCTTTACCTTCTTATAGCGTAAATTTATAATTCATCTCAACCATTCACTTCAGATTTATGCTGTTCTGTGTAATCATTTTATTGCCAAGTACAAGAGAACACTGCTTCCTCTACTTATCTTGACAATGATATGAATTCATATTTTAAGAAAAATTTCATTGTTTTCTTTCGTTGTCGTGGCAAATCACAAAAACTTTCGTTATATGCGAATAGGAATCATCGTAAAATTTGGTAAAATGCAAACGTAATCTTTTCGTTTGTTTAAGAAAATAACAATGCCAGACAAATACTCTTGTATTCATGTGTACTATACTTTACAAAATTTTAATAGGGAAACGTTAACAAATGGGGAAAAAGAGAATAAAACCCTTCAGTCAGGAGTAGGACCTAGACTCTCACAGCACTTATGTTGTGTGTGTTCATTTTATACATGAGTGGCGTGATCTACAGTTTAAAGTCGATTCTGAACGATAGATTTTTGAGAAACTTTTCATGGCAAATTTATTTACTCTCGGAGTTCTTAACAGAAATCTGCTAAGAGGAAGACGCCCAAGATATATTTTTCATATTTCGTTTTTGTTGGCTATATTTGACCTGAGGTTTGAACCATGGTCTCACGTCTAATAAGCCAACACACTACCTCCTAGACTACGGCGACTTCAATTGTGTGTACTTTCTCATTAATTCTCTGTTCTCACACAAGCGGTGTTATCATAATCTTGCTTTAGCAAAGTTCTTTAACCTGTCGCAGTTTGTCTCGAACAATAGCAACACCTTTATTAAGGAGTCTACAGTCAATATATGGCCGATCTCAGGTTCTATTTTGAACACAATATGTATCCAAGTTTTGTTTTTATTTGGACTGTGGAGGCCTCTTTATAACTTTTATCTCATGCTACATTTTAATTCTTCTTTTAATATCTGGAATGATTTTGTAGCTTACAAAGCCTAAGGATTGGTTTTCTATCTGAGTTGTATGCTTTACACAGTTTTGTTCTCATTTGAACTGTGAAGGCCTTTTTATATCTTTTATCTCATGCTACATATTAATTCTTCTTTTAATATCCGTAATGATTTTGTAGTCTACAAAGCCTAAGGATTATTTTCCTTTCTTAGTTCGCACAGGCCACAGAGCTAGTTTATGGGTTGGTGCCTCAACGTCTATTTTGCGGTTTCTCGACCGTGTACAGAAGAGGCCATAGTATCTCGTTAATGACGGTAGTGTATCCAACTCCATTGAATCATTGGAGCATCGTTGCAATGTGGTTTGTGTTTCACTGTTCTGTCGCTACTATAAAATGGTTTTGCTTGAACGAAATAAGGGGAATTTTTCCCAAAAATCTTATATTCCTACATAACGCTCGTCTTTTTCGGTCAGCACATCCGTATGTAGTCGATTGGGCAGTGGATCGCACACTGCATTACAGTAAAAAATACGGTTTTTAGTCGGACTGTGTCGGTATGTGGAACTCAATTCCTGCAGAGGTGTATCCTGTTACTTATGGTATAAAAATATACAAGCCTAGTGTCCATAAACACTGTTCTCTCTTTCCTTCTTCCACTAACATATTTTCATAGTTCCAAACAAAATGCCATCCTTCCCCTGATTGTTGGTCGTACGAAAAATATAACAACGCTTACCTTTGTTCTTCCGATGATAATATTAGAAGCTATATTAGAATTTCAAAAATAGTCTGCAATGACAAGTGATATATTATTCTCAACTACGAGGTTATTTAGGAGTTGTAATTGTTCAGCTTTTAAGTGATTAAAAAGGAATAAAATACAGAAAAATCATCACAGGTATTTGAAAGTAACTTAAAAATATAATACTTTACACGAAGTTTTTATTAACATAAATTTCCAATAGTAACAATTGCAAAGTAAATACAGAGGTTAAAGTGGCTTTTAATGTAGTAAAGAATATGATGGAAATTTTTAATTTTTAAAAATCGTCAAAATAAGGGCATAAATCCACGGCAGCCATATAAATGAAATAAAAATCCATTTCCAACCATAGCAGTTGTAATTCATAACAAAGAAATAAATTTGGCAAAATTTCAATTAAATTTTCGTTTTATTACATTTTTAAATTTAAAATTTTAGATCGCCAACCCATTATACATATTTCCTCACATTATCCTCATACATATCTAATACAATGTAAAATTCATAATGCAGAGAACATATGTGGCGTATGAGTTATATTTAATTCCGTTAGTTTCATACATGACAAAATCGAAGTTTTTTTATTGCATACTTTTCAGGGTAACTATTAAAGTTCATGTAATATGATGCGTATGAGTAATATAGTTCAAATAAAATTTAAAAAGAAAGTACACCCCATAAATCGTAAAGAATATGACTTAAATTTTTAATTTCTAAAAAATCTTCAAAATAAGGGCATAAATCGTCAAATTGTCAGTATGATATTTTTGGAGCTCAAAATCGTCAAAATGACGATAGATCGTCAAATCTGGCAGCTATCATCTCTACTTACCTACCTAGCTTCTGATGGCTGGCATGTGTGAACTGTACTGAAACTAAATTTCAGAGTTTCCCTATTTCAATGTGCTAAAGTGTAAGACTCTACACTTTGTTGAAAAATAAATCGGATATGAATGAATCTTGGTTTTCATTTCAGTTTTTTTTTACTTCCATTTTATTACGTCAACAATATCATTGACATGAAACGATTTGAAAATAAAATCACGTCACATTATAACGCATCATCATATCGCATGTATCATTTCGGTACAACAAGTCCTTCTACCCGCCTTATTTTTGTTGCAGAGGATACTTTATCGTTCCAACAATGGTATTCCATTGTTTGAACTACTGCGCTTGATGGGTGATATTAAACGTACACTAGCATTGGGCATACACGCCATAGGGAAGAGCTACACAAAAAGAAAAGAACTAAATTTTAATAAGCAAGAAGTCGCCGTAGTCTAGTAGGTAGTGTGTTGGCTTATTAGACGTAAAGACAGGGTTCGAGCCCCAGTCCAGACATCAAGACAAAATACAAAACTCTTCTGAGAAAAAGTCGCCGAAGAAATATTTTCAGTTGGAGATGCCTGACCTGCGGTTTGAACCGAAGCCTCAAGTCTAATAAGCCAACACACTACCTATTAGGCTACGGCGACTTTAAGGTTAACATTCGTTCTTATATTCGTATTAAGGTCGCACAGAATATGCTTTGTAGCTTCTCTTTTTCCTTATCCGTACTCCAAAGTCGCCCTAGTCTAGTAGGTAGTGTGTTGGCTTATTAGACGTAAAGCCAGAGTTCGAGCCCCGGGCCAGACATACAAACAAAGCACAAAAAAATATTTCTTCGGCGACTTCTTCTCAGCAGATTTCCGGCATAAACTCTGAGAGTAAAAAAGATTGCCATGAAAAGTTTCTCAAAAAATCGGTCGTTCGGAGTCGACTTTAAACTGTAGGTCCCACCACTCATGTATAAAATTAACACACACAACATATGTGGTGTGAGAAACTAGGACGTTGTACAATGGGTCAATTCGACTTCCGGGTACTGTACTTGTCTTAATTGGCAAGTACACGTCTTCTAACCTAAACTAACCTAACCTTTATAGGCAATGACTATTTCATTCACAGGCGTGGTTTGAACTTGTTTTGAGGCATTTGCTTTTCATCAAACCTAACAACCCATCCCTCAAAATTAGCTACCTTATAAGGAAATAATAACCGTTATAATTCATATAAAATCTACATGAAGTATAACAGCGAAGTTATGATCCCATATGTGCAAATAAACAAAAAAAAAACACAAAAGTTACGATGTCTCGATGATGGTTCAGCTTGCCATGAATATGAAATTGTATCGCGGGTAACTGGGAAATAAAAATTCTTGGTGGAGGGTTTAAGGTGAAAGGAGGATTATTGTTAAGATTATATTTGCAATGGCAATAACATTGTATTCGTTGGTTGACGTTATTGCGGTTTTGCTCTGCAATTTGTAGTATTTGAGGTTAAACAGACAATCGGTTGTGAATACGAATGAATGAATAGCAGCAGACTTAAATTCTTTCACAATCTCTCTCTCTCTCTCTGTCACGAAGTAATAAAACATGTGAAATATTTATGCAAAGCAATGGGGATATGAAGTGAAGAAAAATGAACGACGTTTTCATAAAACTGCATACAAAATTGCATTTTTAGATGGTGAAATAAGTGGCTTTTAAAATAATCATAAAAATACTGCTTAAATATATACTTACTACGCTGTGCTTTTATGCAATTACACATATACAACTACAAGTGTTTTTTTCGGAAAATAATTTAAATTTCACATCATTTTAACAAACATCGTTTTAATAACATGAGCTACCAAGAAAGAAAAAAAAACTGAATGTTCGGTGAAGTGCTTAAGTCTGATTATTCTAAGGGGTACTGTTCTATTGCTTACATTATTTGCTTAAATATTTGCTTTAAAAATACGAATAAAGCTAATCAAGTTTCTGGTGTCTGCAGCTTTTAATTTTAAAAACCCATGGTTCAAAATCCCAGCTCAAAAATCTCCAATAAAACGAAATCCAAAAAAAATATTTCCTTTGGTAACAATGAATAACAAACCAGAAATAAAATGCCTTAAACCAGGATTAAAACTATAGAAATGCGTTCCACACAGGCTTGACTTCTACTTCTTAAAGAATTGCAAGACACAAAAGTCATAACAATGGGGGCGCATTCAGATTAGTGGATTAACTGATATGCTGTACTATAGTTGTGTTGATGTGGAAAGGAAGAAGGTAGCCATGCACTTCCTGTATAGTTTCCCAACTCTCCTTAACTCCCATTCTTCAGTTACTGGTTTATGTAGGAAATTGTACATTTTTTAAGCATCATCCTACCGCATAGATAGAAGTCATAAAAGTCGCCGTAGTCTAGTAGATAGTGTGTTGGCTTATTAGACGAAAAACCAGAGTTCGAGCCCCAGGCCAGACATCAAGACAAAATACAAAAAGTATTTCTTCGGCGACTTCCTCTCAGCAGATTTCTGGCAAAAACTCTGAGAGTAAATAAAATTGCCATGAAAAAGGTTTCTCAAAAATCTGTCGTTCAGAGTCGACTTTAAACTGTAGGTAACCACCACTCATGTATAAAATTAACACACACAACATAAGTGGTGTTAGAAACTAGGACGTTGTACAGTGCGTCAATTCGACCTCTGGGTAATGTACTTGTCTTAATTGACAAGTACACGTACTCTAACCTAACCTAACCTAATCCTACCGCATGATGTCCCCAATCTGACGAACTGTACTGAGCAATGTGGTGGTTTTGGCAACGATTTCTCCTGATACAAACTGCTGCTCTACTCGATATTAGTTAGTGGAGTAGTAGGCTATTTCATTTTCACATAAAACGTAGAATGGTTATGGTGTAGGATCATCACCATACCCCTACAAAATATAAAGGAGTACAGATAACTGTTGAAGGAAAAAGGGAAGCTAAAAAGCATATTCTGTGCGACCTTAATACGAATACAAGAATGAATGTTAACGTTAAAGTCGCCGTGGTCTAGTTGGCTTATTAGACGTGAGGCCACGGTTCAAACCCCAGGCCACATATCTCCAACATAACGAAATATGAAAAAATATTTCTTCGGCGACTTCTTCTCAGCAGATTTCTGGCAAAAATTCTGAGAGTGGAATAAAATTGCCATGAAAAGTTTCTCAAAAATCTATTGTTCAGTACTGTAGCTGCCGCCACTCATGTATAAAAATTAACGCACACAACATAAGTGGTGTGAGAAACTAGGTTGTAATCCTGACTAAAGGGTTGTAATGATCAATTATGTTATGTATGTGTATGTTAACCTTAAGGGCTTTAGAATGGGCTTAATGGCCTTGCTCAGAATCTTATCGTAGCAGATTCAAATCATTAATCTTGGTTATGGTAATGCAATGTAAACGAGATCTGCTGAGACTAGGAATCTTTTTACTTGTTTTTGTATTTCCATCACATCCATTATTGTTAAATTTATATCATCACAGCCGAGTAGTAAACAATCTGTATCTTAGGATAACGTATTACACTTTCATAAAAAAAATCTGATTTTATTTGAAAATGTTAACAAATTCTTTCAATTCTTCTTTTGCTTCTTCGTTTTAATTTATTATCCCAACTTGACTTGACTTTACCTTTTTAATTTACGAGTATTTTGAAATTTCCATTAATTTAATTACATGAGAAGCCAACTAACTCACTCACTCACTCGTCCAACAAGTGATTTTTTTGGCAAAAAGGAATTCTTAAAATAACCTCAAAAGTAAAAAGGTTTCTTTGTTCTTTCTTGTCAGTTGTTGTTCTTGTTGTTGTTTTATTTTCATAATTTTTATCATTTTCTTCATTTCTTCTTACAAATGTTGGAAATTGGAAAAAAACATAAATTATGCAGACAATGCCAATGTTTGCAAAGGGACTTAAGGTCAGGGTCATTGTTTGTTTGATTGTCTGTTTGACGTGAGGAACTTATAAATCATTTTGTACAAATTAAAAACCGAAAAAGGTATTCAATTTCTTTTAAAGCATTCTTTTGCTCATTTTCCTTGTTTTTTATTTTATTTTTGAAGTTTAAATTTCAATTGTATTCGCAAAATACAAAAATTAGGTTGCCTGGGAAGTTTATTTTTATTGATGACTGTTGTAGGGAATATAATGAATTGGGGCATGTCATGATTCCTTTAATGAAAGCACCGCAAGTGTAAATACTTACAATCGCTTAAGCAATAGAAACCCGATACTTGCTCAGATGGAAAACCAGAAAAATTTAAAGGTAGTGGCTCTTATTTTCCCTACAATTTAAAAACCCGTTATAAATCTACTTAAAGCGAAAGCATTACTGTATATGGAGCACACTGTATGCTAACCTAAAAACAATATTACGAGACTGTACATCGAATACAACATCTAAACTGCCAAATGAGCTATCTGAAGTACTACTACGACTTGAGAAACATTAAGAAAGACAAGCATTCCCATGAAATGAGAAATGAGAACGTCTAATGACGTTAAGTCACATGATTTTAATGACTAATTGACATCGTCAATGAGTGAAATTACGAAGATTGGAAACCTTTTAATAAAATAAAGCTAAATTTAGGCGTGTGGTAAAGCTAGCGGTATCATATTATTGAAATCTCATACTCTCCAGTTTATAATCTTCATTTGCAAACCAAAAACTATCGTTTATCACATGGCCATTACTTACTGCATTGATCATTACAAGTAACCCCTTAGTCAGGATCACAACCTATCATGCTTTGTGTGTTAATTTTATTCATAAGAGGCTCGACCTCCAGTTTAAAATCGTCTCCGAATGACAAATTTTTAGGAACATTTTCATGGGAATTTTACTTTTACTCTTAGAGTTTTTGCCAGTAGGTAGAAGACATAAATTTTTTAAATTTTTAATTTTCTTTCAGATGTTTAAACGTGTTTTTGAACCAAAAGCTAGTGTCTAAAAGCTAATATACTACATACTTGACTACTAGCGACTTCATAGGCTAGAGCTCTCTGAGAGAATTTTTTTCGAAGATAATGCACCCCACACAGTCACTTTGTCCAGAAGCAAGAGCTTTTCCACAATTACTTTTGGGTTTTTCAAGCTTTATAGCTAAAGTTAAGCTGAAGAAAAGATGTTCGAAAGATCAGCATGGAAAGCCTGTTACTCTAGCACCCAATCAGCATATTTACGGCATTATGAGTCGTAAGCCGGTTTTGTGTAACTTGGCCTGTGGATGGAGGTGCAAATCCAAATCCTTGTACAGAATATAGCACAATGACCCGTAAAATAAGCCCAATTGCTAAAAACGATATGAAATCGGCAAATTCTGATGCTTATCTGATGCACTTCCTGTAAAAGAAGTGAAATTTTCAGCAGGAAATATATTTTGTTGCTGCACTCCTTTCTCTTACTCATTCAGTTTTTTAAAATTTCTTTACAATTTTTTAATTTTGCGCAATTTTTTTCAATTCCTCGGTCAATTATCATGACTATAATCATCCTCTAATACTTAAAAAATGGTCACGTTTGAGTCAACACTTTAATGATAAGTTTAAATTGTTTTTACGCGTTCTACGGTTGTTAAACAATCCATAGTGGCTAGTACTAAAGAAAAACCCGTTGTGCTCTAACGTATGATTAATATTTCTGGAATTAGTATCACTCATACGCTCAAGGTAACAAAATCTCAAACTAAAAATGCTGCTGCATAATTGCAGGGGACTCAATTGAAAGCTTATACCACTGAATTAAGATAAATGATATTTAGTAGCTAACAGACTTGCCTAGTTTTTTATACTAAAGAAAACCCATTGTTCTCTTGCGTATGATTAATATTTCAACTGAAATCATCATCACTCATACGCTCAAGGTAACAAAATCTTAAACTAAAAACGCTGCTGCATAATTTCAGGGGACTCAATTGAAAGCTTATACCACTGAATTAAGCAATTCTACTTACGAGGCTTTATATTCTATAAAAATAAAAACCATTTCCAACTCCTTAAAAGGATTCCTTATAAATTACAAGGAAATTTAAATTTCTAGCTAATTATGTGGCCACAAATTAAATTAAATCTTATTCAGAAACATCATACTCCTGTGGGTGTCTTTATTTAATGAACAGAACATAGAATTTTTGGTGCGGAAATAGGGTTTAGGCTTTAGGAGTACAACGAAATGCCACTTGTATAGACAGAACTGTTGGCAAATATTGGCAACTTGACGTTCTACAAAATTTTATAGAATTTTAAATTAATTAATTACACGTAAGAGAAATTATACATAATGTATGTAGGTATGTATGTACATCATATATGTATGTATGTCACACAGCATAAATGATTAAATCTTTTCTTACATTTCCTGGTGTATTACAGGCCACATTTTAGTTTTGTTTCTGCATAAATATTTCAAAATATTCTACTGTACAGATGGGGATTAAATTTGAACAAAAGAGATGCACATAAGACTACAATACTGACGTGTGTGTGGTATAATTGGTTTCTAATTCTGCCATTAAATTAACCGAAATAGTGGCAACTGCATATGGTTAAAGAGCTTTTCTTTAAGGCCATAAATTAACCAAAATTCATGTAAGATAAGTAAATTATTTTGTAGTAAATTATTCGATGATAACCTTTTCTAATTATAACTTAAATGAATATAAAGAAAAGACAAAAAGATACTTCATGGCATACTAAAAACTTGTTTACACAACTTAACTATCACAAGCGATTTAAACTTACAACCGTTTGCTCTAGAAAAAGAACTCCAATTTGGCTAAAAACACTAGTCATTTAGCTAACTTCCTTGCTTGTTTATTTATGGAAATATTTTTAAGCATTTCAAGCATCCGAATTTTCTTCTAAAAACTCATCCTCGTCTGTTTCAAAAAAACAAATTTCTTCTTTAAACATCATCATTCCATAACCACACTTTAATACTCCACTTCATTTTGTGCAACCATCTTGACAATCCATTGTTCACTTGTTTTTATTGCTTAAATGTTTAATTAAATGTAAAATTTATTTAAAAATACAGCGCTTATATTTTCCAACGCCTTAATAAAGTCATTTAAACATGAACCCAGAACTTATTTCAACTGCCTGTTATACACACTTCCACTGACGATGCATAATTTTATTAAAATATTATCCGAAAAGTCAAAACCTTGTAATATTATTTAAAATATCTCTGGTTGCAACATTTAGTGTCTTGTGTCTTACCCCTACTTCTTCTTCTCCCCTCCCCCTCGCTCAAATATAAAAAAAGGATTTTCGAATTTGTTTTTAAAAATTTTTATTTAACGCAGCTGTGGTTTGGTTCTTCTACATTAGCCATGCAGCTAAAAACACAGCAGCATAGCACAGAAAAAAACATTTTGAGAATAAAAGCGAAAAGAGAAACGAAAATAATTTCCTTATCCACTCCAGAGGGAATTTTAATGTTGTCCCCAACGCTATGATTTTATGCAACAGCAACATACCATTGCAGACGCACAGACACTCAAATGCAAATAAAGAAATTCACTGCAGACAGAAGGAGAGCAAGAGAGAGAGAGTAAGAGAATGGAAAAAAAATTAAAGCAGTTGCTACGAATGTGATTCACTTTAATTTTAAAACCTTTAAAGAAAAATTTTTTGTTCATTTTTTAAGGAAAACATTGCAAGAAGCATTTTTGCCCCTCTACTTACATGCTCTTTGCATTATTTAAGTGCGTGTCATCGATAAATTGTATCCAGCTCAGCAGGTAATTAGACTACTGTAACGGGTTCTACTATCCTAGGATTTGGGTATTAATGCTCACATGCGTAGTATTTGATGTGATATTGCACTTTAAGTAGCGCTTACCAATATATGATAAGAAAATTTAAAAGTTGAAATGCACGCCCGCGCCCTTGCACTCAAGGATTTCATCAAAAGCTGCACCGTTTTAAGGAGGCAGATAGGCTTTTGGCAGTGTGTAGCCTAAATGGAAGGCAAACCATTCAGAAACAGCAGCTGCATTGGCAATGACTGCTGATCGTGCAGTAGTTTTAGATAATCAGATGTTGATGATAATCATATAGGGACAGTAGAACTGTAATGAACATGTTATTTGAGGATACGGTCTCCTGATGTAATACCTAATCGGTGGCTATGAAGGAATCTTACCCATTGACATAGCGATAATAGTGAGTAGAAGTCACACGCTAACTGAGACTTTTAAAACATAAAAAGGATGATGAGTTGCATTACCTTAAAAACAATATTGAGAATGGAAAGGTTTCCGCTTTCGTTTATGATTCCAAATGTATTCCTATAGAGCCTCTCTTTTCTACAAACAGAACATGAAATCTTTTAACCCCTAAACATCCAGAAACACTCAGGAATGCAACGCTACACAGTGTTACACTTTTCTTTTCCTGTAGCTAACCTTCATACAGACTATAATTCATTTTTGAAGCTTTATCTGTGGCAATAAGGAAACGGCCAATTCAGATTCTAAGCATGTTACTGTAATCGAACGGCTAAACTAAGAACCAATCCGCTTGTGCTAAAGACTTTTTAGTTTATTGCGGACTTTATGTGCCTAAACGTTGCAAATTTCTGTTCTTTTAGGAATTCGACAAAAAAAAACAGGGAACCAAGTTCATTTAATATGGTGTCTAAAGCCCTGGTTAGCCAAACGTCCACGGAACGTAACGGGACGTACGTTCGCTTTTGGCATATGGAGTACAATATAAATGCTTATCGAAATTACATTACGGTTCGGTAATCGCTTTCATTTCTAAAAAAGAACGTACATTCCGTGAACGTTCGGCTTGCCAGGGCTTAAGACAAGCAACGTGATCGCTAGTTTAGTGGATATTATGCTTATACGCAAGCGTCGAGGTTGTAAGTTTGACTCCCATCTGGTTGAATTCTCTGTGATCCGTTACACTTTGTTGAAGATTGTGAATTCTATAAAATGAAAAGTAAGCGTAGGATCACTCTTGCCAACACGAGCTACTATGGTCTCAATAGGCAATAGAGTAGCAGAGACCTCTCTCGTATGACAAAACTATTACTCTACAAGACGCTCATCCTACCCGTGCTTCTTTATGGCGCAGAGGCTTGGACCCTATTAAGCACTGATGCAGTAGCCTTGAGAGTGTTCGAGAGAAAAGTCATACGTAAGATCTTCGGTCCAGTGCGAGTTGGCGATGATTTCCGAATCTGATCCAACAGTGAGCTGTATGAGCTCCTTAACGATATAGATGCTGTGCAGCTTATTAATATCAAGCGGCTGCGCTGGCTCGGCCATGTCGTTCGAATGGAGGAGGATGCTCCAGCGAGATGGATATTTGATGCGGGGATCTTCGGAAGTCGGCGAAGAGGATGACGTTGTATCCTTTGGAAGGACCAAATCGAGGAAGTCCTGTCATCAATTGGTGTGACCAACTGGTGTAGGCGTGCAAAAAACAGAGGCGCCTGGAAAGATGTATTGCGGCAGGCCGAAATCCGTTAATCGGGTTGTTAATGGCCAATTAAGTAAGTAAGTAAGAAAAGTAATGATACGAGGATATAAAACTGGTCTCTTTTGGTCACTTTTACATTTTTCAGCACAATATACTGCATGTCGCCGTGGTCTAGTAGATAGTGTGCTGGCTTATTAGACGAAAAACCAGGGTTCGAGCCCCAGGCCAGACATCAAAATAAAATACAAAAAGTATTTCTTCGGCGACTTCCTCTCAGCACATTTCTGGCATAAAATTCTGAGAGTAACTAAAATTTCCATGAAAAGTTTCTCAAAAATCTGTCGTTCGGAGTCGACTTTAAACTGTAGGTCCCGTCACTCATGTATAAAATTAACACACACAACATAAGTGGTATGAGAAACTAGGTCGTAATCCTGACTGAAGGGTTGTAATGACCAATTATGTATGTATACTGCATGAATATGGGCCACAGCCTGAGTGTTGGTTCGGTAAAACAAAAAAAAACAAAAAATGATGTATCAGCAGGCAGAATAGTTTTTATTCCTCCCAAACGATAGGTACAGGAGGACATCTTACAGTTTTGATGCTGAAAGCTGTCATTATCACGTGGTAAGCAGTAATACTGAAAGAATTCCGAATCTCTAATCGTACAAATTTGTACAATCAAATGATTATTGAAATGAAAAACGAAAACGACTGTAGACACCTTAAAGAATTCCATATGTCACCCTAGTTTTTGAACTTTCCGAACTATGCAGGGCATTTAAAGTACACTTTAATCCCATGTTAATATGGGAATTTTTTTTCTATGCATCTCTTCTATCAACACACTTATCTGTTGCGAATTAAAACCGCATAATAAATGTGCATAATAATTTTTTCTATCACTTCTTTCATTCTTTCATTCTTTCGTTCTTTAAAAAAGAAAAAAAACGACGGAAATTCATACATTTAAACTCACATTCATGCAACATGCCACATGCATGCACATGCATATTCCCATGTGTGTTTGTGTGTATGTATGTATGTTTGTTGCTAATAAAGTTGCCCGCAACAGCTGTCTTCTTTTTGGTTTTATTTTTTCATTTTTGTTTCCTTTTTTAGTTTCTCTCTCATGTGACACAAGACTCTTTTTGGGTTGGTCTTGACTTTACGTTTTTTAGACTCAATTCTTGTTTTCTTTGTTTCTTTTTTTTTTTGGATTTTATTTCTAGCTAGAGTTTCTCTTTTTCTTTCTTTTTTTTTTGCTTTTATACGCTTATGGTGTCATGTGATGACACATAACAAATCGTTTTATAACGACTGAAGGTTATTAAAGCCAAAATAAAAAGGCGCACTGCTCAAATTCATGCACACATACATACTTATGTACATGCATGCATGCAAGCATACTTTACATGCACTCATATGTATGCTATTATGGCATATGTATGAAGCATCGGGTGCATATAATGCGAGAAATAATGCCACCGAATGAAACTTACCAATTAATTTTGGCCTTGTCCTCACTCTCTCTTTTACACTTCACCTTCAATTTAATTTCAACGTACATTTCGTATATTTTCTAGCATTTCATCGCTTGCCATTTGTGTATTAAAATTGAATCGTGAACCAAATTGACACTCTGTTGTGGAAGCGGTAATGAAATCTTTTAAGCCGGTCTCTAATCACAAATGGATTAATTAGACGTAATGCGTGTAGATTTCAGATTAATTTCGTTGTCGAATAAAACTCATTACAATAAGTGCAATAGAAGAAGAAGAAGAAGAAGTGGAAATAGAAGTAGAAGTAGAAGGCTTTTATCGATAATCTGATTATATTGTATTTGTGGTAGTGTTAGTATGTGGCACACTTAAACTAATGAATGAAATTTAATACGATTCTATTTCTAAAGTTGCAGAATTAAATTCTCCGGTTTTTTGCACATTTAAATGTACAGAAAATAAGCACTTTAAGAAAACAAACTATAGCCACATTGATACGATTATTGCAACACAAAGTAAGAGCATTAAATTAGATTCAGAAATTTAAAAGAATTTGATTTAAACAAGACTTAGCATAAGTTGTCCTGTATGCTACAATGTAATGCATGCGTACATATGTAATTGGTCAGTCAGGATTACAAACAACCTAGTTTCTCACATCACCCAAGTTCTATGTGTGAATTTTATTTATGAGTAGCGATACCTACAGCACAACGTCGATTTTCAATGACAGATTTGAAAGACTTTTTGTAGCAATTTGCTCTCAAAGTTTTTTTTTTTATTTCATACTTCGTTTCGACAAGTCGATTATTATGTGTTTCAATTATACACATGAGTGACACGACCTACAGTTTAAAATCGACTCTAAACGACAGATTTTTAAGAAACTTTTCATGGCAATTTTACTTATTTTCAGAGTTTTTGCCAGAAATCTGCTGAGAGGAAGTCGCTGTAGAAATATTTTTTTCATATTTCATTTTGTTGGAGAACTGAGGCCTCACGTCTAATAAGCCAACACACTATCTTCTAGACTACAGCTACTTTATAACGTAATACATATGGAACTTAAGGACTTCTTTTATGTCAATACGTTTGTATTGAGCGTTGGAAAATTAGCAGTCTTTCTAAGGCTCTACCCTTAACGACATTGATGAGAAGTGAGAATAACTCCTGATAATTTAAAAACGACGAGTTTTTTTCGGGCTGAAGTACCACAGTAATGTCAACCAGTTGAACACACATCCCAATCTTTATACTGGCAGCACGAAGGGGTTAGTATGGTACTGTTCTACTGTCTGTTTCTTCATCCGGTAATAGTTTTACTTCGGGCCATACTTCAAGAAAACAAATTTTCAAGTGAAGGTCTATAGAGGTCCATATAAATCGTGGACCGGCATTTAAAAAGGTTTTCTTATTAGGAAAATAAATACAAGAATAAGTTTCTTATGATCATGAGGCTTTAAACTGCCTATTAGAGTGGAAGTATTTAATGGTTTAACTGTGTTACACCACAACTAAGCAATCTAGATTCAAATCCTACAGAAGACAAAAAAGGTCATAATTTTTGTTAAATTTTCAACAGCCTTCACTACCTCTCCAAATTATTCGAGCAGTCTTCTCTTATGAGATTAAATCGAAGACAGTATTGGACTGTCTGAGGAAGCTGAATCAGTTAGGTAGACAAAAAAGCGTTACCTTTAAGGGCCAGTGTAAATTTTCGCATAATGAGCAAGCAGACAAGTTATCGATGCATCGTAACATCGCGATGTGAGAGATAGAGAATCTGAGTCATGCAACGGACCATCCAGCAATAAGCTTAGGTTGTTCGAAACTGAGGAACCGGACTCTGAGAACACTTATATTAACACTACATATTAATGGAATTTATTAATGATAAGTCGCCGTAGTGTAGTAGGTAGTGTGTTGGCTTATTAGAGGTGTGGCCACAGTTCAAGCCTCAGGCCAGACATCTCCAACAAAATGAAAAAATTTTTCTTCGGCGACTTTCTCTCTTTGAGATCTTTAAATTTGCCATGAAAAAGTTTCTCAAAAATCTGTCGCTCGTAGTCGACTTTAAACTGTAAGTCCCGCCTCTCATGTAATAAGAAATTAAGTGATGTGAGCAGCTAGGATGTAATCCTGACTGAAGGATTGTAATACCTAGTTTTTATGTATGTATGTTTGTTTATTAATGCATTCCAGAAGAAAACACCAGGGTTCATACCATATTAAGCTAGCATTATTGACACCAACTAGTATCCTGCAGTCAGCACAATAGGATAGGACTGGGCTGGACACTATTGGGGTACTCTGTAAAGTTGGAGGGGATTGAAGTAGATGTAGCAGTCTTCTAGCACGGCTATAATAAAAATAATGTATCCAACTATACTTATTGAAGATTTGGCTGTAAAATAAAGATTCTTTCATTCCCCGCATTTAATTTGTCACTTCACAATGTAATTTAATATTAAATCCTATTGTTTTATTGTGTCTTAAAATATTTATTACCTGTCATTATCACTTCCCCTGTTTAATATTTTTAATATAGGGTGTTGCATCTGATAGTAACAAATTCTCAATTGTTAGGTTATGTTTTCAAAATTAAAAGCTTCAAGCCCCTCATAAACTCCTTGAAGACAAACAGTATCAGCAACAATTACAAAAGAATTTGGCAATGCTTTTACCATCAATTGTAACACCCTGTATAAATGCTTAAAACAAATATTCGATTTACAAATTTGCTAATGCCTTTAAATTCATTCAATAATTCAACTTCAAGTGGATTTTTATAAGTTTCACAAGATTTATTTGCTGTTTTAATGAAAAAAAAACGAATTTCACCGCCATCATCAACAGCATATTTACGGGCAATAAATTTACCCAGCTTTTGTTCGTCTCCGTCTTTTTGTTCACTTTTTGAAATTTCCAAACATGTGCTGCAAGAATGTGTAAATGAAACATGAATTCTTTTTCACAGTTTTCTTCACATGAAAAATCATCATTGTTGGTGTGGTGATAATCATCATTATTATCCGTGAGTATGATGAAAAACTTTGAATTTGAAAAATGAAAACTTCGCGTAGAATGATTATGAAAATGAGTTGTGGAATATTTTAAGACATTTTTTTCATTACCTTTCTTTCTTCGTTCCATTTGCAGAGAAGAAAAAATCAAACAAAACAAAGCAAAAAAAGGTGCACAAGAGTTTATTCAAACCTTAAACTCGCTGCTGCTATTTTAAGGAAAATGAATTCATTTCACATGCTTGTGATGATTATCAAGCATATACATGTAGGAGTAGAGGAAATGAAATAAATTTTATTCATACATTTGATGAATACATATACAACATACTCCTACACAAATATTTGAGTTGTTGTTGGGTTTTTTTTCTCTTTTTATGTGCGTACTTATAAGGAAATTTATAACGAGGTTTAAGGATTTCATCTTCCTGGTTTTGGAAAACAAAAACATCTTTTAGTCAAATTGAATTTTATTTTCTGTTCTTTTTTTTCGTATTTTTTTTATTTAATTTTACTTATTACTTCCACCTTCCACTTCATTCTTATGCTGGAGCATATTCTTATGCATTGCATATCAATTTCTTTCCTAAAAACCGTCTCCTACGTGTTATTAAGGCAGCAATTTTATTTTCATTTGAAGTTGATTTAAATATTCCGGCAACATTGTCACAATATTGTCAATAATCAAGAAATAGTCTCCACTAATATAGAGGATTGTGTTGGAAAATGGGGCGTGAAGAAAAGAAAAGAGGAACGTTAGATGTATGTCGTTAACACCGCATGAGGCAAATATTATGTTCGAAATCGAAATTTGACTCGAATGCGTTTTGAAAATCTCAAAATAACTGAAATTCGATCGGTAAATGATTCAAACGCAATTAGAAAGTGACTTGTGGAGAACGGATGGACATACATAACATACATAATTGGTCATTGTAACCCTTCAGATAGGATTACGACCTAACTTCTCACACCATTTATGTTGTGTGCATTAATTTTTATACATGAGTGGCGGAACCTACAGTTTAAAGTCGACTCCGAACAACAGATTTTTTTTTGAGAAACTTTTCATGGCAATTTTATTTTACTCTCAGAGTTTTTGCCAGAAATCTGCTGAGAGGAAGTCGCCGAAGAAATATTTTTTCATATTTTCGTTTTGATATCTGACCTGGGGTTTGAACCCTGGCCTTACGTCTAATAAGCCAACACACTACCTACTAGACTACGGCGACTACGGATGGAGTGAATATTAAATTTGGCGTTAGATTGGAATCTACATACACTGCTATAGGTTAGAAAAGTTTCTGTAGAAGGAGTAATCGATGTTATTTTAAAGAAATAGACTATGTACAGCAGTGTACAATACTGCTTATCTCGTGACAAGCAGACAACCAGGCTGGGATTAAGCCTCTAACGAAAGTAATTCAAATATCCCTCCTTGCCAATAAACGCCAATGATAAAACAGGGAAAGTTTACCGGAATCAAAGGTAACGTAGCAATATTGTTAATAATTCCATTGGCGTTAATTACGAAGCTCGCAATCTGCAACATGTAACAGATCATAAGTATTCTGATTGTCTCAGTTATGTTGAGCATTGTCACTTCGCTTTACATGAAGGCTCAGTCTCGTTGGCAGCAAGAGGATACCAGCAATATTGGTAGACTCTAATAGACACGTATGGATAAGAAGAGGAGTGATTCACTTCTATCCTTAAACCTCATAAACATCCAACCATTGCCCAATGGGTGGCCAATGTCCTCTTGGTAGGCATGCCGAAAACTTTTGACGGACCTGTGGGCCTGAGGAGGATAAAGAGACTGTCGTGCACCTCATGTGCACTGTTCTTGTCATGAAAAGATGGAGGTTTCTGACATCGTTTACCAATCTCTGTAATATAAAGATTGCTGAAATAACAAGATTTATTTTGGACTCGTAGTCGCCGTAATCTAGTAGGTAGTGTGTCACCTTATTAGACGTAAGGCCACGGTTCAAATTCCAGTTCAGACATCAAAACGAAAATATGAAAAAAGTATTTCTTCGGCGACTTCCTCTCAGCGCTCTGAGAGTAAATAAATTGCCATGAAAAGTTTCTCAAAAATCTGTCGTCCGGAGTCGACTTTAAGCTGTAGGTCTCGCCACTCATGTATACAACTAACACACACAACATAAGTGGTGTGAGAAGCTAATCGTAATCCTGAATGAAGGGTTGTAATGGCCAATTATGTATGTATGTATGTTTTTTTTTTTTTAAATATAACTGGATATAGAAACACTACTGCTATTGAACTACTACTGCATTCTGTTAATGTCAACTCATCTACAACAGCAAATATAGTAGGATCCCTACAAAATCTTAATATAAATTGGTATGAGTAAATACCATCTCCCAGTAATTGAGAACTGTTGTAAAACTACACCATACCACTCTCTATCAAATATTTCTTAACCACAATCTTTAGAAAAATCCTCACCAAGACTTGCACTTCCGCTCCCATAGAGAATATTGCATCAGTCTCAAGCACATAATCAAATGATTGTAATGAGAGAGGTTGAACACTTTCCAAAAATCGTATGCCCATCCATCGCACAATGGCCATTGTCCTTTTTGGTAGGCATACCGAAAGACTCGGCATTCCAACTAATGACTTCTGTAGAATCTGTAGGTCAGAGGAAAAGGGAGCGACTGTCTTTCAACTTATGTGTCAGTGTCCTACTGTTGTCATGAAGAGACAGAAGTTTCTGACCGCTAGTTTTACCGAGCTTTGTAATATAAAGATTGCTGCAATAACAAGAATGGTTTTGGACTCGGTGTGGTTTTCTCTGGGGAATGGTTGACCCCCGGGTAGAATTAATTGTGTTATCACAATGGACCTAAATGCTGGCCTAAGTGTGACCTCTTTCCACCTAACCTAGCCTAACCTAATTAACCTAACCTAATAAGATAAGGTTAATTCAGATCTTATATGCTCACACAGCCATCTCATTCCCCCTGTAAATCTAATATTATTCCGTACATTACTATTTTTTTCCAATGATGTTATTGATCAGAGTATTGCTCTCATGTCCTTATTTTAAAAGAAGAAGAAAGTGATAAATGCTACGTTAATACAAAGTAACTATTCTCTGATTTGTTATCTCTGTTTACTACATAAATAGCTTAGAGTGTAGGGTTTCAAGTAACTGCTCTTGCCCTGCATTGAATTTCTTTCGTGTTTTTCTATGTATTTTCTTATGCAGCACAAAATTTGTTTGCTTAGGAAATATTTTTCAGTTTTTACTCGACAATAACTGGTGTAATCAGCACTTTAATGATGATTTTAAATTTAGTTTTCAGGAAAACTATGTAAATAAGATAAATAGAGTTACCATTATGAAAAAAACTATGAAAATGGCAAGTTAAAGTTCTATGTCCCCTGTTAGAACACAGGTGGTCTACTGAATTGTTCTACTGCTTGCTAGATCAGCTAAAAAACTTGATTAAAAAACCTTCTCAAGAAATTTTTGAAAAATTTTAAATGAGATGGCAACACATTGTATTTGGTTTTCTCTACATTCACGCTGTTTTCTAAGCTGGGAATTCTTTTTCTTTTTTCAAGAATCTACAAGAGAAAAAAGGAAAGATCTCTGATATAATAATAAAAGTTTTCCATGGTGTATCCTTAGAAGCAGAAAAGTTTTCTTTTTTGTCTGCATGTTTTTCATATTTTTTTCAACATTTTTTCTTTCTCTCTTTTGCTGGTATCTTAGATTATTATTACTTGGGAAGAAGTTTGAGCAAAAATTTCGGAAAACGAAAAAAAAATTGAAAAGTGGACATAATCACCGAAGTAAATACAAAAAATATTTCGTTGTAAATCAGGTGTGGCCACTGAGGCGGGTAAACTATGCTAGTTTGCTTCGAAATATTATTTCCTCCACACTGTACGATGAGCTTAGGGATATGAAATTAGGAAATTTCTGTAGCTCGGCAAATGGTTTGCCTGTGTCTTCCAAAAATGGTCTTCGCTATATTGTCTTTAGTTTGCTTCTTTGGAGAGATCCTGGGGGGATTCCACGGCAGCATTGTTTGTGGGCTGTTATGATAAAGCATATCTCATAATATTTTCACTGTTGATGTAGTTTTTGCTGTATTGAATCAAAACCTTCACGCAATCCAGAAGAGGAAAATGCCATTGAAGACAATCTAGTGTTATATGATGAGCGATTTGCCCGAAAGACACTTAGATGTTCACTTCTTAAAGCAAGGAATTACTCTCTTACTTACGAAATGAGTTTAAATATCACTTCAGTCAGGATTGCAACCTAGCTTCTCACACCACTCATGTTGCGTATGTAAATTTTATCCATGAGTGGCATGACTCCGAACGACAGATTTGGGAAACTTTTCATGGCCATTTAATTTTATTTTACATTCAGAGTAAAGAGAGCTGACCAACTTCTTCGATGGTGGAATTCGGTCATTCCAAGAACTACGCTTCCCTGTGGCATCGCAACGGGCCGCTATGCGTGCTCTAGTGCGTTTTGATAATCAAAGTTACCACTTCAATCTAAACTAACCTAGCTCTCAGAGTTTTTTTCCAGCAGACTGTTGAGATGAGGTCGCCGAGAGAAATATTCTGTTCATATTTCATTTTGATCGAAATGTCTGAGTCAGGAATAGAAGCACGGGCTTTCATCTAATAAGTCAACATTCAACCTACTAGACTACAGTGACTTTCACGAATTGATTAAATGACTTCATGTCTACTGTATAAGCGAAGTGATGGTTAAAAGCTTTAGCTTTTTGAAAGGAATACCAAATACATACATGCATACATACAAAACTATTCATTACAAACCTTCAGTCAGGATTACAACCTAGTTTCTCACACCACTTATGTTGTGTGTGTCAATTTTATACATGAGTGGTGGGACCTACAGTTTAAAGTCGACTCCAAACGACAGGTTTTTGAGAAACTCTTCATGGCAATTTTACTTTACTCTCAGAGTTTTTGCCAGAAATCTGCTGAGAGGAAGTCGCCGAAGAAATACTTTTTGTATTTTATTTTGATGTCTGGCCTGGGGCTCGAACCCTGGCTTTACGTCTAATAAGCCAATACACTACCTACTAGACTACGGCGACTTCAACTAATTGAATGTACTCCCTAGTATTTCCTTCTCAAAATTTTAAGTCAATGGCGAGCCTGCAATAGGTTTAACACTTCTTACAAAAATATTTTTTTTTATTTTGTTTTTGTTTTTATTTTTTTGTTTACACATGTCTGTAACAAGAACAAGAACAAGAACAAGAACAAGAATATGAACAAGAACGAGAGCATCTAGACGTATAAGTAACACGTAAATATTTTAGTAATAAAATATTAATCATACGTCATGCAGTGCTTTAGCAACAAAACAGAAAAATATGAGTGGGAATATTATAAACACTTTAAATGGCATATGAGAAGAGTGAGGGAGAAAGAAAATAAGTGAGTGTTTCACAGCTTACGAGGACTTGAGAAAAAAGCCAATTAGAAAAGTTTTATTTTAAAGAATGATACGAAAAAAGGAACGGAAAAAAAATCAGTGGAAAAAATATTAAATTTTAGCTTTAAAAAGCTAATTTATAACTCATCAAAGATATTCTGTTTTTTGCATTTATTTCTTTTGTTTTTGTTCTTCGATTCAAATAAAAGTTTTCCAATTGAACTTTTTATTCGTGTTATAAATAAAGAGAGAGATTTCCATATCATAATAAACAAATTAAACTTAAAGGTTTTAAAAAGATGAGACAGAGAATTTATTTAAAAAATCGGCTTTTGTTTCATGAAAAAATTTGAAGAATTCTGGGAAAGTTTTCATAAACGTTTATTTGATTGAAGATTGAAAAATTTTTCTTTTTGGATTTTTTTTATGCATGAATCCTTAAATATTTCATAGAATTGCTGTTTTTATTTTTAGTTTTTCCAAGTATTGTGGTTGTTATTTCGATAAAATGTTGTTTAAAAATTGAAAGCTACAGAAGAAACATTAAAAAACTTGTATTGTCTAGCCTTGGAATACCCACCCAACTTTGTGTGTGTCTGTAGATACAGAGGCATAAATAGGTAGGCAAGTAGGTAGAAATAGCAATAAAGCACCCAAAAAGTACAAGAATAGAAAAGCCAGAACAGACTAGAGCAGTTCTGGATTGAGTTCCCCTTAATCCTGGAGTCCTACAGAGCTCATGATATATTTTTCTTTTCGCTGAGGAGGGGTAAATGTACCTAACCGCACCATAGAGGAAGTCTTCACATCCTCCGTGTGTGGGGCCCTCACCCACTAAATCCCCTCTCGTCTCTTGTGGACTTGTTCGTGCCGACTCCGGAACTACGGTGATATTACTTTGTAGTGGAGTCCTTTTGGCCCTTTGGCCTCTCCATGTTTCTCCATTTCGTCTAAATCATCGTATCGGTTTCGCTTGGCACGTGTGACAGTATCACCTATGCCGATATGCTTACTTGTTCTACAGCCTCAGGATCTCTCTTTTTCTGTCTCAGAATGCGCTCTACGTAATTCACTACCGAGGTCCAATTTTCACTACTCGCAGTTATAACCCCGACAATGTTAGCGGCTGTGATCGTTTCAAAACTGTTACGTTTGCTAATGTCTATGTTATGTTGTTTTTCTTACTGTAATAAAACGTTGTGCATATATCCAGTAAATGAAGAATAGCTTCCTGTTCTTCTTATTCTCTGCAAATTTTGAAAACAGTATTGGCAAGATGAGCAAGGCCCACTCATCTAGCATGAGTAAACCGTATGTAATGCCCAGTAAAGACTCCTACAATGATGGTGTTCCTCTGAAGTTTTAACAGACTTTCTGCCATATTTTTTTTTTGTGATACTAATGGAGTTTATCATTACATAGTCATTCCGAAATGCAAGTCGCCGTAGTCTAGTAGGCAGTGTGTTGGCTTATTAGACCCTAGACCTTGATTCAAACAACAGGTCAAACATCTCCAATAAAACGAAATATGAAGAAATATTTCTTTGGGAACTTCCTCTCACCAGATTTCTGACAAAAACTCTGACATTAAATAAAATTTCCATAAAAAGTTTCTCAAAAAATCTGTTGTTCGGAGTTGACTTTAAACTGTAGGTCCCGCCACTGAGGCTTGGCTTCAAATCCCAGGTCAAACATCTTCAATAAAACGAAATATGAAGAAATATTTTTTGGCAACTTCCTCTCACCAAATTTCTGACAAAAACTTTGAGAGTAAATAATGAAAAAGTTTCTCAAAAATCTGTCGTTCGGAAACGACTTTAAGCTGTAGGCTCCACCAGTTGTGAATAAAATTATCCCACGCAACATAAGTAGTGTGAGAAGCTAAATTCTAGTCCTGACTGTGGGATTGTGGTGGCCACTGAGTTACATGAGCACTGGCAGTGGCTTGAATATTGTAATGATGATATCTACATACATTACTATATGTCTACATACATTACTATATGTAGACTTTTCCACGCTGTTTTTTCAAATAGAAAAAGGTGTTATAGCGCTGTTAAGGCATTTACAATTAAGAATGTTTGAAGAAAAAACGCATCGGGGAAAAAAATATAAAAATTAATGGGAAAATGTCTACATATAGTTGTATATGTAGACTTTAGTCTTTGACTGTACATGGTATGCCTTGTTTACTCAAAATCATTAAAACCAATATTCTTTAAACACAATGTTGATAAGTGCTTCATAATACACCAGACGGGAAACAGCGGATTTCTGTGGCAAAATGATACCAAAAAAGACCACAGACGTTCAATTTCAAGCGGCCTGTATTGAAGTGAACAATCACCCCTGACGGATCTGTAATTTATCGATAGCTTTTTGTGAACGTTCTCACTATTGTGCAGTATGGAGTTAAGCCTGCAGGGAAGCAGATCATAACAAATGGCGTTTTCTCTTCAAAAAATCGTCAAAACCAATATTCTTTAACCACAATGTTGATGAGTGTCTCATAATACACCAGACGGGGAACTGCGACTTTCTGTATCAAAATGATACCAAAAAAAGCCACAGACGTTCAATTTCAAGCGGCCTGTATTGAACTGTAATTCATCGATAGCTTTCTGGCAAAAACTCTGTAGGAAAATAAAAATTGCCATGAAAAAGTTTCTCAAAAATCTGTCGTTTGGAGTCGACTTTAAGCTGTAGGCCCCACCACTCATGTATAAAATTAACACACACAATATAAGTGGTGTGAGAAACTAGGAGGTTGTACAATGGGTCAATTCGACCTCGACAAGTACACGTCCTCTAACCTAACCTAACCTATACTAAAATTTATACCTCTCGGCCATTCAAATAGGGCCAGAAAATATGCCTAGAAAGGCAAAAATTTTCATAGGCATTCACGTTAGTTAAGCTGGCAGCCTGCCTATAACCAAAAATTTCAATTTCATCCAAAGCTGGCCACTCATAATTGCCCCTAAAATATGAGAAAGGAAACGAACGATTTGCTATCAAAAATATTCAGCATTTCCTTTTGTTTATTTTTATTTTTTTTTTTTTTGAAATCTAACAAATGAAATAAACCAAATTCTGTTGACAATAAACAATAGAGTATTCATTTAATAAAAATAGAAACAACAACAATAAAATATAAAAAAAAATTAGAAAACTAACCCCAAAACAATGAATGTTAAAGAAAGTGTTAGAAAATGAAATTCATTCTCCTGGAATTTGTTTACAAATTGTTGTGTGTGTAGAGTGTGTAAGTGTGTGTGTGCGTGTTTCAGAGAAATCTTGTATTTCCATTCGTTTAAATTCATTTTCTTTGTATATTGTTTTGTTGCATTTTGTAACTGGCTTTTAATGGAATTAAATATTTGCAACGTGTTTTTTTCGAATTCTTTTCTCGAATTTATTTCTCTTGTTATTTCAGGTTGTATTTGTATTCATTTTCACCAGAAAAAAAATGTAAAAAAAATCTGTAACCAAAATGAATGTTTTTTTTTTTGTTTTTCTTGTGAACTACTACTATTCAAATGTAAATTAAATTTGTTGCATTCAAATGGTGTTTCTTTTTTTTTTTTTTTGAAAAAGATTATTATATTGTATATTAAATTCATTGTGGCATTTGTTGTTAGAAATTATTTTTAAAATTTTTTAAGAAATAAAAAAAAAATCCAGTCATCTGCATTTGCAATAAATTTTATAAAATTGTTAAGTAAACTTTCATACTGTTTGGAAAATATTTCAATGGAAATGTGAACGTTTACATTTATTGATTTCCTAATGGCAATTACTTTGTATCGACTCATTGTAGTAAGAGTTCTTGATTAAACATACGTTTTACATGGAAATTTATTATTTTTATTAAAGCATGGATTCAAGGGCCAATAGTTAGCTCGCTACCATCATGATGTTGTAATCGTTCGATGACAAGTTGACATTTCAAAATGCTAAAACAACAGTTAGCTGTATCAGTCACTTAAACGAACATTTGAAACCAAAGTGCAGATTACTACTGCAAACATACCAGTGTATCGTGTGTTAGGTTAGGTCAAAGTGTTAGCTTTGATACCAAAAGCTTACTTGAGCAAGCATAACGGCCCGTTGTGATGTCACAGGTGAACAAAGTCCCTGTATTGATCAAATTCTACCGAACTAGGGAAAAAGAAGAAGTTGGTCAGTGCAAAGGCTGCACATTAAAAGCACGACTACCCTACGCTGGAAAACCATGCAGAAAGTTTGATAAACGAAGCTATATCCTTGACATCAATAGATGATAGTTCCGTCCAAATAACCTATATCTGCACCTCGCGAGAGATGGGCATTGGCAAAGAAAGTGGGTAACAGTCTGCTCTGTTATCGTACGTACGTAAAGTGCTTCCAAAGTGGCAGTTTGTGTGTTAATACAGCCTTAGCTATAGAATCTCAATTTAAACCCTGTACCAAAAGCTGTGGAGAGAACATGCTACATGATGATTACATATGAAAACGATGTGACAATAGAAAATTCTGAAAACAAAATGCAACGAATATAGGCTGGAAGTCAGTTCAATCAAGAAAAGATCAGTACTGTTCTCTCAATACACTGCCGTTAGTATCAAACGATGTGGCTCTACACAAATCGGTAGGAAGAATCCAATAATGTTCATAAGAAGATATAAAATCCCTCAATATGCTGTCTTTAGTATCAAGGAAGAAGCTGTACACAATTGTGAACCACTAGGGTGGTAAGAAAGTTACACACCAAAACCTGGTTATCAGCCTTGTAGTCAAACCAATTCTTTTCTTGACACCCTAGGTTTCTTTGGTTTACTTTGGAGTAAAAGAAGTTCCAATTCCTGTTTGAGAGTATTGTGACGATCAGGATAACAGGTTCTCTTAGAACTAAACCATCTAAGGCACCCTATCCTTAACTGGCTACCACCAGAGTTGTTGGGAAAACAGGTATCTTAAAACACGGCAATGGAACTGAAAGCAACAAAATCATGAATATGTGGAAGCAATAGTCGATTGGACACTGGATGGCTTATAATATTGTAGAGAAAATTTGCGTGCCATGATTACTGTCCTTTTTTTCTGAGCTATTGATGTCATATTTCGGTGCAGTCCATTGATCATAAGAAATCTCTCACACGGATATAAGTCAGTTATGATTCTAGCCTCGGAAGATAACAGTACAGTTGTCATTGTTGCAACACCGGAAATGCTGGAAAAATTCTCCCAAAATTGAAAAACACGGGCAAGGCACCAATTTTCTGTTTTTTAAACGAATTTTTGAAACAAAATCGGTCACCCATAGTAACATAAATTCAGGCGAAGCCCTTTGCAACTAGAAAAATGGATAGTGGTAGGTGAGAAAGAGTTAGCGGAGTCTGCAGATATTGAAGTCGTCATAGTCTAATAGGTAGTGTGTTGGCTTATTAGACGTAAGCCCACTGCTCAAACCCCAGGGCTTCATGTTTGACGAAGGCTAATGGAATATTTCTTACAAATTTCAAAGCTGAGTTTGACCTCAAAGCACTCTTGCAGCGAACCGATACTCTAGGCTGCAGTAATATAGTAGAATAGAAGTCGCTGTTGTCTAGTAGGCAGTGTGTTGGCTTATTAGACGGTTCAAACCTCAGGACATCTCCAACGAAACGAAATATGAAAAAATATTTCTTCGGCGACTTCCTCTCAGCAGATTTCTGCCAAAAACTTTGAGAGAGAAATAAAATTTCCTTGAAAAGTCTTTCAAATATCTGTCATTCGGAGCCGATTTTCAACTGACTGATTTTCATAATCCTGACTGAAGGGTTGTAATGACCAATTATGTATGTTGTGCGTGTATGTATGTAGATATTAGATTTGAATTATTTACTTTCTAAGAGACTAGAAAGACTTCGGATCTTCACTCAAAATTTCACAAATCTGTTTGTTGTCGTACCATTTGAACCAAAAACTTCATGGCCGAAGATGACTTTTTAATAGAAACGCATTTACTACACAGTAAATCATGATGAATGATTTGTTAGACTGGTAATCTTGATTTGTTAGTCTATTCATGTTGAAATGGTGGCAGTCCTTACTGACCATCTTTGGCATTAACACATGTCACGAATATTTTCTTTATTGACACTTAGTTTTTGCTATTGGTTTATGAAATTTATTTCTTGGCTATAACAAGGAGTATTAACGTAAACATGATAACACCGCTTTACTCTCTCTCCCTCTAAGTATACATACAAATACATACTTCCTGCAATTGCTATTTAATATACAATAATTCCAATTCTCCAGTACCCGTCTTCCCTCTGTCCTCTCCAATATATTATTTTGATTGTGATTGTTATGGAGCTCCTTAACAAGAAAATATTATTTATTCACATTGCAATGCCAAATATTTGTTAACCATGTACCAATGTATTCCAATAAAAGCCAGAATATTCTGCAGATTAATGTGCGTGTGCCTCTGTTTATTTTGTTTCAGATACTGTACTGATACAGTTAGTAATACCAGCATATGAATAATTTTTTTTGCAAAAATTTCTGTGAAAATTCTTGGGGTTTTGTACAGCAACAATATGGAAAATGATTCTCGTATTGTTTTAAATGTTCAAGCCAATATGCACAAGCCAATATTTGTGTACATTTAAATAACAATGAATATGTAAGTCAAAAATGGATTGATTATACTCGTATTCTTAGAAAATTATCTCCAAGGAATTGGGTTTACTCTGTCCCTCTCTGTCCCCCTCTCTGTTGTTGTACATACATGTACGTATGGAGAATATATTTATTTGTTTTCAATGTATTGTTTTCTATTCAAATAAATTTTAAACAAAACGTAACATTTACGAGTATATACAGATTAGCAACATCCAAAATAATATCTAACAATAATATCCCAAATAAAACAACATTCAAATGAATGTTAAAATCTCGAATCATTGCCTCAAAAGACTGTGCATCTGTGTGTCTACATTTTACATTCTGTCCAGAACAAATAAGTTTTTGTGGCAATGGGTTGCAACAGATAATTAAATTTAATTTTTAAATTCCTATCCAAACAAACTAAACAAATTGTTGTGGAGGAGAGAATTGTAACTATTTCTTGGAAGACATCTTTGTATTTGAAAATTTAATTTAAATGGAACGTTTATAATACAGGAATCAAATTTATTAGTTATGTAAACTATAATTATGATTGCCCTGCTTTAGAAGTCCTCAAAAAAAACTGTTTTGCGGGAAGTCGACTTAATTAGTCGGGAGATTTTCATACTGCAACACAGCTCTTGTTGAAAGATATCACATACATAAATACATACATACATACAAATACATAATTGGTTATTACAACCCTTCAGTCAGGATTACGGCCTAGCTCCTTACACACAACTCATGTTAATTTTATGCGCGTTAATTTTATGCGCGTTAATTTTATGCACCGAATTTAAACGATTTTTGAGATTTATCTCTCAAAGTTTTTGCCAGAAATCTGCTAAGAGGAAGTCTCCGAAGAAATATTTTTTCATATTTCTTTTAGATGTCTGCCCTGTCGTTTAAACCGTTGCTTTATGTCTAATAAGCCAACACACTACCTACTACACTACGGCGACTTCATCATGTTGACAGATATCTGTCAGTGAAATTCTGTTAGAATTTTAAACTAATAAAGTCCTTTAAAATTGTGTTTTTGACAACCAAGTGATTGGAAGAGGAAATAAAGAGAAGTGAATTTCATGCGTTCATTAAGCACTCCTCAAACCAACGCTAATCTTAACGATTACACTGAAAGCTAAGCCTCGTCAATTTTAATTATAAAAAGTAGTTTGATGAAGATGCCGCATATTTTGTATGCTCAGTTATGGCCTCTATGCCAATAATAAAACAAATTTTCGATATCGTGGTGGTCGCTCGGAGTGTAAAAATGCAGGCATTTCACAAGGTACCAACATCACAATTTTGAGAGATCAAGTTTGCTCACAAGCGACCACAAACGCTATCGCATCAGACGTCATAGTGTTTGCCGTTATTCAATTGCGGTATGAGAAAGTTTTTGTTGGGTTTAACTGTGGGCATATAAGCATAGAAGTTATGTAGTGTTCTGGACGCCGAGTTAAGATCTTTAACCCTAAACAATTCACAATGCAGTATTAGTAGAACGGAGCACAAGGCGAAATAATTTTAATTGAATTGCTCACAATCAACAACAAATGCTTTCATACAATACCTACGGAGTAGTGTCCCAGATCATGTGGAAATTCTCCACAATGAGCAAGAAAACGAGCTTGCGAGAAGGAACAGAACACTTTTGTGCAGTGTGGCTGAACGTTTGGCAAGGTATGCTCAACAAAAGAGAAGATAAAGAGCGGCATAGACTTCACACACCAAATGGATTTGAGGCCATCAACACTTTGCTTGGGAAATTACAACTAGAGGAGATCTGAATCATGCATCTATAAATAGAAGAAGTCATATGTGTGCACACCAGATGCTGGGCAGGGAACTGGCGAACAGCATCCTGAAATTCGTTAGGGCAATAGGCTTGGAGGAGATATTATATGTAAGCCCGAAATATTGCTTGGAAATTCTTTCGGGACGCCAACCTATCCTGGGTCAATGAGGAGTCCTGTTCCACCGCTAGACTCTCCTGGCCCTTGATGGCTAGAAGGCTTACCAACCAATTATTTGGTCTTGGTCGTGACGTCATCTCAACCACAGTGGCCATGCTTACAGGTCTTTGCGTTATGGGTAGACACACGGAAGGAATGAAGCTCCCATTTAATGACTTTTACCGTGGATGCAGATCCACTGGGGAAGAGGATCCACTTTCTTTGTCAGTGCCCGTCTCTTGCTAGGTGTAGATATAGGTTATTTGGCTCTCCATTTCTTGTCAGCTTGGCGGAGCTATCATCTATTGTTATCAAGGATATAGCTTCGTTCATCAAACTTTCTGTCTGGTTTGCCAGTGTAGGGTAGTCGTGCTTTTGATATGCAGCTCTTGCGCTGACCAAGTTCTTCCTCTTCCCTGATTTTGGTGGAACTTGGTCAGTACAGGGACTGCGTTCACCCGTGACATCACAACGGTCCGCTATGCGTGCTCAAGTGAACTTTGTGATATCAGAGCTACCAATCCGACCTAAACCTAAACCTAAACCTAAGCCCCCTCTAGTACATGAGAAGGGGAGTACAATATATGGTTGCATTACTAAAGCACTTTTCATCCATAGAATCATAATACGGAATAGTGTTTGCCATTCTTGAATCATAGTATGGACTAGTTCTTGCGATAATTCATAAATGTGGACAAAATGTGGGTCATCACAATACACAAATGACAGGCAATCACCGCAATATACCAACAGCAGTCAAAATTCCTGTGTTTTACTAAAATAAGTATCAGACGTATTCGACAGAAGGCTAATGGGATATTTCTTTGAAATTTCTTTTTTCCAAGGTATTAGAGCAGAGGTTTGAGGTCAAAGCACTCGAGTAGTAAACCGACATATTATCCACTAGACTACAGTAATCACCAGAATAGAATAGAAGTCGCTGTAGTCTAGTAGGCAGTGTGTTGGCTTGTTAGACGTGAGGCCACGGTTCATACTCCAGGTCAGACATCTCCAATAAAACGAAGAATGCAAAAATATTTCTTCGGTGACTTCCACTCATTTGATTTCTGGCAAAAACTCCGAGAGTAAATAAAATTGCCATGAGAAATTTCTCAAAAATCTGTCGTTTGGAGTCGACTTTAAATTGTAGGTCCCGCCACTCATGTATAAAATTAACACACACAACATAGGTGGTGTGAGAAGCTAGGTTGTAATCCTGACCGAAGGGTTGTAATGACCAACAATGTATGTATGTATGTAGGTATGTAATGTACCAGCTGAAAATCAAAATGTATTATTAGCGGTCGTCTGAACATTCCTAGTATTTGAGAAAAATGGAGAAAATATGATTTTTTTCAAACCAAGGATATTTTCAAAATTTCCATTCAAATAACTCTATCAACTTTACGTGGATAATAAGAGGCCTTAGTCTAGCTAATCACAATTTTCATTCGAATATCGAAACTTTGATTTATGCAATGATAACCAAAATATCCAACAAAAACCCGTTAATCCTTTGCCAAGTACATTGGAAATAATTCAAAATTCAACAAAACCACCCCCCCCCCCAAATGCTTTTAAAGCCATATTTCAGCTAAACTTGTCTAAAATGCCATAAAGTACCCAAGCCAGTTTATCTATAATTTTGGAACATATTTATCAAATAATAATTCTCTTATAATATCATCATAACAACAACAACAACAACAACAAAGAACACTTACTGTTTCAATACAGTATCCTTAAGTTTACCATGAGTATACTGAAATAAATTTTCTGTGCACAGTGTTAGTAACCACTTTTTTGGGGTTTGTACGCTGTGGCTTAAAAGTTATTTATTAAGTCAGTCTCGGTCGATAGGTCGATTTTTCGTGGATTTTCTTTTCTTTTTTTTTTTTTGTTTGAGTGTGTTAATGTGTCTGGCATTGTGTTATTGTACGAGTGTATTGTATTGTATTCGATTCCATTGTATTTTTAGCTCGTATTATACCCTCATTTTCAATGGTGGCCATAAATTAGATTTATGGTTACTAATCTGGAAACGTGCTGTACACTTTTCATACCCAGAATATACTACTGTACTGTTGTGTTCTGTTCTGTTCGGTTTTGGTTTAGAAATTTTTGTAGATACGTTTGTATGTATATTGTATGCCTTTCCAGCTTCCAAATGCTTGGTTAAACAGATTATTCCAAAGCATCGTTTGCATGGGTGCTGCTGTTTGCCTTTTTTTGTTTTGTTTTTTTATGCTATTTTCGTTGTTACCCTTATGTTACCTTTTAAGAGTCCATTTTTCCATTTCGTTTTTACAAACCATATTTCTTTTTTGATATGCTTGCCACCACCATTATACGGGTCATACTTTTTGGTGTGACATATACGAGTACAAGAAGAAGGGACCACAAAAGGCATGAAGAGTGCTTACACACCCACACAAAAAGGCCACATAATTTCATTGTAACTTTAGTTTTAGATTCTGCAAGATTTCGTTTTTTAGACATTAATGAACCTGCTTCTGGTTTGGGGTTTTTTTTCTTTGGTTGTACCTGCAACTCATATTTCATTCCTTTTATTTCAACACTCAACGCTTTTGTTCGTATTTGTACATTCGCTGCTTTTGTTAAATATTTAATTTGTTTTCATTCCCATACTTAACAACCGTACTGTAAAAGTCATATTCGTGTTGTTTTACCGTTTGTAACATAGAATTAATGGAGTTAGACAGACCAAGACGGCTGTTAGAAGCCCTATGGCCAGCCTAATATGAAATGTTCTTGGTTGGGTTTCGGTTTAAAATTGAAGACAAAGGGCCGCACATTTATAAGAAATCGCTTTATAAAGGCAAGTATCCGCAGCATAACATCACATCACGAGACAGGGCTTATCATTATTCAGGCATGAAAACCCTTTCAATTTTGCTTTTCAAAACTGTTTTCAAAATCTTTTATTTCCTTAGGAAAACAGGAAATACTTGGAGTTTCAAATACAATTTCGTAAACAAAACATAATTCATTCCGATTGTCAATTTCTTTTTTGGTTTTGTCCCTTTTCTCTCTCTCTCCCACGTACGTTACTCCTTTTCAACTCCATTCGACAATAACTTTTCGCTTTTGTGTATCCTTGTCATTGTTGTTATTTTTATGGTTGTGTTGCTGATATTTAATTCCGTTTTTTTTTTGTTTTTTCATTTCGTTTTTATTCCCTTTTTTCGCCTTGTAATGTTCACAATGACGAAAGTTTTATTTACGCTATAATGGGGTGTTGAAAGAATACACGATGTTTTATTATTGTTCTCAGTCAGCCAGTAAGTCCCCTTTTATTAACGTATTGAACAAAAAAGAAAAAAAGTACGTGAATGGCTTGTAGTATTTAAAACAAAACAAAAGAAAAGATTTTCTCATGCTGCTGGGATTTTTTGCCGAAAGATTTTTAAACTTTTAACGCTTTTGCGATAAGAGTAAGGGAATTTTTCTTTTTTTTTTCTGTTTCTGTTTCTTTTTGTTAATAAAGTCATAAATAAGGGTGGAATAATTTAAATTTTGGGGGTAAACTGTAAACGTATTTAAAAACTTATGACTTTTAACCACGAGAATAATTTATTTTTATATAAAATGGCTTACACGTACAGGTTTTGATTTTAAATGTAAATTGAAGGCACATTCTCAATAGACATAGTCGCCGTAGCCTAGTAGGTCAGACATCAAAACGAAAATATGAAAAAACATTTCTTTGGCGACTTCCTCTCCGCAGATTTCTGGCAAAAACTCTGAGAGAATATAAAAATTGCCATGAAAAGTTTCTCAAAAATCTGACTGGAGTCGACTTTAAACTGTAGGCCCAGCCATTCATGTATAAAGTTAACACACACAACATGAGTGGTGTGAGGAGCTAGGCTGTAATTCTGACTGAAGGGTTGTAATGCCCAATTAGGTAGGTCTCAATAGAATTTTAGCAGGAGGTTTAATAACTCAATTAGATTCCTTTAACGAAGCTATCGCTGACAATGCGGTGTTATTAAGACTTAAATTTGACAAAGTCCTCTTCACTACACATATTTAAAAAATCTCCACCGAAAATTGTCCATTTGATTACATTTGATAGAAAAATTGATGTGGAATAACTTGCTTGAGCATAATTGCTCAGCAAGAATGTAACATAGTAGCATTGACCCCAAATCCATGCACATCCCTCCTGTTCTGTTTGCCAGATAAGGTATCCAGAGATATCATCCGACTCTTTACGATATTCAGTTACAGAACTCATTTTGTTGGCTAAGGTTACACCGCCCACAACACTCAAATTGTTAGATCAGAAAGCTGATGAAGCATCAATACCTGGGAAGTATGTATTTGGATGAATTGGCCCATAACTCATTATTAAAAGTTAAAAATCCTATTGGATTCATAGTAAAATTCTGATTAAGGCCATGATGCCCAGTCAACTGCTTGATACACATTTTTTGGGTAATTGTGGTTGCATACATGACTTAAATTTAAGTGTAGACAACTGTTGGTGGACCATTGGCTCATTTAAATCAACAGGCACTAATGGCTTCATAAATGCGGACCTGCAGGAAACATCTGATTTGATGATTCCCTGGCTGCAGCGGATCTTTTATGCCTGTCTTAAGTACTCATATGTAACTGTTAAGTGGAGAGAGGCAAAGGTCGTTTTTATTCCTAAGGCTGTGACACCATCGATATCCACTGTGAATGATTTCAAACCTATCAGTCAAATCTCATTCGTTCTCAAAACAAGGGAAAGGATTCTGGACCCCGATATAAGGCACAACCATTTTCCCACATTCGCCAACAGTGCTCAACAAGCAGTTCTACTGAGACTGGTGGCTCTGATGTTAGGTTAGGTTAGGTTAGAGGACGTGTACCTGTCAGTTAAGACAGGTACAGTACCCGGAGGTCAGATTGACCCATTGTACAACGTCCTAAAGGATGGAAGGATAGTATAGGGGATAGGACGAAAGGAGGGTATATGCGAAAGGGGAGAGTGGAAAGCGGAAGAATCACACAGACCAGACACAACAAAAGGATGGGAGAGCGCGACTACACCTATGAAGTCCTAGCCTCTCAACCAGCCTAAGCCACTAATGAATCTGTGGAGAGCCTTGATGTCGGCTCTCGACACCGAATTCAAGCTCCCAAAGAAGGCCCAGCCAAGGGTCCTCAATCTCAATCTACCAAGGGCTGGGCAGTTACAGAGGAGGTGTTCGATAGTCTCCAACTCCGATAAAACCGACAAACAACCTTAAGCTGGCCTTATTCAAGCCCAGCAGCCAACCTGTTCTCTTACTGTCTACAGCAGGCCATAGACACTTAGAAACAAAACAACCCGATCCGTTCCCCCAACGCCTCTGCTCTTTCTCCATGACCCATCCATTGATGAGACCATAGGGGTGACAGACTGGGGGGTCAGGACCAACCATCAAATCGCCTACTGACAGCGAACCTAGCCTAGCGAGGTGGTTCTGATGTTACCATAGAGTTTCAGAAGAACCACTTAGTCATTAGTTCTAGGGTCACTAGCATAGACAATAACTTGCAAATCGTACAGTGATTCTAATGTCACCCTATGGTCCCAGAAGAACCACTTAGTCATTACTTCTGAGGTCACTAGCGTGGTCAACAACTAAAAAAATTATCAAAAAAAATCATTTTAGACATCTACCTGTAAGGTAAAGGATTTCAGTTATTTTTAAAGGCTTTTCAAATGAAAAAAGTTGTGCTAGATAAATTTTATAATTTCTATATGACATCAAACAAAAAAAATATGTTAAAAAAAATTACAAACATATTGAATAAGCAACCTGAACTCGAAAGCCTCTGTACAAAGCTTTATAGGGAAATTTAAAAAAAAGGAAAATTCATAATTCATATGGTTGAGCTTTAATAAAGATTAATTTGAATATGCTTTACGGGGAGCCATATTGTTGAAAAAAAAAAGTTTTTTATATTTAAAACCTCATATGCAAGTAAAAAAGTTTTTAGATTTAATTACTTGCATACATATGTATGTATACATACACATGTAAGTAATAGTAAATTAACCCTGCATTCATTACAATGGCATATTAAAGTCTGTTTTTGATTTTATTTTAAAATTGTTAAATAAATTCTTTTTTTTTTGCATTTTATTTATTTATAATGTAAACATTTGTTTTTTTATGATTATTATATTCACGACAAAAGGAAGCTTAAAAAACTATTACTCTTATTTAATTTTAACTTTAATTTAATTTAATAATTTTTTATATTAAAATAAACTAAAAATATGGTTTTTAAATGAAAATAATGAGCATGGATACACATGTCATTATAACAAATGAATATGTTTGTATGTATGGGTGTGTGTGTGTTTGTATTATTACTTTGTACATAAGTTAATTTGTAATTAAAAAGAACAAAAAAACATATCAAGAAGTATAAAAACATAGGGGTTAACTTTAAAGTTTATATGGATATAAATGAATAAAAAAGAAAATTAAAAAAAAATATTCTCATAATAATAGTAACTTATTAAAAAGGCAATCAGTACCAGTTGTTTATAATAATAATTCATAGAGAAAATTAATTTAATTATGTATAGTAGAACCATATGAATGTAAACCTTAACAATATAAATTGTATTGTAA
This sequence comes from Sarcophaga variegata, assembly GCA_932273835.1. Taxonomy (NCBI): domain Eukaryota; kingdom Metazoa; phylum Arthropoda; class Insecta; order Diptera; family Sarcophagidae; genus Sarcophaga; species Sarcophaga variegata. The sequence continues at coordinate 11,808,433 of OW026360.1, forward strand.
AAAGTAATTGAAAAATATTAACAAAAAAAAAATTAAAATTAAAAATAAAAAAACAAGAGAAATTCGATGGGTATTATTTGGTCAAAAGCAGTTTCTTTCGTTTGCATTTTTACAATTATTACAATTATTTTTATAATTATATAGATTATGTATAGATTTTTGTATATTTTTTTAATATTTTCTTTTCATTTATAAATAAAAAAAAATTACAATTGTTTTATAAATAATATCTTGGATGTATACAATAAAAAATATTTGTTTTTGATTAAAGATTCTTGTGGTTTGCATTAAAATTGCTTTGTTGGTTTTAATAAAAATCACAATTGTTTACTGTTTGCTACGTTTTATAATGCCAGTTATCCTATAATACCACTTATTCTATATGGATTCTCCTTAAATTTTTATATAAATTCAAGGATATATTGACGTTAAAGGTGTTTTTTTTTTTTTGTTTTTAACAACACCAACTAGATGGCACTGCCTCACCCAATGCTATATGATTTATACTCCAAGAAGGCGTCTCTAAACGTCCCTCAGCAGTGGGTTTAATATCATCTCCTTCCACGGGTATGCCTACGGGTACCGATGGCAAATGTATTATCGAACCATTTTCATAAATATTGCGATTACTTATAGCTCTGGCCGTATAAGTGAAAGCCGTATTATTATTGGTATACGCTGAGATCGAATCGCATGAATCAAATTGTCTTAACGAACGACATTTGCCTTCATTGGCCAATCTTACCAGACCCAAAGCTGTGCTTACGAATACCTGTTCTAGACCCTCATCGGTTTCGGCAGATGTTTCGAAATATGTTGCTCCCATCGAGTTGGCAAAGAGACTGGCTTCTTCACGGGACACCGCACGCGTACTAAGTAAATCCAATTTATTACCCACTAGCGTTAGTATGAGCGGATCTTGTACATTTCGATGCAGTTCCTGTACCCATGATTTGATTTCCTTAAATGTACGATATTGTGATAAATCAAAAACTAATATGGCAGCATTAGCATTACGATAGTACATGGGGGCCACGGCTTTAAAGCGTTCCTGGCCAGCTGTGTCCCAAATCTAGAAAAATAAGTGTAAAAGAAAATTAATCAACCTGAGGCAGTCAATGGAGGCCTGTTCAAAATGATTAACCAGAGTATGGTGACTATCTAACCAAAAATATTTGCAAATTAAGAATATTTTAAGATTTAAATTTGTTTGCAGAATGTAAAAATTTACTCACAGTAAAAGTGAAATAATTTTTAATGCCTTTATTTGAATTGTTATAAAATATGACCACAAAAGAAAAACTAAAATGCTTTTGTATGTATGTATTCTTTTCTTTTCATTCTTAACATTTAAACGGCAGGCTGCTAAATTTCTAATTGTTAATAATAAAAAATAAATGTGTTTTGATAATCTAAATGGCTTTTTTATGTATTTTTCAATTTTTTTTTTTTTGAATTCGTCTCGTACTTACTTGCAATTTTACTTTAACATCCTCCAATATGACCTTGCAAGTAAAGAATGAAGCAGCTATTGTTGGTCCAATATCTTTGTGTAGAGTATTTTTTATGTATTTGGTTACAAGGCATGTCTTGCCAACACCTAAAAGAATCCAAAAAAAGAAAACGAACCACAACGGAAGATGAAAATCAAAAAAATATTGTTGAAAATGTTCTATTAAAGTGAAAATAAATGGCTTTTGTCTGCTTATTGCAATACAATGTGAGTTATAAAGCATCATAATTGAATTTAAATTGAATTTTGAGAACATTAACTGAAAAGATTTCAAAGAAAAAAGAAATTTTGATAATCGTACCACAATTATTGTATATACGGTACGTTACGGTAGTGGTCATAGCATAATATCTTAGCAACGATTGGGCAGAATAAGAGTATATCTGCAGAACTCACATAATGGTACATTATTAAATTCCCTAGAGGCCTACAAGATACAATTCGAAGAGATTTACGCTTAGAAAACTCAGAAATTCTATACTCAAGCAATAATGACTTTGTGGATCAAATCTATAATCGCGCTTTCTTGAGAACCCAACATTAAGTTCATTTTAAAACTGTTTTCAACAAATAACTGCAATTTTTTCGATAGCAAAAACGCCTGCAGATATAAAGTAGGCAAATAGTAGCGTCTCGTAAAGACGCTAGTAGGTTGTGTGTTGGCTTATTAGACCATAAACGGTTCAAACCCAAGGTCATACCTCTCGAACAAAATGAAATATAAAAAATATTTCTTCGTCAACTTCGTCTCCGTAGACTTCTGGCAAAAACTTTGAAAATAAAATTGCAATGAAAAGTTTCACAAAAATTTCGGAGTTTGGAGTCGTCTTTAAGCTGTAGTTCCCGCCACTCATGTATTAAATTAACACACACAACATGTGTGGTGTGAGAAGCTACGTCATAATCCTGACTAAAGGGTTGTAATGACCAAATTATGTATGTATGCAGATAGTAGGGACAGACACACTGAGACCATATTAGGCCCAATGTGATACCGTAATCTTCAATTTTGCCTAGTCCTGGAACTATTCGCAGCTTCTAATAAAGAAACTTAAAACCGTAATGCCCTATTACTGACAGGATCATCCAAATTATCTACATAGTATGTATTGACAATTATAAGCTTGCAGGGACATATTTAAGGACCAAACGGAGAGTTTGACGGCCAGTTCATTCGCTCTACATTTATCTGAAATATCATTATGCCACAGTACCTATGCAATACAAATATCGTGTATCACATGATAGACAATCTCATTGATAGACTTGTAACAGCTATAAACCGTTTTGAAGTCCATAGGTTTAGTTTTAGGTTTAGGTTAGAGGACGTTTACTTAACAATTGAAACAAGTACAGTACCCGGAGGTCGAATTGACCCATTGTACGCAACGTCCTTAAAATGGAAGGATAATAGAGGGGATAGGAAAAAGGAGACGAAGTAGGAAATGGAGAATTAGAAGCGAAGGAATTAAGTCCATAAATAATGAAATTAAATTTCATATTCAATAATAAGACGAAATTCTGAAAGAATGTATGTAGTCCAGAGTATTTTATAAGAAAATTAAAAAAAAAATAGGCAAGACTCCGCTGTGTTACAGAATTTTGCCAATAGCCTAATATCATCAGAGTTTATTCAGAAATTCTTCAATGCCCGGTACTTATATATACGAATATAAATAATACGATATAAATAAAGAAATAAATTCAAAATACTACAGCCGTATAAAATTCAATTTAAATTTAAAAATTATAAAACGATTAAAATATTGCACAATAAACAACAACAAGAACTTTATCTTAAATTTTAAAAACATTAAAAGTAAGGTATTACTGGAGAAGTAGCTTTATTTGTGAACAATTAAAATAATAAAATAAAATAAAGCAAACAAACTGATTATTCAGCCTATTTACACTGGTGTTAAACAAAAAATATGAATAATGCTCTAGATATGAATGTATGCATGTACATATATAGTACACAATATAAGGTACATACATATGTACATGTATACAAACAAAGAAATTGTGTAAACTCCCTTTTAAAAATCTGTTAACGTTTGCATTTAAGTAAAATTTATTTACTTACATTTGGAAATTTCTCAGAAAAAGGGTAATTTTTGTTTGCAGTTTTATTTGAAAGAATTATTCTTTATATGCACATACAGTCAAAGAAAAAAGTCTACATACGCCACTATATGCTGACTTTTTCCCGCTAATTTTTATATTTTTTCCCCAATAATTTCAAAGTTTTTATTTCAAATTTGCTTTTTCTTAATTGTAAATGCCTTTAACAATACTGTAACATCTTTTTCAATTTGGATAAAACCAGTGGATTGTGTAGGTGGACTTTTTTCTTTGACTGTATGTACTCAATAGTAAATTTCTTCACCTCACGGTCAGAGAAAATGCTGATAAATCTTTAATTTCCTATGAAAGACGGGATCACCGCAACTGTATAGCACTTTACGATCTTGGGAAAATGAGAAAATGCTCTACTTCTTGATACATGCCCCCTATTGTCCATAAAAGTTAACATCCAGTAGTAAAGTCCTAAATAAAGTCCTTAGTAGGCACATTGTAATGTAAGCTTAGGAATGTATTCCTGTCAACCAGAATAAAATATGCTAGCATAGCCAAAACTTTTTAATAAAACGCAGTGAGAAGGCCTTCAAAGAGTATAAAACAATGCACAATGGAGTACAACCGTATGTTTAAGAAAGGCCACCTACATGTAGGAACTAATGTTCTACCATTGAACACCATCATCACTCTGATTATCTCAATATAATCGAAAGAATCTGTCACAACGACAATAACTCCAAAGCCTGTGTTATCAGATTTAAGTTCGAAATACTAACTTTTAATAGCAATGTTCTTCAGACATGATTTTGAATTGATGATAATATCATCTGCACTGATACCTTTTAATAGGGGTATATTTCTTGCCAAAAATAAGGGCGCACTATCAAGTATAAGAAAACCTATTTTCGTTATCAGTTACATCAGTTCCATAATTGCCTCTTTCATGCAAGCAGAACAGCAGACAGATTGTCTATAGATGTCTTAAAGATTTTAAGCACCGCCCAAGTGGCAAAGTACTTGTTAATGTATTTTTAATCAAAACAACAACAGCAATACAATAATTACTTCCTTACCGAAAGAGGGACAGGCAATCTCTTCCAATGCCCAAGTAACAAACAGCCGAAATGTGTTACAAAAATTAAATTGCTTTTAACATCTGTTCACTACGCTCAGTAAAAGTAAGTTAAAATATTGAATTTTATTATTGAAACATTTTAAATCTTTTTTTTTTTGGTTTTTGTTTCCCTACAACGAACCCCCCATTGAAGTGCATGTTAAAAACAGATTTTTAATATTAAAAATAATAAAATAAAACAATCAACAAACATGTCTACGACAGGCAAGCGTTTAAAGACCTGTATAGTATGTAAAAGTAGATTAAAAATAACGTATAACAAGTGATTTCCTCAAGGTTACTTAGTCAGGCCAAACGACGAAAGCAGACTTAAAATCAAGAGACGCAGACACACACCACCAGCACTGCTTGAATGCTTAAACCAAACAAAAGTTTCTTATCGATTTCTGTCACAACAGAATACGTAGACGTTGTTTATGTTCCCAAGAACAACGAAATGAAAAAATACCAGAAATAATTAAAAGAACATAAAAAATAAGCTAAAATTAAATCATATTCAAAATTAATGAATGAAATTGATTGTGTTGTATAGATATAGTACGATGGAATTTCAAGAATTAAAATACAAAAGCCATGATTAATAAGCATTTAATCTTACCTCTCGAGCCCAGTATAACGACTTTACCCTCTATACCGCGCATTTTTATTGTGAGGTGACTATTTCTGTATTATGATGATGAATAGCTTGGACGCAAATAAACTAGAGGTGGACGTTCGCTAAAACTCTGTTGTGGCACAAGCAGTCTTTGTTTTGCTATTCAAAGTTGTTAGAGTCTATCTATTTAGCTTCTTTATGTATCTAAAGCATGTTATTGTTTACTATGAATTTTGATTTTTATGTTCTTTTCTTTTGTGAATTTTTAACACTAAATCACTTTCAATTCAGAACATTTATGCTGTACAAGCAAATCTCACTTTCAGTCAGTAATTGCTTTGAAATTTTCTTCTTTTGCGTTGCATTTTTTCGAATTATTTAGTTTTTTTTGCAATATTCTAGTAAATATAACTTTATTTTCTTTGTTTAATACACCATTTAAGAGAATATGCTGTACTTTACATTATATTTTTATTTATTTTAGCAAATAAAAGAATTATCGAATCACAATTGTTCATTTTCTGGGATTTTTTGTTTTCTAGTTCACTTAAGTCTGTCAGCTGTGTTTTGTTATGGAGTTTTTTTAATTATGACAGGGTGTAGCAGATACATTTAAAGTAGGCATTAAGCGAAAGCAGCATTGCCAGATCAGTATTCATAACGATAGAAATTTTTGAAAATAAATTTTTTAAAAGTCGTTTTATTTGAAAAATGGCGAATGAGCTTGCGGGGAAAGAGGCTTCCACGGCGCCGATGGAACCAGATATCTGGAAAGATAGAGAGAGAAGCAAAATATCTTCTCAAAACAAATGTATCTAAGGTTATCAACATTTTTGGTGTAATATTACAATAAGAGGAAGTAACATGGGTCACTTAAGCCTCCTGTCGAACCCTACAAGTAGATTCTGTATGGATTCGTATAGTTGCATGTCAGGTGTTGTTTTCGTTGTTTTCTTCGTTAATAAAATTTAACTAGAGCAATTTTATTCAAATTTTCTTTCCAACCGAACCGCTTTCATATTCCACATCTGACCCATTTCATAGTATTCTTCTTCTGACTTCCTAACAAATAAAAATCAGTGACATTTTAAGCCAACCTATATATTTTCTATTTCTATGAAAGAAATTCATTATATTAAATTTATCAAAATATTCACTATGGACCATTAATTTTATCGATAACATTTTATCATAAGCTAACTATTGTCATCCCTATATAGACGGCAACAGCTGGAACTTTTCAAAACAAAAAAAATAAATAACAACGGTAACATAAACAACAAAATTTTTTCGTATATTAAAAAATAAAAATTTAAACAACAAAATAATAATTATTAAACTGTTTCAAATATGAAAAATGCACTATTTTTAAACAAATTATTAATTTAATATTGCAAGGTAATAAATAACTTTTTTTGTTTTGTTTATTGAAGTTTGAAACTAAAAGTCAAAAACAATTGATAAGATAAAGCAAAAATGAAAAATATTGCAAAAACAGATGAGTTTCTTTTTTAAACAAAAACAATATTTAAAACAAATAAGTTTTTTTATTCATGTTTTTATTCGTAAATATTTAGTTCAATACGTAATTCCCCTTGCTGAAAACAAAAAATATAAAGAAAACACTAACAAAACGTCTGCACAAATGAAAAAAGAGGGAAGTAGAGAAAACGACACGAAAAGCAAATTAAAAACCTAAAAATGTGTAATAACAGGTCATATCTGATCACTTGTTACCCTGCATTTTTGGAATATGAATTTATGAGATATAGAATCTATCTGTAGTACTTATGTATATATAAAGGTAATCAACGTCAATAATTATTTGATGTTGAGGGTTTCCCTGTAGGAGTGGAAACAAGTCGACATAGACGTGTTTTGCAAACTTCGGGCCCCTGATAGCGTTCACTTTACATGTAATAAATTTCAAGAACTTTTACTTGTAAAAGTCCAAAGATATCAAATTGCAGTGTCTCAGTGGCCAATTGAATTGATTTTGTATGATAAAGAGTTCTCCCAATGACCAAGTCCGATGGTGGCTTGCTCATTCATATTAAATACATATATTTACTGGGAAAGAGATTTTTAGTCTAAAAAATTAATTCTGATTCATTTAAGGTAAATTTTATTTTTGGAGACGTTACGAACTTAAGTAACAACCAACATACCGCTATCGTTTTGTGAAGAAAAACAAAAACAAAATTTATGTTGTTTTTTTTCGGCAAACGTCAACGTAGCCACTATCGTCAGCAGAAGCAGCACTACCATTTCGTTGATAAACAACGCGCGTGACTCATTTGTGCCTATGAAATAAGTTGAGATATTCAATTGAAGGCGTTAAAAACATCAACCTTTTGTTGTGGCTCTTCGCAATATTTTAAAACATTCCATAACAGACGGTGGTCAAGGAAAGTTATTCAAAAGCAAATCGCTCTCTCCGTATTTCGTGTCAGTTAAATCAAAAAATATTATTAAAAATGTCGAATTTCAATGAGGAATTTGCTCGTGGTGGTGCTAAATTCACTGTGGAATTATTCAAGAAATTGGCGGCCGGTAATGTTAAAGAAAATATTGTATTTTCTCCCTTTTCCATACAAACATGTTTGGCTTTGGCCTTTGCCGGTGCTGTAGGTGAGACGGCCGATGAAATTGCTACGGCCATGAAATTTGTTTCCAACTCCCCATCTGAAGTAGAGAGTACGTTTCAATATGTGTTGGAGAAATACAAGAACAGTGAACTTTTGAAAATAGCCAATAAAGTTTATGTGCAAGAAGGTAAATCGCTTAAGGCTGAATATGCCACCGCCACTAAAGAACATTATCATGCTGAGGCAGAAGAATTAAATTTTGCCGAAAATGAGGCTGCTGCCCAGGCTATCAACTCGTGGGTGGAAGATCAAACAGCTGGCAAAATAACCGATCTTGTATCAGCCGATTGTTTTGACAGTCTAACCCGTTTGGTTCTTTTGAATGCTCTTCACTTCAAAGGCGATTGGGAAAAGAAATTCGATGAAGCTGCTACCGAAGAAGATGATTTCTGGATTGCTGAAGAAGAATCTGTTCAAGTTAAATATATGAATCAAAAAGCGAAATTTGGTTTTGGCTACTTTGAGGAATTGGATTGCCAAGCTTTAGAAATGCCTTACAAAGATTCCGATCTGAGTATGTTTGTTTTGTTGCCTAATGAACGTACAGGCTTAAAGAGTTTGGCTGAAAAATTGGAAAACGTTAATTTAATTGAATTGGCGGATAAAATGGGTACCGAAGAGGTGGTCGTGAAATTCCCTAAATTTAAAGTGGACTACAGTGTAGAATTGAAGAGTGTATTGGAAGAGGTAAGTGTTGAACGTTTTTAAAAAGAAGAGAAAGTTTATTTAAAACAGAAACAAAAATGTAGAAATATGTCATATTATATAATTGTAAAGCATTGCACTTTAATATATTCACCTATAGATTGCATTATCTAATCTTACCGGTTAAAAGTTTATCAATTATTAAGTAATATAAATAGCTGTAGCTTTTAAAATATTATATTAACTTATCTAGCTGCGATTAGAATATCGATAAATTGTTTATATTTATTTAACCCCGATAATTAATATTATTTTGTTGATGACTTCATTACTTAAATATTTCTTTCCTTTCCTTTATAGATGGGTATCAAAAAGGCTTTTGGCGACGGAGCTGATTTTAGCAAAATGTTGGAATCTCCTGAAGGTCTTACGGTTTCGAAAGTCTTACACAAGGCCTGTATCGAGGTAAATGAAGAAGGTTGTGAGGCTGCTGCTGCCACCGGCATGATTATGATGATGAGAATGGCAATGATGCCTTTGCAATTCCAAGCTGATCGTCCATTCTTGTATATGATTTGGAATAAGAAGAATATTTTATTTGCCGGTGCCTTTGTTAATGCTCCTCAGTAAATTCACAAATCAGTACAAGCGATTAATGCGTAACATTCTGTCCATGACACAATTATTAAGATAGTATTAAAAGAAATATGCAGGAATTTTCTTATAGTTTTTAGCTGCTTTAATTTATTGTTAAATTTTTATATGCATTTTAAATGTTAGTATATTTTTTGTAATAAAACCTGTTTTGTAAAAACATGAACGCATTTATACATATATGTAAGTCTTCTCAAGCAAATGATAGAGCAGCAATGGAAGTGAAGTAGTGGTTTTAAACCTTTACTAGTCTATTGACCAATTGTCGGTACCACTTCGAACCTAAAGCAATAAAACTTTGCTTGTAGTACTGTGTTCGGTTCCGGAGAACTGTGATGTGTGGTGTAATTAGGCGTGGATCATATGTATTAGTCTGTTAGACCTTCCCTGGTACACTTTTACGTGCTGATCGATCAGGTTATTAAACGGAAAGGGGAATCTATCAGCACCATCATAGATTGGAATCACTTCTTTCTGTAGGATTTGAGGTAGTGTGAGAAAGCCGGAGCCTACTAAATACATTCTGTATCGTGGCGTGTATCGTTGTATCAGTTGCGTCAATGACCTCGGCCAATTAGCTTCTGCTAGGATTTCTAGCATTGAGAATTCGCTTCTCGTAATTATTTGGCTTGTGAGATTAGCTTATTTGGCCCACATTCCTTGAGGTAACGACATTGGATTGTTTTTGTAACCCTGGTGAATTAGCCTATCTTCCTAACCCAATTTCAAAATAAAAAAGTATAAAAATTCCATAAAAATGTGTACCAGAAACCCTGTAAGACACATATATGAAAACTGTTTGTTATGAAGGCTATATTCATGCACTAAACAGCTGACTGATTTCATTTTTTTCGCCGTATTTAATTGCATTACAATTAGAATAGGATTTATTAAGTATTTTTATAAAATTGCACTTTAATTAAATAAATCGTAATAATTTATTCAGTTTGCCGTCTTAAATTGTTTTCAATTTAATCAAAATGCAAGGTTTATTTAAGTTTCTTAAAAGTCGTCCAGTATTTTGGTTAAGTGTTACCGGCACCGCAGTGGGTGTTGCATGTTTTGTTAAGTAAGTTTCCAAATCTATTATTAATTTCAATCATGTTTTTTGTATTACACATTGATTTACTTTAGAGACTTAATGCAAGGTGGTAAATTTACCAAGAACACTAAAGCAGAGGGAAAAGTTGTTATAGTCACCGGCTCAAATACTGGCATTGGCAAAGAGACGGCTCGTGAATTGGCCAAAAGGGGTGCTAAAGTGTATATGGCCTGTAGGGATATGACAAAATGCGAAGAGGCTCGAGAAGAAATCATTTTGGAAAGTCGTAATAAGTATGTCTACTGCCGCGAATGTGATTTAGCTTCCATGGATTCCATAAGAAAATTTGCTGATAAGTAAGTGTCGTCTACACTGGCTTTTTTGTAATTGCTCCATTATTTCATATCTTTGAAATGTCTTTTAGTTTTAAAAGAGAACAAGATCGCTTAGATATCTTAATTAATAATGCTGGCGTTATGCGTTGTCCACGTTCTTTGACTAAAGATGGCTTTGAAATGCAATTGGGCGTTAATCATATGGGCCACTTTTTACTTACCAATCTTTTATTAGATTTACTTAAGGTTTTATCCTCTTGTTTAATTGATTTTTTAAACTTTACATTAATACTTTATATTCAATTTTAGAAATCTGCCCCTAGTCGCATAGTTGTAGTATCTAGTATAGCCCATACTCGTGGTGAAATTAATATTGGCGACTTAAATAGCGAGAAATCTTATGACGAAGGCAAAGCCTACAATCAAAGTAAATTGGCTAATGTGCTATTTACAAGAGAATTAGCCAAGAGATTGGAAGGTAAGTTGAAATTTAAACAATCTTTTAAAGGAAACAACAGAATTACATACATTGATTTTTTATTACAGGCTCTGGTGTAACTGTCAATGCTTTACATCCTGGTGTTGTCGATACGGAACTCTTCCGCCATATGGGATTCTTTAACTCATTCTTTGCTAGTATCTTATTTAAACCATTAGCATGGCCTTTCCTTAAATCACCAATAAATGGTGCCCAAACCACTTTATACGCTGCCTTTGATGAGGATTTGGCAAATGTTAGCGGCCAATATTTTAGTGATTGTGAAATAAAGGATGTGGCTCCACAAGCAAAAGACGAAGCATTAGGCAAATGGTTGTGGGCGGTAAGTGAAAAGTGGACAAGACTATCTAGCTAGGCGTATATAATACAGACATATTTCAATGATTTTCTTTTTAATTTTTTACTTAATAAAGCAATAAAATGACTGTTATTTTAACAAATACTTGTGTTGTGTTGTTGTGGTTGGTTTGCTTGTTGATTCCTTCGCTGCTGGTTTAGAGAAGATACGGAAAAGCAAAATATTTAATTTCTTTTTAATTTTTTTTAAGAGACGGAAAGGCAAACAATTTAATTTCTTTTTAATTTTTTAAGTGGTGAATGTTTTAGTTGTGGTGAGTTTCTAGTGTGATGAGTTTTACAAAATGTGGTGAATTTATCCGGTATGGTGAATAAAATCGAAACTCACCAAAGTACCGTTCGGAATGGTACTATATTATCATTTATACATGTACTGTATACCATGATTTGGACAGTGGGTATCTAGAATAAATAATTTCAAATCTGTTAGTCTAGACATTCACCGATATGTCTGGTTATCATTATACACTGCACTTCCTCGATTAGTGGAAGGAACTCAACAATGTTGCCATTGTGTCACTATTTAAGATTCTAAAAAATTAAATTTAGAAAACTGAATACAAAAAATAATTCAATTTAAATTATTTTGTAAATGAAATTTTGTATAATTTCTTTCTTTTATGTTTTATCAACAAAATGCTTGCAAATTGGAAATTCTTTGTCGAAATATTTATAATTTTTTGTTTGAAAATCATATCGGATCTAATTTTAGCATCATGAAAAATTATTAAAGATTTCATTCATTTTTTCAGAAGTTGGTTACAGATTTTTAGTTTCTTGGCAACATTTCCATTTCAAAACTACACTTTACTTTTTTATTATTACAGTACAGTACAGTAAATAAATAAAAAATAAAAATAAATAAATTTTTATAAAAGTACTATTTGATGCAAAAAAGTACTCTTTCAGTTATAGTTCTGTATTATATCAAAATTTCAAGTTTGCAACACTGGTGTTAATATAAAGTGCAAGAAATACCAGAACATAACGGAATTCGAAAAAATAATAAAATTATGACAGTGGTGCCAGTCTGAATGAATTCGCCGTAACATCAGTTGTTGCGCGACGTTTCCTACTAAAGGTTCGTTTCGTGGCTTTTTCTCTTCATTTGTAATTTTTTTTTGGGTTATTGCTAGAAAAAATATACAGAAATTGTAGTTTCTTTATTTTATATTAAACAAGAAAACAAATTGTTAGTGAAATAACAGCAAGTGTATTAAGAAAATCTTATATTTGCTTAAATAAATTGAAAAGTGCGAAAAAAAACAAGCAACCACGTCTCAAATTTCTTTTAATTTTTTTCTTTCTGTTTCTGTGTCTCCATTACGTTTTGTGTTAACAACACCTTTCTTTCTTCTATTAGTAAGCAACTAAGGTATAGCAACAACAATAAAGATAACAACAACAACAATAGTAATAATAACAACATCAAGAAAGAGCAGCTCGGCAGTAGCATATTAAATAAACCACGACGACGTAGTAGTAGTTGTTGTAGTCATATTATTTCAAAGTCTTCGAATTTTGTATTTAATTTAATAAAAAAAAAGAAAAGAAAATTAAAAAATCAAATAAAAGTGGCCTTATGAATAATTAAAAAGAAAAAGAGAAGAGTTTTGTAAAGCGAAATACAAAAAAGAATTTGTATTAAAGTAAGCTAAAAAAATTAACGAAAAGTGAAGCTGAAGTATACATATGTAACGAAACAAGTGCTTTTACTACTAAATGTTAAATAACCATCCTGTACACGAGGATCTGTATCGTGTTTTGTAAATTTCTGCTATTTTTTTTTAAATAAATAAAATATTAAAAAGAATAATTAAATTAAAGTTCCCTTAAAGTGCTATTATTAATAATTATTATATAAAATCTACAATCATTGTTTTGCCTTCTCCCACTGCGGTTCTGCATCATATCACAACGTGAATTTGTCACATTTTTTAATACACAAGGTAAATATAAATATTTTATGATTAAAACAACAACAATACATATGAATGTATGCATATATTAATCTAAAAGAACAACAACAATAAAAGGTCTTTAAAAGAAAATAGGTTTTTAACTCTTAACTTCTTAAGCTTAAGAGGAAAAAAACGCCAATTTCCTTTTTTTCTTTCTTTTTGTTATTGTCTAATTATCATAACCTATTTTCTTTGTTATTGTTGTTCTTGTTTAAATTATTTTTTATCACACTCTTTCCTCTTATCGAAAATAATGGTCTCAGGTTCGTTTTTGTCTATTGCTTGTGCTTATTGTTAGTGGCTACTCCTATAATAGTTTTTGCAAAAATATTTTACAATTATTTTTTGTTTTTTATTTTTTTTTTATTATTAATTTTTACTCTTTTTTTGTTTTTGCTTCTTCTCAATGCTTATTCATTCTTCATACTCATCGTTTTGTCTTTATATGGTTTAATATACATATGTTTGTAGTTATATGTCTGTTAATTGTTGTTATTGTTATCCAACACACGCACACATATCTTAACTTATGCTTAGTATATGCATTTACCTAAATAAAGAGATTGAAGAGCATTGAATAATGAATGTGTACTTGTAAGAAATATTTATTCTCTCGCTCTCTTTTTTATTCTCCGCAAACTCATTACACTTTATTGTTGTTTGTTCTCAATAATAAAAAGAAGTAAAATGTAAAGAATTACATTGCGAGACAGGTTTTCGTTTTAATTTTGTTTGTTTGTTTACTTTCCATAATTTAAAATGTTCTGTCGTTTTTATAGCGCATATTGCTTTTTTGATTTATGATTTATCGATAATTGTTGATGCCAATGATAAGTTAAATTTCCTTTTCCGTTTTTTTAAATTTAAAAACGAATTAAAAGATTTCTAAAGATCGCTTTAAAAAAAATTGAAAATATTTGTTGTCATCTGTTCTATAGCGATAAAAATGTTTTTTTTTCTTTTAATGATAATGTGATAAAAAATGTGATACATTTTATTCAAATCAGGTATAAAAATAAAAATAAACGATTATAATTCAAAAAAAAACTTTTAAAAGAATGCATAATTTATTTATTGTTTATCAATACATTTTATTGTTGCTTTTTACGTTTTAATTTAATTTAAAGGTCTAATAATATAACTGAGCATTTCAAATGTTTGTAATTCTAAGTGTGTATTTGACTTAAGGGCTTGTTTTGATGACACTTAGGCACCTAAGATTAAAACACAGCAGATCGGAATAATACACAAACTACTGACTTGGATAATGCGTTAAATTTTACTTTTAATGCCCAACGACGTCAATATATTCGTGTAGATCATTAACTGAATTTCATTTGAATAGTAAGTGAATGGAGAAAAGGATTTGATATTTAATTTTGTAGAAAACCTTAAGTTGTTGGCTCATTACATAGTTGGATCTTTATACCGACAGTATGGAGTACTTATTTAATGAACTCATACGTAAAACTTCTCTAATATCAGCGTAATAAACATTGTAGCATATGGAATTCGTATTAGTAGACAGCTGTTTGGAACGTCAAGAAGTTACTGACGCCCCTGACATACCCATCCACTCTTTCGCCGGTTTCTTAATATGGTAACGATATTAAATCACACAACAATAACTTGTCCAATGACGTAATTAAATTATAAATTGTACTGCCTTTCGCAGTATAATATTTAGTCATGCATGAATTCACACGAAATATTGTTCAATATTAAAAAGGCTTTGTTCTCTCACAAATTTTTGTTAAATCAGCTGTCACACTGCGATTGTGTTACTGTTGCCATCATCGCTTAACCACACATAAGTAAATAAAATTTTATTTTTAATTATTTGATTTTACTTTGAGATTTCAATTTTTTCAAGACTTAATTATTTTTTTTTTGGTCAAACTTGTTATTTTACAATACAATACAAATTTGTTAAACAAAATTCAGACGATTATGCAATCTTAAGTGCACAGTGTAATTAAATTTCGATCATATTCAAAATTTATCATTATATGTTCCTTTTACTCCTCTAGGGAGAATTTCAGACAAAATTCGGGTGTTATCCTTACTAGAGCGAAAAAAACGTTGAATGACAATTCAGAATGTCTGAAATTCTGTTTTGTTGACAGGTTACGACAGAGTAATTAAGCATAGACTTGAACCTTTTTCCGGAAAGGGTGTGTTTAATAGCGAATTACAGTGGCGGCCTTATAATTAGAACCGACTTAGCAACATGTATGTTTATTAATTTGTTTTACAGTTTTCACTGTGTACCTGGGATCAAAGGCTTTGTTTGGAGGACGTCTTACATACATACGTTTTTCCATCAGATTGGGACAAATTAAACTGAGATTCGTCACTCCAGAGCACTGTGTTCCAGAAACATCGTATCTAATTATAAGGCTACCACTGTATATCTATTTTCCCATGTTTTTTTGATTAACGAGAGGATAATTAAATTTTGTCCAATTCGATTCGATACATCGTCATCTGTTGCTCCATACGTAGTGGTATGCTATTAAGATATTAGAATTTTGTCACTCCAACAATTTGTATACATAGCTGCATATGTAGTTGGAGTAGTGTTTGTCTCTGTAGTCTAGTAGATAGTATGTTGGCCTTTTAGACGAGTGTCCATGGTTCAAACCCTATGAATATGAACAAAATATTCCTTCCAGGGACTTTCTCTCAGCACTCTTCTGGCAAAAACTCTGAGAGCGAATACAATTGCCATGAAAAGTTTCTCCAATCTGTAGTTGCCACCATTCATGAATAAAATTAACACCACACAACAATTGAGGTGTGAGAAACTAGGTTGTAATCCTGACTATACGGATGGTAATGGCTAATTAAAATACTTCCGACATCATTTAGAATTCGTCTGACACTTCCTATTTGTCTGAACCTTTACGTAATCCAGTACAATAAGAAAAAGTGTGGGTGAAAGTATATAACTATCTGTTGAGCGTAAAGCTTGACTATCGTTACCTTAGAAGTTTTTTGATTAAAGACATTATAAAAGCAGGTTATATACTCATATCGACGCCTCCGTTCTATAACATTCTAAATCGAAAAAGTCTGTTTTGAGTTATGAGCTCTCAAAGTTTCCACGCGACATACGGCTATATGTGTATTCTAAGAAGATTTTTCCCTATAACTTCGGAACGGATCGGCGCATCTTAACCAGATTTTGACAGCATTTAAGTTAGAGAACGTAGAATATAAGAACATTAAAAACGTTCTAAGTGTACTTATGGAAGAGACGCCGATATGTTCTGTATTATATTTTTTTATATTGAAATACTATAGGAAGTAAAGATTTTTCCATAAGGAATGAAGAAATAAAATTTCCATTTTTTCCAACCACTCGTCTAGAGTGTGCTATCCACAATCAAAATGGTAAGAAGTTAAAACTATAGAGCTATATAGGACTCTAAAGTAATATTAGAATCATATTGAAATTTATATCTCCGGAAGAGAACTATAAATCAATCACTTATAAAAAAATGAAATCTATTTCGGTGTTTTATAGGCATCTAACTAATTTAAAACTAAAGAATCGAAAAAAAAACGACAAAACATGATCATATTAATGCGATACGTATTAAAAATAGAAAACATTTATCATTCCTTAGTGCTGACTAATTTAGATTTCATAGGTATTTTCTACTAGTCTACACAGTGTGCACGTACATATATATGATATATGTATGTATGTATGTGTGTGCTTGTTGATTATAGTGAGCACAAGAACATTTCCCGCTGACCATATTGGTTGGTTGGCATTTCTTGTAAAGTTTTCATCACGATTGCTTTTCTTTCGACTTTTCCTGACCATATCTCTCGCAATAAGTGTGTCATTCACTCATTTTACCTGTCGGCATTACTGATTCATACGATTTTCCTCAATTCGCGCGCACTTTTATTTCTTGAGAGTCTTCGTTTTGTTCGGGATTTTGTTGGTAGCTAGTGCTTGTTGCCATTGCCAGCCAGCCAGCCAACCAGCCAACCAGCCAGCCAGCCAGTCGATTTGGCCGCAATGTTCACACGCAAAACACTAAAAAAACGGATTTTGAAAAGAATCTCAATATAAACGTTTAAAAGAAAAATCGAAAAAAATCACTACCAAAGGCAAAGGCAATTTACAGAAGACTCTTAGACGGACGGACAATTAGTATCGGCATATACGAAGTTTTCGTGTAAAACAAAATACAAAATTAAGTTTCAGATTCAGACAACGCTTAGCGTTTAACAATTCTCTTCTAGTCTCTAAAATCTATTTCGCTCTCGTTTTAGCCATTCTCTCAGATACATGTGTTTGTGTTTTTCTTTCATTTCTTTTAGCCAATTTAACAAACATTTACAAACAAGAGATTTTATTGCAGAAGAAAGAAAAAGAAATAACAGAAGTAAAATAAAATTTTGCTTGGAATAAAAGAAACATTAAAAAAACTTTCACATTTTTTTTCCTAAAAACTAAGAAGACGTATATTAAAAAGCGTTAAGAAATAAGAGAAAGGCGGTGGGGGGGGGGAGTGAGCTAAACATAAAATATGGTTGGCAAACATGTACACACGTTAGGTTAAAGGACGTGTACTTGTCAAATAAGACAAGTACAGTACCCGGAGGTCGAATTGACCCATTGTACTGTACACACGTTACTCGCATTAATTTAAATTTTTAAAAATTGTTTTTGTTTTTTTTTGTGTAATGATTATAGTGTCAGATATCTGACATTGAATCATGAAAAGCTAGAGAGAAGCATGTATCGTCCATTATTTGTTTGAAATTGAAAATCCTTTTCTTACAGTTTACCTGCATTCCTTAGCATTTCCTTCTTGCTCTACCTTGCCATCCGCTGCTTTCCGCATAAAATACCTGCCTTGCTAGAACATTCTCTTCCATCGATACTACATGGTTAAGACCAGTTTAGCTGCTGCATTTTAATACGCTGGACATCTTCCATGTGTTTTAAAGAGCTCATACAATTCATTGTGGATTCGGTTCAGCAGATCTTGCGTAAAAATTTTCTCTAGAATACTCTCAACATAGCAGCAATGGAGCTTAGCAGAGTCTATAGATAAGCACAGTAAGAATGAGCTGCATGTAGGGCAATTTTTTTTTTACGCTGAGGAGGAGTAAATGCATCTAACCGCACCATAGGGGTAGTCGTCACTATCCCCCGTGTGTGGGGCCCTAACGCACTAAATCTCCTCCTCCTCTTTTGGACTCCTTATGCCCACTCCGGAACTATTGTGGTATTACTTCGAAGTGGAGTCCGTCTGGCCATTTGGCTCCTTCATATCCATATCCGCGTCCGGATTGCGTAACGAGTTGCGAGAAAGTGTTTAAACGTCCATTCTACTTCTCTCATTCAAGTCAAGTTTCTTAGATTTTAGTAAGTCTTCAGCGCCTCTGACATGTAGGGCAATAAGATCTTACAAAAGACCGCTACTACTCAATTACAAAGCATGACTGGCATAATTTTTGCTTGTTAATGAATTACTTGACATCACCAAGGGTATACTTGTCAGTCGTAACTAAGGATCCTTTACGCCGAGAGCATGTATTCGTTTAGCACGCATTGACTGTTACATTCATTTTGGCAGACTCCCTTGGTATAGCACTGTAGGCTGCAGGCATAGTTTAGGCACTGCCCACCACTGAAGTCGGTGTCGTCAGCGTACACAATGAACAGGACACTTTTGCAAAAAAATAGTGCTTACTTCGATGAACTGCCGTCTTCCACAGAATCAAAGTTGAAGAGGCCTTATGCCAAGGGCTTGACTTGTGTAAAACCTCACGTGAAGTCGCCGTGGTCTAGTAGGTAGTGTGTTGGCTTATTAAACGAAAAGCCAGGGTTCGAGCCCCAGGCCAGACATCAAAATAAAATACAAAAAATATTTCTTCGGCGACTTCCTCTCAGCAGAACTTCTGGCAAAAACTCTGAGTGCAAAATAAAATTGCCATGAAAAGTTTCTCAACAATCTCTCTTTCGAAATCAACTTTAAACTGTAGGCCCCGCCATTCATGTCTGAAATTAACACACTCAACATAAGTGGTGTGAGAAACTAGGACGTTGTACAATGGGTCAATTCGACCTCCGGGTACTGTATTATCTTAATTGACAAGTACACGTCCTCTAACCTAACCTAACCTCGCGTTGTATTAAAAGGTTCGAAGTGGTCCTTTCACTTATCGGGCTATGGAATACTACTTAAAAAGTTGACAAAAATAGTGCGAGGGAGTGTGTAGACTTGCTTTTCAGGGCCATTCGCTAGGTTTTGGGGTAGTTTGAACATCTGGTTGATAACCAGGATTAATTAGGTTTAAAACCTCACTGAGAAGACTCAGTGTTGGCGAGTTGGCTTCAGTTGGTCATACAATGCGCTTGTATGGACTGTTTATGTATACGATAGCAACTAGGCTTATACTCCTATTGTTGGCGTTTAGTATGGGCCTTAATATTTCAGTATAGGACAGACGACACTGAGGTTTAAATTTTTTGGTATGCATTTTTCCAATTAAGCCTGAGTTCTGAAGTCTGTTATAACTAAGTCGGGGTTTCAACGAGAGCTATCAAGCGGTTTTCTAAATATGTTTTCCCTGAGGTTCTAGAGTCAATACTTTATTGATAATATTGGAGAATAGGTGAATACAGGTTCCTCAAAGTCATCTTGAATTGTTATTAAGCCGTAGGAGATGAATTTTAAATAAAAAAGAGAAAAATAAGATGCAACTGACTTAGCTTTGTAATGTAATTTATATTTTCACTTAAAAAACTTAACAAATTATCTACGTATCTAATACCTGATACCATTACCATTCAAGTAGGGTGCAAACAGCTGTTTGATTCCCAGCAAAATATTTTGTTTTCATGCGCAGACTCATTAAATTACAGAGGATTTGTTTTGTTTCTTAAACTGAAGGAATTTTCTTGTTTCGAAACGCCAACTGAAATGTAAAAGAGAATTCAGTTTTCATTCAACTTCCGTTTTCTTAACACAAGGATAATAATACAGCCGTTATTCTAACCAGTAAGTGGATAACGTGTAACGATTCCCTAAACATTTTTTGAAGTTTATTTCCATTGTTTTGCGTTGCTGTTGTAGTGTTTTGTTGTCATTTAAATAGAACACGTAACTAAGTTACTTGGAATAATTTGTGTTTTTTTTTGTGGGTGAAGAAATGTACTTCATTTGCTGACAATTACAATGAAAATTCGTTAGTTTAAGTGCCATGCTGTTGTTGTAGCAGTAAGTGGTGGCGAATTACTTACCACATGAACGTGCTACCAAAAAGTTTTGTATTCAAAAATCTCTTTTGTTTTCGTTTCATTTCATTTTGAAATAATGAAAAGGAAAATTAAGAAATGCATGCAAAAATTAAAAGAAGAGAAATAAAACCTTTTATTTCTTCTTTTGTATTCATTTATTATTTATATGGGATATGTACGTGTAGCAAGAAAATTGTCTTTATTTTGCTTTTTTTTGTTGTTGCATAATTTATGTATTTGTTGTTGTTGTTGTTGTTGCTATTAATTAAATTTTAATCTAATTTTTATATTAAAACTGTTGTATTTTTCCTTTTATTTTCTTTCTTTCTTTTCTAGATAACAACCTTAAAGCAAATTTAGATTTAAATAATCATTACTTATCAGTGTTTCCCAAACTGCCTTATCTATAATCAAACAAAACAAAACAAAACAAATCAAAGCAAAAGAAAATAAAAGTTAATATACAACCAATCTATAAATTAAATAAACAAACAAACAAACAAACAAACAAATTATATACAACGAGAGCTTCCTATTTAAAGAAAATTTTCATTAAAATATTAGAAAAAAAAATTTTATTACAAAACGAACTAAAAAATAAAAAAAAAATAAAAAAAAAAAATTAAGAAACGAAATAAAATTTAACAACAAAAATATATCACAACGGTTGTGCTTAAAAAATATTAAAAATAAAAAAAAATTAATTGAAATCACAATTCAAACATACTCGTACATTTAATTCCGCAACCATTAAAATACTACCCAGTAACAGAGATTTTTTAGAGTAGCCGACGCACCAATACTAATAACTTAGCAACAAACATGGAGTCAATGGAATATGAAATGGCACGCAACATGACGTTGCTGTTCTTTTTGGAACGTCTACTGGACAAAGGCGAACCCCGTACAGTTCATGATTTATCATGTCAATTCGGTAATAAGGAATTTACCAAGGAAATGCGACAAATTGCTGGTGGATCTCAATCGGGTAAGTTCTTGATTTTTTTATTTTTTTCTCTTTAATTTTTTTGGTTTTTCTTATCACATTCTTAATATTTTTATTTTTAATTAAAATAAATATTTTAAATGCCGTAAATTTTGTTTTTAAAAATAAGATAAGATTAACACGTTTTGCGTGAAAGAAGTTGAAATAAAAGATAATAATTACCAAGAAACTAAAAGGGAAAAAGTGCCACAAATGATTAAGAAAAAAAGAAAATTGTAAATGAAGAGACAAAATTCTTGTTACTGAACATTCAGTATTTATTCTGAGAACAAGATTATTACTAGAGGCCTCTGGACATAACCCACTACTTCTTCAAGCCATGGATAAACTGCATACAATTAGGCTTAGTCGCCTAGGTAGTGTGTTGGCTTTTTAGACGAAAAGCTAGGGTTCAATCCCAGGCCAGACATCAAAACAAAATACAAAAAGTATTTTTTTGGCGACTTCCTCTCAGCAGATTTCTGGCAAAAACCCGGAGAGTAAATTAAATTGTCATGAAAAGTTTCTCAAAAATCTGTCGTTCGGAGTCGCCACTCATGGATAAAAATTAACACACACAACAAACGTGGTGTGAGAAACTAGGTCGTAATCCTGACTGAAGGGTTGTAATGATCAGTTATGTATGTAATTAGGCTATACTAGCTCAAATTCTATCCTAAGTAGCAACAGAATCTTACTTCCCTACAAGTACCACAGCAGGGGCTAACACAGCGTTATCCTTAGAAAGTCTATTGTCATTGTTCTTCATGCTCTAGAAATATACACAACACAAATGGCTTGATATTGAATGGCAAAATGGGTAGTGATTTGCATAGACTTTCGGTTCATAGCAGTAGTTTTCAAGCACAAGTTGCAGGCTATCCTAAAGGCTTTTACAGAATATCTCCTAATCTAGTTATACAGTCTGATGCCTAGTTGGTGGTTGGTCCAATTTGCTACAATTATGCACATATCGGAAATTGGGTCAGGGAGAAGGAGCAGAAGTCTCGGGAGAATATATTGCAATATTCTGGGTCTAGGTGTATTAGGCTTTAGGATAAATACGGCGTGAACCTGGTTACTCAGTTTTTAATACAGCATTGCTTGCTTATGTCGCTGACAAGCATCTGGTGTAGATGTTAGTCCAACCATGATGAAGTGCAGTTGAAAACTATCGAATATCTCCTATTTATCTTTGCAGAGCTTAGTAGAATAGGATCATGAGGATCCTGGGAAACGGACTCTTTTAACTGCCTGTGGGTTGCCGATGTTCCAGCGCTCTTGTGGTTTATAATTAGATTAGGCTGTGTGTCCTCCTCTTTCCCAAATTTACGCTTTTCTTCTTCTCTACCTTTTTTTCATCATCTGTATGATGATAGCAATGGATCACATGACTTGCAAGTGGATTCTGTACTTGTCGTCATGACATAACTCGTCCCCAAACCAACATACCTACTCAGACTGTCATAAAGCTCCTTGCGAACATTGTATCCATGTTCAACCATGTCCATGACTTTTGCCTATTACTTCAGAAAATGATGTATTTTTCATCACATTAATCTCAGGGCATAAGTACGTACGCCAGAAAAGGTATCAAACTCAATAACCTCTTATAGGAACTACTCACGCTTTAGAAATTAAAAATAAATTCTGCTTCATTGCCGTTATACTCATGAAGTGGTCTCATGTCTTACAGGAGACTTACTATTTGGGTGACATGCTCAGCTGGGAATGATCAAGTAAACGCAGAGAGTGTAACGGAACGTCAGTTTTGCTAAAATTTCAAAGTTCCCTAGACTAACTATCGGCAATTAATTTGAAAACATAAGAGAGTTCAAATAGGTCGAACCAAACACGTTTTCGGAGATTAATGAAAAGAGATTTTAAAAGTGAAAAACTATCAAGGCCTCAAGATGCAGACTTCAGTTTATAAGTTTTATACCAGCAAAACAGATTGCTTACGTTTAAAAGTCTTGCATATTAGACTCTGTGACCTAAACACACTTATGTACGTAGATATTTGAAATCAAAGTTAAGTTCCTTTTGTTTTAATGGAGTTTAAGAACATTTAAATATTTTTTATTAAAATGCTAATGAACTCTCCTAATAAACAAGCTATTACCTCTGCCAAGCTTTCAAGTGGTCACTCCTTAATTCAAAAAAAAAAAAAAAAAAAAAAAACTATCAAATCGAAATCATCGAATTAATAAATTGAAGTGGCGTTCAATGACATAAAAGGCCATAAATAATCATCGTGCCTTCAAACACAAGTTTTAGTTGTAATTTTCTCAAATGGCCATCATGCAGGTGTAACATGTCGTTGCCTTCTTTGTTGCAACAACGAACTTTTTAAATAAAAACAAGAAAAAAAAAACAAGAAACAAAAGCCATATTTATGATGTATTTTCAATGCAACATTTCCCACTCACAATACAAAAAGAGGAAAAAAGAAAAAAATAAAAATAAAACAAATACGGCGACATATCAAAGTCATTAACTCTAGATGAGGTATTTTATTTTCATCATTTATTTCACTATTTCGAATAAAATTAAGTTCAACACAGATGCGAGGGTGGGTAAATAAGTTCAAGATTTTTTGGTGCTGTCATAAGGCAGATTACTGGCAAAAACTCGGAGAGTAAATAAAATTGCCATGAAAAGTTTCTCAAAAATCTATCGTTCGGAATCGACACACAACATAAGTGGTGCAAGAAACTGACTGAAGGGCTGTAATGACCAATTATGTATGTACACACAGTTACTAAATTATACGTACGTTAAAAAATTTCTGCAATTTTTTAACCAATCCGTTTTCGTTGAAAATCTTTATAGTTTCCTTGACGTTAAGACGATCTTTTGCATTGGTTAAAAAATTTCTGAAATTGAACTGAATTGTGGCCCTGCACAGGCCCACAAAAGTATTCATCCGCCATTTTAAAATCGAAGAAAGATGTCATCAGGCCCACAAAAGTTAACAAATTTCAGAAAGAAGACCGTCTTAAAATCGAGGAAAGTTGTCAGACAATTACAAAGATTTTCAACGAAAACGGATTAGTTAAAAAATTTCCGAAATTTGTTAACCGTATGTATACTTCTGTGGCTATGTGTATGTATGCTATGAGGTATCTGTCACTTCATTACTATCAAAATTTAAACAATCTGGATTATTTAGTTTGTATTCCACAACCATTGACAGCATAGCACCCCGCCTGATTTGAGTAGAATATTAAAAAAATTGATTTTCATGCAAAAATAGCAAAAATTTATGAATTTGGCTGTGAATTTGACTCTTTATTTCTTTTATTTCTTTGGATTTAGTCTCGAATGACTATTTCTTGTCTCCATGCCTGATCTGACTTTAATGATGAAATTATGAACCCAAAGGGATCATATTGGAAGGAATAAAATTGATTAAAAGATGGAATAAGAACGAATTTTTATACAAAAGTATGTGTTTGATTTATATAGTCAAATACTTACTGATACACCCTCGTTTATTACACAATAAACAGAGGCTAAAAATACCTTTTTACTATGAAACATTCAAAATATTTAGTGGCTTTAATAGGGGCACAACTAAATAAATTCACAACATTTTCAAATATTTAGCTGGAGAGGTATTTTTTACACACATGTTTTGTTTACATGAGAAACGACGATCGTTCAGCCGTTGTTCGATTTTATTTTTTTCGATTTTTCTCTAAATCCCATTAAAACGGAAAAACGGATTTTTGTTTTTTTTTCACTTGTTGTTGTAGTACAAGTATTTCAAACAATTTTATTGTTTTTGTTTTTGTTTTTCTATTTTTATTTTTATTTTCATTTTTATTTTATCGTTTTACTTGGCTTTTTTACAATTTGATTTGCTCTTTGATTTTATTGTAACATGTTGCTGCGCTAAAACGAACCGGGTGTTGTGCACACACACATATAAGTGTGTGTGGTAATATCACAGTCAAGCAGCCAGGCAGCCAGCCAACTAGACATCCCTCCCATCCGTCCATTAGTCAACACATGCAATATTTGTTATGGTGGCAGAGTTTCCTGTTTTAAGGTTCATTCATTTACTTACTCACTCACTTTGTTACTCCGCTTGCATTTTCATTTCATTCATCTATGCATTCATTCCATTGTGTGTGATTTTTACTAGTACTTCGGATGGCGGAATTGAATTGTTGACTTTTCAAGATGTTGACATTTGAGAGAAAACTTTTTTTTTTAAATTTTTCTTTATTTTTATTTTTGAAATTTAAATAATTTTCAATGAAATTTAAAACCAACATTGTTTTACGTAGAGAGATTTAATATGTATGAATTACATTTAAATTATGTTGCATGCATCCATACGCATATGTATGTAGGTGGTGTACATGGATAATGTTTCATTTTGGGAAATTTCTATAGAAATTTTATTCTACAGTTTAGGTAGAAATAATAAGGACGCGTCTAGCAATTGATATGTACTCAGGTGTTTCCTTTTGGAATGCATTAATTTCCCACAGGTTTCAAGAATGTGTTGCGATGATTTATTTTCATTGTCATAGGCAATCTCCATTCGGAATAAGTGTACTTTGAGTCTAAAGTGGCGTCTTTAAAGACCTGTTACCAACTTCAGGTTAATACTGGGATTGTCTGGTGCATGACTCAGATTTCCTTCCAACAAAAGGATTGCCGGAGGATAATAGAAGGGATTAATAAAGCGTTCAAAGAGTTTTGCAGATAAATAGCAAAGGATTAGGTTAGGTTAGGTTAGAATTAGGTGTGTTAGCTTTGATACCAAAAGCTCACTTGAGCACGCGTAGCGGACCGTTGTGACGCCACAGGTGAACGCAGTCTCTGTACTGACCATGTTACTCCGAACCAAGGAGGGTGAAGTTGGTCACCGCAAGGACTGCACTAGCAAAGGATTACTAAAAATATTGTAATTGAGTGCCAGAAGCTTATAATATTTTAAAGTTTTTATGTTCTGTGAACCCAAGATCACTAAGTGTGCTCGTGGAGAATATAACGTATTACCAGCTTACTTTAATTTTTTAATTTATTAGGGACAGAAACAAGCCATAAGGCTTCTGTTTTAATATTCTATAGGTTTTTTAGTTTATTTATACAACATAATGCGATTCCGTTTCTAAGAACACATCCATTCCTTATCGATTAATATCCTAAAATATCCCACAAATCATTATACCACAGAGTTCACTCCTTAATCACAACATTCGTGTATAAATCTAGCACGGAGGAGTTTTAAAGTTCTTCTAATTTGTTAAGAAGCGAACCTAACGTTTCTTTTTTCCTTTCCTAGATCCAATACAGTACAATAATCCCCTCTTGCTTCAATACACTGTTATCGATATTTTCCCTCTAGTTTAGTTAAGATAAATTGCATGCGCCTTAAAATATTGGTGGATTAAATAAAGCAACAATTATGTGCCTATATTAGGCCCCCCAGTTTCAATTTATGGCTAAACTAAGTGACGTCCAGTCATGCAATGCAATCCGCTACTCTACTGTGGCCATTCATAACTAGGTTATGTTATTATACGACTTCAGTCAATGTCTTTCAAACAAATTATTTGCAAATTTACCCTTCGTTTGTTAATTTATAAATATTTAATTCATTTTATTATTGTCACAATACCTTAAATATTCATGTGTATGTTGATGTCTTGCTTAACTTATGATTTCAAATTCAATTTAAATGTTCGAATAACATGACGGTGACACAACTTCTGTTAACATTGGCAACGCCATATAAAGTAGTCATCAGTTATGAACTCATTATCGAAAAGTTTAATGCCATTTAGCACACATTGCCGCCTGAAAAGAAAAAAACAAATCGTAACTGGGGGAACAATAATAGAAGATGTCA
Organism: Sarcophaga variegata; assembly: GCA_932273835.1. Classification (NCBI taxonomy): domain Eukaryota; kingdom Metazoa; phylum Arthropoda; class Insecta; order Diptera; family Sarcophagidae; genus Sarcophaga; species Sarcophaga variegata. The sequence goes on from OW026360.1 coordinate 11,836,026, forward strand.
ACATAGTTTCCCTTTGTGTGGCAAAAAAGGGGCAGGAAAAAAGACTATATCATATATAGTGTATTTTGAAAAGTAGAAAAAGAAAACTGGAAAAAATAGTACAAAAAAAATATGCAAAAAAAAATAATGACATTAACATCAATTTCCATTTAAAATATGTATGCACTCGTGCAACACAAAAACACGCACATATACGAAAAATACTCATTCAATATTGAAAGAATTATGAAAATGGTTTGGTATTGTTGCTGGCATTGTAGTCACATTTAAATACCATGGAAAACCATAACAAATCCAAGTGTCAGCAACAATTCCGCTTCTTGTTCATGGCAATACTATTGTGTGAGGAACACAAACACAAAAAATTTTTGAAAAAATTTACACAAACACACACACACGGCCGATAGGTACATAGACACACTTACTTATATAGGAGTAGTCGCCCTCCATATAAAGCAACAACCCTCTTCAATATTATTATGCAAAAATATACGAAAATATTTAAATAGGAGACCAAATTATAGACATTTTACACTCATTTCCATACACATGTACACACCCACAAATGCAAATGCCATGTCGTCTCTTCTCAGCACATGTTTTACTAAATAGACCAGGAGGCTATAAAGTAAGTAGCAAAACGGCAAAATTGGTAACAATGACAGAAAACTAAAAAAACAAGTAGAAGCATAGCGTATTTAATACATAGAAAAACAATTTGTATGGGTGTCGTCAATATCTCACATCATACAAAATACCGATTAAACAAACACAAACATATATAGAAACATATTACACACACTCGCACATTCGTGCCGTTCAATACATACGAATTCTCTGCCTGGCTCTCATTGTTTATTTGTTTAAGTTTTGTTTTTTTACATGGCCATAGTGAAGTCATACTTTGATTGCAGATTTTATAGACCGAACACTGAAACCTAATTTAACGATTTTTTTACAGGCCACAGTACATACTATATCTATCGCTTAGGGTGAAAAGTATCTTATTATCTTAAATCTTACTCGTTATTCGTTATATCTTATTCGTTCTTTTAAGTAATATTGTGATATTTCTATTCATGGCATTATTTCAATTCAATTATCCAGCTTTCTCCAGCTAATATGGTTGTAGGTGTACTATAAGAGTTTCTAGAATAATAGAGTTACCCTTTGTAGTTGTTGCTTTGACCCTAGCGGCGAGGAATTTTGCTCAATAGGTTAGGTTAGGTTAGAGGACGTGTACTTGTCAATTAAGACAAGTACAGTACCCGGAGGTCGAATTGATCCATTGTACAACGTCCTAGTTTCTCACACCACTTATGTTGTTTGCGTTAATTTTTTATACATGAGTGGTGGGACCTACAGTTTAAACTCGACTCCGAACGACAGATTTTTGAGAAACTTTTTCATGGCAATTTTTATTTACTCTCAGAGTTTTTGCCAGAAATTTGCTGAGAGGAAGGTGCCGAAGAAATACTTTTTGTATTTTGTCTTGATGTCTAGCCTGGGGCTCTAACCGTGGCTTTACGTCTAATATGCCAACACATTACCTACTAGACTACGGCGACTTCAATTTTGCTCAATAAGTTATACATGTTGTAATGGCAGCAATGACAAGCATGATTCACTTAAAAGGATCACTGAAAACGAAATGTTTTCCAAGTAATTCGTCGCCTAACTATCCTCCTTCCAGAGGGTATAACAACATTAACAACAACAACAACAATGAATGTCTCAGGAAGTTCATTTAATACCACCTCTTGAGAAAGTAAAAGACTTAAAGACTACACCCAATGTAAGTTCCCCATGGTTCGTGGTTCGTAAATAATAATTAGCTGCTTAGATTGGAACTGAGATAAAACAAAATAAATAATAAGACGATGAATGAGGAACATACCAAACAATTTTTTACAGAGGCCGTTGATTCGAGACAAAGAGATACTGGCCACTCTATCATAGTAAAACCTGTTTAGCTAAAGAAATTTGATGAATTCAACAGAAACAAAGTAAAATAAGTAATAAGAAGATGGTGTAGTCTACTGTTCCTTAAAGGAGTGAAAATGAATAAAAAAAATAATTCTGGACTTTTTTAGACCCCACGGTAAGATCTAGAGTAGAGTGTAAATAGAGGTGATAGTCTCCTACATTTGTTATTGTACATATATATTTTATACTCTAGAATATATGCTTAAGGGTATAACAAATGCTTCTTAACTTGTTCTATTTTTTGTTAATGGTCTGAACTCAAATGAACTACTGAAGCTCTCCAAATCTCCATTGGTTTGCCCGCTAGGCCGGTTCTGTTGTGAATCTTAAGTTAGCGATGAAGTCGCCTTAGTCTAGTAGGTAGTGTGTTGGCTTCTTAGAGGTAAAGCCAGGGTTCGAGCCCCAGGCCAGACATTAAAACAAAAATACAAAAAGTATTTCTTCGGCGACTTTCGCTCAGCAGATTTCTGGCAAAAACTCTGAGAGTAAATAAAATTGCCATAAAAAAAGTTTCTCGAAAAAAATCTGTAGTTCGAAGTCTTTAAACTGTAGGTCCCACTACTCATGTATAAAATTAACACGCACAACATAAGTAGTGTGAGAAACTAGTACGTTGTACAATGGGTCAATTCGATCTCCGGGTACTGTACTTGTCTTAATTGACAAGTACACGTCCTCCAACCTAACCTAAAATATATATTTTATACTCTAGAATATATGCTTAAGGCTATAACAAATAGTCGCCGTGGTCTAGTAGGTAGTGTGATGGCTTATTAGATGAAAAGCCAGGGTTCGAGCCCCAGGCCAGACACCAAAACAAAACACAAAAAGTATTTCTTCGGCGTCTTCCTCTCAGCAGATTTGTGGAAAAAACTCTGAGAGTAAATAAAATTGCCATGAAAAGTTTCTCAAAAATGTGTCGTTCGGAGTCGACTTTAAACTGTAGGTCCCGCCACTCATGTATAAAATTAACACACACAACATAAGTGGTGTGAGAAACTAGTCGACTTTAAACTGTAGGTCCCGCCACTCATGTATAAAATTAACACACACAACATAAGTGGTGTGAGAAACTAGGTCGTAATCCTGACTGAAGGGTTCTAATGACCAATTATGTATGTATGTATGTAAGTTAGCGATGCATGTTGAAGGTCCTGTGTTGTCATTGTTTCCTCATTTAGAGAAGATTGTTTAGCTATTCACCAAAGGCCATATTTTTCATAGACAGCGATTGGCGAATGATTGCAGTTTCGCTTTCATTCCAATTACAAACCAAGCTTCTTAGAATCATACAATTAAACCAATTTCACTGCCTGCTACAAAACACTTCTGAATTCGAAAATTCTAATTTTGTTTTCAATAAAACCTAAATGGTTTTGCAGGCATTCGGGAGTGTCTTCGTAAAACAAACAAACATTTATTATTGAAAACTCCCAACCTCGTTTATAAAGACATCGGTGTTAAACAAGTATTCAATGTTTTACCGAAAATAGGAAAATAAAAACCAACAAAAGAATCGAATACAGGTCTCCCTTGCATAACGCGGTACGTCTACAACGCGTTTTCGATATAACGCGATTTAAAAAAACAGTTTCATTACAACGCGAAATTTCGACTTGCATAACGCGAACAAACAAAGCAAACAAAAGCTGATAACTGATTTCACAATCGCACAATCACTGGAAGAACGTCCAACAAAATGTTTTTATATCAAATGACGTAAACTTTGCCGAGGAAATTTCTTCTGATGAAGTTATACGCCCAAAGCGCTTACTATTTCGACGTAACATGATGTTTGAAGTAAGTGACAGAGACTAGTGAAAGCACAAAAATTAAATTTATTTTGAGTTGTAAACGTACATAAATTTTTAATTTAGTACCTATTTTATTTTGGAAAAAGCTTACTGGAACATAACCCTCAAATTTATATGAAAGCTAAGTCTTCTATAACGCGAATTACATAACGCGGAATTTTCCTTAAACGTAACCACCGTGTTATACGAGGGACACCTGTACATTGTATTTGTATGTTAATGTACGAAGTATGTTCAAAGTTTAGGTGTTGTTGTAGTTGTAGTCGTTGATGTAGTAGTTAAAGATATGCCAGTAGTTGTAGTTGTTGTTGCTAGTTTGTTTGTTATAAAATAATTTCAGTTCAATTGTCTAGTTTTGTCACGTAAATGTCTACTCTTTACTTATTCGAATGTACATACATACATATGTATATGTATGAATGTGGGTGTATGTTTGTATGTATATGTATGTATTTTTTTGTAGTTTTTGTAATGGTTTTCATTACAAATATTCATTTCGATATAATGTTTTTGTAATGAGAACATAAAATCATGTAAATACTCTCATTTTCTCTCTCTCTCCCTTTCACATGAAAGTCTAAAGTTGTTGACATTTTAGTCCTTGTGCTCTCCTCCTTGGTAATGTAGCGGAGTAAGTATTTATTTCTTGTTAATATTTTATACTTTTTATTTTGGTTTACTTCGATTCTGCTTCTGTTTTGTCTGTTTTTTGGCGTTTCATTGAAAAAAAATTGTTTTTTTTTGGGGGGGGGGGGGTCTCAAAGTCTCCAGAGGCATTAGCATGGGATATTATAAACACATCAAAATATATTAGAGTTATTGATGTTGTTGTAGTTTTTTATTTTCGTTTAACTTGTTGTCGTTGTGGCATTTATAGCCGCAGTATATCTTGTTTATTAAAATGGGAGTTCATGCTTTAGAGCCTTAAAGAGGAGGTATTAACTCTCTTATCTTCTGTTGCAATAAAATACAATATTTTATTGCTTTTGCACCTTTTTTTTTTGTTTTTTGGTCACTATCCCTTACGCATTTGGAAGGGTTTCCAATGTAAAACTAAAATTATCATGAAAATTTATTTTTATCCCTTCATTCAGGTTGCATTTTTGAACATATCCAAGGGCATGTTATCAAAGGAATTACTTTAAAACAAACGAAATGTATTTAAATGTTAAATTTGTAAAAACTTTAACATGTTTTTGTTCATAAAAACTACACAAAAAAGATTTTCAATTTGCATTTTATCATTTCAATGTTTTATTCCCACGTTAACTTTTATTTAAATTTAAATACAATTGCCCCCAAAAAATTTGATAAAAACAATTTAAAACACAATTTCAAAACAGTTCTCATAGTTAACGTTTTTCTTATCATAATATTTGACGGGTTTTTTTGTTTTCGATTGCCCAAATAACCACTTAGAGGTGAAATTCTCACCAGAGTTTGTGGTGTGTTTATTAATATATGAGTAGAGAGTAGCAACTCGAAAAGGTAAAGGATGAACGATTTTAAATAGAGTGTCTTAAATGCGATATGAAGTCGCCGTAGTCTAGTAGGTAGTGTGTTGGCTTATTAGACGTAAAGCCAGGGTTAGAGCCCCAGTCTAGCCATCAAAACAAAACACAAAAAGTATTTCTTCGGCGTCTTCCTCTCAGCAGATTTGTGGAAAAAACTCTGAGAGTAAATAAAATTGCCATGAAAAGTTTCTCAAAAATCTATCGTTCGGAATCGACTTTAAACTGTAGGTCCCACCACTCATGCATAAAATTAACACACACAACATAAGTGGTGTGAGAAACTAGGTCGTAATCCTGACTGAAGGGTTGTAATGACCATTTGTGTATGTAAATACGATAATTTGTAAATCAGGCCATGCTATAAAGACTTACGATCATTTGTCTGTCTGCCATAATATATTTAATTTTTGAAGACTTAAAGTTAAAACATTTAAAAAAATATTGCTGAACTCGCTGAAGTCTAGTCGGTAGTTTATTGGCCTACTAAATGAGAGGTTTAAATTTAAAGCTCGGTTCTTACATTTTGGCACCCCCTTAGTGGTTGCTGGCAAAAGCTGTTGCAATAAAATACAATATTTTACTGCTTTTGCACCTTTTTTGTTTTGGTCACTATCCGTTCCTCATTTGGAAGGGTTTCCAATGTGATGAGAATGTGGTACAGAAAATAAAACTAAAATTATCAAGAAAATATCACAGTAACTGGTTGTCATGAAATAATTTGTCGCTTGTCAAATCTATCACGGCTTTTCTGCTAAAATTAAACGGAGATAATAACCAATGAAGTCACCGTGTTCTAATAGGTAGTGTGTTGGCTTATTAGACGTGAGGGCTCGGTTCAAAACCACAGGTCAGACATCAAAACGAAAGTATGACAAAATATTTCTTCAGCGACATCCTCCCAGCAGATTTCTGGCAAAAACTCTGAGTGTGAAAAAAAAAATTGCCATGAAAAGTTTCTCAAAAATATGTCGTTCGGAATCGACTTTGAACTGTAGGTCGAGCCGCTCATGCATAAAATTAACACACACAACATAAGTGGTATGAGGAACTAGGTTGCAATTCTGACTAAAGGTTTGTAATGGCTATTTTTGTATATGGAAATACGATTATTTGTAAATCAGGCTATGCCTTGAAGACTTATGACCATTTGTGAGTCATAAAATATTGCTGAATTCAATATAGTCTAGTTGGTAGTTTGTTAGCTTATTAGAAAAGGGCTTTGAATTTATAGCTCAGTTTTGTCATCTTGAGAGCCTCTTAGTAGTTTGCTTGCGAAAGCACTGACAGTAATTATTTGCCATGAAAAATTTTTTTCTTTTCAAATCTATCAAGCCTTTTCTGCCAAAATTAAAGGATTGTAATGGCCAATGATGTGTATAATAATGCATGTTACTAAATTATTACGAAGAACGAAGTTCGAATCAGATATCAGAAGGCTGTGCACATATATTTGATCCAAATTTTAATGCATGGTATCCTCATGAAAAAATATTAGACTCATGGTATTTCTAAGCAATTCCGTTGATCAGAAACCCTGATACCGTACTTTCAACCACATTTGCCTTAATTTTTGTTTGGTTGTTGTTATTGTTGTTGTTCCATTTCACCCATATTTTAAGTGAGTTTATCACCTCTGCACAACCAGCCATTAACATCATTAAACATTAACAAAGTGGTTCATTTTTCGTTCGTTCACTCGCTCGTTCGTTCATTTTCTGTTAAACGTTAAATCGTTATTTTACAAAAAATAACATCAGAAAGCAGTAGCAAAAGCAACAACAAAACTAAAACAAAGTTTTCTAAAAGAAAAGTTTAAACTTTTTAAATGCAAACAACAAAAATAACAAGAACAATAACTACACTAGCGATAGTACGTGTAGCAACTTCGTTCAGATAATAAATGGGTTACGAACAGAGATTGAAAAGAGTGTAATCGTTGCGTATCAATTACTTCTTTTAACTTTAACAAAAGTCTCTTGAAGAAGTGTTCAAAATGGTACTGATGTCATTAACAGTGATTTTTTCAGCAAATGTCTCAGTCCCAGTGCTAGGAAAACAGATTTTTTTGAACAGAAATATCTTGAGAATACTTTCAGTGCCATTTGCGGGTCACTATACCTGTAATATGCATCTGTACTTAAAGGGAATATGCGATACTAATACCCGCAGAATCTCTTGTCAATTAGAGGAGAACTAGAGCACTGAAAATACTAGGTATTATAGTCAAGCACGCTGACTATACAGAACTTGCTAACACTGCCATTGAACGTAGTGTAGTTCTGAAACAAAATGTTTAAATTCTTTCAAACCTCTGTTCACTGATTAATATGTAGTAACATAGTTTCCGTATAAAAATAATAAAAATATTTGATCGCGTGTTGACTGACTTACTGACTGATTAACAGACATACTGTTTGCTTTGTTCGTGCGTTGCATTATTGTTTGGTTGTTTCTCTTTAAACATCTGCTTATCGGCTTGGGTGCGTATTTAAGCGTGAATGTGAAGGCATAAAAAAGAAGTGTCTTTATAATTAGGCATGTCTGTACACTTAATGCCCTCTGTATTTTGTCAGCTGTAGAGTGGAGTGGGCGTTAATTTCAAATCGAAATTCTGCAACTGATGACTTGAAAGTTTTAATTTTTTCCTACACTTTTTTAGGTGTGTAGTATTATGATTGGTGGTGTATAATTTGTTAAAGATTTGTTATCGTTTTTGAATAGCGCTAAATTAAGTTTTGATAACTATTTATAATTGATCAAAGTTATCGATTAAAAAATGTTTATAGGCTTAAGCAGTACCAGAGGAAAGTTTAAAACATTTCAATATTTTTTTGAGTTTTCTCTAGAAATACCTTATAATCGGTAGTCATCATTAAACGGTGGCTGTTGTATTGGATGTAGCTCAATAGGCGCTAATCTTACTCTTTCTTAAGAGGTGGCTCTATCTGTACATCGTTACGATATTCGCTTTTGATGGTATCCTCACTAAGAAGTCTGATATCAGGGAACATCCTGGGTAGATTTTTAGGAGAGGTATTCGAACTTGAATTTTTGAAGTTTATAGTCAAACATTACCATTTAGAATGAACTGCTTAGCTTCTTAAAATTGCGATCTATAGACATATCATATAATTTTGAAACCACCCTCGTATATATATGCTTTACATACAATATTTTGTATTTTTTTGCACTTCCAATTAAATAGAAAATTTAACCTATAAACGCTTTTAAATTGGCTTAAACGCACTCAGTTTGTCGACGTGTCTGTATGTTCAACTGAATTATGCCAAAAGCATTTAACACTGTAGACTGAAGGAAAACGAGTAAGAAAACAATGCGAAACATTAAAAAAACAGCAAAAGTTAATTTAGCGCTTAATTGGCATTCATTTGTAAACGTAATTAAATTATTATTGAGTGATGTTTTCTTTGTTTTTGTTTAAATTGTTGTTGTTGTTTTACGAAATTTTAACTGCATCAGCGACAGTAAAGTTAAGATGCAAAATAGTCAAGGCGTTTGTAACGACGTGTAAGAAGATTGTGTCAAATTTAATTTGTTTTTAACAACTAAATAATTATGAGACGGTTTAATAGAAAGTCAGTTTTGATAGAGAAAATTAAACACAAAGTATAGCGTCTTTCGCGAGTAAATGCCAATAAAATTCGGATTTCTTGAATGCTAATTTACAAGGTATAGAGGGGTTGCCCATGTATTGTAATTTTAGATAGTATTTCGACATAATTCTGGTCCTAACACATCAATTTCAAACCATGATTTGTTACTGGTTTATTTGAGATGTGGTTACTATAGCGTAGTAATTACTGCATTTATTTCGGCAATATCCTCTCAGCAGTCTTCACATTCTATTGCAAGTCATCAACCAAAAAATGCAATTCATCGACCAAAATAAATGCAAGTCATTGACCAAAAAATGTAAGTCATCTACTAAGAACATGCAAGTCATCTACAAAAAAGTGCAAGTCATCTACCAAAAAATGCAAGTCATCTACTAAAAACATGCAAGTCATCTACAAAAAAGTGCAAGTCATCGACCAAAATAAATGCAAGTCATCTACAAAAAAGTGCAAGTCATCGACCAAAATAAATGCAAGTCATTGACCAAAAAATGCAAGTCATCTACTAAAAACCATGCAAGTCATCTACAAAAAAGTGCAAGTCATCGACCAAAATAAATGCAAGTCATTGACCAAAAAATGCAAGTCATCTACTAAAAACATGCCAGTCATATACAAAAAAGTGCAAGTCATCGACCAAAATAAATGCAAGTCATTGACCAAAAAATGCAAGTCATCTACTAAAAAACATGCAAGTCATCTACAAAAAAGTGCAAGTCATCGACCAAAATAAATGCAAGTCATTGACCAAAAAATGCAAGTCATCTACTAAAAAACATGCAAGTCATCTACAAAAAAGTGCAAGTCATCGACCAAAATAAATGCAAGTCATTGACCAAAAAATGCAAGTCATCTACAAAAAAGTGCAAGTCATCGACCAAAATAAATGCAAGTCATTGACCAAAAAATGCAAGTCATCTACTAAAAACATGCAAGTCATCTACAAAAAAGTGCAAGTCATCGACCCAAAACATGCAAGTCATCAACGAAAACCATGCAATTCAACAACCAAAAAATGCAAGTCATCTACCAAAGAAATGCAACTTGCGAAAAATTCTACATTTTGTTGGGTATATATATACACATATAAGCATATTAACTCAATGAGAATTATTAAAATTTTTAAAAGTTCAATTCAACACTTTTTTGCTCATATAAAAAAATTTAGCTTCGTCGGTTCCAATTAACGCCTAAGAATAAGGAAACCTGTTTTGGAATCCTTGATACCATGGCTATCCAGCCTACTAGGCCCACTTTCCCCGCAAGTCCATTTTTATCCGATTTTAACCGATTTATATAGCTAATTTGACAAAAAAATTAGCTTCGACGGCTATATTTCCGATTCCAATTAACGCCTGACAATAAGGAAACCTGTTTTGGAATACTTGATACCGTGGCTATCCAGCCTACTAGGTCCATTTGCCTTATAAGTCCATTTTTATCCAATTTTTACCGATTTATATAGCTAATTTGACAAAAAGTTAGCTTCATCGCTTATATCTCTGGTCCTAAATAACGCCTGACCGCAAGGAAACCTGTTTTGGAATCTTTAATGCCATCACTACCCATCTATCATCTATACCAACTGGGTTCATTTGCCATTTTTTAACCGATTTTGGCCGATTTCTATATAAATCACTCATTTTTGCTCATTTGAAGAAAACAATTAGCTCCGTCGGCTATATCTCCGGTCCCAAGGGTTATCAGACCGAAGCGAAAACTGTTATGGAATCCTTGGCCCAATAGCTAACCATCTTACTAAAGGGTCCGCCAAATAACTTTTCTTTTTTGAAAATGCTTTAAAAAAAACTACTGAATATTTTCTCAAATTTCTTTTTTTATTTGAAAGTACAATCCTTCCGGTTAATAATGGAAAATAATTTCATTCAAATGGCTGCCTCGGCTGGCCATGCAGTAGCCTACACGATCGGTCCAATCGGGTAAACGACATCAGCTCTGCGGCTGATAATACGATCTTCAAAAACAGGGCGCAAATCATCGAGTGTAGCTTCGGCTGTGTAGCACGTAGCGCCGTCCTGTAGAAACCAAATGTTGTCAATATCCTCCTCTTCAATTTATGTGAACAAAAATTCGTTCAACATGGCCCGATAACGATCGCCATTGACTGTAACGGCCACTCCTTGCTCATTTTCGAAGAAAAATGGCCCAATTATGCCTCTGGACCAAAATCCGCACCAAACAGTGACTCGTTTTGGGTGCGTCGGCTTTTCAATGTATGCGTGCGTGTTTTCTGTGCCCCAAATGCGACAAATTTGCTTGTTTACATACCCGCCAAGATCAAAATGAGCTTCATCTGAGAAGATGATTTTTTGCCGAAATCGGCATATTCTGGTGTAGGCATGGCCGGCCGAGGCAGCCATTTGAATGCAATTATTTTTCATTATTAACCGGAAGGATTGTACTTTGAAATAAAAAAAGAAATTAGAGAAAATATTCAGTAGTTTTTCAAAAAAAAAAAGTTATTTGGCGGACCCTTTAGGTCCGAAAAGTGTATCTTTTTAAATTTTATCGAGTTTTGCACGAGATATGGAGGCAAATAAATAATAAAAAATAAAATAATTGATTTATTTTTTTATTTTCAATTTCCATGGGGTTCCTGCAATTAAACAAATTCTTATTCCATAATGAGCTGTTTATTATGCAAATCCTTATAATTCTTAACAATGTCCCAAAAAAAGAAATTCCATTTTCCAACAGGTGTTCCCAAGAAAATATGTTTTTCAATTACCATTGAAGATATCATTAATCATTAAGTATAAAACGAAGTAAAATAAAAAAACATACTGTATGTATGTAAGCCATTAGTTAAACAGTATACAATAATTTTAAAAGATTTATAATGATACAACAAAAAGAAAAAGGAATATTTCTTATAAACTGAGATAATAATTCATAAGTACATGTACAGTAGTACAGTACTTATGAATTTATTTATTTTTTTATTCTGAGCCACCTTAACTGTTGCAATCTAGCAGCAGCACATGCATTTTAAGTTTATTTTTCTATTTGCTTGTTTTGTTTTGTTTTGCTTTAGAACCCTTAAAGAAAACCAATAATTTACAGAAAATTATGGCCATATAGACCCATTTCCTTTTGGCCACATTTGTGTTGTGCTGTGGTTTCTTTTTATTTATTTGTTTGTCTTCTATTCACTTTTTCTTTTTGTTTCTTTTGTTCGGTTCACATAATTTCAAGGATTTTATTTCTTTATTTTGCATGTTATTGTAACTATTTAAGGGAGGAGGCAGTGTAGTATTCTAAAATATTAAGAGCTTCTCAAGGCTTTTGCAACAATGCCTTCAGAAGATTTCAAACAAACTAAACATATTTGAAATGGAATACAATTCCATAAAAAACTAAATAATATTATAATAGAGTACAGATTACATCAATATTCTTGTTATTCTTGTCATGTTCTTTTAATAAAGACACTTGTTTTTTAATTTACATTCAAACCAAAAAGAAAAAAATTATTACGGTTTTCGGTTTTTAAATAAAATATTTTTAGGGCCATTATTACAACTTGCCGTTAACTAAAGGAAGGATTTTAACGGGCGATAAATTGTTTTTCGTTATTATGAGTACCCAATAAGATAGAAGTGATCGTTAAGCTAAAGGGAGGATCATCCTACCTTTAACATTTAAAGGTCACTTTATGAATTGAACTTGCCATATTATATATTTTTTTCAATATGGCAACTTCAAATTTAAACAAAATAAGCATATACAATAAAAAACGAAGCCCGCGGTTGCCACTGCGTTAAAAAATACTTGTATAATTGAGCAGTTTTATGGAAATTGCTCCCGCACTGCCATATTTTTGAAAAATTGTATCTGTAGGTTGTAATAAGGAAAATAAGTAACTTTCCAGTTCCCTTTGGCTAAAGGTACCTTTAACTAACCCCAAGTTTAACGACAAGTTGTAATAATGGCCCTTAATGTTTTGTTAATCCTAAGGTCTACAAGGTGAGTGACAGGACTTACAGTTTAACTTCAACTCCGAACTACTCGTAACAAATCTCATTTATTCACACAGTTTTTGCCAGAATACTGCTGAGTGGGATTCTCCGAAAGAAATATTTTCTTCGTATTTCGTTTTGTTCAAAATGTCTGAGCTGAGGTTTGCAACACGGGTTCTCGCTTTTGCGTGTGAAATCGCCGTAATCTGGCTTATTTGATGTGAGACCTCTGTTCAAATCCCAGGTCAGATATCTCCAACAAAACGAAACATGAAAAAATATTTCTTCGGCGACTTCCGCTCAACATATTTCTGGCAAAAACTCTGGCAAGTAAATAAAATTGTCGTGAAAAAGTTTCTTAACCGTTTGAGTGCTATGGGTTTGGGGTAAATTAATTGAAAAATGCTATGAGAAATTGAGAAAAAATATTTTTTTATTCATGACAGTCGCAGCAGTCCTAACTAACTGAACGCCAAACTCTGACTGACGCAATCGTCGCTAAATCGACTAACCGCGATTTTGGAGCATCACCTATTCGTCGCAATAGTGACGATTCGCACTCAAACGGTTAAAAATCTGTCGTTCGGAATCGTTTTTAAGCTGTAGGCCCCGCCACTCATGAATAAAATTAACGCAGTGGTGTGGGAATCTAGGTCGTAATCCTGATTAAAGGGTTTTAATGACTAATTGAATAAGTTGAAGAGAAAATGAAAAGAAAAAGCATCACTCAAAGCAAATTCTAAGCTAGATAAATATCGAGAATGCATGTCTCATTAGTTTTAAGAAAAACAGTGTTTCACAGAATTTCATTGAGACTAAGCAAGCACTGAAGATCTGGATGTCTAGTTGATGCCTCTACACCTGAAACCGTCAAAAAAAATTATGATATGATGTTGACCAATTAGAGATCTGTAGTACAAAACATTGTGGAAGTCATAGAGATCTTAAAAGGCACAGTGGTTTCAATTTTATATGATCGTTTGTTCACAATGGACTAAAAACGCAGTTGTGCGAAAACATCACAGGAGTTTTTGGCATTTTTTTTAACGAATATAGACGAGTTTTTGTGTCGTTTCATAAACGCGGATGACACAAGTATCCATCTAATGAAAGAATTTTTGTGACACTTCGTAAACCTGGACAATACATGGATCCATTGCAGCATACTGAGATCAAATAGAAAATTTCTGTCAGTAGTGTAGTCGATAGTGTGTTGATTTAGAAGAAGAGAGCCCGTGGTTCAAACCCCAGCTTTGATATGTCAAACAACGACATATGAAAAAATATAACAACTTCTTAACAGTCATCTGGCAAAATGTCTAGGAGTAAATAAAATTGCCATTGAAAAGTTCATCAAACACACATAAAACGGGCGGTATGAGAAGCTAAGTTGAATCCTAACTAAAACGTTGTAATGAACAACTAAGTAAGTCAGTAAATCAACGACGAAACGGCATAAATAGGGTTTATCGGGATTGTTTTGTTTAATCAATATTGATTAGTTTGCGAAGCGATAAAATAATCGATAGGGTAAATGTCAACTTACTCAGTAAGTATTACATGGCTAATAAAAAGTTCCTTTGCAAGGATGAGCTCATTTGCTGTTCCCATAGCAAAAATCCTTTAACTAACCATATTCAGATTTGGTCCTGAGTGAGTATTTCTTGCTTCCACGTCTGATGGAATGGCTCGGTGAAAAGCAATTTAACTCCACATTTAAAACTGTTCGGAAAGCATAAAAGAGTGGTTAGAAGTAGAGGAGAGAAAAGTCCTACGTAAGATCATCGGTCCGGTTCGAGTTGGCGATGATTTCCGCATCCGTTCCAACAGTGAGCTGTATGAGCTCCTCAAGTATTAATGCCCAGCGGCTGCGCTGGCTCGGCCATGTCGTTCGAATGGAAGAGGTTGCTCCGACGAGACGGGTATTTGATGCGGGGATTAGTGGAAGTCGACGAAGAGGACGACCTTGTATGCGTTGGAAGGGCCAAATTGAGAAAGCCCTGTCATCGATTTTTGTGACCAACCTGCGCAGGCGCGCAAGAAGCAGAGGAGCCTAGAAGGATGTGTTTACCGGGTTGTTATTGGCCAATTAAGTATCCAAGTAAAGTAGCGGAGACTTATGTAAAATGATTTTTATTAAAAAATCAGAGTCACGTACCTATTGATCGCCCTTTATTGGTGATTTGGCTTGAAGATTTAATATAGAGTGAGGTAACGATCTGATATCGCCTTAACACGTTGACTGCCGCGGCAATTTTCAGAAAACTTGCCAAAAAACGACAATTTGATTTTTTCACATTAGTGAGTACGAGATAACTCGTAGTTTGGCGCCCTAGAAGGGAACGCAATCTACGAGTTATCTCGTAGTCGGCAGTCAACGTGTTAATAGCCAAAGTAAGATTCTTTAGTGAAGAGCATTTGGTTGACCTTTTCAAAGTAAAGATATATTTCAAGCCTACAAAAGAAGTCTTTAAAATTGTTACAGATGGCAAATGAGTTGAAAATGTTTAAAATGAATGTCTGACCAGTGCTACCTTAAGCCTGTAAACTTGAGCTCATTATCTTCGTAATAATCTGAAATTGCTTATTAAAATATTAAATTTCTTAAGGTATTTTTAAAGTCGACCATTACCATTTTTGGAACGTTAACAAACTTTTTCTACTGCCGAGCAAAGTTATGCGAAGTGGAAAACATAAAAAATGTTATTTTTTTCATAACCACTATCTACCAGCGCTTTTACGTTTACACCACCACCACCACATTTCTTATTCCTATAACAGCTCAACGAAAGGGTTAGTAAGACTAAGGCTATGCGGTAAGACTAACGTTTTTCTTTTTTTCGTTACTATTTCCATAAATTTAAACAAATTTACGACCTGTTCTACACTTGAAAAACAGAAAATGAAAAATAAAAATACTTGGCTTACGGCACTGAGCTTAATAATCATAAGAATGAATGAATGAATGAATGAATTAAGGTTTTATAAAATTTTTATGTTCTCCTCATATGTTTTTATTGTAGGGGTTCACATCATAATTCGTTAACGTTTTATGGCTTACAAATGTTTGAATATTTACAAGTTCGTAATGGAGTGGGGAGAGGGTATTTGCAAAACATCAATAATAATCGTAAAAATAAATGTTTACCGAAGTGATATGTGGACATCATTCAAGTCGTACCCTCCACATAAATATTTGAACATATTTTCAAAAGCAATATGGTAATTGTGTTCATACATCATTACATCTTTACGAGTACTATCCTCTCTGATAAACATATTGACTTCTGTATGTCATAAAACATTTAAAGAAATTGGGGTTGTAGATGTGCTCCTCTTTTTCTTTCATAAGTTATGACTTGAAATGTCTCATTTGTTTACTTACGACTGACTATTCTAATTCATTCAAGAGATTTTCCAAGATTTACTTTGTAATTCCAAATATTGTCTTGTCTTTTTTTTTTTGGTATTTTATTTAGTAATACATCATGTCTCAATTGACTTCACTGGTTTCATTGTGTGTACTTTTCATTTAAAAGAAATTTTTGATTGACATTTTTATGAAATTAGCAAAGCATTAGTATGTTAGTATGCTACATTGTTATTATTTGAACTAACCGTGACTGCATTTTGTATGATAATGACCCATTTAAAGGTTTATTTATTTAGAAATTGTGTACATATATGTATTTGATGACTTACTGTTTGTGCAAATGCCTGTCAGTTAAATGTTACTTCAATTCCATGTTGGTAAAGGAAGTGGCTTTTGGCACGCACTTAAAAGTTGAATTCTTATTACGTTTTCTGTAAAATATTTTTACAAGAATGAACAGTTCAAGATCGTTTTCCATTCTACGCATTAGAATAAGAAAAAAATCTAATTTCCAATGGCGTATATAATTGCTATGACTTTTAAATGTTTATCTACCTAATAATGAATTTTATTTGTCATGGAAAATTCATATTAAACGTCATATCAAAAATTTTTGTCTCATTTATTTTTTCCATTACCCGCCTTGAAAGCATGTTACTTACTTACTTAATTGGTCACTACAACCGTTTAGGATTACAACCTAGCTTCTCACACCACCTATGTTTTGTGTGTTAATTTTTATCCATGGGTTGAGGGAGTATACTGTTTAATGTCGCCTTCGAACAACAAATTTTGCGAATTTGTATTCATGGCAATCTTATTTTGCTTTCAAAGTTTTTACGTTACGTCTGCTGGGAAGAAGTTGTATAGTTTTGATCTATATGTCTCTATATGTCTGAGCTGGCTCTGGTCTAATAAGCCAACTCATTACTTACTAGACTAAGGCGACTTCAAGCATATGGTTTCCAAAAAACAGTTCCATCTTATACGGTAAACTGGCGATAATTTTAAGTCTTTAATATAAGAGCGTACTCTTCAAGTGTTCGTGCGTTTCCATGCGTTTTTGGTTGACCTCGTCTTCTTGGGTCTTGAGCATTACACTCTAACATTATCCTTGTATCTTTAAGATTTCTAAGATATTCTGACTCAATACTCACATCTCTATAACTTAGCCAACGAGAAAGCTACGTTGTAACGAAGCAGGCATCAAAAATAGACAGTTTTTTTTTACCAGAGAAGGCTTTACATATGCCTTGAATGTCGCTTTCGCTTCATTTAGCTGGGTAATGGCCTCTGCTTCTGTGTCGCCGTTCTTTGTCACTACGGTATACTGATTAGATATCGAGTGGAGGCAAATGCAAATTAAGTGATAGTAAAACAGCCTCTAGATCCCTTGACAGTATGTACACCACATCTCAGATCGTTCGAGAATGACGGGTGCATCTGGGGAAGATAGCGAGATATATGACAGTAAATTAGATTCATGAACATGGGGATTTTGAAGATAACGAAAAAGCTGGCAAACTTATAAATGCTTGTTCAACAGAAAATTTAAATGAATTCCACTAAAGAGGGGGCAGATAAATGTTTTCAAGCCTACTTCATTCATTTGGAAAAGAAATATGGCATAAGGAACCCATTTACCAAGAGACCAGACAGATCTGACCCAATAGTGGGTATATGCAGAACAAAATTTGCCATAAACCTAAACACAATCCATCTTAGAAGTCCCACAGCAATTATTAAGGAGAACTGGCGCCATCTTGGAGGTTGGGAACACCTCAGAAAGAGTTCTGCAGAAGCAGGATGTTTGAATAATGCCAGCCAGGTGTTCTGAATGAAGAAATGGATACTATCGGCATTACGAAGGGATCTTAAAGAGCCCAAGTAAACCATTCTCTTGAGGCCTAGCCGTTGCCTCAAAACATCGTCATCCATTGAAATATGTTGAATGTTGTAGGAGGAAATTTTTTCTCTTCTCTTATGAAGGATAATATTTTCAGTGAGATTTACCCAACTTTATTTATATACGCATACAAACACAACGCTTTTGGTAGGCCTTAAATTGTTGCTGATTTATCTTACATCGTATTGACTTTCACCATTTCTTAGGCTGCTATTGCCCCATGTAATGTGAAAACAACATGAGGTCGTCGCTTACACACACACTCCAAGTGTAATTTTCCTAATTGCTGTTTTAGTTGTTGCATTTATTTTCCCAAGTGAACGCACTTGTTGACCAAAAACAACCCATAAACCAGCAGCAATTATAGTTGCCAAGAAGGCCCAACACCTCAGGTTTATTTGTTGAATCAATTACGGGCAATCAACGCAAATCACTCATAAAAATATTTAGTATTTCCACCACAAGGTTTCGTCTTCTCGTGTATGCATGTTATTCAAGAAGTTGAATTTATTTGTTTAATTTTTTTTATTATTTTATTTGATTTGTGCTTGCTTCTCATTTATTTATTTTCAATATTAATTGTGTTGATTTGCAATCATTGTTATTTTTATATTTGCAATAACAAAATTAAACAAGTTTTCTTCATACAATTGGAGAGGGAAAAATACCAAGAATAGCAATAACAAGCAATAACAAATATTGTGTGCGAATTTTTCGAACTTCGAATGCGAGTAATAATTACCCACATAAACTTAAATTGACTCTCTCTGTGACGTACGCTCTCAAACTCTTACGGACTTCTTAATTGTTTAATGGAATGTCGTTGTACAAGTTAATGAATCGAATGGATTCGTTTGTTATTAAAAATCGTTCAGACTATTAATTGATCATCATACTCGTTTCTTTTTTTTTTTGATTTGTTTTAATTTGAAACGACATCTCTCAGGGGCGGTAGGAATTAAAAGGAGGGCGTTTAGAAGACATTGATTATAGTTTTAGTTTTAGATTTGATTGATTAATCGTAGACTCTGTGTACATAGTACAGAGCAGAGTTTGACGTTGCTTAAGAGTTGATGTTAAAGTTAATGGATGATTAATAGCCGTGATAAAATAATTATTTTAAGAAATTAAAGTAAAACTTCACCATGCAAGAGTCTGTTCTGAGTAGTTTAAACAATAAAATCTGTATAAAAATTATATGATGTGATATAAAGAGTGTAGTCAACGTAGTCTAGTAGGTCTAGTAGGTATTGTTCTGGCTTATTAGACAAAAGTCTGTAGATTAACCACGGGCTTAGACATTTCGAAAATATGAGAAAAAATATTTCTTTCGACGACTTCTTCTCAGCAGCTTTCTGGAAAAAAATCTGAAAGTAAAATAAAATTGACATAAAAAGTTTTACAAAAATCGGTCAGTTGAAGTCGGGGTTAAACAGTAAGTCCACCACTCATGAGTGGTGTGAGAAGCTACATATATAGGTTATATTGCTCCTACTCATTCTCATTAAAGAATCTCTACGTGTACTGTTAAGATGATAGCATATGTGACTGGCAGTCATTCATATACATATGTATGTTCATCTGCAGTTAACAAGTCCTACTTTACATTTCTAAGAGAGCATGGGCACACTCATTCCATCCAAGTCCAGTAGAACATGTAGGGTTTAGTGTCAGATTTAGTAGGCTTATGTACGCTTTAGCCTTATATGTTCTCAATTAAGATTAATCAATGTGGGATGGCTACCTGAAAAAATATTAACTGAGTTTTTAAAAAGAATAGCTTTTATTTAGCCAATCTAGAGTCTCTTTGATTACAAGACTTTTTGCCTGATAAACCCTGAATTGATCTGTAAATCTGTTTGGTTATACAATTCAAGCTTTCTTACAAATATTCCAAAATCTACACCCTAATGGGTTTTATTACTGTCTGCATTAAAATTAACATCTTAACACCTGCTCCTTGCTCGAAATACCATTTATTCACACCGATTGGTATGAAATCATTTTGGAATACAACTCTCATAAAACAACTGCGGTAGTATGATTCACCTACAGTTTTATGATGACCGCATATGTTTCCACGCCCTTGCAAAATATTTTTTAGGCGAATTGGAATGCTTGCCGCTCTGTTCTTAACTACAGAAACTAAAGTCAGTAAAAATTAATTTAAGAACATCAGTTGAGGTAATACATATCCTACTCAGCTTAGCTAGGTATATTCTCTTCTATAATGCAGGATAGCAAACTATGATTGCAGGCTTGGACAAACTAATACCATGCTATATTATGATATACCATACACATACATAATTGGTCATTACAACCCTTCAGTCAGGATTACGACCTAGTTTCTCACACCACTTATGTTGTGCGTGTTAATTTTATACATGAGTGGCGGGACCTACAGTTTAAAGTCGACTCCGAACGACAGATTTTTTGAGAAACTTTTCATGGCAATTTTATTTACTCTCAGAGTTTTTGCCAGAAATCTGCTGAGAGGAAGGCGCCGAAAAAATACTTTTTGTATTTTATTTTGATGTCTGGCCTGGGGCTGTAACCCTGGCTTTTCGTCTAATAAGCCAACACACTACCTACTAGACCACGGCGATATACTATACCATGCTATAATATGCTATACTAAGCTATACTATCCTATGCTGTATTATGTTTTACTATACTATACTATTCTATACTATATATATATGCTATACTATGTATATATACTATGCTATACTATATGTATACTATACTATACTATACTATACTGGTATGATATACTACCGATACCAAAATCAGTAAGAATTATTTTAAGAACATCAGTCGGGATAATACATATCTTACTCAACTTAGCTAGGTATGTTCTCTTCTTTACTACTATACTATACTATATATATGCTATACTATGCTATACTATATGTATACTATACTATACTATACTATACTATACTATATATATATACTATACTATACAATACTATACTATTCTATGATATAGTATGATATAATATACTATGCTGTGGTATGATATACTATGCTGTAGTATACTAATACTATACTATACTGTACTATACTATACTATACTTTACTATACTATACTTTACTATACTATACTATGCTATGGTATGATATAAATGATATACTATACTATAGTATACTGATACTATACTATACTATACTATACTATACTGTACTATACTATTCTTTACAATACTATACTATTCAATAGATGTAATGTTTCCTTTATTGTACACGTATTTTTTCATAGAATTTTTATATTATTTAGTTATAGACATATAGACATACGTATGTAATAACGTAAAATTCTAGATTGAACTGTGAAATATTATATTCTAGACTTTTTCAAAAAAGGTTTGAACTAAACACTTTATATTAATGCGTGTCGTGTCATGCCGTTTACTGCGTTGCGTGTTACCTAGTTTGACAATATAGGAGATAACCTTGGCTAACAATTATGTTTGTAGGCAGCCCAAAGGGAATTTTTGTTTATATTCTTAACAAAACGTAAAGAAAATTATAACAAATGCAATAAACAATAATTTAGTTATTATATTTCCCTTTGAGTTTGTGTGAATGAACAAACTTATGAATAAACTGATTAAATTCGGTTGTGAGTAATGACGGCATTTGTCTACGAAAATAATGTACCAGTACAATTCTATACAACAATAATAATATTTTTAAATGGTAACGCCATACATATATTCCTTTTCCTAATGGTAGACCATAGTTTATTTGACTTAATTAATATTTAATAAATAATAAAATAAATGAAAATAATTATGAAAAATTAATAAAAAAAAAAGAAATTTCGTTAAAGGCATTTGAAATTAAAGTCTTTAAAGTGTAAACGGGATATTCTATGGATCTTCTATGTGGCCAAGTATAATACAGAAATCTATGATCAGAATTTCAATTGCGGAAGTTGGAAAACTTTTGATTTAAAATACAATGTTCCACAATTTAAAATTGTTTCGGTTTTAAGGTATTTCTTAAAGCTTTTTTAATTCCAATTTTAAATATTTTGATAACAAAAATCTTTTTCCCACAACTCTTTTTGAAATAATTATTGTTAAAATTGAAATCCTATTTCATTTTTATCGTTCTTCCTAATATTTTGGCTTTAAAGAAAACTATAATTTTCATATTGTACAAGAACAAACACATTTAACTAAGTTTACTCTCCTCCCTCCTTTTTAATTTTCATTTTCTACCATTGTTTCCAATATTGTCTGCAGAATTTATTGTCAGATTAAAAAAGTATTTTTGTAGGGCTTTTCCATTTGGCAGCGATTTGTTGTAACATATTGATTTTCATTGTTATTGTAGTTGCCATTGTTGTTGTTGTTGTTGTTGTTGTTGTCGTTTTTCATTTTCTTATTTAAATACAATAATTTAAAACAATTTATTGTTGACTCCCATTTCTACTAAGACAAAAACAAAAAAAAAAAAAAGAAAAAAGTTTCAAAAGTTTTATTCACTTACTTACCGCCACTTGAATGAATTACCAAAAGTGGCGGCGGTTATAATACCATTATATTTTGGGAAAGTTTTATTAACAAATTTTTCTTTCGTTTCTTTAAATTGGCTGACTGGCTGGCGTATGCCTTTTGGTTTCTTTGGCAATTGTAAGCTTTAGTTTTCCTTTGAATTTTGTTTGTTCGCTATTCGTTTGTGGCATATGAATGTGATGAATAAATTAAATTTAATGAATAAATTTGTATTCATTTTTTTTTTGTTTTTCTCTTCTATTTTTTAATGATTAGTTAATAAACATTCAAATTAATTTTGTATTGTTTTTTAGCATTAGCATTTGAATGCAACACATGTTTTCTATTACAATTTGATGAAATGTGAACTGAACTGAAGTACTACCAAACAATTGTTATAACATCATCAACATTTCCAAAGTATTTTAAAATGTAATTGAAAATACGGTGATTATCGTGTGCTGAAACTATTTCTAAAAGAACATATTGTTGGGTTTCTTAGATTAATTGATTATATTTTGCTTGTGGAAAATCTGAAATCATTTTTTGTGTTTGAAAACTGTAGAAAATGCAAAGAGTTTTATGTGCCACACTTCAAATGCCTATATGTGTAGGCTATTCTATAGAAAAACCTTTAAGTCTTTCAAATAAAGTACAATTTGTCAACTGAATTGTTAGTAAAATGAAAATATACATATTTTGAATGAGAGTGAAGATACTCTTTAATGATGGTAGGGTATCCAAATCTATTAATTCATTGTAAAACCATTGCAAAATGGCTTAAGTTTCGTCTTTCCATCTCAACTACAAAGGATTCTGCCGTAAAGAAACTACTTTCGAAAATCACATAGCGGTACTCTTTACTCATCTTTTTTTATAGCAGAACCCTTCGTTACTGATTGACCAGTGAATCGCATTATGCATTACAGAGAATTCATTCTTCAGCCTCTTTAATCGTGTGTGGAACTCTTCTCCTGCAGAAGTTTTCCATGTCACTTAATTATTTACTTAATTGGCTTACTTATCTAACGCCAGTTAGTCATGCCAAACGACGACAGGGCTTCCTCGATTTGGTCCTTACAACGTAAATAATAAAACGCAAATCCCCTCATCAAATACCCATCCCGACGGAGCATCCTCCTCCAAATGAACGACATGGCCGAACCAGCGCAGCCGCTGTATACGCTAAACAACGTCAATGTAGTTGAGGAGCTCATACACTTCACTGTTGGATCGGAGGCGGAAATGATCGCCAACTCGCACTAGACCGAAGATCTTACGATCTTCACTCGAATACCCTCAAGGCTGTTGTATCAGTGCTTAATAGTGTCCATTCTTCTGCGCAAAAAAGAAGCATGAGGAGGATGAGCGTCTTGTAGAGTATTAGTCACAATCGTATTTTAATTTAAATCTAACGTCCATCGACACTACTGCCTCTTTTCTCCCTTCCATAACCTATTTTTCCTATTTCCTACACAATGCACTGCCTAAGTAGCTGACATACTCCATAAAGGAAAAGACTGTGAGAAGTAAATCAAAACCGTTCCTTTTCATTGTATACATTTCTGTTAAAGAAACACAATACTTTTCCACGAAAATTAATGAGACTGCTTTGTTAGAATAACTTTATTCAGTTTAAATATATTCCATGTTTTCCGTTCCATTCCAATCAGACAATTTGTTGGCATTTTTAATTCATTTTCTTTACGTCACTCTAACAGAAATGTTCGCCCATATTTTTGACTCCTACTCATGCAGTACATTGTGTTGGAATAACAGAGAGATAGTTACAGGATAAAGGAAAGAGCGGTAGTTTACGGCAAATTTTATTACGAGTATTACGGGGTAATCATGCATAAATACACAATTGGTCATTACAACCCTTCAATCATGATTAAGACCTTTCTCCTAACACCACTTATGTTGTTAATTTTAGATATGACGAGTCCTACAGTTTAAATACAACTCGAACGACACATTTTTGAGAAACTTTTCATGGAAATTTTATTTACCCTCCGGGTTTTTTCCCAGAAATCTGCTGAGAAAAAGTCTCCGAAGAACTATTATGTTGGAGATGTCTGACCTGGATTTTGAACTGTGGCCTCATTGGCCAATAAAATAACAAACTATCTACAAGACCACGGCAACTACGTGCTAATCACTTAGCAATAAGTCTCTAGACTATGAAGTAAATCAAACCATTTAGAGAAGCTACCTTATCGATGTGTGTCACGTATTCCCTTGCAATGTATTGAAGCGTATCACTTGGAGTTCCAGTGGTAGATCATAATTTTTCCCTTATTTACGAAATCCGTCTGATTATAGGCACATGCCTCAGTTGGCCGATCGACATAATTGTTAAGGATAGATCTTCAGCTCATAATAAACGATTCTCTCTTATATACATACATACATAATTAGCCATTACATCCCTTCAATCAGGATTACAACCTAGTTTCTCATATCACTTATATTGGGTGTGTTAATTTTATACATGAGTGGCGGGACGTATTTATGTTGTGTGTGTTAATTGTATAGATAAGTGGCGGCATCTACAGTTTAAAATCGACTCCGTATGACAGGTATTTGAAAAATGTTTCATGGAAATTTTAATTCTCCCTCAAAGTTTTTGGCTGAAATCTGCTGAAAAGAAGTCGCCGAAGAAATGTTTTTTCATATTTCATTTTGTTGAAGATGTTTGACAAGGGATTTGAACCGCGGCCTCTCGTCTAATAAAACAACTAGACAACGGCGGTTCTCTCTTTTAATCAACGGCCATTATAGGAAGGCAGGCAACACCACCTCGTAAGAAAGAGAATCTTAAAAGATTCCATAAGCTACTGAATAGATACTTCATTTCAATTTTATCATCATCATCATCTCAACACCAAATCAAATTTAACCCTTTGCAACCGTATGTCTGCTCTCACCACCAAAGCTTTTTTACCATTCCAGTCGTATGTCTGGCCTCAGCCACCAAAGCTTTATTACCGATCTAGTCGTATGTCTGTTCTCAAGCGATAAGCTTTCGAAATTCGTTAAAATCGAATGATATTTTATAAGTTGTGCTTAACTTAGATTTGGCGATTTCGCTTCTTAAAATATTTCAAAATAATACTCTAATAAAATGGCAAAAAGAAATTTACTGAAAGAAGTGTTCCGTGAACTTGAAAGTGATGACGAATTTTATTTTGACACTTTCAACACTGACTTTAATAAAGAAAGTGATAACATTTGTTCTGAAAATATTTCCAGTAGTGATCCTCATAGTGACGTAGTTCCAGTAAAGCGAACGAAACGAAAATTAATTCCGACCAGCATGACACCCATATATAAAATTAATACGGTCGCAAAGGGTTAAAACAATAAATTATTTTCCATTTAACCCTTCAGCCCCTTCAAATTGATATTGTTTTTAGCTTTCAAATTTTTATTAATTTTCTAATCTTCTACTTCTTCTTGTGTTTACAAAAGAATTTTCAAGTATTTTTAACAACATAATTATGAATGTTTATGTGATGTAATTGAATTATAAATTTTTATTTCTTGATTTTTCGGAAATTAATTCATTTTAACATCACATCACATCAAATCTCTTTAAAAACGAAAACAAAAGAACAATTACGACAGCAACTATAATTTATGCTGCTGATAATAATTATGTTGTGTATTATGAGTTTGGATTGAAACATTATGAGATTTATTTGTTGGAATTTAATAGAAGTGAACGAACCAACGAACGAACGTACGAACATGCAACGTTAATATTAAATATGAAATAATGTCAACGTCACTTGTTTATAATAACTTGAGGCAATGATAGTCTACAATAAATACACCACCACCACCATCAGTTACTTGTATTCACAACAGATACGATTGTGTTGCTTTAACTCACACACAATAGTGTAGATATGGTTGCAGGGTGAAACAGTGGAGAACAAAAATTTTTAAACTTTTTTCAAACATACTTATAAGAAAGGCACATGGGATTTATGGGATCTATCCAGGAAGCTTCACGATCTTTATGCAAGATAACATTAACAACGAGAAAGGCTAGGCAAAGTTATTCACCCACATTATAAGCAAATTAATTTTTCGTACTATCCTAGGACCAGCTACATCAGAACAGTTTGTAAACTTGATTAATGTAACCGGAAGGAAATGATACATACATACATGATTGGTCATTACAAGCCTTCAGTCAGGATTACGACCTAGCTTCTAACGCCACTTATGTTGTGTGCGTTAATTTTATACATGCGAGGCGGAACCTACACTTCAAATACGACTCCGAACGACAGACGTTTGAGAAACTTTTCATGGCAATTAAATTTACTCTCATAGTTTTGCTAGAAATCTGCTGAGAGGAAGTCGCCGAAGAAATGTTTTTTTTTCATATTTTCGTTTTGATATCTGACCTGGGGTTTGAACCGTGGCCTTACGTCTAATAAGCCGACACACTGCCTACTACAATACAAAAAATTTATTTCGTTTCAAAGCTTACTTAATAGGTTATTATGTACAACCCTTTAGTTAGGATAGCAACCTAGCTTCTCACACACCCCCCTCCTCTGTTGTTTGTGTTAATTCGTATCCATACGTGGGGGGACTAACTGTTTAACCTGAACTCCGAATGACAGATTTTTGAGAAACTTTTCATGACAATTTTTTTTCTCTGTTCTCACAGTTGTTGCTAGGAGACTGCTAAAAGGAAGTTGCCGAAGAAATATTTCTTCGTATTTCATTTTGTTAGAGATGTCTGAGCTCGGATTTGAACATCTTATAAGCCAACACACTACCTAGTAGACGCCAACCTATTCTGGATCAATGAGGAGTCCTGCTCCACCGCTAGGCTCACTTGGCCCTCAATGGATAGAAGGCGCACCAACCAGTTACTTGAACTTGGTCGTAACATCATCTCGATCACAGTGGCCATGCTTACAGGCCACTGTGTTATGGATAGACCCGCGGAAAGAATGCGGCTCCCATTTAAAGACTTCTGTCGTGGGTGCAGATCCGCTGAGAAAGAGGAGACTGTCAATGCCCATCTCTTGCGAGGTGCAGATATAGGTTATTTGGCTCTCCAACCCTTGTCAGCTTGACGGAGCTATCGTCCATTGATGTCAAGGATATAGCCTCGTTTATGAAGCTTTCTGGCTGGTTTTACAGCGTGGGGTAGTCGTGTTTTAGAATGTGCAGCCCTTGCGCTGACCAACTTCTCCCTCCTTGGTTCAGAGGAACTTGGTCAGTACAAAGACTGCGTTCACCTGTGGCGTCACAACGGGCCGCTATACGTGCTCAAGTAAGCTTTTGGTATGGAAGCTACCACACTAACCTAACCTAACCTAACATAGTAGACACCGATAACTTCGTTGTCCATATCGTCAAACATCGTAGTATTGGATTGGATTGGATTTCTATAATCAAACTATAATTTACTTCACGTCTGTCACTTTTACCCTCCACTGTTTACTGTCAAATGTAGGCATAAAGTCTTAATTTATTTGTTTGATGCAAAAGATGATGACTAAGTTGTATTTTAAGTACGTATTTTCATGTCATATTTTCATCAAATGTCATATCAAAGCATTTTATTGCAATATATGCCTACTATACCTACATACATACATGTACACGAGATTTGTGTTATGCAGCAGCATCAGCATCAGATCAGCATTAACGTAAAATTAATGTTAATAATCGTGGATGACTAACTGACTGACTGATAATAATGACAAGAAAATGATTTTGCATCTTTAAGGATAACGTTTGGATAATATTTTCTGTAAACAGTTTACACTTAAACGCTTGAAAATGTTTACTTTAACTGAGATTAAGGCCTAAAAAGGGGTTTTAATTGTTGGCATTTTGTATTTTTAATTGTCAACAAATGAGTTGCTTTTAAGCTGACGTTTACTTTTCTTTTTACTGTTTTTCTGTTTCTGTTTCTTTTTGTTTGTTTTTGTAATTATTTTATATGACGATGTGAATGTGGTTATGGATATGGCTATGGATGTGACTGTTGATTGTTGTTTGTTTGTGTTTGTCATTTATGCCTATTTTGCAGTTTTTTTATTCGCTTTTTGTTTTATTTAAACAACTAAAACAGCAACAACAACAAAGTGTGCCTTCTTTGGCTGAAGTGATGTCATGTTTTTTTTCTTATACGAGGCATTATACGGAGAATGTCTTTTATGGCACTTTTAAATGTAAAATAAGTTTTTCGAATACACTTTTTAGGCCGCATACAACTAACAATTTCGTATGTAGTTTTGTCGTGGAACATTTAATTCAATTTATTTAAATTTTTCAAGTTCTTTAGACCAATAAGGAATTGAATACAAAAGCAAAAAGATCATTGCAGATGGTTTAATTCGAATCTGAATTTAAATTTCTCTATAAAGTGTTATCTAGTAAAAGTGAGATGAAAATGATGAAGGTTCCTCACTCAAAAGGTGGAGTTTTTATTGGAAATTTACAAACTTTAAATCCTAGGAGTAAAGGAGGTGTTGTAAGCTTAATAAACGTGCATTTGCTAGCGAAATAAGTACTCTTAACGCTTTCGTCAACCGTGTTCTCTAGTCAAATACGACTTTGAACGTTGAAAAATTCCTTTAGCAATATGATAGAGATGAAAACATTCTACGTTTTAATCTCTGCTTAAGAAAATGGTTGATTATTATAACCTAATTCAAGCAATCAAACAGCAACATTGTAATTGAAAATTGCAAATCTGCTTCAGTGTAAAATTTCCAATAGTCAAGGCTAGGTTAAGTAAGGTTTAACGCTTAGTCCTTAAGTCAGGAAACGAAAAAGATGATACAAAAAAGCCTTAAGAGTGCACGGATAGTCACGCGAGGAGGAAGGAATCGGCACTCGACAGAAAGTTCAATCCATCAAAGAATCTCTTGAAGTCGCCGTGGTGTGTTGACTTATTAGACGCAAAAGTCTGGGTTCGAGCCCCAGGTCAGGCATCAAAGACAAAATACAAAAAGTATTTTTTCGAAAAGTTTCTCAATAAATAAAAATCTGTCGTTCGGAGTCGACTTTAAACTGGAGGTCCCACCACTCATATATAAAATTAACACACACAAAATAAGTGGTGTGAGAAACTAGGACGTTATACAATGGATCTATACGACCTCCGGGTACTGTACTTGTCTTAATTGACAAGTACACGTCCTCTAGCCTAACCTGACCTAACCTAACCTAAAGGATCTCTTGCCCTGGATTATTAACTTTAGTCTACAAAAAGTTGAACAGTGCCATTACAACATACCTAGTCATGCATATATAGCCCTCGTGGTACCCATTTCAAATTCTTCTCAGCGACACTACCTAACAAAGTTCCATGTAAGAACCCATTCACCAAACTGAATTTATCCAACCAGGAATATTCATCGTAGTAGGTAGTGAGCTGGCTTATTAGACGTAAGGCCACGGTTCAAACCACAGGTCAGACATCTCCAACGACACGAAATATGAAACAAATATTTATTTATCGTCTTCTGGCAAAAACTCTGAAGTCGATAGTATACTGTTTCTACCATCATCAATGGAAGAAGGCCAAAGACTTCGGGACACATGAAATTCTAAACTATTCTCAAAACGCTTCTGTTCCTTCTCCCTGGGCTATCTTCCGATAATTAGACGAAATGGAGGTAACAGATAGACGAATTAGAAAAGAGCCCCTTAGAACATGAGCCCAGTGTAGCTAGAACATCCGCCGTCTCCTTACCAGGAATACTACTATGTCCCGGAACCCCGGCAGCGATAGTTACGGTTAGGTTCACGGACTCTTATGAAGTCGTGACTTCCACCATATCGTTCCAATCGTCCTAAGGACAGCCCGATAGTGAACAAGGATCACATAAGATCCCATAGTTATTTAACGTGTAAAATATCCGAAAATACTTGGCATATGCTATCGAATAGTATATCATTTCCAAGAACATTTTCAATATTTCCATGAGTTGTTAACATCCAGGGACATTTAACGCGTGATCCCTTATTGACATCTCCTTGTGAGTCTTATAAGTGCTTGTACCGCTTAAAAAGTATTTTTAATGTTGATGTTGTTTGCGAAACCCATCAAATGATAAGGAAGCAAAACTCAAGGCCATAAACGCATAGAGGGAAATGTAACCGAAACTCTTTAACTACCATATCGTCCTGAGGTATCACAAAAGAAGTGCGCTTGGGCATTATGGGTAGTTAACCAGAACCTAATAGTCTTGGACACATGGCAAATGAGTTCTGGAGGAGCTGAGGATATGAGAAAGAGAAGGAAACTATTTTTCACCTCTTGGTTATTTGCCGGAGGAGATAAAGGCAATTTGGTGTCTACTAAAGGGTCCGCCAAATAACTTTTTTTTTTGAAAATGCTTAAAAAAAAACTACTGAATATTTTCTCAAATTTCTTTTTTTATTTGAAAGTACAATCCTTCCGGTTAATAATGAAAAATAATTTCATTGAAATGGCTACCTCGGCTGGCCATGCAGTAGCCTACACCAGAAGATACCGATTTTGCCAAAAAAAAAATCATCTTTTCAGATGAAGCTCATTTTGATCTTGGCGGGTATGTAAACAAGGAAAATTGTCGCATTTAGGGCACTGTTTGGTGCGGATTTTGGTCAAGAGGCATAATTGGGCCATTTTTCTTCGAAAATGAGCAAGGAGGGGCCGTTACAGTCAATGGCGATCGTTATCGGGCCATGTTGAATGAATTTTTGTTCACAAAAATTGAAGAGGACGATATTGGCAACATTTGGTTTTAACAGGACGGCGCTACGTGCCACACAGCCGAAGCTACACTCGATGTTTTACGCCCTGTTTTTGAAGATCGCATTATCAGCCGCAGAGCTGATGTCGTTTGGCCACCTCGAAGCTGCGATTTGACACCGTTGGACTATTATTTGTGGGATGCCGTCAAAGATAAGTGTTACGCCGACAAGCCAGAGGCAATTGACCCTTAAAAGGACAACATTCGGGAAGCCATTGGTGAAACACAGCTGCACACAATCGATAATGTGCTTAAAAATTGGACCGATCGTGTAGACTACTGCATGGCCAGCCGAGGCAGCGATTTGAATGAAATTATTTTCCATTATTAACCGGAAGTATTGTACTTTCAAATAAAAAAAGAAATTTGAGAGTAGTTCAGTAGTTTTTTTAAGCATTTTCAAAAAAAAGTAATTTGGCGGACCCTTTATATAGATGATCTGAATGAAATGTTAGTCATGAACATTGTAAGTCAGTCAGTTTATCAGAAGCTTCGAATGGTTTTAAATTTAGGAGAAACTGTGTTATTACAACGGATTTTATATGGCCTAACTGTGTCTGTCCTAACTTCTTACAGTGGTTCTTAGCCTTCTGTACCTAACAACCTGTCCATCGTTCTTAATTAATCTGACTTTCTTAACCAAACTCCTCTAGTTAGTGTTTAGAAATTCAATTCATTAACGTTTGCTTGGTGTGTGGCCTAGGCTCAACATATTTGTAGTGAAACAGAAAAACCTTTGCAATTTAAATTAAAAGTTGAACATTTCAAATACTGGCCTCTTCAAAAAATATTATTTTTTTTATTGATTCTTTGTTCTCAAACTATTGTTGTTGAAAGTACTCTACTATCGAGGTCTTTAAGACTTAAACAAAGAATTTTTTTTTTATTTGTTTTCAAACTGACGACGAATATTTCCGTTTTAGAATAAATTGAAAATGTTTTTTCGTTTTTTTTGTTTTTGTTTTTGTTCTTTATTTATAATATTAATGTTCTCGTATTACGTACGTATAATAAAAGCACTACTTTTGTGGCACTGCATTCAAGTTGCAACACCACATTATTTTTATACTTTGCGGCTGAACGAATATAATCAGAAATGTGGAGAAAAAAAAACGACTGTGAATGGATTTTAATTAAAAATTGTGAATAAATCTTTGTTACGATTACGATTAAATACGAGGTTAGTTTGAATAAGTGTTTCATAATTTTTTCCCATCACCATAACGTGAATAATAAAGGTTTAAAACTTTTGCAAACAACCCTCCTTTTTTATATTTCTTTAATCGCATTTGTGAAGAAACAAGAAGAAATTGTACTTATTTGTTACTCAAAGTAGAAACTATGGCTTTTAGGAAAATTGAAAATAAATTTTTTATTACTCGTACTCGTACGCGTACTTCGTATTTCACTTGCAACATAACATGCTTTGACTGTATGCCTGCTTCACTCGCTCGCTCGCTCGCTCTCTATTAAATGTTAAGTTTAAGTGTGTTGCACATAAAAGAAGAGGAGCCTTCTTACTCTTCTCCTGCCTGATTGCTATAAAATTTTTAGATTGTATTTCTTTCTTTATATTTTTATCATCCATCTCTACAATATTATTATATGCTCTTATACATGTTTGTGAATGAATGTCTCGTTGCAGGTTTAAAGAAATTTTTGGCTCAATATCCTTCCATTTTTCTTGTGGACGGCGATTACGTGCAGGTGAATTGTTATCAACATTCCAGTTCGGATGATGGCAGCTATGGTGGCAGACGTGATTACATTAAAGAGGCTAAAGACTATTTCAAAAATAAATTATTGCAATATGGTGTCGGCGTTGAGGTACCAGTGCGCAGTCTATTGGGTCATAGATCTCAGGCATCGCCACAAGTACGACATATATCAGGTGAGTTGAAAAACAAGTTCGTTTTTCGTTTTTCATTTTTAATTTTGAATTGAGACAAACAAGAAATGGTTCTATGGTGTCCACACAAGCCTCGTAATTGTTTAATTAACGATTCTTTTAAAAACTGAAGTTGGCCCGGCTTTTTTAAGTGTTATCAATACGTTAAGGTAGCGCTAATTCCTTTCACTGTATTAATGATAAGGAGAGCAATTAGTTCCTAAGCAAACACAACATAAGCATTTGAAATAGGCAGGAACAGATGATAATCATTTGCTGCCAGGTTCGTATTACAGCTCGGCAGCGAAGGAATCTTCTAATTAAACTCCCAGGGACACCAATAAATTGCTACTGATGTATACGTGATGATGTACGTGTACCCGAGTGCAGCCCTTGCGCTGACCAACTTCCTTTTCCCTGATTTTGGTGGAACTTGGTTAGTACAGGGGCTGCCTTCACCTGTGGCATCACAACGGGCCGCTATGCGTGCTCAAGTGAGCTTTGTGATATCAGAGCTACCACTCCGACCTAACCTAACGTGTACCCGAAGTAGGAAGTCGCCGTCGCCTGTGTTAGATGAGAGTCCGTGGTTCAACCACTGTCTCAGACATCCCAAAAATAACGAAAAATTAAAAGAATTACTTGCGGTGACTTCCTCTCAGCATTTTTCTGGCAAAAACTCTGACAACAAATAAAATTGCGATGAAAAGATCTGCCGATTGGAGCCAACCTTAAGCTGTAAGTCCCGCCAATTATCGATTAAATTAACACACGACATGGGTGCTGTGAGAAGCTATTTCGTAATCCGTAAACCGTACTGCGATTACGTTTCTCTTCGATTTCATTCGAAAATTCTTTCGTTCATTCCATTTCATTCCTTTCGTTTTAGGTCAACACATTAAAGAATTTACGGAATTCTTATCCAAACATGTCGACACTTTTAAAGTGATCGATGATCATGTCGTCTTAGTGGGTTGCGAAGATATGGCCGAACTGCCAGCACGTGATCGTCTCCATTTGCCTCAGACCAATATCGATACACGTGGCACACAACAAATGTTGGATTTCTTTGCCCAGTGCATAGAGCTAAAGGGTCCTATGACCGTGGATCAATTATTTCATTTGGTTACCACAAAATTTCCCCCAGAACAATGGCATCGCATGTTCAAGACACCCAGCGATTTGATGACATTTCTTCGCTTATTCTCCGATTGCTTTCACATACAAGCCAATCTAGTCACACTCTTGCAAAAACCCAAACTAAGTGATTCTCATATACAACAGTCGCAAGCTAAATCCCGTGAGCAATACAATGCTATGAACAACAATCGTAATAATCAGCAACAACAACAGGCTGACAACAAACAGCAGCAACAGCAGCTACCCGTACCACAGCAAGTGAGTGCTGTCCAACAGCGTCTATTGTCGCCGGGAATGCGTTATGTTAACAACAACAGTTCTCAGCAGAATATTAATGTGAATAATAATAATAATAACAACAACAATAACAATAGCATTGTATCGCCAAATTTCAAACTGAATGCTCCCGTCTCAACGCATATCTCTGGCAATGGTGAGTTGTCACAAAATCGTTCGGAACCCAATTCGGGTTTCGACAGCTACATACCCATGTCCGAGCTAAAGCTAGAGAATCTATGTGAACGCAATTATCCCACACCCAATCAGTGTTCCTCGTATGGTGGTGCCAACAATACTAGCCAACAGATGTCACAGCAGCAGCAACAGGCAAATAATCACAATCAGACACAACAGCCGGCTATAACATTACCACCACAACCGCCAACGGAACGTTTAAATAGTGCCAATCAAACGCTTAAGCAACGTATTAATAACCTGGTTATACGCACTTTAGCCGAAAACTATGAAAAGGATAAACAATCGTTGGCCAATCAACAGGCTGGTTCTGTTGGTTACAATCCACAAAATACACCACCCCACAATAGTCCAAGTCACAATGCCAATTCGGTCGGCCATAATAATGCTGTAACCAACACAACATCATCATCGTCTCCATACTCAAATACTCCTAGTCATAACTATTTTGTTGGCGATACCTGGAAAATCAAAGTACTACAGAACACCAGTGTGATAGCCAATATCAAACAGTCGCTATTCGTTACAGAAGCCATGCTAAAGTTTGCCCAACAGAATCCCAATCAATCGATAGTCATTTCATTGGATTGTGAAGGCATCAACTTGGGCGTTAAGGGTGAGATTACACTCATTGAGATTGGCACTACACGGGGCGAGGCATTCATATTTGATGTGCGCACTTGCCCGGAAATGATTAACGATGGTGGTCTGAAAGCCTTGCTGGAACATGAGAATGTTATCAAGGTGGTACACGATTGTCGCAATGATGCTGTGAACTTGTATTTACAATTTGGTATACTCTTGCGTAATGTTTTCGATACACAGGTGAGAGAAGTGTATTCTGTTAGTTGTATTGTTTTGAAATTAAATTTGATTTTATTGTTGTTGCAATTTTATTTTAGGCTGCCCATGCTATTGTCCAATATCAAGAGAACGGCAAGCAAGTGTATAAAGCCAAATACATCTCATTGAATTCCCTATGCGAGCAGTATAATGCTCCCATCAATCCCATAAAGGAACAATTGAAACAAATCTACAGACGTGATCAAAAGTATTGGGCCAAACGGCCCTTATCAAGAGATATGTTACTCTATGCTGCCGGAGATGTATTGGTACTAATCAACGATCAATTATATGGCAATTTAACCAGGTAATACTGGAAATTAAATTGTATTCCAATGACAATACGTTATTAATTTATTTCTTTTTTATTAGACAAATCAAGCCAGAAAATCTTCAATTATTTTCTGAACTTTGTACGGAACAGATTTTAATGCATATCAAACCAAATGAAGTGAAAATACGCAAGAAGCAGCGTAAAATCAGCACTGAAGTAGCGGATCTCAAAAATAAATTGGCACAGACCAATAAGAGTATTGTATTGTCCAATAGGGAAATACGTTTATTAAGGTATGTATGTTATCGATTATCGATAAATAGAATTGTAATATTTCTTAAATTTCCCTTCAACATTAATTCACCTGCAGATATATGGATTTGACAGAAGATGAAAAAGAACGTTTAAAGGGCTACTACAAGGTAGCCAAGAAATTGGAAAAAATGGAATCCTCAGGCCAACAAAATAAGTAAGATTTTCATGTCTTTGTTTCATTTCATATTGAAATTAACATTCAATTCATTTTATTCTACAACACAGAGATCAAAGTGACTCGGAAGATGAACAGGAAGCCAATGAAAATGACAACTTCCCCAGTTTGGATTCAGTGCCATCGGATAACTCTTTGACTGGCACCTTTTCACCACGCTTCAGTTCAGAGCCGCCCAGCTTAACTGAATCGATGCAAATGATGGACGAAATCTTATCCAATCAATCAATGGATCGTGTAGCTAAAATTGATAAATTGGAAGCAATTTTATCGGCTGTGACTTTATTACCCAGTGATCAGGTACAATAATTAAATAATTTATTTAAACATTCTTCTTTTAATATAATTTCTGATGTTTTCACAGATTATTACTTCAAATTCCATACAAGACCAATTGGGTACAACAATTGCTACCACAGATAATTTACAAATTGTCAGAGAAAAGACGAAAAAGTAAGTTTTCATCTTTCTAATTTAAAAAAATTTGTCTCTTTTCTGAATGTAAAGTTAATAGCAAAACGTTTATTATAAGTTTAAAAGAAGGCGAAAGAGATAGGTAAGTTAGGTTAGGTTACGTTAGGTTAGAGGACATGTACTTCTCATTGAGACAAGAGTTCAATTATTCCATTGTAAACTTCCTAATGAGAAGAAGGAAGAGGGAGTTAAGAAAGATTTAAAGAAGGCGAAAGAGGTTAGGTGAGGTTAAGTTAGGTTAGGTTAGGTTGGGTTAGGTTAGAGGACGTGTATTTTTCATTGAAGCAAGTACAATACCCAGAGTTCGATTATAAACTTCCCAATAAGAAGAAGGAAAAACGAGAAAAGAAAGTTATAAGGAAGTCGAAGCGATAAGTGAGGTTAGGTTAGGTTAGATTATGTTGGGTTAGGTTAGAGGACATGTATTTGTTCTTGAAACAAGTAAAATACGCGGAGCTCGATTAATCATTTGTAAGCTTCCTAATAAGAAGAAGGAAGAAGGAGAAAAGAAAGTTTTAAAGAAGGCGAAAGAGGTTTGGTGAGATTAGGTTAGGTTATGTTGGGTTAGGTTAGAGAACGTGTATTTGTCATTGAAACAAGTACAATACCCAGAGTTCGATTAATCCATTGTAAATTCGATTAATCCATTGTAAAAAGGAAAAAGGAGAAAAGAAAGTTTTAATGAAATCGAAAAAAGTTAGGTGAGGTTATGTTACGTTAGAGGACGTGTACTTGTCTTTGAGACAAGTACAATAACCATTTATCCGTTGTAAACGTCCTAATAAGAAGCACGAAGAAAGAGAAAAGAAAAAAGGGAGACGGAATGGCGAAGAACAAATTGAAGAAAGTACCAACCACAACTCACAAGAGAGCAACAAACAAACTGTCGCCATGATGTCCGGACAAGACTCAGCTCCCTCAATACCATTAAAAATTTCAGAAGATACCGAAAGTTGGCTGTAAATAGAGGATCTAAAACACCAAAGAAACCCCTACCCAAGGTCCTCAATTTCATCATTTTAAGGGTTGGACGTTTACGGAGGAGTTGTTCCAACTTCTTCTCGTTGCAATACATCCTGCAATAGTCCCGTAGGGATCAGGTTCATAGCCTTGTGAGCGATCTAACCTCACAATGTACCGTAGGAAAACCCAGTAATCAGTCTTACCCTGGATTTATTTAAATCCAACAGCAAGAGTGTTCTAACACTGTCTATAGACAGACAGATACATAGGCCATAGATTTCTAAACACTTAATAACCCGAGCATTTCTGCTCCTTCTTCCTGACTTATCTCACGACAAGTCTATACAAGTAGCAGGCTTACGAAAAACTATTAAATTGCCCTCAGAAAGTGAATCTAATTCAGCAAAAGCATTCACATTGCCGGAAAGAGATCGATAAATTGGAAAATTTTTTAGTCGTCATCATTACTGTAGTTGTTATAAAGCTTGCACCTCGAATCGATTGGAAGGGAAACACAGTCCTTCCAGCCATAGCTGCCACAACTCGATTACTAATTCTCTTTTTTTTTGTTTGATGACCTTTTCTTGCAGCATGAAAAATTGTAACTGCCATGGTGAGGCACGTAGTACTACACCCACCGCTAATACACGTTCGGTGAATTCGTTGGATAAGGGCCAAGTGAAAATGATTGATGCGGCTTCACAAACTTTAAGCACTGGAGACATTGTAATCACGAAAATTATATTCGAAGACGAGCATGAAAAGGCCAAAGAAAAAGTCTTGACTTCATCGCCAAAACGTAATAATTCATAAATATGTAACAACAACGATAATATGAAATTTAAAAAAAAAACTTCGAAGCAAAATAAGAAATTGAAAAAAAAAATTGAAAAAACGAAGAAAAAATCAAATAAAAAAACAAAACAAATGAAAAACTTAAAAGATTCCTAAATATTTAAAAAGAAGAACAAAGAACAATTATAATTTTTTTTCCTATATTAATTTACAAAAAAAAAAAACAATTTTTATTTGATGCAAGTTTTTGTAAAGTTTTGAATTTGAATTTGTGAATGTCTTTTCCCTGGTGAATTTGAAAGCAAAAACTTTTATAAATCAATCAAGCAATAATACTAATAATAATATCATGTGCCTAAATGTTGAACATTTACTGCTAAAATATTAACGAAATTATAAAAGAAAAGAATTATTCTTATACATATGCATACATAATCATGATAATTCCCATTTGCATAAAAGATTTAAAAAAACAAAAACATTAAAAACTTGATTTTTATTGCAAAATTCTATTTAAAATTTTATTTTTGAAAATTTAAATTTCTTAACATTTTATTTTCTATTAAAATTTGTTTTAATTTTTTCTCTTTGCTAATGAAAGAAAATATCACTTTAATTACTATGTAAAGAATTATTATAATTATAATTATTAAATATAAAAAGCGAACGTAACTAATTATTGTATTATTCATTTAATTATTACATGAAAAACTAATAACATTTAACAATAAAATAAAAATAAATACTTGAACTACATATTTAAACGAATTTTAACGAACTTGTAAAATTAATTCGATTTTAAAATCATTGGCTTCTTTTTAATTAAAGACTTTGATTAAATATGATTTCAAATCTTATTTTTTTTGCTTTTACAGAACATAAAAAATGTCACAAACGAAAAAACAACCTGTATGTATTAAAATCACAAACAATTTTTTAATTTGTTTACAAAAACAAGTATATTTAATGCTAAGAAGGCAAGAATTATTATTTTTAAATCTTAAACTGTAAACTTTAATTAAAACTCATGTAACAAATTGATTGTTTTCTTGGTCACGTAAAATGATACACCAAAACAGTCCTAACAATCGTTTATTATTTGTTGCTTCAACAATTTGCGGTTAATATGCAAAAAACTCATACAAATTCAAAAGATATCGAATGCTTTAATTAAACCACATAAAAAGCTTGATTTTTCTGTATGAATTAAAAAAAAACCTTCAATAAAAAAACACGATAAATGATGCCAATGCATAGTTATACTCGAAAAAATACTATGTTTTCCTGCTTCAAATTCTAATTTGAGTTTTTTGTATTTCTAAAATCGATATGATATCCTATGAGATCTAAGGATGATATGTAGTGAAGCAAAAAAGACCAAGCAAGTGATAATAATTTGTTAAAAACATATTAAAAGACATCAATTATTACAGGACGTATACTTAAGCTTTATATCGTATTACCTTGTTCTACATTTAAAAGCTGATATGCGTTACAGCATCAGTTTATTTTATTGGATTGAAAAAAAAAACAAAAAAAAACTGTTTTACAATTTATTTAAATTTTATAAAAAACATTATAAGACAGCTAAACAAGAGTAAATAATAAATACAAAAAATTAAAATCTATTCAGTGGTATAAAAAGCTTTGACGCTATGCTTAATTATCCTGAGAAATCGAATTCGATAAACAACAAAAATATCAACAACCGAAAAAAAAACTAAATTTAATCATAAAAGATTATTTCTATCTCCTATGCTGTCTAACAACCACGTTTTAATAATCTTTTCTTAAATAATAAATTATTTTGAGAGAAAAAAAACATTATTCAGTTTTGTGTGATTTAATAATACTTACATATACAGTTTAAAAATTATGGGATTTTTGTTTTTAATTTTTAAGATCATTAACAATTTTATTTATAAACAAAAGTAAAAGAAAAAGTAAAAAAAACATTTAAAATAAAACATATTTTAAGAAAACTTAATAAAATTGTAAATAAAAAAAAGTATTTTAATTAAATAAAACATATAAAAAGTTTAAAAATGGTTTAAAACATATTTATTTTTATTTGCTAAATACCAGACACCCACAACAAACCGTAAAAACTAATTTTTTTTTTCTAATTTCGTAACAACCTAAATTTATATACTTTCTACAACCACAAAGGTTAGAATAACAAAAGCTAAACTAACCTTAAAAACGTACTTTTAAGCAAACAGCAACGATTACAATAATATTCGAAGGCGGTTAGCAGTAGTGGATTACCTTCAAAGGCCACATCATGCATGAACGAGCATTCATAAATCCAGCCCCATATCTGAAAGAGCAAAGTTTATACACAAAAATAATAAAAAAAATATGTGTGTAAATCAGTGCTTTCATCAGTTTTCCAACAATAAATTCAGTATATTAATCAATCAGTTTTCACCATACGACTGGAAAAAACATCAGCTTTCCAACAATAAATAAATT
The DNA here is from genome assembly GCA_932273835.1 of Sarcophaga variegata. Classification (NCBI taxonomy): domain Eukaryota; kingdom Metazoa; phylum Arthropoda; class Insecta; order Diptera; family Sarcophagidae; genus Sarcophaga; species Sarcophaga variegata. The sequence continues at coordinate 11,877,344 of OW026360.1, forward strand.
CGCCCCAAATATTAAATACCGCCTGAAATATAAGGCATTATATATAAGAATTCAGTATATTTCTTAGAAGGCGTGGCATTTGTGGGCGGAAATAAATTTTGCTAAACAGCTGATGTTTTTTTCTATCGTATAGCGAAAACTCAATGTCATTATCTCTTATAGTTTCCGAGTTATAAGCAAAATTGTAAAAGTGTTTAACAAAAAACACTTCCTGCTGAATTCTGTTGGCCTGGTATTGGCAGAAAATTTTTGAACGAAAAATTTGAAAATATTTTTCGGCATACACACACACACACGCACATGTACAATCGTATAACAATTTTCCATTTGTGCGAATATCTCGGAAACTATAAGAGATAATGACACTCGGTTTTCACCATACGACTGGAAAAAACATCAGCTTTCCAACAATAAATAAATTCGCCCCCAAATATTAAATACCGCCTGAAATATAAGGCATTATATATAAGAATTCAGTATATTTCTTAGAAGGCGTGGCATTTGTGGGCGGAAATAAATTTTGCTAAACAGCTGATGTTTTTTTCTATCGTATAGCGAAAACTCAATGTCATTATCTCTTATAGTTTCCGAATTATAAGCAAAATTGTAAAAGTGTTTAACAAAAAAACACTTCCTGCTGAATTCTGTTGGCCTGGTATTTGCAGAAAATTTTTGAACGAAAAATATGAAAATATTTTTCGACATACACACACACACGCACATGTTCAATCTTATAAGAATTTTACATTTGTGCGAATATCTCGGAAACTATAAGAGATAATGACAACCGGTTTTCACCATACGACTGGAAAAAACATCAGCTTTCCAACAATAAATAAATTCGCCCCCAAATATTAAATACCGCCTGAAATATAAGGCATTATATATAAGAATTCAGTATATTTCTTAGAAGGCGTGGCATTTGTGGGCGGAAATAAATTTTGCTAAACAGCTGATGTTTTTTTCTATCGTATAGCGAAAACTCAATGTCATTATCTCTTATAGTTTCCGAATTATAAGCAAAATTGTAAAAGTGTTTAACAAAAAAACACTTCCTGCTGAATTCTGTTGGCCTGGTATTTGCAGAAAATTTTTGAACGAAAAATATGAAAATATTTTTCGACATACACACACACACGCACATGTTCAATCTTATAAGAATTTTACATTTGTGCGAATATCTCGGAAACTATAAGAGATAATGACAACCGGTTTTCACCATACGACTGGAAAAAACATCAGCTTTCCAACAATAAATAAATTCGCCCCCAAATATTAAATACCGCCTGAAATATAAGGCATTATATATAAGAATTCAGTATATTTCTTAGAAGGCGTGGCATTTGTGGGCGGAAATAAATTTTGCTAAATAGCTGATGTTTTTTTCTATCGTATACCGAAAACTCAATGTCATTATCTCTTATAGTTTCCGAGTTATAAGCAAAATTGTAAAAGCGTTTAACAAAAAACACTTCCTGCTGAATTCTGATGGCCTGGTATTTGCAGAAAATTTTTGAACGAAAAATTTGAAAATATTTTTCGACATACACACACACACACGCACATGTACAATTGTATAAGAATTTTACATTTGGGCGAATATCTCGGAAACTATAAGAGATAATGACAATCGGTTTTCACCATACGACTGGAAAAAACATCAGCTTTCCAACCATAAATAAATTCGCCCCCAAATATTAAATACCGCCTGAAATATAAGGCATTATATATAAGAATTCAGTATATTTCTTAGAAGGCGTGGCATTTGTGGGCGGAAATAAATTTTGCTAAATAGCTGATGTTTTTTTCTATCATATAGCGAAAACTCAATGTCATTATCTCTTATAGTTTCCGAGTTATAAGCAAAATTGTAAAAGCGTTTAACAAAAAACACTTCCTGCTGAATTCTGTTGGCCTGGTATTTGCAGAAAATTTTTGAACGAAAAATTTGAAAATATTTTTCGACATACACACACACACACGCACATGTACAATTGTATAAGAATTTTACATTTGTGCGAATATCTCGGAAACTATAAGAGATAATGACAATCGGTTTTCACCATACGACTGGAAAAAACATCAGCTTTCCAACAATAAATAAATTCGCCCCCAAATATTAAATACCGCCTGAAATATAAGGCATTATATATAAGAATTCAGTATATTTCTTAGAAGGCGTGGCATTTGTGGGCGGAAATAAATTTTGCTAAATAGCTGATGTTTTTTTCTATCGTATAGCGAAAACTCAATGTCATTATCTCTTATAGTTAACGAGTTATAAGCAAAATTTTAAAAGCGTTTAACAAAAAACACTTCCTGCTGAATTCTGTTGGCCTGGTATTTGCAGAAAATTTTTGAACGAAAAATTTGAAAATATTTTTCGACATACACACACACACACGCACATGTACAATTGTATAAGAATTTTACATTTGTGCGAATATCTCGGAAACTATAAGAGATAATGACAATCGGTTTTCACCATACGACTGAAAAAAAACATCAGCTTTCCAACCATAAATAAATTCGCCCCCAAATATTAAATACCGCCTGAAATATAAGGCATTATATATAAGAATTCAGTATATTCCTTAGAAGGCGTGGCACTTGTGCGCGGAAATAAATTTTGCTAAATAGCTGATGTTTTTTTCTAGCGTATAGCGAAAACTCAATGTCATTATCTCTTATAGTTAACGAGTTATAAGCAAAATTGTAAAAGCGTTTAACAAAAAACACTTCCTGCTGAATTCTGATGGCCTGGTATTTGCAGAAAATTTTTGAACGAAAAATTTGAAAATATTTTTCGACATACACACACACACACGCACATGTACAATTGTATAAGAATTTTACATTTGTGCGAATATCTCGGAAACTATAAGAGATAATGACAATCGGTTTTCACCATACGACTGGAAAAAACATCAGCTTTCCAACAATAAATAAATTCGCCCCCAAATATTAAATACCGCCTGAAATATAAGGCATTATATATAAGAATTCAGTATATTTCTTAGAAGGCGTGACATTTGTGGGCGGAAATAAATTTTGCTAAATAGCTGATGTTTTTTTCTATCGTATAGCGAAAACTCAATGTCATTATCTCTTATAGTTTCCGAGTTATAAGCAAAATTGTAAAAGTGTTTAACAAAAAACACTTCCTGCTGAATTCTGTTGGCCTGGTATTTCCATAAAATTTTTGAACGAAAAATTTGAAAATATTTTTCGACATACACACACACACATGCACATGTACAATTGTATAAGAATTTTACATTTGTGCGAATATCTCGGAAACTATAAGAGATAATGACAATCGGTTTTCACCATACGACTGGAAAAAACATCAGCTTTCCAACAATAAATAAATTCGCCCCCAAATATTAAATACCGCCTGAAATATAAGGCATTATATATAAGAATTCAGTATATTTCTTAGAAGGCGTGGCATTTGTGGGCGGAAATAAATTTTGCTAAATAGCTGATGTTTTTTTCTATCATATAGCGAAAACTCAATGTCATTATCTCTTATAGTTTCCGAGTTATAAGCAAAATTGTAAAAGTGTTTAACAAAAAACACTTCCTGCTGAATTCTGTTGGCCTGGTATTTCCATAAAATTTTTGAACGAAAAATTTGAAAATATTTTTCGACATACACACACACACATGCACATGTACAATTGTATAAGAATTTTACATTTGTGCGAATATCTCGGAAACTATAAGAGATAATGACAATCGGTTTTCACCATACGACTGGAAAAAACATCAGCTTTCCAACAATAAATAAATTCGCCCCCAAATATTAAATACCGCCTGAAATATAAGGCATTATATATAAGAATTCAGTATATTTCTTAGAAGGCGTGGCATTTGTGGGCGGAAATAAATTTTGCTAAATAGCTGATGTTTTTTTCTATCATATAGCGAAAACTCAATGTCATTATCTATTATCCGAGTTATAAGCAAAATTGTAAAAGTGTTTAACAAAAAACACTTCCTGCTGAATTCTGTTGGCCTGGTATTTCCATAAAATTTTTGAACGAAAAAATTTGAAAATATTTTTCGACATACACACACACACATGCACATGTACAATTGTATAAGAATTTTACATTTCTGCGAATATCTCGGAAACTATAAGAGATAATGACAATCGGTTTTCACCATACGACTGAAAAAAACATCAGCTTTCCAACCATAAATAAATTCGCCCCCAAATATTAAATACCGCCTGAAATATAAGGCATTATATATAAGAATTCAGTATATTCCTTAGAAGGCGTGGCACTTGTGGGCGGAAATAAATTTTGCTAAATAGCTGATGTTTTTTTCTATCGTATAGCGAAAACTCAATGTCATTATCTCTTATAGTTAACGAGTTATAAGCAAAATTTTAAAAGCGTTTAACAAAAAACACTTCCTGCTGAATTCTGTTGGCCTGGTATTTGCAGAAAATTTTTGAACGAAAAATTTGAAAATATTTTTCGACATACACACACACACACGCACATGTACAATTGTATAAGAATTTTACATTTGTGCGAATATCTCGGAAACTATAAGAGATAATGACAATCGGTTTTCACCATACGACTGGAAAAAACATCAGCTTTCCAACAATAAATAAATTCGCCCCCAAATATTAAATACCGCCTGAAATATAAGGCATTATATATAAGAATTCAGTATATTTCTTAGAAGGCGTGACATTTGTGGGCGGAAATAAATTTTGCTAAATAGCTGATGTTTTTTTCTATCATATAGCGAAAACTCAATGTCATTATCTCTTATAGTTTCCGAGTTATAAGCAAAATTGTAAAAGTGTTTAACAAAAAACACTTCCTGCTGAATTCTGTTGGCCTGGTATTTCCATAAAATTTTTGAACGAAAAATTTGAAAATATTTTTCGACATACACACACACACATGCACATGTACAATTGTATAAGAATTTTACATTTGTGCGAATATCTCGGAAACTATAAGAGATAATGACATTGGGTTTTCGCTATACGACTGGAAAAAACATCAGCTTTCCAACAATAAATAAATTCGCCCCCAAATATTAAATACCGCCTGAAATATAAGGCATTATATATAAGAATTCAGTATATTTCTTAGAAGGCGTGGCATTTGTGGGCGGAAATAAATTTTGCTAAATAGCTGATGTTTTTTTCTATCATATAGCGAAAACTCAATGTCATTATCTCTTATCCGAGTTATAAGCAAAATTGTAAAAGTGTTTAACAAAAAACACTTCCTGCTGAATTCTGTTGGCCTGGTATTTGCAGAAAATTTTTGAACGAAAAATTTGAAAATATTTTTCGACATACACACACACACACGCACATGTACAATTGTATAAGAATTTTACATTTGTGCGAATATCTCGGAAACTATAAGAGATAATGACAATCGGTTTTCACCATACGACTGGAAAAAACATCAGCTTTCCAACCATAAATAAATTCGCCCCCAAATATTAAATACCGCCTGAAATATAAGGCATTATATATAAGAATTCAGTATATTCCTTAGAAGGCGTGGCACTTGTGGGCGGAAATAAATTTTGCTAAATAGCTGATGTTTTTTTCTATCGTATAGCGAAAACTCAATGTCATTATCTCTTATAGTTAACGAGTTATAAGCAAAATTTTAAAAGCGTTTAACAAAAAACACTTCCTGCTGAATTCTGTTGGCCTGGTATTTGCAGAAAATTTTTGAACGAAAAATTTGAAAATATTTTTCGACATACACACACACACGCACATGTACAATTGTATAAGAATTTTACATTTGTGCGAATATCTCGGAAACTATAAGAGATAATGACAATCGGTTTTCACCATACGGCTGGAAAAAACATCAGCTTTCCAACAATAAATAAATTCGCCCCCAAATATTAAATACCGCCTGAAATATAAGGCATTATATATAAGAATTCAGTATATTTCTTAGAAGGCGTGACATTTGTGGGCGGAAATAAATTTTGCTAAATAGCTGATGTTTTTTTCTATCATATAGCGAAAACTCAATGTCATTATCTCTTATAGTTTCCGAGTTATAAGCAAAATTGTAAAAGTGTTTAACAAAAAACACTTCCTGCTGAATTCTGTTGGCCTGGTATTTCCATAAAATTTTTGAACGAAAAATTTGAAAATATTTTTCGACATACACACACACACATGCACATGTACAATTGTATAAGAATTTTACATTTGTGCGAATATCTCGGAAACTATAAGAGATAATGACAATCGGTTTTCACCATACGATAGGAAAAAACATCAGCTTTCCAACAATAAATAAATTCGCCCCCAAATATTAAATACCGCCTGAAATATAAGGCATTATATATAAGAATTCAGTATATTTCTTAGAAGGCGTGGCATTTGTGGGCGGAAATAAATTTTGCTAAATAGCTGATGTTTTTTTCTATCATATAGCGAAAACTCAATGTCATTATCTCTTATCCGAGTTATAAGCAAAATTGTAAAAGTGTTTAACAAAAAACACTTCCTGCTGAATTCTGTTGGCCTGGTATTTCCATAAAATTTTTGAACGAAAAAATTTGAAAATATTTTTCGACATACACACACACACATGCACATGTACAATTGTATAAGAATTTTACATTTGTGCGAATATCTCGGAAACTATAAGAGATAATGACAATCGGTTTTCACCATACGACTGAAAAAAACATCAGCTTTCCAACCATAAATAAATTCGCCCCCAAATATTAAATACCGCCTGAAATATAAGGCATTATATATAAGAATTCAGTATATTCCTTAGAAGGCGTGGCACTTGTGGGCGGAAATAAATTTTGCTAAATAGCTGATGTTTTTTTCTATCGTATAGCGAAAACTCAATGTCATTATCTCTTATAGTTAACGAGTTATAAGCAAAATTTTAAAAGCGTTTAACAAAAAACACTTCCTGCTGAATTCTGTTGGCCTGGTATTTGCAGAAAATTTTTGAACGAAAAATTTGAAAATATTTTTCGACATACACACACACACACGCACATGTACAATTGTATAAGAATTTTACATTTGTGCGAATATCTCGGAAACTATAAGAGATAATGACAATCGGTTTTCACCATACGACTGGAAAAAACATCAGCTTTCCAACCATAAATAAATTCGCCCCCAAATATTAAATACCGCCTGAAATATAAGGCATTATATATAAGAATTCAGTATATTTCTTAGAAGGCGTGGCATTTGTGGGCGGAAATAAATTTTGCTAAATAGCTGATGTTTTTTTCTATCATATAGCGAAAACTCAATGTCATTATCTCTTATAGTTTCCGAGTTATAAGCAAAATTGTAAAAGTGTTTAACAAAAAACACTTCCTGCTGAATTCTGTTGGCCTGGTATTTCCATAAAATTTTTGAACGAAAAATTTGAAAATATTTTTCGACATACACACACACACATGCACATGTACAATTGTATAAGAATTTTACATTTGTGCGAATATCTCGGAAACTATAAGAGATAATGACAATCGGTTTTCACCATACGACTGGAAAAAACATCAGCTTTCCAACAATAAATAAATTCGCCCCCAAATATTAAATACCGCCTGAAATATAAGGCATTATATATAAGAATTCAGTATATTTCTTAGAAGGCGTGGCATTTGTGGGCGGAAATAAATTTTGCTAAATAGCTGATGTTTTTTTCTATCATATAGCGAAAACTCAATGTCATTATCTCTTATCCGAGTTATAAGCAAAATTGTAAAAGTGTTTAACAAAAAACACTTCCTGCTGAATTCTGTTGGCCTGGTATTTCCATAAAATTTTTGAACGAAAAAATTTGAAAATATTTTTCGACATACACACACACACATGCACATGTACAATTGTATAAGAATTTTACATTTGTGCGAATATCTCGGAAACTATAAGAGATAATGACAATCGGTTTTCACCATACGACTGAAAAAAACATCAGCTTTCCAACCATAAATAAATTCGCCCCCAAATATTAAATACCGCCTGAAATATAAGGCATTATATATAAGAATTCAGTATATTCCTTAGAAGGCGTGGCACTTGTGGGCGGAAATAAATTTTGCTAAATAGCTGATGTTTTTTTCTATCGTATAGCGAAAACTCAATGTCATTATCTCTTATAGTTAACGAGTTATAAGCAAAATTTTAAAAGCGTTTAACAAAAAACACTTCCTGCTGAATTCTGTTGGCCTGGTATTTGCAGAAAATTTTTGAACGAAAAATTTGAAAATATTTTTCGACATACACACACACACACGCACATGTACAATTGTATAAGAATTTTACATTTGTGCGAATATCTCGGAAACTATAAGAGATAATGACAATCGGTTTTCACCATACGACTGGAAAAAACATCAGCTTTCCAACAATAAATAAATTCGCCCCCAAATATTAAATACCGCCTGAAATATAAGGCATTATATATAAGAATTCAGTATATTTCTTAGAAGGCGTGACATTTGTGGGCGGAAATAAATTTTGCTAAATAGCTGATGTTTTTTTCTATCATATAGCGAAAACTCAATGTCATTATCTCTTATAGTTTCCGAGTTATAAGCAAAATTGTAAAAGTGTTTAACAAAAAACACTTCCTGCTGAATTCTGTTGGCCTGGTATTTCCATAAAATTTTTGAACGAAAAATTTGAAAATATTTTTCGACATACACACACACACATGCACATGTACAATTGTATAAGAATTTTACATTTGTGCGAATATCTCGGAAACTATAAGAGATAATGACAATCGGTTTTCACCATACGACTGGAAAAAACATCAGCTTTCCAACCATAAATAAATTCGCCCCCAAATATTAAATACCGCCTGAAATATAAGGCATTATATATAAGAATTCAGTATATTTCTTAGAAGGCGTGGCATTTGTGGGCGGAAATAAATTTTGCTAAATAGCTGATGTTTTTTTCTATCATATAGCGAAAACTCAATGTCATTATCTCTTATAGTTTCCGAGTTATAAGCAAAATTGTAAAAGTGTTTAACAAAAAACACTTCCTGCTGAATTCTGTTGGCCTGGTATTTCCATAAAATTTTTGAACGAAAAATTTGAAAATATTTTTCGACATACACACACACACATGCACATGTACAATTGTATAAGAATTTTACATTTGTGCGAATATCTCGGAAACTATAAGAGATAATGACAATCGGTTTTCACCATACGACTGGAAAAAACATCAGCTTTCCAACAATAAATAAATTCGCCCCCAAATATTAAATACCGCCTGAAATATAAGGCATTATATATAAGAATTCAGTATATTCCTTAGAAGGCGTGGCACTTGTGGGCGGAAATAAATTTTGCTAAATAGCTGATGTTTTTTTCTATCGTATAGCGAAAACTCAATGTCATTATCTCTTATAGTTAACGAGTTATAAGCAAAATTTTAAAAGCGTTTAACAAAAAACACTTCCTCCTGAATTCTGTTGGCCTGGTATTTGCAGAAAATTTTTGAACGAAAAATTTGAAAATATTTTTCGACATACACACACACACACGCACATGTACAATTGTATAAGAATTTTACATTTGTGCGAATATCTCGGAAACTATAAGAGATAATGACAATCGGTTTTCACCATACGACTGAAAAAAACATCAGCTTTCCAACCATAAATAAATTCGCCCCCAAATATTAAATACCGCCTGAAATATAAGGCATTATATATAAGAATTCAGTATATTCCTTAGAAGGCGTGGCACTTGTGCGCGGAAATAAATTTTGCTAAATAGCTGATGTTTTTTTCTATCGTATACCGAAAACTCAATGTCATTATCTCTTATAGTTTCCGAGTTATAAGCAAAATTGTAAAAGCGTTTAACAAAAAACACTTCCTGCTGAATTCTGATGGCCTGGTATTTGCAGAAAATTTTTGAACGAAAAATTTGAAAATATTTTTCGACATACACACACACACACGCACATGTACAATTGTATAAGAATTTTACATTTGTGCGAATATCTCGGAAACTATAAGAGATAATGACAATCGGTTTTCACCATACGACTGGAAAAAACATCAGCTTTCCAACAATAAATAAATTCGCCCCCAAATATTAAATACCGCCTGAAATATAAGGCATTATATATAAGAATTCAGTATATTTCTTAGAAGGCGTGGCATTTGTGGGCGGAAATAAATTTTGCTAAATAGCTGATGTTTTTTTCTATCATATAGCGAAAACTCAATGTCATTATCTCTTATAGTTTCCGAGTTATAAGCAAAATTGTAAAAGTGTTTAACAAAAAACACTTCCTGCTGAATTCTGTTGGCCTGGTATTTCCATAAAATTTTTGAACGAAAAAATTTGAAAATATTTTTCGACATACACACACACACATGCACATGTACAATTGTATAAGAATTTTACATTTGTGCGAATATCTCGGAAACTATAAGAGATAATGACAATCGGTTTTCACCATACGACTGAAAAAAACATCAGCTTTCCAACCATAAATAAATTCGCCCCCAAATATTAAATACCGCCTGAAATATAAGGCATTATATATAAGAATTCAGTATATTCCTTAGAAGGCGTGGCACTTGTGGGCGGAAATAAATTTTGCTAAATAGCTGATGTTTTTTTCTATCGTATAGCGAAAACTCAATGTCATTATCTCTTATAGTTAACGAGTTATAAGCAAAATTTTAAAAGCGTTTAACAAAAAACACTTCCTGCTGAATTCTGTTGGCCTGGTATTTGCAGAAAATTTTTGAACGAAAAATTTGAAAATATTTTTCGACATACACACACACACACGCACATGTACAATTGTATAAGAATTTTACATTTGTGCGAATATCTCGGAAACTATAAGAGATAATGACAATCGGTTTTCACCATACGACTGGAAAAAACATCAGCTTTCCAACCATAAATAAATTCGCCCCCAAGTATTAAATACCGCCTGAAATATAAGGCATTATATATAAGAATTCAGTATATTCCTTAGAAGGCGTGGCACTTGTGGGCGGAAATAAATTTTGCTAAATAGCTGATGTTTTTTTCTATCGTATAGCGAAAACTCAATGTCATTATCTCTTATAGTTAACGAGTTATAAGCAAAATTTTAAAAGCGTTTAACAAAAAACACTTCCTGCTGAATTCTGTTGGCCTGGTATTTGCAGAAAATTTTTGAACGAAAAATTTGAAAATATTTTTCGACATACACACACACACACGCACATGTACAATTGTATAAGAATTTTACATTTGTGCGAATATCTCGGAAACTATAAGAGATAATGACAATCGGTTTTCACCATACGACTGGAAAAAACATCAGCTTTCCAACAATAAATAAATTCGCCCCCAAATATTAAATACCGCCTGAAATATAAGGCATTATATATAAGAATTCAGTATATTTCTTAGAAGGCGTGACATTTGTGGGCGGAAATAAATTTTGCTAAATAGCTGATGTTTTTTTCTATCATATAGCGAAAACTCAATGTCATTATCTCTTATAGTTTCCGAGTTATAAGCAAAATTGTAAAAGTGTTTAACAAAAAACACTTCCTGCTGAATTCTGTTGGCCTGGTATTTCCATAAAATTTTTGAACGAAAAATTTGAAAATATTTTTCGACATACACACACACACATGCACATGTACAATTGTATAAGAATTTTACATTTGTGCGAATATCTCGGAAACTATAAGAGATAATGACAATCGGTTTTCACCATACGACTGGAAAAAACATCAGCTTTCCAACAATAAATAAATTCGCCCCCAAATATTAAATATCGCCTGAAATATAAGGCATTATATATAAGAATTCAGTATATTTCTTAGAAGGCGTGGCATTTGTGGGCGGAAATAAATTTTGCTAAATAGCTGATGTTTTTTTCTATCATATAGCGAAAACTCAATGTCATTATCTCTTATCCGAGTTATAAGCAAAATTGTAAAAGTGTTTAACAAAAAACACTTCCTGCTGAATTCTGTTGGCCTGGTATTTGCAGAAAATTTTTGAACGAAAAATTTGAAAATATTTTTCGACATACACACACACACACGCACATGTACAATTGTATAAGAATTTTACATTTGTGCGAATATCTCGGAAACTATAAGAGATAATGACAATCGGTTTTCACCATACGACTGGAAAAAACATCAGCTTTCCAACCATAAATAAATTCGCCCCCAAATATTAAATACCGCCTGAAATATAAGGCATTATATATAAGAATTCAGTATATTCCTTAGAAGGCGTGGCACTTGTGGGCGGAAATAAATTTTGCTAAATAGCTGATGTTTTTTTCTATCGTATAGCGAAAACTCAATGTCATTATCTCTTATAGTTAACGAGTTATAAGCAAAATTTTAAAAGCGTTTAACAAAAAACACTTCCTGCTGAATTCTGTTGGCCTGGTATTTGCAGAAAATTTTTGAACGAAAAATTTGAAAATATTTTTCGACATACACACACACACGCACATGTACAATTGTATAAGAATTTTACATTTGTGCGAATATCTCGGAAACTATAAGAGATAATGACAATCGGTTTTCACCATACGACTGGAAAAAACATCAGCTTTCCAACAATAAATAAATTCGCCCCCAAATATTAAATACCGCCTGAAATATAAGGCATTATATATAAGAATTCAGTATATTTCTTAGAAGGCGTGACATTTGTGGGCGGAAATAAATTTTGCTAAATAGCTGATGTTTTTTTCTATCATATAGCGAAAACTCAATGTCATTATCTCTTATAGTTTCCGAGTTATAAGCAAAATTGTAAAAGTGTTTAACAAAAAACACTTCCTGCTGAATTCTGTTGGCCTGGTATTTCCATAAAATTTTTGAACGAAAAATTTGAAAATATTTTTCGACATACACACACACACATGCACATGTACAATTGTATAAGAATTTTACATTTGTGCGAATATCTCGGAAACTATAAGAGATAATGACAATCGGTTTTCACCATACGACTGGAAAAAACATCAGCTTTCCAACAATAAATAAATTCGCCCCCAAATATTAAATACCGCCTGAAATATAAGGCATTATATATAAGAATTCAGTATATTTCTTAGAAGGCGTGGCATTTGTGGGCGGAAATAAATTTTGCTAAATAGCTGATGTTTTTTTCTATCATATAGCGAAAACTCAATGTCATTATCTCTTATCCGAGTTATAAGCAAAATTGTAAAAGTGTTTAACAAAAAACACTTCCTGCTGAATTCTGTTGGCCTGGTATTTCCATAAAATTTTTGAACGAAAAAATTTGAAAATATTTTTCGACATACACACACACACATGCACATGTACAATTGTATAAGAATTTTACATTTGTGCGAATATCTCGGAAACTATAAGAGATAATGACAATCGGTTTTCACCATACGACTGAAAAAAACATCAGCTTTCCAACCATAAATAAATTCGCCCCCAAATATTAAATACCGCCTGAAATATAAGGCATTATATATAAGAATTCAGTATATTCCTTAGAAGGCGTGGCACTTGTGGGCGGAAATAAATTTTGCTAAATAGCTGATGTTTTTTTCTATCGTATAGCGAAAACTCAATGTCATTATCTCTTATAGTTAACGAGTTATAAGCAAAATTTTAAAAGCGTTTAACAAAAAACACTTCCTGCTGAATTCTGTTGGCCTGGTATTTGCAGAAAATTTTTGAACGAAAAATTTGAAAATATTTTTCGACATACACACACACACACGCACATGTACAATTGTATAAGAATTTTACATTTGTGCGAATATCTCGGAAACTATAAGAGATAATGACAATCGGTTTTCACCATACGACTGGAAAAAACATCAGCTTTCCAACCATAAATAAATTCGCCCCCAAATATTAAATACCGCCTGAAATATAAGGCATTATATATAAGAATTCAGTATATTTCTTAGAAGGCGTGGCATTTGTGGGCGGAAATAAATTTTGCTAAATAGCTGATGTTTTTTTCTATCATATAGCGAAAACTCAATGTCATTATCTCTTATAGTTTCCGAGTTATAAGCAAAATTGTAAAAGTGTTTAACAAAAAACACTTCCTGCTGAATTCTGTTGGCCTGGTATTTCCATAAAATTTTTGAACGAAAAATTTGAAAATATTTTTCGACATACACACACACACATGCACATGTACAATTGTATAAGAATTTTACATTTGTGCGAATATCTCGGAAACTATAAGAGATAATGACAATCGGTTTTCACCATACGACTGGAAAAAACATCAGCTTTCCAACAATAAATAAATTCGCCCCCAAATATTAAATACCGCCTGAAATATAAGGCATTATATATAAGAATTCAGTATATTTCTTAGAAGGCGTGGCATTTGTGGGCGGAAATAAATTTTGCTAAATAGCTGATGTTTTTTTCTATCATATAGCGAAAACTCAATGTCATTATCTCTTATCCGAGTTATAAGCAAAATTGTAAAAGTGTTTAACAAAAAACACTTCCTGCTGAATTCTGTTGGCCTGGTATTTCCATAAAATTTTTGAACGAAAAAATTTGAAAATATTTTTCGACATACACACACACACATGCACATGTACAATTGTATAAGAATTTTACATTTGTGCGAATATCTCGGAAACTATAAGAGATAATGACAATCGGTTTTCACCATACGACTGAAAAAAACATCAGCTTTCCAACCATAAATAAATTCGCCCCCAAATATTAAATACCGCCTGAAATATAAGGCATTATATATAAGAATTCAGTATATTCCTTAGAAGGCGTGGCACTTGTGGGCGGAAATAAATTTTGCTAAATAGCTGATGTTTTTTTCTATCGTATAGCGAAAACTCAATGTCATTATCTCTTATAGTTAACGAGTTATAAGCAAAATTTTAAAAGCGTTTAACAAAAAACACTTCCTGCTGAATTCTGTTGGCCTGGTATTTGCAGAAAATTTTTGAACGAAAAATTTGAAAATATTTTTCGACATACACACACACACACGCACATGTACAATTGTATAAGAATTTTACATTTGTGCGAATATCTCGGAAACTATAAGAGATAATGACAATCGGTTTTCACCATACGACTGGAAAAAACATCAGCTTTCCAACAATAAATAAATTCGCCCCCAAATATTAAATACCGCCTGAAATATAAGGCATTATATATAAGAATTCAGTATATTTCTTAGAAGGCGTGACATTTGTGGGCGGAAATAAATTTTGCTAAACAGCTGATGTTTTTTTCTATCATATAGCGAAAACTCAATGTCATTATCTCTTATAGTTTCCGAGTTATAAGCAAAATTGTAAAAGTGTTTAACAAAAAACACTTCCTGCTGAATTCTGTTGGCCTGGTATTTCCATAAAATTTTTGAACGAAAAATTTGAAAATATTTTTCGACATACACACACACACATGCACATGTACAATTGTATAAGAATTTTACATTTGTGCGAATATCTCGGAAACTATAAGAGATAATGACAATCGGTTTTCACCATACGACTGGAAAAAACATCAGCTTTCCAACAATAAATAAATTCGCCCCCAAATATTAAATACCGCCTGAAATATAAGGCATTATATATAAGAATTCAGTATATTTCTTAGAAGGCGTGGCATTTGTGGGCGGAAATAAATTTTGCTAAATAGCTGATGTTTTTTTCTATCATATAGCGAAAACTCAATGTCATTATCTCTTATAGTTTCCGAGTTATAAGCAAAATTGTAAAAGTGTTTAACAAAAAACACTTCCTGCTGAATTCTGTTGGCCTGGTATTTCCATAAAATTTTTGAACGAAAAATTTGAAAATATTTTTCGACATACACACACACACATGCACATGTACAATTGTATAAGAATTTTACATTTGTGCGAATATCTCGGAAACTATAAGAGATAATGACAATCGGTTTTCACCATACGACTGGAAAAAACATCAGCTTTCCAACAATAAATAAATTCGCCCCCAAATATTAAATACCGCCTGAAATATAAGGCATTATATATAAGAATTCAGTATATTCCTTAGAAGGCGTGGCACTTGTGGGCGGAAATAAATTTTGCTAAATAGCTGATGTTTTTTTCTATCGTATAGCGAAAACTCAATGTCATTATCTCTTATAGTTAACGAGTTATAAGCAAAATTTTAAAAGCGTTTAACAAAAAACACTTCCTCCTGAATTCTGTTGGCCTGGTATTTGCAGAAAATTTTTGAACGAAAAATTTGAAAATATTTTTCGACATACACACACACACACGCACATGTACAATTGTATAAGAATTTTACATTTGTGCGAATATCTCGGAAACTATAAGAGATAATGACAATCGGTTTTCACCATACGACTGAAAAAAACATCAGCTTTCCAACCATAAATAAATTCGCCCCCAAATATTAAATACCGCCTGAAATATAAGGCATTATATATAAGAATTCAGTATATTCCTTAGAAGGCGTGGCACTTGTGCGCGGAAATAAATTTTGCTAAATAGCTGATGTTTTTTTCTATCGTATACCGAAAACTCAATGTCATTATCTCTTATAGTTTCCGAGTTATAAGCAAAATTGTAAAAGCGTTTAACAAAAAACACTTCCTGCTGAATTCTGATGGCCTGGTATTTGCAGAAAATTTTTGAACGAAAAATTTGAAAATATTTTTCGACATACACACACACACACGCACATGTACAATTGTATAAGAATTTTACATTTGTGCGAATATCTCGGAAACTATAAGAGATAATGACAATCGGTTTTCACCATACGACTGGAAAAAACATCAGCTTTCCAACAATAAATAAATTCGCCCCCAAATATTAAATACCGCCTGAAATATAAGGCATTATATATAAGAATTCAGTATATTTCTTAGAAGGCGTGGCATTTGTGGGCGGAAATAAATTTTGCTAAATAGCTGATGTTTTTTTCTATCATATAGCGAAAACTCAATGTCATTATCTCTTATAGTTTCCGAGTTATAAGCAAAATTGTAAAAGTGTTTAACAAAAAACACTTCCTGCTGAATTCTGTTGGCCTGGTATTTCCATAAAATTTTTGAACGAAAAAATTTGAAAATATTTTTCGACATACACACACACACATGCACATGTACAATTGTATAAGAATTTTACATTTGTGCGAATATCTCGGAAACTATAAGAGATAATGACAATCGGTTTTCACCATACGACTGAAAAAAACATCAGCTTTCCAACCATAAATAAATTCGCCCCCAAATATTAAATACCGCCTGAAATATAAGGCATTATATATAAGAATTCAGTATATTCCTTAGAAGGCGTGGCACTTGTGGGCGGAAATAAATTTTGCTAAATAGCTGATGTTTTTTTCTATCGTATAGCGAAAACTCAATGTCATTATCTCTTATAGTTAACGAGTTATAAGCAAAATTTTAAAAGCGTTTAACAAAAAACACTTCCTGCTGAATTCTGTTGGCCTGGTATTTGCAGAAAATTTTTGAACGAAAAATTTGAAAATATTTTTCGACATACACACACACACACGCACATGTACAATTGTATAAGAATTTTACATTTGTGCGAATATCTCGGAAACTATAAGAGATAATGACAATCGGTTTTCACCATACGACTGGAAAAAACATCAGCTTTCCAACCATAAATAAATTCGCCCCCAAGTATTAAATACCGCCTGAAATATAAGGCATTATATATAAGAATTCAGTATATTCCTTAGAAGGCGTGGCACTTGTGGGCGGAAATAAATTTTGCTAAATAGCTGATGTTTTTTTCTATCGTATAGCGAAAACTCAATGTCATTATCTCTTATAGTTAACGAGTTATAAGCAAAATTTTAAAAGCGTTTAACAAAAAACACTTCCTGCTGAATTCTGTTGGCCTGGTATTTGCAGAAAATTTTTGAACGAAAAATTTGAAAATATTTTTCGACATACACACACACACACGCACATGTACAATTGTATAAGAATTTTACATTTGTGCGAATATCTCGGAAACTATAAGAGATAATGACAATCGGTTTTCACCATACGACTGGAAAAAACATCAGCTTTCCAACAATAAATAAATTCGCCCCCAAATATTAAATACCGCCTGAAATATAAGGCATTATATATAAGAATTCAGTATATTTCTTAGAAGGCGTGACATTTGTGGGCGGAAATAAATTTTGCTAAATAGCTGATGTTTTTTTCTATCATATAGCGAAAACTCAATGTCATTATCTCTTATAGTTTCCGAGTTATAAGCAAAATTGTAAAAGTGTTTAACAAAAAACACTTCCTGCTGAATTCTGTTGGCCTGGTATTTCCATAAAATTTTTGAACGAAAAATTTGAAAATATTTTTCGACATACACACACACACATGCACATGTACAATTGTATAAGAATTTTACATTTGTGCGAATATCTCGGAAACTATAAGAGATAATGACAATCGGTTTTCACCATACGACTGGAAAAAACATCAGCTTTCCAACAATAAATAAATTCGCCCCCAAATATTAAATACCGCCTGAAATATAAGGCATTATATATAAGAATTCAGTATATTTCTTAGAAGGCGTGGCATTTGTGGGCGGAAATAAATTTTGCTAAATAGCTGATGTTTTTTTCTATCATATAGCGAAAACTCAATGTCATTATCTCTTATAGTTTCCGAGTTATAAGCAAAATTGTAAAAGTGTTTAACAAAAAACACTTCCTGCTGAATTCTGTTGGCCTGGTATTTCCATAAAATTTTTGAACGAAAAATTTGAAAATATTTTTCGACATACACACACACACATGCACATGTACAATTGTATAAGAATTTTACATTTGTGCGAATATCTCGGAAACTATAAGAGATAATGACAATCGGTTTTCACCATACGACTGGAAAAAACATCAGCTTTCCAACAATAAATAAATTCGCCCCCAAATATTAAATACCGCCTGAAATATAAGGCATTATTTATAAGAATTCAGTATATTCCTTAGAAGGCGTGGCACTTGTGGGCGGAAATAAATTTTGCTAAATAGCTGATGTTTTTTTCTATCGTATAGCGAAAACTCAATGTCATTATCTCTTATAGTTAACGAGTTATAAGCAAAATTTTAAAAGCGTTTAACAAAAAACACTTCCTGCTGAATTCTGTTGGCCTGGTATTTGCAGAAAATTTTTGAACGAAAAATTTGAAAATATTTTTCGACATACACACACACACACGCACATGTACAATTGTATAAGAATTTTACATTTGTGCGAATATCTCGGAAACTATAAGAGATAATGACAATCGGTTTTCACCATACGACTGAAAAAAACATCAGCTTTCCAACCATAAATAAATTCGCCCCCAAATATTAAATACCGCCTGAAATATAAGGCATTATATATAAGAATTCAGTATATTCCTTAGAAGGCGTGGCACTTGTGCGCGGAAATAAATTTTGCTAAATAGCTGATGTTTTTTTCTAGCGTATAGCGAAAACTCAATGTCATTATCTCTTATAGTTTCCGAGTTATAAGCAAAATTGTAAAAGTATTTAACAAAAAACACTTCCTGCTGAATTCTGTTGGCCTGGTATTTGCAGAAAATTTTTGAACGAAAAATTTGAAAATATTTTTCGACATACACACACACACACGCACATGTACAATCGTATAACAATTTTACATTTGTGCGAATATCTCGGAAACTATAAGAGATAATGACAATCGGTTTTCACCATACGACTGGAAAAAACATCAGCTTTCCAACAATAAATAAATTCGCCCCCAAATATTAAATACCGCCTGAAATATAAGGCATTATATATAAGAATTCAGTATATTCCTTAGAAGGCGTGGCACTTGTGGGCGGAAATAAATTTTGCTAAATAGCTGATGTTTTTTTCTAGCGTATAGCGAAAACTCAATGTCATTATCTCTTATAGTTTCCGAGTTATAAGCAAAATTGTAAAAGTATTTAACAAAAAACACTTCCTGCTGAATTCTGTTGGCCTGGTATTTGCAGAAAATTTTTGAACGAAAAATTTGAAAATATTTTTCGACATACACACACACACACGCACATGTACAATCGTATAACAATTTTACATTTGTGCGAATATCTCGGAAACTATAAGAGATAATGACAATCGGTTTTCACCATACGACTGGAAAAAACATCAGCTTTCCAACAATAAATAAATTCGCCCCAAAATATTAAATGAAATCGAGCATTTTGTTATGTGCTGGATGAAATTAAGGACCACTTAAAGAAACCTGTGCATATGGCAGCTATACTACCGATATTAAAGGTGTGTGCTGTACTTTGATTTTTGGCTGACGGAAGCTATCAAAAGTGCAATGGAAATGACTTCTATGTTGGAGTAGCTCAATCTATAGTGTCACTTATTTTAAAGGAAGTGTTACCAGCAATAGAAGATCGCATTTGTAGAAAATGGATAAAAACACAAATGATCGAAGACGAAATAAATGCTCCCAAAGTATGGTTTTTTGAAATATGTGGATTTCCTGGATTCTAATAAGATGTATATTTACAATATTTTAGATGCTATATACTTACACGTTGCCATTCGGAAGGGGTTCTTGTAGGTGGGCCCAAGCTATTCAATTCTATAAAAAGTCCTTCTCATGCTTCCTTGCACTGATTTTTGGCCATCATAAATGTTTGCTTTCCTTTTGAAATTTCTGGCCGCACAACCAAAAAGTCAAACGCATATTTAAGTTGAGAATGGCAATACCGATTTCTGAAAGACGACCAACGACTACTAAAAAGTTGTCGAACGCAATAGGGGCATATATTCAATTGAATTTTTATTATCAGCCAAATCGAAAGCGGTTTTCGAAAGAAGACTGCATTTTTTCTGAATATTCATTTTAAGAAATTAAATTATACAAAAAGGATCAAAAGTTCTCGCGTTCATAAACGTATTAAAATATCATCTCATTATTTGATAAAGCAGTGTTACAATAAAACATTGCTTTGCCTTGTAAATGAATTTCTTTGCAGTGTTGCATTGCAAACTGCGTTTATGAAGTCAGCTTATGTTTCTAGTTAGATAAGGCAATGTAGGCGTTAGTTATATAGAATGCCAACAGTTCAGATCAACAAAACAAATTATTTCTTATTTTATACATACGTGTTGTTTTAAAGATTTTCAAATTATTCTTCAATTTATTTACAAGCCTAGTTTTAAACACATGATGGACTAGTTTAGCCTTTAACTTTGTTAGCAAACGAATAATAGGTTTTCGTTGTTCGAAAACTTATACTAATTTCAAAAATAATTCCTACATATTACTTCGTACATACCTTCGTTTGCTAGGCTTGCATTTTAGCCTTTATCAAAGAAAAGCTTTAAAACATGCCATATTTTCACTTTCCTGGCGTTCATTTTGTTGATAGGTGCTCAAAGAATAAGGAATTCAAGGACTTACAGAATTGTCATGATCCCATCGCCTTTATAAAATGGATAATAATGGATTTCTTTTTACTACAACGATTACAATATTTTTAAATACAAACCAACTAAGATTACATATCCTATGTATTGTACAAAAATAATTCTTTGAATTTTTAGTTAAAAAAAATACGATTCCATTATTTTTTTTTTATTATTTTTATTATTTAATTATGTATGTATGTATGTATGTATTGTATGTGTATGTATGTGTGTTTGTAAAATTAAGCCAATGTTTAACATTGAATTGAGGAGAGGAAGCACAATTATTGAAAAATAAGAATATAATATATAAAACGCTAATTAAATATAATAAAATAATAATTTACAAGAAAAAATTCTAATAAAAACATATAAAAATGTAAAATAAAAAACAATAATAAAATTTTTAAAATTGTTTCAAGAGTTTCAAAATGTTTTGTAAAGAGTTTGGATTAGGGCCACATGAAAACAATTAATAGTTAACAATTCCTTTTTTTATATAAAAGAGTTTCTTTAATAAATTTAAACAAATTTTATTTATTTACTAAATACTCTATGTAAGTATGTGTTTGTGTAGACTTTGGATAACAAAATTTTATTTATTTAAGGGAAACCGTAAACTTTAATTAGTTTTTGCTTTATTGCTACCTACAGCATCAATTGTCTGTTAAAGTGATTATAAATTATGATTGGCTTTAAATTAAAAGCAAAATATCAAAATATTTGAATTTATTTCAAAGCTACCTCTACCAGGTTTAGTCATCTTTTACTTTTATTATCCAAATATACTCTGGTTTAATAACAAAAATGTTGAACCCTGCTGTTGCTTCAAAACACTTTAAACATTTAATCAATCCTTTAAAGCATTATAAACATTTGGGCAATTCACACAAGCCGTTGTATCGTTGTATTCATTGTATTGTTGGAAGAACATACAACAGTGTATGATTGTTGTTGATATTTTTCATATAAAAATCCGATACACTTATACACATTTTTTCCATATGTTTTTAAAAGTTGTATTGGTTTCGTGCTATCAAATTTTGTGAATGAAAAAATGTGTATATGTTTTCATATGTTTTTAAAAAGTTGTGTTGGTTTCGGGCTATCAAATTGTTTGAATGCCACGAGATACACAATACAGCATAGCATTGAGCGTTCACAAACAAACAAATGTATTCAATACAACATACCCGATACAAAGTCGTGTGAATTGCCCACACGTTTTTAAAAGTTGTATTGATTTTGTGTTATCAAATTTTGTGAATGAAAAAATGTGTATATGTTTTCATATGTTTTTAAAAAGTTGTGTTGGTTTCGGGCTATCAAATTGTTTGAATGCCACGAGATACACAATACAGCATAGCATTGAGCTTTCACAAACAAACAAATGTATTCAATACAACATACACGATACAAAGTCGTGTGAATTGCCCAATTATATTGTCACTTGACTGCAAACATGTAAAATTCCTAAAAAATTTCTTTTCAACTCTGTAAAGTTTAAATAATTTTTATGTGTGTATGTGGTTTTCTTTCTCTTTCTATAATTCTTATTTAGAATACAATGATAATTTTATAACAGATACGACGTATGTATGCATATATGTATGTATGTATGTATATAATTTATATTTTTTTTTTATAAAAACAGTCTCTCTTTTTCTTTTCGTTTCTTTGTTTATAAAATATGAATAAAATTTTCTTTGTAAATATATGTATGTATGTATTATTATGATATAAAAGGGGACTTTCTTCTAACAATTTAAAATTAATTTCTTTTTTTTTTGTTTGTTTTGTATTGTATTGTTTTTGATTTTACAATTTGGTTTCTTCCTCATTATTTTTTTTTATTTATTTTTAACATTTGGTATAATATTTATATAATTTATATGTATTTATATGTATGTAATGTTAAATATGTATGAATAAAATGTTCAACCTCCTGTTTATTGAAAATTTTGAATTGAGATGTTTTTTTCATTTCTTTCTTTTAATTTTAATTAATTTTCCGATAAATTTCTTATAAAAATTTGTTATTTTTCCTCATTTATAAAAGTTTTTGTTTAAAAATATATGTTTTATGCATATGTTTATATGTGTAAGTATGTATATTTTTTATTTTTTACTTTTTAGTACACTTTATATATAAAAAAAAAATTTATTTGTTTTTAAACTTTAAATATTAGTTAACAATATGGTAAATATGTTGTATGTATTGTATGTATGTATTATGTGTTGTTGTTTTTATTTTTTTATATATATTTTTTAATTAATTTTAATTTTAAATGAAAATATTTTTCATAAATTTTATTTCTTTTTTTTTTTTTTTTTGTTTGTTTAAATAATGAGATCATGTCCTGTAACGCATTATTTCGCGTAAAGCATATAATAATTCAGCTTGATTTCGTGCTTCCATTACCATTAAATTAACGTGGACCTGAAAAGTTTTTAAATAAATATTCAGTTCTTAAAAAAAACAACGAAACTAGAGTGGGAAACATACCTTTTCACTGTCTTGCAATTCGACCAGTATGCTGTCATAATCTTTAGTGGTAATTCGTTCAGGGAAACAACAGGCAGTTTTTATGAACATTTTTAATGGACGATCCAAGAGCTGTAAAATAAAATTATTATTAACTTTTGATAACAAAATATTGATGATTAATTGCAACTCAGATTACAATAACAGCTATTGATACTCTCTATCTACAATCAAAATGCTATAATACGACGCTACAGTCTTCTTCAGTTAGAATAATTGGTATAAAAAATAGCGAACAACCATTTGTGAGGTTATGTTGATCTGACATTACCAAGTCGAAAATCTCAACAATGTTTAGAGTTTCATAAGTGGTGTAGCGGTTAAAATACTGGACTACAAACCCACATAATCGAGATTTGAATACAGATGAGAACAAACAAATTTTCTTTATGGTTGCTTTAATTTTAAAAAAATTTAAGGAGCTTCATTCCGCTTCTCACAAACCGTTCAAAAGCAAGCTGATTCTTCAAAAAGGAAGCTGGTGCATACCTAACTGTTGTGAAAGACTAGGACTAAATGACTTTACCATACATGCATATGTAACTGGTCCTTACAACTGTTCAGTCAGGACTATGACGTAGTCTCGCACACCACTTACATTGTGTGTCTTAATTTAATACATGAGTGGCGGAAGCCACAGTTTAAAGTCAACTCCGAATGACAGTTTTTTGAGAAATTTTTATACTTACTCTCAGAATTTTTGCTAGAAATCTACTGAGAAGTAGTCGCCGAAAAAATATTTTTTGATATTTCGTTTTAATGCCTGACCTGGGCTTTGAACCCTGGTTTTACGTCTAATAAGCCAACACACTACCTACTAGCCTACGGCGACTACAATGACCTTACCACTGTACCTAATACAGCATTTTATTACTTTGTTACAGTGTATTGTGTTCGTGCACGAAAACATGGCAACCCTATCATACTATTTAGAAAGTGCCACTGTGGACGAATTACTTGTTTAGCTGTAAAAACTTGATTCATAAAACTTCTATAAGTCCATTCTCTCAAAACGAATGAGGGCAATGAACGCCTAAAAGCATTATTTTCAAAACGGCAACAAGTTATCGAACAAATGGGCGAAAATTTATCCATTCTAGGTTAGGTTAGGCTAGGTTAGAGGACGTGTACTTGTCAATTAAGACAAGTACAGTACCCGGAGGTCGAATTGACCCATTGTATAACGTCCTAGTTTCTCACACCACTTATGTTGTGTGTGTTAATTTTTATACATGAGTGGTGGGACCTACAGTTTAAAGTCGACTCCGAACGACAGATTTTTGAGAAACTTTTTCATGGCAATTTTATTTACTCACAGAGTTTTTGCCAGAAATCTGCTGAGAGGAAGTCGCCGAAGAAATACTTTTTGTATTTTGTCTTGATGTCTAGCCTGGGGCTCGAACCCTGACTTTACGTCTAATAAGCCAACACACTACCTACTAGACTACGGCGAATATCTTCTATTGATGTACTTAAAAAGAATAATTTCTAAGCTTAACTTAATGCGTTTCAATGAAGGCTTTAATCAGCAAAAAGGTTCCTTGGAGTCTAGCGAACACATATTAATACTATGAAGGGCTGGCAATGTTTCAGCGTGTATTGCTATGCTTAGATTTCTTTCTTAAATTAGATACAGATTTCAATACAATATTTGAATTTTGATTTTACAATGCCAAATAATAGTTGCACTTACTTGATTTACTTCACCATAATCATAATCGTCATGACGTATACCATAAATACATTGAATATAATTCCATATGGCACGACGAAATTTCGATGTGTCCACGTTTTTAACACCAGCCATGGTAAAATATGTTAAATTATAGGCACAACGGAATTTTTGATCCAATAAAGTGCCAACATCTTCATATAAACTACGAATAGAGAAAAATTATTAAGAAAATATAAAAAAATTTAATTTATTTAACGTACCCATTAACTAAAGAATAACCATGATCATCCCAGGAATAGTCCTGTATACGAAAGGTATTTGGTATATTCTCAGCACCACGTCGAGCAAAGTCCTGATACGTAAAATTTGGATCCTCAATGTAATGGGAAATCACCGGTGGTATTTCAGCGGGTGCAATTGTCGCAGCAGCAGGTAATTCAGCGGTTTGCATTTCAACATTCTTAAAACGATTACTCAGTTCAGCTTCACTGCATTCATCTCGCTTTTGCGAAAGCACTTTCATGCGTTCCATTAACGCTTCCACCGTAACACTGGGTTGAGCTGTAATAAGAACTTAGTTTTTTTACAACGTTATGTGGATGAATGGAAATTCAAAAAAAACGGAAAACAAAACAATTTTTTACCATTTAATCTATTTACACCATTGACGGTTGGATTTGTAGAGGCTGCAGCAGCACCAGCACCAGCACCAGCACTAACAGCATTAGCGGTAACACCTCCAGCAGTACTACTACTAGTACTAGTGCCACCTGCAGCAACACCGCCACCACTGGCTGTTGCATTATTATTGCAGTACACTTGATGGGATGTGGAATGATCCACAGTATTAATATTACTGTTACTGTTGCTGTTGTTGTTGTTGTTATTATTATTATTATTTAATGTTATTTCACTTAAGACAGTCTTTTGTGGTTGCGTTTGTGTTTGTTGCTGCTGTGTAGCAGCATTTATAGATTGTGGCGGCAACTGATGCTGCTGGGCAAAGCCAACCAACGATACACCAGTAACAACAACATTATACGGCACGCCGGTCTCCATTGTGGGTGTTTGTGGTGTTGACAATGCTGCGGGTGGTGTTTTCAATTTGGGACTAGATAAACCATCAAGTTTCTGTGTCAGACCGCAGGAGAACACAAACGACGACAACGAATGAAAATGCGATAAAAGTACCATGGCATGCACAACTTCCGACAGAGACCAACTGTTCTTGCCTCTTGTAAGTTTCTAGAAAAATATTGTGTGATAAAAACAAAAACAAAAAAAGAGATTTTAATTTTTTTTGTATTTTTTTTTTAACTTGAAAATTTAACAACAAAAAAAAGAAACAATTTTTATTCCAGAATTTTCCAAAGAAAAAAGATAAGGAAATGAATTTTCGAAAGTTGTATTCAAAGAAAATTTTTTCGTCATGATTTATAAATTAAAAAAAATAAAGAGTCTCGCATACTCCGCAAAGGAGATAACAGGGCAACGTCAGCTCTTTTCAAAAGAATAGGATTTAAAGTTCCTCATCACTACACTCATTAGAGCAATCCAATATACGCTAAAACTTGCTACAGTAGATCAGATTACCAGCTTAGCTGGGAAAACCCTTTTGGATTGCTCTCCCCCATGCAATACATTGTGTTGTTCTAGGAAAATTCGTTGACCGAGAGAGAAAAGATTGAAGCAGTATTTTAGGACGATAGATTTGAATCCAGCTCTGTTGCAAGCAACAGAAAAACTTATGAAAGAAGAGCGTTCCAATATGGTTAGGGCGGCTGAAAAGCGAATTTTTTTACTTTCTTTTCAACCACGAAAGATGAGAGCCTACGTAAAAATATATGGCTTCCGGGAATAAGTGCGTTTATTTTGCTGGGGCACAGTCTCTTAAAATAGTAATAAAACAGTAAAACACATGCCACATTAGAATGGTATTCCAGGTAATGTGGTAAGATACTGAATACCCTCTATCGTCATTAGTGAGCACATTAGCCCTTTGTTGCATGCGTCAATAGTGAGGATATCCGATGGAAGAATTTCTTGCACTGACTTCTGTAACCAAGGGGTTTCAATGCTTTTTTCTGCACTTGAAAGATATCGGGTCCGCCATCTAACGTTTTTTCTTCAACTTGTGCTTGTTTCGTGAATGGTAACACTTAGCTCATGTCTGATTTGACAGATAATTAGTTTTACCTTCCGCTGAACGAATATTGACCATCCAATGCGTTTTCGCTTCGCTAAGTGGGCCTGCGATCGACTTACAGAAGATGCGGATTTTGGAAAAAAAAAATCATCTATTCAGATGAAGCTCATTTTGATCTTGGCGGGTATGTAAACTAGCAAAATTGTCGCATTTGGGGCACGGAAAACCCGCACGCATACATTGAAAAGCCGACGCACCCAAAACGATGCGGATTTTGGTCCAGAGGCATGATTGAGCCATTTTTCTTCGAAAATGAGCAAGGAGTGGCCGTTACAGTCAATGGTGATCGTTATCGGGCTATGTTGAACGACTTTTTGTTCACAAAAATTGAAGAGGAGCATATTGGCAACATTTGGTTTCAACAGGACGGCGCTACGTGACACACAGCCGAAGCTACACTCGATGTTTTGCGCCCTGTTTTTGAAGATCGCATTATCAGCCGCAGAGCTGATGTCGTTTGGCCATCTCGGAGCTGCGATTTGACACCGTTGGACTATTATTTGTGGGGTGCCGTCAAATATAAGTGTTACGCCGACAAGCCAGAGACAATTGACGCTTTAAAGGACAACATTCGTGAAGCCATTGGTGAAATACAGCTGCACACAATCGATAATGTGCTTAAAAATTGGACCGATCGTGTAGGCTACTGCATGGCCAGCCGAGGCAGCCATTTGAATGAAATTATTTTCCGTTATTAACCGGAAGGATTGTACTTTCAAATAAAAAAAGAAATTTGAGAAAATATTCAGTAGTTTTTTTTTAAAGCATTTTCAAAAAAGAAAAGTTATTTGGCGGACCCTTTATATTCATTCGAGAGAACATCATATTGAATTGAAGTTTCATGTTGAAAACAATAAGAACTTCTGACTGATCAATATTTACGCCACTTATAGTTGCTGTTGATGTAATCTGGCTGTCGCCCTTCTGAGTAAATAAAAAACATTTGGGCCTTTAGTGCATTATTCACTCGATTTTATTCGCATGGACTGTCAAACGGATAAGAGCGAGTCTTTTTCATATTAAGTTTTTACGCCTAAATCTCGAACAGGCTATGCTTACGATCAAAAGTATATGAATGAAAAATATTAATGTCATCTGAGAGAAATCGTTAATAAAAATAACATAAAAAACTTGGTTAATGAACCTAAAGCAAGCCCGAAGTCAAGAGCTTCAAACCCTAACTCAGACATCTCGAACAAAACGAAATATGAAAAGAATATATCTTTCGGGAACTTCTGCTCAACAGTCTTTTGGCAAAATTCTGAGAGTAAATAAATTTGCCATTAAACTGGGACTTCTCTCATGGATAAAAATTACAACATACAACACCATGGATAGGTTGCAGACCTGACTAAAAGGTTGTAATGACAAGTAAAGTAAATAAGAAACCATGGATAGGGTAAAAAGTGAAGTAAATTCAATACCGTAATGCCTCGGAAGAAATTTCAATAACTGCGGAGCGCTTGAAGACATTGCTGCACAACGACAAAGATAACGACAACTTATGTAATGCTCATGGTGGTCAGCGGCCCTATGCTCCCTAGAGGAGTAAGAGGAACATATATATGGTGGTCAGTATAGAAATCTAAATTAGATTAAATTGTGCAACTGTTGTAAAAAGCTTAAAAAGCTTTCCTTATTATAACACCAAGCCTTAGGACACTTTACACAAATTGTATAAAAATTTGTAAGAATGTTTTCTTTAACTAAAAAATAATTAAAGAAATCTATTAAATAGACAGTTTATCTACATACATATGTACATACCTCTATATGTTCTTTTCGCAATAGCCAGGGGCGATGTGCTAAAATTTTATTGATATCATATATGGCACGTAACTTAGGTGGTATATAATCGAGGCCGTTTAACCATTCCGGATTGCCGCCTTGATTTAAAAATTCTTTTTCGTACATCTTCACCAAATACGGACACTGATGACGGGCAGCAGCCTGCAATAAACAAAAAACAAACAAACAATTATAATTAAAAAAAAACATTTAATATGCATGAAATTATTGTTGTTGTTTATAGACAATAAAAACAATAATAATAAACGAATAAAAACAATATTCGTACACATAACTCGGTACTACTTGTCATAAATATTCTTATAAAATTAGTTTAATTGTAAAATTGAGCAGAAGAGTACAAAAAAAAAACACAAAAAAAAACAAAAACAAACCTTCAACAGCAAGAAAAAATCAACAGCAGTCGACAACGAACGAACGAACATCATCATTTAGGAATGCAAATGACCTAAAGATGGCATGATCGGGTACCAACAACAGAAACAACAGTAACAGCTATGGCAACAACAACAACGACAAAACAAGAGACATTCAAAATCGTAAACACATAATGATGCCAAGTTTTAATTTGTTCTGTTCTTCTGTGGCTGTGGCTTTATTTTAATTTTTCTCTCATTTAATTTTATTTTATTGTAGAAAAACAAGAATATTCTGTATTATTTTTTTTTTTGTTTCTTTCATTTTGCATGTGATGATAAAAACAATTTTTGTAAAGAAAGAAAGAAAAAAAATTAGAATCTTTGAGTCATTTACGCAATTAAATAATGCGTAAATTACATGATAATTTATGATCACAATGATCACAAACACAAGAACAACAAAACAGCAACAATATCAACTACAAACAGAAGACCAGTATGCCAAACAACTGACCCAACCACAGCCACAGCTCGCTTGAGTAGCCATAACGTTGTTGGTGGTGGTGATGGTGGTGGTGGTGGTAATAAAGATTCTATTTTGCTGCTGCTACTACTACTGCTAAAGCTAATGTTGCTGTTGCTGCTTGAAAGAGTTTTCAAGTAGAAAAACGTTTGTAAAGCAGTCTACTTTTATTATTTTTTATTTTTTACGCTGAATAAAACATTACAATCAACAAAATTTATTAGTACAGTGCGTCATATAATTAATGTAACAGCAATGTGATTTTACAACTTTACAGCATTAATCTGACCCATGAACCTTGCCGTATCGAAAGAATAACATCAACAAGGAACATCATAGCTGGGCCGCATTACATCGTAGGAGAGAATAGGACTTTTCACCACTACACCCAATACTTGGTTACAGAGAGAGCTTAGGTTTTAAGTAACGATAGAAGGTAACTAGGATCTGCTACTGTACTTTAATCACCTTCCTAGCTGGAAAAACTTGAGACAAAGCCAAGAAACGAACGGAAATGGAAGAAGAAGACAGATATGATCTGTGACATCTGGATGCTTCTTAAATAAATAACAATCAGAGTCTACCAACCAGCAATGCAAAGCTAGTGAAGCTATGAGACAAAAGGGGAAAGGAAGTCTCCGAATAATTGTTGTCTGGGTAATCGACATCGTCCAACCTATCATAAAGACCCCAGGAAATGTCATGCAGCACTGGTATTAAATGGATCATCACTATGTCCAGTAGTATTGTAAGAGATAAAACTGTCATGGCGAACTCTCTCTTTGATTTCAATAGATGTGTGGTTGCCATTAAGAATTCAGCAGTATAAGCAGTCCCTTGATTAGTCTTCTTTACAAGCAAGTGTTTCAGAGACAGTGTTGAAAAATTCAGTGCTTTGGTACTTTTTTGAGTACTTTTTCATTTCAAAAATACTTCAGGTCCCCCCCGAAGCACCCAGTACTTTTTTATTATTACATATATTATGTCTTGCGCTTTTCAAGACATAATATGTTGCATTAGCAACACGTTCAACGTAATGCTAAAGGTAGAATTAGGCTTTAGCCCCGGTTAGCCGAACGTCCACGGAGCGTACATTCGTCTTTAGAACACCAAAATTAATGAAAACGCTTGCCGAACCATAATGTAATTTCGGTAAGCATTTACATTGCTTTTCACATGCTAAAACGAATGTATGTTACATTACGTTCCATCGACGTTTGACTAAACGGGGCTTTTCCGTTTTATTACGTTCCGAATCAGCTGGAAGTTGTCTTGTATGGCATTTTTTTGTTCGATTTCCTCCTGGCAAAAACTCTGAGAATAAATAAAATTGCCATGATAAAGTTTCTCAAAAATCTGTCGTTCCAAGTCGCCTTTAAACAATAGGTTCCGCAACTCATGTATACAATTAGCACACACAACATGAGTGGTGTGAGAAGTTAGATCATAATCCTGATTGAAGGGTTATGATGACCAATTATGTGTGTATGTATTTTTTTTACAAAAGTACCATTTGTTGCGAAAAAGTACTCTTTCCATTATAGTTCAGTGCCATTTCAAAATTTCAGTTTTACAACACTGTTCAGAGACCTCATTATGTTCTAGTCGACCAACACTCAATCCAAGATGAGAGCTATTCAAATGGCAGAGCGACATTAACTACTCTCAAGCTGTCCGTAGCAACCGCGCGGACATATTTCTTAAATAGCATGGTACAGTTGCTAACTTCTAGCTTTTAAACCCAGTCCATAAGCAGCTTCCAGTCGACAAGAGAAGATTAATAACGATTACATTGAATTCGATTTGATTTCTTATTTACTGCTGAAATTTTATTGCAAAAAATGTAACATATTGTTGACATTATTTACACAATGTAAATAAAATGTATAAAATAAAATAAATACAATTGTAAATTTACATTATGTAAATAACATATTACAAGTTAATATCATTTACAATCTTATGTATATGAATAAAAAAAAAATTTCAAAAAAAAAGTAAATGAAAAATTTACATCATGTATGTATACATGTATGTACATGATGTAAATAATTCATTTACACAATTAATTACAGATAATTTTGTTACGTAAACGGTTTGCTTGTAAACATAGAATACGTTTAAAGTATAATTTTACTCTTGTACACTAAATCGTTGTCCAGAAAATTATTCAAATTGTTTTTAAAACCCGAATTCACCGATTTACATAAGGCTGATGTAAACGTTTGAGCAAAATTCATATTTTCCAGGTCATTTCTCTTTACTTCGACCTTGACAGCGGGTGCTTCCGATGATGGTAAAGTGGACAGAAGTATACGTTGATAGTTTTCAATGATTTTAGCAGCCACATCTGCTGTACATGCCATGGTGGTGGTAGATTGTTGTTTAGTGTCGCTCTTAATTAAATGTTCGCTAAAGAATTCATTAATTTGATTGGGACATAAAACTCGATTCTTGGGCAAACGTGATAACTTCCAAGCAACATAACTAACAACATCTGCCTGATCGGTATCGATTAGAAATATCGTATTCGGACTATACTTGACCAGATTCGGTATCAGGTTGTTCATTACATTGGTGTATTGCTCGACACTGTCCTTGAAAGATTTTGTCGTGTCCCTGCTGTCCTTTATATCCTTTGTTAGAATAATTAAATCCGAATTCTTGGTGTCCTGAAAATGTTTTGTTGCCTTTATATGCAGATTATTGTTGATAAGGAATTTTGAATCGTTTTTTGTTGAATTTTCATTCGAATTTAAAGAGCTATTAGTACTTGAGTTTGCTTGATAATCCATTATACAAATTTGATTACACAGATCACGTGCTAAGCAGTTCAAGGCCATGTCCAGGCTTGACTCCTCTTTGCCAACTATTGTGATTTTCATGTCGACTGTCGTTCTCACTGGCGTTTCGTAACGTGTAAAGCTTTCCGCTATGCCGCCCTTAAATTGAATGCTGAATTTATTCTTAAGGGTTGCGTTATTCGTATTCTGTAACGTGGCCAATAATTGCAGATGCGTCGCCTGATAAAGAGCTGATGATAATTTTCGAAACATTTTTAATAATTTTCCTTCCTTTCTACACAAATAAATACACAATTGCCGCTTTTTTATTTTATTGCCAACAAAAATAAATACAGTTATAATGGCTTTATAAAAAAAAAAAATATAAAAGAAAAATAAAATATTGTATTTCAATATCAATAAATCAAACTTTCTTTTTTATAGTTCTTTTCCTCCAGTTAGACGTACATATGAAGTATGAGTATAGATGACATAAATATTATTTTCATTTTCTTTTTAAAGGGAAATTTTTTTCGAAAATCAATCCACACTTACAGAAATTTTATTGGCATATGAAAATAATAAATGCAACATTGAGGCATTTTAAATTTTTTAATTCTTTACATACTTAACATACTTTATTGGTTATTACAAACCCGTTAGTCAGGACGGTTTAATTCTTTACATACTTAACATACTTTATTGGTTATTACAAACCCGTTAGTCAGGACGGTTTAATTCTTTACATACTTAACATACTTTATTGGTTATTACAAACCCGTTAGTCAGGACGGGGACCTAGTTTTTTACACCACCCCTTGCTCTGTGTGTTAATGTTATCCATGAGTGCCGAGTTTCACGGTTTCAAAACTTTTCATGGCAATTTCATTTACTTTCAGAGTCTTTCCCAGAAGACTGGTGAGAGGAAGTCTCAGAATAAATATTGTGTTCATATATTTAATTTGGTTCGAGACGTTTGAGCTGGGGTTTAAATCACGGGCTACAGATATTTTAGTCCGATTTAATGTCCCCCTAGGTTTCATTCTCGTATGGAAAATTTGAAGAATTATTTGGTACTCTGAGAAATTGCGTCTAAAACCAAAAGCTAAATTAGTGTAGTGGCGTTCATATACCATAGAGTTCACCGTTAACATGCCGTTACATTGAAATTTCATTCGTTCTTCTCTTCTGTTATCTCTTATTAGCTTATCGTATTAGAAATTAAATCATAGTGGGTCCATAAGTTGGTAATTTCTTTAATGAAACTCTAGTTCTTAAAGAAAAAATCGTCTTATTCTTCAACGCACATAGTCCCCTCTCTAACTTTTGTGCAATATTTTTTATGCCGAGAATTGTTTCTCGGATCGTTTCACCGTTGGAGTTAAATGTCCTTCCGCCATTCCAGTTCTTCAGGTTTCAGGTATGGAAACAAGAAAAGTCACTTGAAGCTTAATTCGGAAAATAGAGTGGAATTGGTTAGCAATTCGTAGTCTCAAACGAATAAGTTGAGTACTGAACGTACTCAATGCGGATTATACAGCATGCGCCTGAGAAAATCATTATTTTTACTGCACTGTGGTGCCCAGTTACTCGATCCCCACTGCGTGTACGGTTACGAAACCGAGCAAAAGCTCATCCATATTGTACTCAACCAACACCATACAGTAGTACCCCGCTTAACGCGGGGGATACGTTTCAATAAGTTCCAGCGCTAAACGAAACAGTGTTAAACGAGGCAACTAAT
Organism: Sarcophaga variegata; assembly: GCA_932273835.1. Taxonomy (NCBI): domain Eukaryota; kingdom Metazoa; phylum Arthropoda; class Insecta; order Diptera; family Sarcophagidae; genus Sarcophaga; species Sarcophaga variegata. The sequence continues at coordinate 11,912,466 of OW026360.1, forward strand.
AAATCAACTGTGATGCAGGAAACATGCGTTCGTACTGTGATTGCGAATTCGGAAAATACAGTTGGAATCATTATTCTGGACAGACTAACAAAAGAGCGTTGAAAAAGATACATAGTATACACCGTCGCTATATAGTGCACCGCTGTTGGTAGGTGCATGACCGCCGTAGTCTAGTAGGTAGTGTGTTGGCTTATTAGACGTAAGGCCACGGTTCAAACCTCAGGTCAGACATCAAAACGAAAATATGAAAAAAATATTTCTTTGGCAACTTCCTCTCAGCAGATTTCTGACAAAAACTCTGAGTGTGAAATAAAATTGCCATGAAAAGTTCCTCAAAAAAAACTGTCGTTCGGAATCGACTTTAAACTGTAGGTCCCGTCCTGCCACTCATGTATAAAATTAACACACATAACATAAGTGGTGTGAGAAACTGGGTGCATAATCCTGATTAAAGGGTTGTAATGACCAATTATGTATGTATGGCCGATTCATTTGCATACATACACAACAAGTTTCAATACAGTGTGCGATTTAGGGGAATCCCAATACTACCGCGTAATAAAACAGCGTTAAGCGAGGTGTTACTGTACATTTCTTGCAAGTTGTCACACGATTGTTTTTATAGTCGATTGTCCGCAAACGCAGCATCTCTTACGGAAAGATTTCCTAGTAATCAAAAAATTGATACCACTGAGCCAGCCATGTGAGATTCCTTTGGCTTCCGCAATCTCTTGAACTTTCAACTTCCGATTTATAACCGCCTTATCATGAATTATTTTCAATATTTTTTGATTTAGCGGCTACAGCTGTTCGACATCCTCCTTGCTTGTTTGGTGCGTATAAATGATGGCTTGTTGCTGGTTAAAATTCTTGCTAATAAACTCCAGTAATTCAGGTTCGAATCCAGCAGAAACCAAAAATGATTTTTCATCATGATTATTTCGCAAAAGAATGGGAAGTATTCCAACTCAAATAATTTAACCAGAAAGTTTTTTTTCAAGAAAAAAATTTCAACTTAAAACCATAGTTTAAGCGGGTTCCATAAGATCCCATTCATTATACAACTCTTGGGTGGCATTTCTCAATCATCATCATCTACACCATGAGAGAATCAGGATAATTTACTATTATTAACAATATGGTTGCCTAAGTGTCACACTTTTGATAGGCACTGTATTAATTTTAATTTTTATTTTTATTTTTATGTTAAATTTGCTTTTTAAATGCATTTTTCATGGCCTACACTCTTTCCCTCTAACACTCACCCTGTATTTTGATTTCTTATCTAATTATGAATTTTTATGCTCACTTTTTTCTGTGTGTGTGCGTATATGTGTTTTATTTTTATTTTAATTTTATTTTTATTTTTACACTTGCCACTCACTAACCATGTTGAAATGCTCGATTTATGATTGTTTTTTTCTGTTTTCATCAAATTTTCATAATTTGTTCGTTCGTATATATTGCGTGCATTTTAAATGCTTTTTTTCTTCTCTGACGATGCTGTTATTTTTCCCCCGTAGGTTGTTTCACTTCAAATTAACCCAAAATTTAAATTGGTTATGCTATAAATCAAATCTAATTAGTCATTTAGTTTGAGTGTTTTTTCTCTTTTTTTGTATTTTATGCTCGTTTCAAATGTGTTTTTCTTGTTGAAAATGTGAAAAAAAAATTTTTTTCAATTTGATATGCAGTTTTCAAGAACATTTAGTCAACAAATAAGAAAAAATCAAGTCAAACGAAATGAAATGAAATTAAGCCTATAAAAAAAGCAGAAATTTTTTTTATGAAATAGAATCAACGTTTAAAAGAATATGATTCAGCTTCTGTTGTTTCACTTTGGTGACACGGTGCCAGCAGAATAAAAATATTTTGAAAACTTTAAAATGCTTGGAGCCTTTTAAAGTCTAGAGACCGCACATAAAAACATTTGTATGTTTAAAAAAATTATTTTAAAAAAATATTTTAATAACAGTACAGATTAAATTCTTTGAAAATTTTACTTGAAACCAACACGATTGATTTTTTCATTTGAAAAAAATTATTTTTTTTTTGATGGATCTTTCGAAAAAATTAAATGCTCAAATAAATAATTGGCATTTCGAATTACAATTTTAATCTTTTCCACAAAAGAGAACAAAAGTCTAAATTAAGGACAGTAGGGTTGCCAAGTACCTCCAGGACGATCCTTGTCTTGCTGCACCCAAGTTGACGCGCAGCCTCCTCGTTGCCCCTCCTAAATGGCATAATAGCCCCCGCTAGATGTTAACTAATGCGTGCAGCGTAGTCCAATCCCCTGGACGTTAACTTCGGATTGTGCACCACGTAAAAAATAAAATCCAATAAAAATCAATAAACATGGTCAATTAAGTAAGGTTGTCAAGCATATAGGTTCCTTAAATCGCCAATCCAATAAGGTTTTTATTTTTTCTTTTTAATGTTGCTATCAATACTCAGGATGTTCCCCGAGTTTGATGTTTTAATTGTGATGGAATGGAAGAAAATAATTTATAGAAGGGAAAGCGGAAAAGGAATGCCATTCTGCATAATTGGCGTTAACCGATGGAATATTGAAAATGCATGAGAAGATAAAGACATACAGCAAAGCTTAATGGCATGAATTTTGAATGATAAAACAATTTTCCGTAAGCTGGGATCCGCATTTGCTAACAATCTACCACAAAAACAAACGTGTGACAAATTCTTGGAATTCGTGGAAGATGGTTTTTTCCCGGCAATATTTTGTTTGCAGTTTTCCGGCCGTTTCGTATTCATGCTTGAAATACAAATCTAACATCACATGCTACAAATTAAACGGCAGTGAAAACAGTGAATTTCTCGGCGGATAAGGTTGGTCTGTCAGGCAATAAGATCAGGACAGCCGTATTTTGTAGGTGAACACTGTGTAATCCACATTGATTACCTCCAAAATCATTGCGCAGAAATTCTCCCGGGACGCCAACCGGTCCTGGATCAATGAAGAGTCCCGCTAGGCTCACTTGGCCCACAATGGATAGAAGGCGTACCACCCAGCTACTTGGACTTGGCCGTAATATCATCTCGATCACAGTGGCCTGTAAGCATGGCCACGCGGAAAGAATGCGACTCCCATTTAACGACTTCTGCCGTGGATGGAGATCTGCCGAGGAGGAGGAGATTGCCATCCACTTCCTCTGCCAATGCCCATCCCTTGCGGGGTGCAGATATAGGTTATTTGGCTCTCCAAACCTTGTCAGCTTGACGGAGCTATCGTCCATTGATATCAAGGAGATAGCCTCGTTTATCGAACTTTCTGGCTGGTTTTCCAGCGTGGGGTAGTCGTACTTTTTGGAAATGTGCAGTCCTTGCGCTGACCAACTTCCCCCTCCTTGGATCGGTGGAACTTGGTCAGTACAGAGGCTGGTTCACCTGTGGCATCACAACGGGCCGCTATGCGTGCTCAAGTGAGCTTTTTTTGGTAAATTAAAGCTACTACGCTAACCTAACCTAACCTCCAAAATTAATTAACAAAGGAAATATGTGCCTATTGGTCATTACAACCCTTTAGTCAGGATTACAACCTGGTTTCTCACTTTACTTATGTTGTGTGTGTTAATTTTATACATGAGTAGAGAACGACAGATTTTTGTGAAACTTTTTCATGGCAATTTTATTTATCCACAGAGTTTTAGCCAGAAATCTGCTGAAAAGCAGTCGCCGAAGAAATATTCCGTTATTCGTTATTGTTAGAGATGTCTGACCTGGGGTTTGAAGCAAAGCCTCACGTGAAATAAGTCAACACATTACTTACTAGACTACAGTGACTACATGTGCCTACTTACAGACTCGATTTAATGGGAATTTGGAAAAAATTCCCTTATTTTACCAAGAGAAAAGGTCTTTCATCACATGACACTGCAAAGGAACGCAGCACATGATCAATTTCCATGGTAGAAGTCCTTGAATTAGGCTACAATTTGTTACCCGTCCTAACCCGTCCTATTCTACGAATTTAACCCAGAGTAACAACTTTTTTATGAAGTTGCCGTAGTCTAATAGGTAGTGTGTTGGCTTATTAGACGTAAGGCCACGGTTCAAACCCCAGGTCAGGCATCAAAACAAAAATGTAAAAAAATATTTCTTCAGTGACTTCCTCTCAGCAGATTTCTGGCAAAAACGCTGAGAGCAAATAGAATTTCCATTAGAAGTTTTTCAAAAATCTGTCGTTAGGAGTCGACTTTAAACAGTAGGTCTCCGCCATTCAGGTATAAAATTAATGCACACAATATAAGTGGTGTGAGAAACTAGATCCATAATCCTGACTGAAGGATTGTAATGACCAATTATGCAGCTACTTTTTATTTCCTGATGTGAAAAATTGTTGGACAGAAATAGGTTTGACTTCAATGACAAAAAAGGCCTTTTTTGATAGTCCCTTCAAATGTTATTTTTCAGCAAGAGAGAAAGAAGTTGAAGAAATGTTAGACAAAGCGTAGCCTCAAAGAAGACCTGATTACTTTTTCAAAAACCATTCATTCAGTCATGTACTTTACATTCAGGCCAATCAATTAAGTCAAGTAAGACTTGAGTTTTAGCAGATTTTTTAAAAGTTTTCTAAACATTATTTACGATACATATATTAAACCGATATATAAGGTTTTTTTTTTGGCGTTTCAAATATTATAATGCTTATATAATTACAAACGTAATGAGTAATTTTTATTTTTCGAAATCATTTTTATTTTTTTCATTTGTTTTTAAGTGGCAGGAAATATTTCTTCAATTTGAAATGGTGCGAATCGGTTATTTTTCGTAGAATTCTCTGTAAATGAAAAAACAAAACAAAAAAACAATTTGTAGCCAAACTGTCTCAGGTTTTTCATTCTGTGATAAAAACAAATTGTACAATTTACTACAATAACAACAGCAACAACAACTGAAACTATTTGAAAATACCATGAAATTTAATGGCTAAAATCAACGCCAACTTATTTAAATTGAAACGAAAAAAAAAAATAGAAAAAAAAATTGTGAAAAAAATAGAAAAAAATTTGTGACACAGTTCAAAGTAAATTGAAGAATTTTTTGTTTTTTATTTCGTTTTTTTATTATATTTTTCTTTTTATTTTTACTCATTTAAATTCTATAAAAAAAAACACTACAACTAAAATTGCAAATAGAAAAAAACCCAACAAACCAAACCAGATGCAGATGTTTTTAGTTTCAAAAAAAAAAAAGAGAAAAAAATAAAGAAAAAATGTTTTTAGAAAAAAAAGGTTTAAAATGCAATTTAAAAATAAAGTGTTAAAAATAAAATTTATTTTCAACTACTCACTCAACACTCAAACACTCGCTGCTGCTGCTGCTAGTATTGCGCTGCTGCCTTCGATAGTCTCTGTAATTTGAAAATAAAATTACCTACGATATACTAAACCAACTACAAAATGTTGCATGCCCCACCACACACACACACACACAGTCAGACCTCAATATAGTTAGTCAGTCAGTCAGTCAGCTAGCCAAGCCAGCTAGCTACTGGCCGGCCCCAACTACAATAAGAATTTGTGTTCATTTTCATATATTTGACAACAACATGTGAGTAGCCAGTAGCCAGCCAGTCAGTCAGTCAGTCAGTCATGCCGTTTTATTATTGTGTTACCTGTATGTAGTACGTGTGGAGCCGTCGCCTTCGTCATCGCCGTCATTGAGTCATTGAACCGTAACATTGTATATGATAAAAATTTATAAAATTTTTACGTTTTCATTTGTATTTTTTTGTATTTGGTTTTTTTTCTCTGTGCGTTAGTTAGTAAATTGTACAACAAATTTATTTCTTTTGTTTTTCTTTTCTTGTAATTTCAGTCAGTGTTTGGCCTGCCTAATTATACTCTACGAAAAAAATTTCAATTTATAAGAGCGTTGGCAATGCATTTAAGTTAAACAATAGGCAATGAGTTCAAGTCGAAAATAAAATGCTGTATGCTTTGAAACATTTAATGTGAAACAAGAATGCCACCGCCTACAATTAATAAATGAGTTAAAAAGTATTTATGGCCCTCTTCTGCATTCATTATAATAAACCAATATATTTTCACAGAATGTATTGGAGTGGCAACCCTGTCATTCCAAAATTTGCTTTACTAGGCGAATTATCCGCTTAACTTAATTAATAAAACAGAAGCACAGCAGAAATATAATAACGAAGGTAACGTACGCCATAGAATAACTGTCTTCAATGACATACTAAGGCTTTCAATAAACTTCACCATCAGCCAAGTAAACGCTCGACTACCATATCACTGCAGTGATATGAGCTCATATTTAAATCTCTTCTGTAATCGATTAAGCAGCCAGCAACATGCATTAGAGAAAGTGCCATAAGGTATTTACTCTACAGTAAACCTTTACTGGAATATAGGAGGACGTTATAGAGTGGTGATAATGCTGAACTATAAGTCTGAGCAATTCAAGTTCAAATCCCAGAGAAGACAAAAAACACCTCCTGTAAACATAAATATGCGCCATCGAAAGATTTGTTATTCAATTTAAATTAACGAAGGAATTACAGAGAATAGAATGTGGAAAGGCAAGCTAATCGGGCTTTTAGATCCCATAAGGTTGTCTTTAAATTACTGTAAGTCTGTCTGAGTGCGCTGAACCAGTCAGGAAGTTTAATACGGTTATGCGCTGCTCGATGTCTGGTTATGTGGAATTTATGCAAACGCTTGGGCAGCTGAACTTATCACAAAGAGAGCCTCCATACCTATACATATACATAATTGGTCATTACAACCCTTCAGTCAGAATTACGACCTAGTTTCTGACACCATTTATGTTGTGTGCATTAATTTTATACATGAGTGGCGGGACCTACAGTTTAAAGTCGACTCCGAACGACAGATTTTTGAGAAACTTTTCATGGCAATTTTATTTCACACTCAGAGTTTTTGCCAGAAATCTGCTGAGAGGAAGTCGCCGAAAAAAAAACTCTTTGTATTTTATTTTGATGTCTGGCCTGGGGCACGAACCCTGGCTTTTCGTCTAATAAGCCAACACACTACCTACTAGACCACGGCGACTGTGAGTGATATGAGCTCATATTTAAATCTCTTCTGGAATCGATTAAGCAGCCAGCAACATGCATTAGAGAAAGTGTCATAAGGTATTTACTCTACAGTAAACCTTTACTGGAATATAGGAGGACGTTATAGAGTGGTGATAATGCTAAACTATAAGTCTGAGCTATCCAAGTTAAAATCCGAAAGAAGAAAAAAAACACCTCCAGAAAACAGTAATACACGCCATCGAAAGATTTTTTATTCAATTTAAATTAACGAAGTAATTACAGAGAATAGAATGTGGAAAGGCAAGCTAATCGGGCTTTTAGATTCCATAAGACATAAATATATAATTGGTCATTGCAACCCTTCAGTCAGGATTACGACCTAGTTTTTCACACCACTTAAGTTGTGTGCGTTAATTTTATACATCAGTGGTGGGACCTACAGTTTAACGTCGACTCCGAACTCCGAAATTTTTGAGAAACTTTTCATGGCATTTTTTTTATTTATTCGCAAAGTATTTGCCAGAAATTTGCTGAGATGAAGTCACCGAAGAAAGATTTTTTTCATATTTTCGTTTTGATGTCTGACCTGGGAATTGAACCCTGGCCTTAGGTCTAATGATCCGACACACTACCTACTAGACTACGGTGACTAGATCCCATAAGGTTGTCTTTAAATTACTGTAAGTCTGTCTGAGTACGCTAAACCAGCTGGGAAGGCCAATACGGTCAGCAGCTCATCGATTCGTGATCATGTGGAATTGTTGCAAATGAGTAGGCAGCCGAGCTTTAAATAAAAAAGGGACCATCTACGCCTGAAGTAGCTTCAGTACCGTTCTGTGATTTAGGAAAAGATGAGCTTCGAAGAAGGGAAAAGGGATCATTCAGGTGGTAGAGAAATCTATGCATCAGACTAACCAGGAATAGCCTGAGCATAGTAACCAGTGTTCTGACAAAAATTGAATTGTCAAGGAGTCCTTATATAGAATATGAAACGATTCAAGTCCAATGTATCCAATCTATATGAGGATAAACATGCCCAGAACACATACTTGGTACCTGAGAGGCGTGAATGCATTTTAGAAGTAGCCACCTCAGCTTATTAGGCAGCACTTATTAGATATTTGGCAGTGAGTTATCCATCAACAACAATCACTATTCTGAGGATTGCAACAGCAACGAGACTCGCAGTCTTTTGTTATCTCTACACACCGGAAACAATATCTCTCCAATAAACCCGTTAAGACCTGTCAAAACGTGGAAGGTCTTCATACATACATACATACATAATTTGCCATTACAGCCCTTCAGTCAGGATTACGGCGTAGCTTCTCAGGTAGAAGTTCTTCCTTTATACAATTTATTCCAGCAATATTGGGCCCAATACTGGTGCATGATTTGAGCCAAGATTTTTCTATTTTGGATAATTGGTCACCCACAACAACTCAATGCAGTTAAATAGAGAGCCTTTTTTCCCAGGCATATAAAGTTGCCAACACCATCATCCTAAGGCCAGTCATAGTATCGGGTCTGCCATCTAACGTTTTTTTTTTCAACTGGAGCTTATTTCGTGAATGGTAACACTTAGCTCAGGTCTGATTTGACAGATAATTAGTTTTATCCTTCCGCTGAACGAATATGGTTGTGTATGCGCAACATGTATTGGCAACATTTGGTTTCAACAGGAACACAGACGCCACTCAGACGAAGCTAAACTCGATGTTTTGCGCCCTGTTTTTGAAGATCGCATTATCAGCCGCAGAGCTGATGTCGTTTGGCCACCTCAGAGCTGCGATTTGACACCGTTGGACTATTATTTGTGGGGTGCCGTCAAAGATAAGTGTTACGCCGACAAGCCAGAGACAATTGACGCTTTAAAGGACAATATTCGTGAAGCCATTGGTGAAATACAGCTGCACACAATCGATAATGTGCTTAAAAATTGGGCCGATCGTGTAGGCTATTGCATGGCCAGCCGAGGCAGCCATTTGAATGAAATTATTTTCCATTATTAACCGGAAGGATTGTACTTTCAAATAAAAAAAGAAATTTGAGAAAATATTCAGTAGTTTTTTTCTAAAGCATTTTCAAAAAAAAAGTTATTTGGCGGACCCTTTATATCAGTCGCCTGTTTAGTTGGACAAAAAACTTGATTAATTAATCTAAAATATGCTTTGCAACAGCAGCCTTAAGTTTCTTAAACGAATGAAAATTTTAAAAATAAAAAATTAAATAATAAACTAACTTAGGCTTTAAAATTATGCCTCAACTACGGCTTAAAAGCCCTACTACTAGACACAAAAAATAAAACACGATCTATTGAAATAAGCAAAAACAGAGTCAGTAATTAATGGTTACAGCTCTGATGATAGTGACTAAAAACGCTTGTAGTTCTATTAGATTTTTCCTTTTTTTCCACTGGCAACGAGATTTACTTAAATTATAGCTATTAGTGTTGTTGTTGCTGTTGTTGTTGTTGTTATTATTGCGTTAAAATTGCTGCAGCAATTATTTATTAATTAATACGTGTGAGTTGTTAAATGCAACAACACTTGTTTAGCATTTTAATTTTAATTAATTATTGTAATGGTTGTTGCTGTTGCTTCTGCTGTTGTTGTTGTTGTTATTGCATTTACAAGTAGATTTAATTTAATTTTTTTAAGTGCTAAAATTTTAATGACTTGAAATATGTATGTGCTGGTCTTTATTGATGGATTTTAAGTATACATACATAAGTAATGTTAACTTATGTGTTAAAATTTTTTTATTTTATTGATATCGTTGCTGTTGTTGTTGTATTCATTACAATATTTTGTTTGCAATTTAACACAAAAAAAAAGCAACAAAAATTAATTCAGAAAAAAATTATTTTTAATTGAAACAATTAATTGTGTAATCGTTGCAATCGATTTGAATTGCTAATTTAACACATTTTTGTATAAAGTAAGTAGGCTTTGAAAAAAAAAACAAATTACATTTGTTTTCTAAATTTAAAAATTGAATTTTTAATTTCATTTTATTAATCATACTGTGTGCTTAAGAGATGAGCCGTTCAGTGCACAAATCGATTAACTCCATAAAACAAAAAGTTGAGAAATGCGATGAAATAATGTAAATTGTATATATATATATATTGTAGAATACACAAATACATATATAGCTTTCATCTAATGGTATATAAAATTAATAAGAAAGAATAGCGAAAAGAAATAATGTCAGTAATGTTATAAATTTCATGTGACTGGTGGAGTTAATCGATTTGGCAACTGAAAAAATAATAAAGTTAAATTAAGTATTTAAATTTTTTAAGTTTTAATATTTCTATTTTGCCCGGTACACGAATCAGAATATGTTATTATTTTTTCAAAGTTTGCAACATAAGTTTGTAGGATGTAAATATTGTCGTCTTGGATTATGAACCCTTTGATAACATTTATGTCATCTATTTTATTGCTTGCAACACGGTCTTTGCGCTGATCAACCAAAAAAATAACTTGTTCTTTAGAACAACACTTGTGTATCCGTCTGTATACGTCTAATACATCAACACACTATCTACTAGAAATGCATATTAATCTTTGCATAAGAGCAGCTATCCCGTGCAAATCATTTCTATTGTAATCTCACCGATAATTTCCTCTTATTGTTTTTGTGAATAATTTTAAATATTTTGTTTTGATTCAATTTATTTACTTTTTTTATTTTGTTGTTTTTGTTTTATTGCAGCTGCTAAATTTTTATGAGTTTAGTTTAATAATTCAAACGAATACTTATGGCAAAACAACAATCAAATTCTCAAATAAATAATAAATTTATGCGTTCATTTGAATTGCAAAAATTGTGTTTTTTTTTGGTTCGTCAAAAAAACTTTTGTAGATTTTCAAAATATTGATTGTTTTTATTAATACGTAATCGTGTATTAATTGAGATTAACAGAGATTATTAACAGCTAAAGAAAGGGTAATACTATGTTCAGATATGCACTTTTATTGTGTCAATATTCGTTTTATTGAGTACAATATTTTAAGTGTTCAAACATAATAATATAAGCAGTTAAGCTGCTTATTTAATATTCATTTGACAGCTGATAAACAAAACAGCTGGTTGTTTCAACAACGTTGTATATTTTTTTGTCGTTGTTGACATTTGGGTTGTGAAATATCAACAGAAAGTGTTCGAATAATTGTAATATGCACGCTGAACATACTTATACATACAGTGCTAAGTTTTACTCAATATTATAACAATATTATAATAATTAATAATAACAATTTTATTTATTGCACAATAATTAATTGAAACTTTATAAGAAATATTGAGCTCAATAATGGCGTTTATTGCGATTTACGCAATAATTAATTGAAATTTTATAAGAAATATTGAGCTCAACAATGGTGTTTATTGCGATTTACGCAATAAAGACATCTTTAGGGTTAATTTTTTAAATTCAACATCTTTTAATGTCAGTCTGAAGGCACATCTCATTGTCTTAACCACGTAGGACATAAGTAGTTTGAAACGGTTCTAATGAAAACGGTATGAAAACGTTAACAAATTTTATTCACTCAGATACCTAGGGCACATCCTCTTATCTTAACCATATAGGACATAAACAAAGTGAAACGCTTTAAATGAAATGTTTAACAAATTCTGTTCACTCAAATACGCAATTTCAAAAACTCTTCAAAGATTTCATGACTTATTGTACCAAAAAAAATTTGTTTTAATAATTTTCCATACCCTTCACTACATCTACCCTTTCCAATGATATTTCTCAAAAATGTTTTCATTTCCAATTTAATTTTTATTTAAATTTTATTTTAAAATTTTCTATTACTAGAGACCATTTTCAAGTTCATCAAAATTGTCGACAGAATTATAAAAAAAAACAAATAGGGGGGGAGATTAAATTAAGGCTTTTGTTATGGCACATGTTATAATGAGATGGACTTGATTATTGAAATAAATTTTATTTAAATTATAGAAATAAACAAACAAATAAAAATAATTCAACTTAAAGCCTGAAAATGTATTCAAAGCACGTACAGTAGTATTTGTTTTGGATTTTAATGTTCATTTAAAAATATTTTATTTACAATAAAATCTGAAATCATATTTATTTCAACAATAATTGATTAAAATATGGAGTTATTGTTGTTGTTTATGTATTTAAATAATATTCATGGCTATTAAATTAAATAAAAATAATACGAAGATCTCTTTTAAATTCAGTGTAATAAAGTACAATATTGACAATTAATAGCAAGAAGAAAATTTAAAGAAAAGAAATATGTTCACAACAATAACTTAATGTTACTTTCTCTAAAGGAAGCAGAGCCTAGTGGTTTCTAGATGGATTAATTGGTGCAGTTCGAAAGCTTTCAATTTAAATAAATTGAATACTAAGAACAAAATCTTTTTCGCCTTCGTGTGGTTAGGAATCTGCATTAGTTTGGTTAGTAGTTGAGCTGTTTATGCACAATTCTGGTGCAATTTCATTAGCTTATAGTAGATAGGAACCTTTTGGGTGCGTTATACAGTCCAAGAAAAAAGTCTACCTACAGTGGTGTATGCTAATTTTTATCTTTTATTCCTAATAATTCCTACGTTATATTTTTTTATTCAAATTCGTTTCTATTTCAAACATTCTTAATTGTAACAACGCCATAACAGCCATAAAACCAGCCGGGGAAAAATGGTGTATGTATACTTTTTCCTTTGACGGTATATCTAACATTACTTTGAGATTTTCGTTTGATTTCACATAGAATTTCTTGCCCTTCTGATTTTCGTATTGTATTCATATTTTCTATCATCATTTTCTATCATCATCTGGAAAAAAAAACTTTTTTGAGGCGTTCAAACAGTGTTTCAGGCATTCAAAATGGTTTTTTAACGTTTCAATGCCTTGTACGGCTTGAAAACTTTTCGAAATTGTTACTTTAAAGGCTGCTAATCGTTTTCCCAAGTTCTTCTTGAGTTTGATAACAATTTCCATGGAATAGTACCTCAAATTCTGCATTTAAAAACGTTTTAGATAAAGGGTCCGCCAAATAACTTTTTTTTTTGAAAATGCTTTAAAATAAAAACTACTGAATATTTTCTCAAATTTCTTTTTTTATTTCAAAGTACAATCCTTCCGGTTAATAATGGAAAATAATTTCATTCAAATGGCTGCCTCGTCTGGTCATGCAGTAGCCTACACCAGAAGATGCCGATTTTGGCAAAAAAAAATCATCTTTTAGGTGAAGCTCATTTTGATCTTGGCGGGTATGTAAATAAGCAAAATTGTCGCATTTGGGGCAAAGAAAAGCCGCACGCATACATTGAAAAGCCGACGCACCCAAAACGAGTCACTGTTTGGTGCGGATTTTGGTCCAGAGGCATAATTGGGCCATTTTTCTTCGAAAATGAGCAAAGAGTAGCCGTTACAGTCATTGGCGATCGTTATCGGGACATGTTGAACGAATTTTTGTTCACAAAAATTGAAGAGAAGGATATTGGCAACATTTGGTTTCAACAGGACGACGCTACGTGCCACACAGCCGAAGCTACACTCGATGTTTTGCGCCGCAGAGCTGATGTCGTTTGGCCCCCTCCGAGCTGCGATTTGACACCGTTGGACTATTATTTGTGGGATGCCGTCAAAGATAAGTGTTACGCCGACAAACCAGAGACAATTGACGCTTTAAAGGACAATATTCGTGAATCCATTGGTAAAATACAGCTGCACACAATCGATAATGTGCTTAAAAATTGGACCGATCGTGTAGGCTACTATATGGCCAGCCGAGGCAGCCATTTGAATGAAATTATTTTCCATTATTAACCGGAAGGGTTGTACTTTCAAATAAAAAAAGAAATTTGAGAAAATATTCAGTAGTTTTTTTTTTAAAGCATTTTCAAAAAAGAAAAGTTATTTGACGGACCCTTTACATCACAGCTATTAAACCACGTAAGGCATTTCTTATTGCCAGTTTAGTGAATGCTTTAGCTAGTCTATCAACGACTAGGTTTACCTCATTGGCTACATAGAATATTAGAATAGCTTGCCATCTTATCGAAAGATATACGACCTCTTTTTATCAAGGCTTTTTTGGTGATACGATGCAAATATCTCGGCATTATACTTGACATTATCTACACTGGCCTATGCTGATGTACATACCTAGGTACAGTGTGCGTCAAAAGAAACTGTACATTAAAAAAAATACTTTAATAAATTACCGTTATTTTTATTTTAACATTTTTTAAGATTTGAACAAAAAAATAAAAAATTAAAAAATTTCAAAATATTGCAAAATTTTTTCGGGCTTTCTCCTTAATTGGTAAAAGTGGAGTTTGCGGATTGTTAGAATTTTATCCATAGTGTACAGCTTCTGTTGACGCTCACTGTATATAATAAACGACTTTGAAATGGAATTTTTTTTCTATTTTTATTTGTAAATATTACTTCGTGCACATACTGTCATTCATTTTTTAAAATTCTTTTGGAATTAAGTGTCATAAATTATACTGTTTACACTTAATTTTATTCTATTTTTTTTACGCTTATTTTTTATCTTTTTTTCCTCACTATACGATAATTTTATATTTAAAAATTTTTTTTTTTAATGAAAATTATTACATAAATATTTAACTAAAGTAAATATGATAATTAATTAATGCCTTATCGGTTTATTTGAGTTTGTAATAACGATCATATCGTTAATTATGGCGATCATCATCATGATCATCATCACCAACAACGGCATCATTATCGTGTTGATGACCTTAAACAACGCCTTCAATTAATAGAAGCGTGTGAGTATTTGAACAGACAGAGAGAGAGGGGAAAAAATGCAATAAAAACTTTAAGCAGCTTAAAATGTGCATATGCATTTAATATGCAAACAACAGATATTGAAAATGAGAAATAAAAACAAATAAAAAAAAATTAAATAAAAATTTTATAAAAAAAAATAAATAAAAAAAAAATAAATTATAAATATTGTACGAGTATAATAAAAATGAATTGAATAAACAAATGAATTGTAAATAATTACAATCTGGTGGTATTTTTCTTTTTTTTTTTGTTTGTTTTTAAACAAAGGCAACAATTCATTATTATCGTTATGATGGTAATACTTTATTTAGGAGGGGCTGGCGGAGGTGAAAGAAGGGCATAAGAAACAAATAATGTTTACACTCCACACCATATGGAGAGTGCTAGTGAAAGATCACTTATGGTGACTTAAATTTATGGGGCGTATGGCGTCCTTTTGGAGTTTTAATTGATTGCAGTTAAGTTAAGTTGATGTAAACAAGGATGGTAAAATATGTTCTATGCAATCTATTCAGTGATATTCATTCATTGCTTTTGAATAGAAAAGCATTTGTAATTAAAAATGAATTTATGAACGAAGTTAGATGCATTAAATTATAGCGACCGCGGCGGGTGGTAGTGCTGCGTATTACGGTGTTCAGATATGCATCTTTATTGCATAAATTGCAATAAAACGCCATTATTGAGCTCAATATTTCATAGAGAGTTTCAATTATGTAATTATTGCTCAATAAATACGAAAATTGTTATAATATTGAGTAAAACTTATAATGAAGCACTGTCATAAGTGTGTTCAGTGCGCATATTACAATTATCCGAACACTTTCTGTTGATATTTGACAACTCAAATGCCAACAACGACAAACAAAAAACAAAATAAAAACAATGTTGTTGAAACAAGCAACTGTATTGTTTACCAGCTGTCAAATGAATTTTGAATAAGCAGCTAAACTGCGTATATTATTATGTCTGAACACTTAAAATGTTGTGCTCAATAAACCGAATATTGACTCAATAAAAGTATATATCTGAACATAGTATATGAGTGATGGTGCTCTCGAGAAAATACGTTTCGATAATGTAACTGAGGAGGGAAGAAAGGAAGTATCGATTTATGAATCCTATATGGGGAAAGTAGTACTCGCTGTAGTGTACTAGGTAGTGTATTGGCTTATTAGATGTGAGGCCACGGTTTAAACCTTAGGACCTACGTCGACAACAAAACGAAATATAAAAAATATTTCCTTGGTGACTTCCTTTCAGCAGTTTTCTGGCAAAAAAAACCTCTGAGAGTAAATAAAATAAGCATGAAAAGTTTCTCAAAAACCTGTCCTTCAGAATCGACTTTGAACTGTAGGTCCACAGCCACTTATGGAAAAAATTAGCACACACAACAAAAATTGTGTGAGAAGCTAGGTTGCAATCCGAACTGAAGGGCTAGGTTGCAATCCGAATGAGCAATTTTGTATGTATGTACAGTCACACAGATAATTATACGTACCCCCCTAAAAATCATTTTTTTTAAATGATAATATATGGACAAGCCAACTGATTTTTGCGCCAAATTTTTTGTTTTCCGTGACAGCCGAAAAAGTTATATTTGTTCTCATCACTAAATATTACATTCGCCCAAAAATTCGTTGACTTGTCCTTATATTATTGGGCGAATCCCAATCGTGGCTTTTTTCTCGGCACTCGGCTGCGGAAACCGTTCTTTCTCAGAACACTTTGAACTGTTTCGGAATGCACAATAACACTGTGATCACTTTCCGAGGTATTTCGTATTTCTACGGCTGTAGTCCTAGGATTTTTATCCGGGCTATCCTTAGAGAAATTTTATACGAAATATACGTCGTACGTATAATTTTCTGTGGTGTCATATTGGTTTTAAGCAAACTGTAGTCACAAATTCATAGATTTTGGGAATCTTTTTTCTTTATTTAAGTAAATGTGTCGTTACAGACGCTAATGTAAAGAAATTTTAGATTAGAAGTTCATTACTTTTTAAAAAAATGATTTTTAGGGGGGGGCGTATAATTATCTGTGTGACTGTATGTATTATTCATTTGATAAGACACAATCTATTAATATAAAATTTTTTGTTCACTGGAGAAAATGTTTTTAATTTTTTTATACAAAAAAAAATTATAAAAAATTTCTGTATTTTTTAGCAATCCTGTACAAATATTTTTACTTAACACTGTATATTAAATTATTAATTATTAAATTATACTTACAATTATAGGCAAATAGTAACGATAATCATATGGCAATGGTCCATCGCCATTCATGATAAAGTTTTGAGTTCTCAAAAAATGATCCAAAAACCGTGGGTGATAGCCAATCACCTGAGTTACTTGATCCAATTCAAGATCTTCCACGTTGTATTCACGAACCGTACACTACAAAAAAAAATAATAAAAAACATTAAAAAACAAATTATTATTGTTTATTTATAAATAAAAATCAAATGTTTATTTCAATTCAAACTTGTTTGCGAGAAATATTGTCACAATACATGTTTGAAATACAAATGTGGGTGTATAATTTTTGTCAATTTCAATTCATAAAAATTTATTTGAAAATTGAAATTTTATTGAAAAATACAAATAAAATTAATACTTTTTAAATATGTAAACAAATTGTTTGTATGTATACAAGAATATAAAACAATGTTTTTTAATTTTTTTTGTGTTTTTTTTTTCAAAACCACTAAAAAAGAAACCACAAAGATGTTGAACAATTTTTAAGGTCAAGTTGGGTTTAAAATTTCTTTTGATTTTGTATCGAATTACCCTGTCACAGTTCAAATCAGTTGTTTACGAGAAGAAAAGAAAATTTTTACAACAAAATAAACCACAAATTACAAAAAAAAAATGTTTTTCAATAATTTGTTTGTAATTTTAAACGTTTTTCATGCACATCAATGCCTTGCATTGCTGGTTAATTGAATGCATGTTGAAGCGTAATAAATTAGCAGCTGTAGAGGGCATTTTTCTATTACAAAATCTTAATACCGAAGAGAATATTATCCCAATAAGGGGAAGTATTAAGCGAAAAGTTGCCGTATTCTAGTACATAGTGTGTTGGCTTATTAGACGTGAGGCCACGGTTCAGACAACTCCTATAAAACAAACATATTTCTTCAACGACTTTCTCTCAGCAGATTTCTGGCAAAAACTCTGACAGTAAAATAAAATTGCCATGAATAGTTCCTCCAAAAATCTGTCTTTCGGAATTGACTTTAAACTGTAGGTCCCCCGTCACTACTCATGCATAAAATTAACAAACACAACATAGGTGGTGTGAGAAGCTAGGTTGTAATTCTGACTAAAGGCTTATAATGATCAACTATGTATGCATTGAGCGAAAAGTACTTAAAATTCTGTGATAATCTACAGTGGTGGCCTTATAATTAGAAACGATGTTTCTGGAACATAGTTCTCTGGAGTGACGAATCTAAGTATAATTTGTCTCAATCTGATGGAAAAACGTATGTAAAACTGTAAAACAAATTAACAAACATACATGTTGCCAAGTCGTTTCTAATTATAAAGCCACCACTGTATATGCTCCCTTACAAGCTACAGTGAACGAAACTAAAAAGTAATTATCGAATGAAATACTATTACAAGCAATAAAATAGGGTGCCCTGGTAGTCTAGTGGGTAGTGTGCTAGACTATTAGCGTGAGGATCGGGGGTTCGATTACCACCAGAGACTCCAGTCTGTGACACTACACTGAGCATATGGTTAAAGTTACTCAGCATAAATAAATAAGCAATAAAATACTGGAAAGATCTTATACTGATGGCTTATGAAGCAATTGAGCATTCTCCTCTAAAGGAGGCCTAAATAATAGTACATCTCCAGCTTGTCTTCCCTGTAAGGTTGCATTATTTGAAAAATAATTATAATCCCCTGTTAATACAACGAATACCAACTTCTATTACTTTTTTCTTTGTTGTTGTTTTTGTAGAAAAAAAAATGTCAATTTCGTTCTTACCAAATAATATACACAACATGACCATTTAAATTCCATTTTAAAAATGTAGCCGCTAAAACATACTAAACGGTTTTAACAATATTTAAACAAAAACAGAAATTAAATTACAAAAAAAAACAAACAAAAAAAAGTGGATAAAAAAAATTGTTAAACAAATAAAAATTTTTAACCAAATATGAGGAAAACAACTCCGTTTATATGGAAGAACTTTGTACGGGTAACAATAAACCGCCTGTAAAACAACAAACAAAACAAACAAATGAGATTCGCTTTGACACGATGTGTGTTCATCATCATCATCATGATGTGTCTGTCCGTCCAAGTGTGTTCATGTGTTCATGTGTTCATGTCTTCATACAAATTTGGTCTTATGGCACACGTACGTGTTTAATGTTTATGTTTCTTTGTTTCTTCTTTTAGTTGTTGTTTTTTTGTTTTTGTAGTACTTTTTTCCTACATTTTGTAATAACCTCCACCCATTCATTGTGTACGGACAGAATAATGTACTCGTACCGGTTTGTCATTGGGTGTGTAACACACATCAGGAAAAACTAATCGTTTTGGACACTAGAAATTAGCCACTAAATTAGAGGGAAAGTTGTTAACAGGGTCATTCATGCTTCGTGAAGTGAATGTACCAACTTAAACTCTCTTTATATAAAGTTACAATATTTTATTGTCAATGATCAATGATTGTTTTCAAGTTAATAACAACAGTTTTATGTGTATATACTGAGGGCCCTCCAAACATGCCTTTAGAAAGGCAGAAAATGTCGTTAAAGAGGTGTACTTATATACATCTTCAATACCAGTCAAGGGATAGAAATTTTATTATGAATACAAAATAATTTACATCCACCCCTATGTGGATAAGTCGCATAGAAGTGGCTGCCAGTTTAAGATAATGAAATAGCCACCCATTGTAATACCGCAATCGTTCATTTCTAGTCTTGGAACTATCCAGAGCTGCTTATAAAAGCTTCCATTAGACTCCTAATGACCGTTCTTGATAGATTATTAAGATTATCTATATAACGGGTGATTTTTTAGCTATTATCTTTTTGGCAACACTGGTTTAATCAGCAGACGCACGTTTCGTGTTTTGTTTCACTGTCAAACATCTTCAGTTTGGTCTATAATTTAACCATGAATCGTCTTACAAACGAACAACGCTTGCAAATCATTGAATTTTATAATCAAAATGGGCTCTTGGAAAGTTGACCGAAGATCCACTTCTTTATCGAAAAATTGTGTCCAGCGACAAAGCTCATTTTTGGCTCAAGGGATACATAAATAAGCAGAATTGTCGATTTGGAGTGAGGATCAGCAAGTCAAGCTCTACTTGCATCACATGTGGTTTCAACAAGACGGTGCCACATGCCACACAGCACGCCTAACAATGGACTTATTGAGACGCGAGTTCAGCGAACATTCTATTTCACCTTCGGGACCAATTGGCCGCCTAGGTCGTGCGATTTAACGCCTTTAAACTATTTTTTGTGGGGCTATGTTAAAGCTCATGTCTATACAGACAAGCCCGCTTCAATTGACGCATTGGAAGACAACATTGAAGCATTTATTCGTGAGATACCGGCCGAAATGTTGGAAAGAGTATGCCAAAATTGGACTAAGCGAATGGCCCATTTGAGGGGCAGTCGCGGTCAACATTTGCATGAAATAATCTTCAAACATTAAATTATATGGACCGTACTATCGATTCAAATAAAGATTTCATGCATTTTTCTGAATTTTATGTGTTTTTTTGAAACATTTTCCTATAGCTCTTAAAAAATCACCCATTATTAGCCGCCTACTTTTACGACATAGTGCTGGGTATGTCATCGTAACCTGTAACTACAAGAGGCAACAATTTCCTCCTCTTCCTTCCAGCAGAAGTCCAAGACATGAGTGCCTATAATGTAAAGACCAATAATGATTCCAATAACCATTCTAAGAGTGCTCCTTTAGGCAGATTGTCGGTGTGCACTGCATTCAGCCTAGACCAGATATGCTGCAATTCTTACCCTCATATGAAGTCGTCAACGCAAAGTTTAGGGCATTCTTTACTGCATTGTTTATTTATTTATTAATTATAATACAATTACAAATTATATTTTAATTATGTATATACGAGCGGAGTAACTTGACTATATGCTCGGTGTAGTGTCACAGATCAGAGTCTCTGGTGGGAATCGAAGCCACGACCCTCACGCTAATAGTCTAGCAAACTACCCACTAGACTACCAGGGCATTGTTATCTGTCAACTTGTATTTAATTTTCACTGAATGGCACTTTAGAGTTAATTTTCTGTCTTGCATAAATGTTGGTTTGCTTTACAATATCTGCAATAAGTTCATCTTTTAAAAAAATCTATTGGCTCAAAGTCTTTGTCTTGAAATTGAAGCCCAACATTCTTGTCTCCAACACTAAATGTAATTTCAGCTGGCACCTCATCCTCTTCTTCACTCACATTAATCCAAATTGATTCTGATATAGTGCCATTATCCCTATCAGGCTCTGGTACAGTATCACTTTCACTATCGGATGAATCGTTTGAACTCGTGTATATGTGTACTGAATTAGACAAAGAGAACAAATTCCGTGCACGGCCAACACTCGACTGACAAAACTTGATAAATTGTTACAGTGTAAGATCTCGAATGCCGCAATGTACTTTACAGTTATTTAGTTTTATCGTCTACAAACTAATATGCGAGTTGCAGAGTAAATTAGTATTGTCACCTCTAGGGTGACATACGAGTGCAAAGGGTTAATTATAAGCTCATACATACATACATAATTGGTCATTACAACCCATTTGTAGGATTACAACCTAGTCTCACACGCCACTTATGTTGTGTGTGATAATTCTATACATGAGTGGCGATTCCGAACTACAGATTTGTTTGAGAGACTTTTCATGACAATTTTGTTTTACTTTCGTTTTTGTTTTACTCGAGTTTTTGCCAGAAATCTGCTGAGAGAAAGTCGCCGAAGAAATTATTTTTCATATTTCATTACGTTCGAGATGTTTGAACTAGGTTTTGAACTGGGGTTTGAACCTTGGCCTTACATCTAATAAGCCAACACACTATCTACTAGACTACAACAACGTAATTATAAGCTCGCAGATCCTCAATAAGGTTTCCAACGGAAAGAACTCACCACCAAATAGTTCGATGGTTACACCAAGTTTGGCCAGCTTCCTGGATAAACGGCTAAAGAACGAATTGTCGCTGTAATGGCCATTCGGCCACGAACGTATATGCTCTGTACGACCACGAACGCATATACATACATATATGATTGTGGGCAACAAGTTTCTTTATTTCCTTAGAGAATTCTCGAATGCAAATTACAAAATGTAGAGTGCAGTAAGTATGTAAGTCTGTAACTTTTCTTTTTTTTTCAAAACAAAATACAACATACCTGCTCGTTTTGTTAAATTTGTTTGTTTGAATTAATCGATACTTGTTTGTACTGTTTGTACTTCCAACAACAACATGTTAAATAAAGAAAATATTTGTCAATTTGTTACAACAAAATACACTTTAATTGTATATAGAAATGACAAAATCAAACAATAATAAAATAAAAAATAAATAAACAGCAAAAACTCAAATACTAAATTAAAAATAAAACATGTAATGGAATATTAACAAAAAAAAGCAAAAAAAAAAGGAAGAGTAAAACAAAAACGAAATGAAATGAAACGACATCAATAAACAAACAAATTGTGCCCATAATAAAAATTTTATTGAGTAAGTAAGAAATTATTACAATGTGAACGATCATAATTCGTACAAAAACATTTTGAACAATTGAACAGGACTTTTAAGAGAATAAAATTTCTAGAAAATAAATCTCAAGCCAGTATATTGATGCGTAACACGCATATATACATATATAATTGGCCATTACAACCCTTTAGTCAGGATTTGGACCTAGCTTCTCACACCACCTTTGTGTGTGTCAATTTTATACGAGTGACTGGACCTACTGTTTAAAGTCGACTCCATGGCAATTTTATTTGCTCTCAGAGTTTTTGTCAGAAATCTGCTGATGGCAAGTCACCGAAAAATATTTTTCATATTTTCGTTTTGATGTCTGACCTGGGGTTTGAACCGTGGCCTTACGCCTAATAAGCCAACACAGTCAGGATTATGACCTAGCTTCTCACGCCACCTTATTGTTGTGTGTGTCAATTTTATACATGAGTGGCTGGACCTACAGTTTAAAGTCGACTCCGAACAACAGATTTTTTAGAAACTTTTCATGGCAATTTCTAGTCACTCTCAGAGTTTTTGCCAGAAATCTGCTGAGAGCAAGTCACCGAAGAAATATTTTTCATATTTTCGTTTTGTTCCAGATGTATGACCTGGGATTTGAAATTAGGCCTCATGACTGCCAACACACTTGCTACTTTAATTAATTTCATCTAAACGATTTGATTTGTTTTTCTCCGTGTATTAAAAGTTATTTACTTTTGCAAATTATTATTAATTTTTTTCTCTCAATTTTTTTATTATTTTTTTTTTTATTCATTATCATTATTTGGCGCACCAGAGCACGTGTTATAAATTTTAATTTTTTTAGCCAAACACGATCCAAACCATGTATACAACCAATCATTCAATACCAACCATACATACATATGTACGTATGTATGTAGAAGAGTCTATATTTAATTTAATCTGATTGCTATCAAAGAATCAACTTGTCATACGAACTGACAATTAACATTAATCAAAATGTCATTAACAAAATTAGGAATTATTAAGCAGAATACAAACGAAAAAAAACAAAACAAACAAAAAATTGAAACTCATCACGATCATTGTGTGATGGCATCAGAGTCGGAGACGGTTTTAAAACTTAAACTTTGTTTTGATCGATTGTGTTGGCCACAAACAACACACGCTTAAACAGTCTAAAATTAGACTTAAACTGTTGAAAAATTAACACATTATCTTTAATTATCGTTTAGTAGTCTGATTATTTGAAAATTTTATTATAATAAATGGTAATTTAGAAAAATTACTTTCACTTTTTTTTCAAACATTTAATAAAAATTATTTTTAATTTTTAAATTATTTTTATTTTTTATTTTTTTTTTATTTTTTTAAAAAAATTTTATTTTTAAATAAATTTTTATAAACATTTAATCATTAAATATCATCATGTATACATATGTAGATACATATGTACATACATAATTGGTCATTACAACCCTTTAGTCAAAATTACAACCTAGCTTCTCACACCACTTACGATGTGTATGATAATTTCAAACTTGAGTGGCAGAACATACAGCTTAAAGTCGATTCCGAACGACAGAATTTTCAGAAACTTTTCATGGCAATTTCTATTCACTCTCAGAGTTTTTGCCAGGAATATTCTGAGAGGAAGCGGCTGGAGAAATATTTTTTTTCATATTTCGTTTTATTGGAGATGTCTGACCTGGGGTTTGAAACATGGCCACACGTTTAATAAGCCAACACACTACCTACTATACCACGGCGACTACATCCTATATTTTTCATTTAATTTTCTAATTCCAAAGTTGGATTTTAAACCATGGACAGCTTGAATATCAGGAAGTCATACAGGCTGCCAGATCAATGCAGTACTATACAGGCGAAAGTCATGCCTATTCTCAATGCAATTAACTGATTGCTTAGCAGCGAAATACTCACTGGGAATATACTGACATATTTGATAAGCTAGCGTGCTCTCCGATCTAGCTTCTCACACCATTTATATTGTGGGTTTTGTACATGAGAGGCAGAACCTACAGTTTAAAGTCGACTCCAAACAACAGATTTTTGAGAAACCTTTTCATTGCAATTTTATTTATTCTCTCTTTTAAACAACAATACGGATATTTTGATGAATCCTTACTAATTATTCCACAACTGTATGTATTTCCATGTATGTATACTTAAAACAAATGTTATTGCAAGATTATATACAGTCAAAGAAAAAAGTCTACATACACCACTCATGTATATTTGCATGTATACTTAAAACAAATATTATTGCAGGAATATATACAGTGAAAGAAAAAAGTCTGCATACACCGGTGTATTTTTCTTGATACATACATACATAATTGGTCATTACAACCTTTCAGTCAGGATTACGACCTAGTTTCTCACACCACTTATGTTGTGTACGTTAATT
This sequence comes from Sarcophaga variegata, assembly GCA_932273835.1. Taxonomy (NCBI): domain Eukaryota; kingdom Metazoa; phylum Arthropoda; class Insecta; order Diptera; family Sarcophagidae; genus Sarcophaga; species Sarcophaga variegata. Next base: position 11,937,522 of record OW026360.1, read on the forward strand.
TTTATACATATGGAGTGGCGAGACCTACAGTTTAAAGTCGACTCCGAACGACAGATTTTTGAGAAACTGTTCATGACAATTTTATTTTGCACTCAGAGTTTTTGCCAGAAATCTGCTGAGAGGAAGTCGCCGAAGAAATACTTTTTGTATTTTATTTTGATGTCTGGCCAGGGGCTCAAACCCTGGCTTTTCGTCTAATAAGCCAACACACTACCTATTAGACCACGGCGACTTCTATGTTGTTTTTATTAAATTAAAAAAGTTGTTGTAGCGTTGTTTCAGGCATTTACAATCAAGAATATTTGAAGAGAAAACGAATTTGAAAAAATATAATGACGTGTGTAGACTTTTTTCTCTCACTGTATAAGGATACTCAATATTTAAATGTTTGCATTAAAAGGATTCATTTATAGGATGCTGTAGGGTATAATCTCTACGTTGTTTTCTATAATTTTTTAATTTTATTTACTTTTTCTTTTGCATATTTTCATTGTGAATCTTAATTGCTTGCACGTGTGTCAATAACAAAAGAAGAAATATTTTAAAAATATTAACACAAACAAAAACAAAATAGTTCAAATCATTTTATTTTTTGCCATTTTTTCACACTTTTAATTTTTTTTATGCTCTTCTCTTTGTTTTGTTATTTATTTATAGTCCGATTAATTAAGTTTTTTTTTTATTTTATTTTATTTTTTTATTTTATTTATTTTTTTTAGTTTTTTTATAGTTTTGTTTATATAAACGAAGTAGCAAAAAAAAGTCATGTTTTTTTTGTTGACAAATTGATTAATGAGCATCTGGCTGAACTTGATGGTGATGCTTTAATTGATTTTAAATAATAATAAAATTAAGATTTGCAAATGAATGTAATAAATTGTTTTATATGCGGTATCCATATCAAAAGTGAAGAGTTAATTAAAAAAACAAATAAAAGGAAAACTACATACTAAAAAAGCAAATTAACAAATCCGTTTAATTGTCAAATATTGTATGCAAAAAATAAATTTTTTTCTTTTTTTTTTCAATTAATTTTTCTATTAAATTTACTTTCTTATTTCCAAAAAGAGGACACAATCTAACAAGTGATTGTTTGATTTTTATTAAATGAAAATAAAAAAATTTACAATAAAATTAAGAAAACAAAAAACAATTTTCATTTATTACAGAAGCCACTGGCAAGTTTTCAGTCGTTAATTGAAATTCTAAATTAAATTTCAGCTTCGATATCCATTTTTAGAAATCATTACATATGTAAGCAAATCGAAATAAAATTTAATGCCCCCAGAGACATTTCTTTGTATAAAGAATTTAAATTTAAATTAAATGATGTCATATTTAAAAGCCCTTTGAAATATAAAAATTCTACAAGTGTGATACGTATAAACAGACAAACATACATATGTGTTTAGCACACGCTCAAAGCAAAATGTTAGTGGAGTACGAATAATTTTCTGACTGTTTTTGGTCTACAATATTTGAAATTGTTTAACTGACATATAATTTCGAAAAACTTGTCAACAGTCTTCAAAGGATCAAAGTGTGGACTACCGATTGATTTCCTTAGTACTTAATAACGTTAAGATGCCCTTCGCTACCCTACGACTCAAAGACTTTTCCGAAAAACCTATAAAAGACCTTTACGGAGCAGAATACTGCAATTTATTGGGTTACATGAAGGTAAACTAAATGACAGTATGGCTGACTTCCAAAATGTTAGTCGCTTTGTGTTTGAACAAAGTATAGTGTTTCATAAAGCCGCTGTACAAAATGTTTACAATGTATACTATTTCAAAACGTCGTCATAGTGTATTTTTAACGCAGTCAAAAAGCAATCACGCATCGGATTTATAGTTGATGCATTGTTTGTTAACTTTGCATATCTACATAGTTTATATACAGTGGTAGAACTGCATACAAACTTTGTATTGATACATTTTGGAAGTCAGTCTATTAATGTAACACAATTTTTTATATGATCTTGACTATGGCTATATCTGTCCACTTGATTACAACTTTGAGGGCATACCTTGCAAACCTGTAATGGCTGCCTAGGTTGCTTTTAGAACAGGGTTCCGTAAAACGAAAACTATCCAAATAAATAAAAATAACAACGAAATATCGTTTTGTTGAAGAGATACCATCCCACCTTTATTTAGTCTATGTAGCCTCAAGTAAAGACTCAGGAATATCGCAAGCTTTTGAGCTTTCATTCGGCGAACATACATACGAAGCTTTAACTCGAAAGACACATAAGTATTTCTATACGGGAGTAAAGTATGAAAATAAGTTCCGAAAAAACTTGTACAACCCTTGCAAACATTACAAACCATTGTTTTAGACGTTGTTTGAAAATCCTCTGGTCAAATATAGACGCAAATTGGTACTGGAAATGTCATACACTTGCATGCTGCAATTCAAGATATTGACTGGAAGTTATACAGTTCGTACTACATTGTAAAGTAGTCGCCGTAGTCTATCACGTAGTGTGTTGGCTTATTAGATCAGGGCCATGGTTCAAACCCCAGGTTAGACATCAAAACGAAATATGAAAAAATATTTCTGCGGCGACTTCCTCTCAGCAGATTTCTGGCAAAAACTCTGAGTGTGAAATAAAATTGTCATGAAAAAATTCTCAAAAATCTGTCGTTCGGAGTCGACTTTTAACTGTAGGTCGCGCCAGTCATGTATAAGATTAATACACACAACCTAAGTGGTGTCAGAAGCTAGGTCGTAATCTTGTCTGAAGGGTTGTAATGACCAGTTATGCTATGTATGTATGTACTACATTATAAAGGCGTTTCTGTTCATTTAGTAAGCCCACTCAAGTCTTATGTAGAGGATCCTGCATGAAAACAAACTTTTCCGGAGGAACTCAATTCCCAGAGGTATTAGACAGGGATGAGTCAATTCTCCATGTATTTTGAACTTGGTCATGAGGTAAGAAGAACGAAGAGTAGTGGGGGAAAGGGGTTAGTAGCGGTTAGAAGATTTAAATCGAAAGGGCGACATTTGCCTGTTGTTATATAACAACCCGGACATGATAAATAATTTTAAAAAAATTGTTCAGGCTAGAGAGAGAAATAGCCTGAAAAGAAAACTAATGGAAGCCTCAGTAAAGCCGGCGAAAGCCCATTCATGCCTAAAGGAGAAGATTTGAAATAGACGGCACTAAGACAGTGAAAAGCTGGAGTTAAATTAAGAATTGATAGACTAAACTGGAAATCATTTGTGGGTATACTTTCCTTGTTTGAAGTCGCCGTAGTCCAGTAGGTAGTGTGTTGGCTTATTAGACGCAAAGCCAGGGTTCGAGCCCCAGGCCAGACATCAAAGACAAAATACAAAAAGTATTTCTTCGGCGAGTTCCTCTCAGCAGATTTCTGGCAAAAACTCTGAGATTAAATAAAATTGCCATGAAAAAGTTTCTCAAAAATCTGTCGTTCGGAGTCGACTTTAAACTGTAGGTCCCACCACTCATGTATAAAATTAACACACACAACATAAGTGGTGTGAGAAACTAGGACGTTGTACAATGGGTCAATTCGACCTCCGGGTACTATAGTTGTCTTAATTGACAAGTACACGTCCTCTAACCTAACCTAACCCTCCTTTTTAAGGGAGAACGGGAAATAAAATACTAAATTAAGCTTTATTAAAATATATTTCATGGTATCCACTGTGAGAGATGCGGCCTATGCTCCCTAGAGGAGTAAAGGGAACATATACTCGTATATATACTGTGAAAGAAAGAGTGAAAGAAAGAAAGTAAAAACTCCGGGGATGAGTAATTATATTTAAAGAAGGCTTAAGAAGATTTAAGCGATAATTTAAATTTAAATTAAATTTTTTATAACAGCCCTGACATGTTCCGTTTTAAAAACGGGCACATATTTGTATTGCAAAAAAAGAGATCAAAACCTGTTGCACATATTTCAACACTTTTATTAAATGAATTGTTTTTTATTTTATTTTTTTAATTTTTAATATTCATTCATTGTATATTAATATATATACATACATAAGGATTTAATTGTTTATATTTTTTTTGCTTATTTTTAATTAAAACAAAGCGCCATAATTAAAATGGAACAAATAATACATATACTCAGTTGGTACACTCAAAGAAATAAGTTAATAATAAACAATGTTATACATGGAAAGACAAAAAGTATCTTTTTTTCCTAGCAATTGATTATACTATAAATGATTGCTATTTTTTTATTTTTTTTTGGTTTTTAATTGAACATTAAAAGCAAATCACGTTTTCATTTGTTTATATTTTTGTTTATAGTCATTTTATGAACCAAAAACAAATACTTTAACCTTAAAAGAATTATTTTTTTTTATTATTATTTTATTATAAACACATAAAATAAAACAAAAAAACAAATTGAAATTAAAATTTTTAATTTCAAATTAAACAATATCTTCGGCAATTAAAAGATTTTATGTTTCGATTTTCTTACGTAAATTTTGTATTTTGAATAGAAAACCTAAAAAGATTTTCCTCTTTTTGTTTTGTTAATAATAATTAAATTCATTACACAATTAAAAAGAAAATAATACAGAACAAAAATTACAAAAAAAAAGAGAAATAAAGTCAGTGAAGGTTAAGCAATTATAAATTCTGTAAAGTAAACAAATAGAAGGTAGAGTGTGGTAGTAATAGAGTGCTTTACTATAACATCAAGCACTCCCGATTCGAGTACAACCGAAGGCAACCAATTACTATTGTAATGAAAACTTTTTCCCTTCAAATAATCCATCCACAAGTTCCCTAACCGCCCGCTTAGGATAACACAGACAATAAACATTACAGGAAGATAAGGCAGCGCCCCTCCTTGCAAAACAGCAGGACGTGACTAAACACTGCATTCAGTACACGTACTCAAGATATATTTGCAGAACGTATTGTTCTATTGGGAGTCGCCGTAGTCTAGTAGGTAGTGTGTTGGCTTATTAGACGTAAAGCCAGGGTTTGAGCCCCAGACCAGATATCAAAAAAAAAATATATCTTCGACGACTTCCTCTCAGCAGATTTCTGGTAAAATCTCTGAGAGTAAATAAAATTGCCATGAAAAGTTTCTCAAAAATCTGTCGTTCGGAGTCGACTTTAAACTGTAGGTGCCACCACTCATGTATAAAAAAATTGACGCATACAACATAAGTGGCGTGAGAAACTAGGTTGTAATCCTGACTGAAGAGTTGTAATTACCAATTATGTATGATAGTTTCATCTTTGGTATTAGCTGGTCAGGAAGATAATGCTGCTTTAATCTAGCTCTTTATTCCTTCCTTTTTTTCCTTAACACACCCTATGGTGTATTATTTCTATTGCATCTGTGTTAAGTTTAACCCACTTTTAAGAAGATAATCAGAATGGATTGTTTTGTGATCTTCGAGTGAAGGTATGTTAGCTATCTTTCTATCCTAACCCACTTCAATAGTACTTCTTATGTGTTATAAGTTGCTGTCAAAATAATGCTGGACTAAGATTTTTAGCATTCATTTCGTGAAAAATAAAACATATTTCCATTGCGATTAGTCTCATTAACATTACTTCTAAAGCAAAACATTTAAAAAATTCTTCTTAAGATGGTGAATGGTGGATGGTGGCAAACCATGATTTAACATTTTCGTTTCACAATGTTTACGAACTTCTAAGTTCATGGTGAAGCGCGACTTGGTAAATAAATGATGTTGACGTCGTTAAATAAATTTCAAATGTTTTTAATAATTTTCCTATAAATTCTTTTAAATAAAGTTCTATAAAATTTTGCATAATTATCTCAACACTGGCAATACAATAAAGTTACAAAACATCTGCCATTTGACTACAAAATTTACTTTTTTCAGTCGTATGTATGTTCTCTCAACCCACATAATCGTCTCCCACAATCATTTAACACTACTTCAATAAATTTATTATTGTTGTTGTTTTAATTATATAAATGTTAATTATACAGAGTTTTGTTTATTATTATTTTTAATTTATTTTTTTATTTTTATTTTGAATTTAATATGGGAATCTTAAAATTGTTTTAATTTGTTAAGCTCAGTTTACTCATTGAAATTATGCAAATTAAGTTTCAGCAAAAACACAAAAGCAAACAAATTTTTTAAGTGACTGATCATAATTGACACAACTACGCTTTGTTATCATCTACACTGTTGATCGAGTGCTATTGATACAGGCTAAGTACGTTGAATTTGAATTACAAGACATAGCTTTTGACATAAGCTTAGGCATGCGAGCCTCTGAGTTGCTTTAGCATGGCACGTACTTATGCAGTGCAATGTATGGGATCTAGGAAAATAGCTTGTGGCAGAGATAAAAGAAGGAACAAGGTTCACGGACGGACATTAGCTTCGATTCCCTCTATCTATCGTAAGTAACAGCAAAAACTTTTGTAGAAAGAGTGCTAATAGTGCGGCTGAATAACAAAAAAATTCCTATGTAATGTACGTACCAGAGACCAGCAATGAATCGTTTTTTCGCTACTCATAAGTACTCATGAAATTTTGAGTAAGAGTGAGTCAACAGTATTGAAATTCAACTACGCTGATTCATTCGTACTCACTACAGCATTGATTTATAAGTACAGGTTGCAATGAGTCGCCGTAGTCTAGTAGGTAGTGTGTTGGCTTACTAGACGTATAGCCAGGGTTCGAGCCCCAGACCACACAGCAAAACAAAATACGAAAAGTATTTCTTCGGCGACTTTCTCTCAGCAGATTTCTGCCAAAAACTCTGAGAGAAAATAAAATTGCCATGAAAAGTTTCTCAAAAAAAACTGTCGTTCGAAATCGACTTTAAACTGTAGGTTCCAGCACTCAGGTATAAAATTAACGCACACAACATAAGGTGGTGTGAGAACCTAGGTCGTAATCCTGACTGAAGGGTTGTAATGACCAATTATGTATGTATGTATGGTTGCAATGAGTATGAGTACAACGTTGACATCAAACTCATAACATTCGAAATATGTTTGATTCATACGCCTACTAATTCAGATACTCATAATACTCATAAATGCTTCGAGTGATTCGAATCATTCATCAAAATTTACAGTCTTAGTTGTTGTTGCATTTATAAAAAAAAAGAAAAAAGACAAACTCACAATCTTCTAGTGAGTATTGTAGTGTTTGTACTCGATTTTGTACTTATTTTATGATTCTTGTAAATGTTGAGTAAAGGAGAGCCGAAATCAACAACATCATGCGTATTGTTAAGTATAAATACGATGAGTACCTCAAACTTTAAATATGAGTAGTATGAATATGATATTAAAATAAGTATGAATGCGTATAAGTATCAGAAATTATGAGTATGATTCGAATCTACTCATCTTTTGGAATAATCATTGCTAACCTCTGGTACGTACATGTCACTGGACAATCGACCACAAGCTACATACAAATATTTTCGGCAGTAGGTTAGGTCGAAGTGGTAGCTTGAATTACTAAAGCCCACTTGAATGGCCCGTTGTGACGCCACAGGTAAGCGCAGTTCCTGTACTGACCAAAGTGGGAAAAAAGTTGGTCAGCGAAAGGTTTGCACATTAAAAAAATTTTCGGCAGTAAGTTCCTTTATTTTGCCTCGAACAGAATGGGTAGCAGTAGCAATAGAACAGTGAAGCACATGACACATTGCAATAATGTTTCAGATGATCAAGAAAGTTGAATACCCTACCCATTATTAATAAGCACTAGCGCCCTTTTCTGCACGCAGTTGAGAAGCTTCAAAGCAGACTTCGAGTCACTGTCTTACGATGAGAATAAGAGAAGATCGGATGAAGTGAAATATTTATTCCATCATCTTAAGAAATATGCCAGTTCCAGCGAACATAGCAATGAAGTTTCATGCCCCAGAATATTAAGAAACTCTGACTCCCCTATCGTTACACCGCCCATATATTCTTATTTTCGCTTTTTTATTCTTTTTTTTTTTATATTTTTAACAAAAAACTGTTGGGCTCATTAAAGACAAGACGAATTTGTTTTATTTGCATAAATAAATAAGAAGACTATTTTTAGAATGACGAAAATTAACATTTTACGTTGTAAAAATATTAAAGAAAAAAAGATAAAAAACAAATAAAAACAAACAATAATTGTAAATTAAAGAAGTTAATTTATTTGCATTTTTAATCAAGAAAACATAAAAACACACACGATGACACAGAACTTAAAGTCAAGAACAATTCAAAAAAGGTACCAATTTGGAGCTGAAAAAAGGTACTTAGTTTCACGATATTTTATAACCTACAATAGTACTTTATTTAAATTAAAAAAAGAAATCTATTGGAAAACGTTTAGAGGCCTTTAAAGGGCCTTTTTATATACATTGTGTTATTCTCTAATATTTCAAACTAAAGTTCTCTACAAGTTATCGCACGGGCATAAGTAATAAAACTGATTAAAACAATTTGGAGACCAAATGCTCTTTTAAGAAAATGACTATTGCTTCGAATAAAAAAGGATCAAGGACAAATAGTGGGACAGAAGTGAAAGTGTTCGATCCCAGAGTGAAATATTCAGAAACACGCAGATATCTTATAAGCAAAAGTCTACATCCTGGAAAATAAGTTCAATTCAACTTAGACAGGAAACACAAAGGATAAACCTAGCAATACTATTTAACAGTCAGCTTTTTCCACCACTCAACTGGACACTATTTGATGTGAGAGTAGGCAAGCGTCCAGGATAAGAAGAAGAAGACGAAGAATCTTTTCGATCCAAATAAGTTTACGGAAATCTAAACTTTTATTTGATAACACAGCCCTGCATGAGTTTTGCAAATAAGATGGCTCCAGCTGTCCGAAGGCATTTTGTGCGCCGTCGCCTGACGTGACGGAAAGTTTTTGCACCCAGATTCGTGTTCAGCGCGCAAAATGCCTTCGGAAACACCTGGAGCCATCTTATTTGCACAAAAAAAGACCAAATTTGCAGGGCTGTGTAATTACAATGGAAAGGGATTTGCGACTATTCGGCAGTAAGCTGAGGATATTAAACGACCTTTTGACCGGACAATGTAGAATTAAAGCGCACTTGCTTAGTATAGTCATCATCACTTCAAGCCCAATATATGTATGGCTTCTATGATGAGGATAATGTATCAGCAGAATGTAGTTTTCGGCGTTAATGTCTCTCAAAAGAAAACACCACTTTACAGAGAGAACATATCGTATGGCAGCAGTATTCTAACACCTCTATACGACATTGAAAATAATAATATGATTAAAGAAACAGATACGCCGCTAATCTGTGTCTATACAAAGTTGTAACCTTAAGCATTCCTACTATTTATAGTGTGCCTATACCGAGAAGCCGCCGTAGTTTAGTAGGTAGTGTGTTGGCTTATTAGACGTAAAGCCAGTTTTCAAACCCCAGGCCAGACTTCAAACAAAATACAAAAAGTATTTCTTCGGCGACTTCCTCTCAGCAGATTTCGGGCAAAAACTCTGAGAATAAATAAAATTGCCATGAAAAGTTTCTCAAAAATCTGTCGTTCGGAGTCGACTTTAAACTGTAAGACTCATGTATAAAATTAACACACACAACATAAGTGGTGTTGAGAAACTAGGTCGTAATTAGAGATCAGCAATGAATCGCTTTTTCGCTACTCATAAGTACTCATGAAATTTTGAGTATGAGTGGGTCAACAGTATTAAAATCCAACTACTCTGATTCATTCGTACTCACTACAACATTGATTTATAAACACAGGTTGCAATGAGTATGAGTACAACGTTGACATCAAACTCATGACATTCGAAATATGTTTGATCCATACGTCTACTCATTCAGATTCATAAATTTAGAAAAATACTTATAATACTCATAAATGATACGAGTGATTCGAATCATTCGTCAACATTTAAAATCTTAATTGTTGTTGCATTTACAAAGAAAGAAGAAAGGCACATAAACAAAAAAGACAAAGACAGCAAGCAGCGCAAACACACAACCTTCTTGTGAGTATGTAGTGTTCGTACGCGAATCATACTTATTTTGTGATTCGTGTATACGATGAGTCATGGAGAGTCGAAATCAATAACATCATGCGTATGAGTACCATGAGTATTTCAAACTTTGAATATGCGTAGTATAAGTATGACATTAAAATAAGTATGAACGCGTATATGTATCAGAAATTATAAGTATGATTCGAATCTACTCATTGTTTTGAATACTCATTGCTGACCTCTGGTCGTAATCCTGACTGAAGGGCCAATGACCAATGAATGACCAATTATGTATACCGCGATCTCTCTCAACGAATTGTTCTGGATGAGGCCGCATTACTTCAAATCACTTTAAGTTTAAGGCTAACACAAGCCTATGTACTGCTTCCAATTCTATTTAACACAAACAAATACAATTATTCCTGAGTTGAAAAGCTGGCTGAAAGTTTTGTACTGTATTACATTCCTTTGTACCCATACTTCCATAACCAGACTAAAGACATCAATATTAAACTTTTTATGATTATTTTAGATTTAATACATAAAGAATATCTTAAGTACCCAACAGCAATGGAAATAAAAGCCATAAACGAAACATTATCCTTTCCTTCTTAGTTTTATCTTTCTTTCCTATCATTTCTTTGCTTTATTTCAGTTTTATTTAACAAGTTTTCAAGTTCTAGAATAATAGGGTTGCCATCTGTATTTGGCTGATAACTATGTTCTCCTTGTAAGTATAATACAGGATTGATTTCATTCTAAATTCCCTTGTTAAAGTACCACAAACAAAAGTACTTTTCATCAATAATAAGTAAATAATAAGTCCCACTCGTTTAAAAAGTTTTTATGGGTTTTATTACGAAATAATATTCATTCTTTTATTGCCGTGTCTAAAAAAAGGTGTGTTTTTGTTTATTATTTACAAGTTTTAAATATTTAAACAACTCTGAAGATTAAATATTATTTTGTTTTCTCCGGGTTTTTATTTTTTCTATCTGCTGTGTTCATTATTAATTTTCTTTGTCAATTCGTTGGAAATAAATAAAATAAAAAACAGCCAGCAAACTACCAGTGGGAGGGAGGTACTACTTAGTATAGATACTTATGTACTGAATTTATCCACTAGTATTATAGCTTAGTATTGATTAAAGCCATATGAACAATATTCAACACGGTTCATTAATAATACTCTATACTCTCGCGTACTTTCCCATTCTATTATTTGAGTGTCAATTAAATATGAAAAAAAAAACAAAAAAAAAAATAAAACAAAAAACGTCTGAAAATAAATAAAAAAAAAAACAAATTATTATTGCTGATGTTAAACAAATTGTTTATTTATTTAACCATTTAGAAATTTATGTCTGCATCTGTCTGTATCCCCAGGGGAGCTTTTCATATGCGATAAATTGAAAACAGTTTTCGTCGATGAGAGCGAATTGGTTGGTAGCAATAGAAACCCATTTGGCAGGCACTACAGACTAGAGCTCTTTGGATTACACATACTGACACTGACAGTTGTCAATATTTTTTAGAGTGTTTCAAATGTAAATACATTTTTAGAGCACTTATCTTCAGCACTTTTTTCTTGTTTTGTTTTGTTTACGATAGTGGCGAAATTAAGGTACAGTTCGCGGAGAAATAGAAAAATAGAAGGATTGACATGTCTGGGAAATATTTTATTAACCAGGATCATTTGACCTAAAGCCCGTGGACTTTGTTTTCTCTGCAACTGTATAAAGCTAAAGGGCTGCCTTAGATTTACTCAACTAACTGAAGAATGGATGGCCACCTTAGCAATAATTTTCTAGCAATCATTCACATATTTATGTGCATAATATTCAATGCAATTTTAAATCCCTTATTAAAAGGAAAACAACAATAAATAACATGAAACGTAAACATTAATTAAACCATTAAAATTGCATGTTAATTTAGTTTTAAATGTGTTGCTTAATTAATAATAATTTCTAATTGCTGTCATAATTATTTTGACCTCAACTGTTTAACATTAGAAATATTATATTATTCTTTTCTTTGTTTTTGTTGTTGTTTCTAATTTATTATCTTGTATTTTTTATTGATTTGTTTACCAACGTTTTTTAATTTTTTATTTGTTTTAAAATTTTTTTAATTGTTTTTATTTTAATTTTTATTGAAAAAAAATTCAGAAAAAAATCAATTGAAAAAATGCATTTGTATTGTTATTGTTATTGTCGTTGTTAGGTGTTGCCCTTGTTGTTGTTTTTGTTGTTATTTTATGTGTTTATAATTTTAATAGGGCTGCTGCTGTTATTTTTTTCTGTTGCTAGTGTTGTTGCTAGTGTTGTTGTTGTAAATAATAAATTCTAATCAGACCAATAGGTTCTGTTTTGTTTTGTTTTTTTTTAATTTGAAGTTTATCATGTCTAGACTATGATTTTCCATTTTTTACACGACTGTTTTTATATTCCATTTACAACAATAATAAGAAAAATCAACAACAACAACAACAATAGAAAAGAAAAGGAAAACAATAGCACACATTTAATATTCTTTACCTATTTGCATTTGTTTATTATTGTTATTGTTATTGTAATGTCATTAAAATTCTGTAAATAAAAATTAGAATCACATTTATGTACTACAGGGAGCAATAACACATTGTATTGAATATTACACACACTAATGTCAGTTTAAGCATAGCCTAGTAGTAGTTCTTGTTAAATTCCTTATAATGCTTCCTGATGACTCAAATTAGATATTCTGCTGTCATAATATGTATATTGTGGTACCTGCCTGTATCCGGTGTAAAATTCAAATTTAGATGGTTTAACCTCAAAACACATCATACATCATATACCCATGGAAAAAGACAATATCAGCTAAGACGGAATTCAACTATACTATGGGACATATTCGAAGCTACTTTGGTACTCTGGAAATATGACAGGAAGAACTACGGAGCGTAAGGTATACAATACAAATATATGCATAACCTCACTTATCCGAGTTTTAAACCTCAACTGCAAGAGGAAAATGGCTGCAGACAGGGCTACAATACAAATACGGTAACCCTTCGATTTACGTCGTCTCGATTAACGTTGTTTCGTTTTACGTAGTCAAATTTTTTGTTCCCTATACTTCAATTTGTGTCGTCATTCGATTTACGTCGCCTTTTTTTTTTGGAACTAACTGCGACGTAAATCGAGGGATTACTGTAACTTTTTTAAGTTCCTTGTTGAAAACATACTAAAGGGTATTTTTTATAGAGGTATAGAACTTTAAGTCGCAATAAAACAACGATGGATTATTCGATTGACATGAATTTTATTTATCCGAAAGATAATCTTGTGGCATTACATTTTAAATATGATTTCTGGCATATGACCACCACGGCTGGCGCGGATGTAGTCCAATCTGGACGTCCAATTTTCGATGACTTTTTCCAACACTTGTGGCTGTATATCGGCAATAATACGGCGAATGTTGTCTTCCAAATGGTCAAGCGTTTGTGGCTTTACCGCATAGACCAATGACTTTACATAGCCCCACAGAAAGTAGTCTAGCGGTGTTAAATCACAAGATCTTGGAGGCCAATTCACAGGTCCAAAACGTGAAATTAGGCGGTCACCAAACGTGTTTTTCAATAAATCCATTGTGCACGAGCTACGCCTTACTTGATGATGATTTGGCTTCAAATCTTGCACGAGTTGGATTTTGTAAGCACGCAAACCAAGATCCTTCCGCAAACTCTTCCATAAAGTGGTTGGACACAGATCCAATTCCTGTGCTCGATGGCGGATGGACTCATTCGGGTCTTCCTCAATGCTACGCTCTACAGCAGCAATAGCTTCTTCTGTACGCACCGTACAGCATCTCTGGGGATGCGAGTTATCAATAAGAGTAGACGTGGTGCGAAAACGTTCCATGGTTAATCGAATTAACTGCTCTGATGGACGATTTTGTCGACGATAAAATGGACGTAGTGCGCGATACGTTTTCCGCACAGAACCATTATTTTCGAAATAAAATTGTACTATTTGCAAGCGTTGTTCAGGCGTGAGTCTATTCATGATGAATTGCCAAACCAAACTGAGAATAAATCACTTGACAGCTGTTAAATCGGTCGCCATCTTGAAAAGTAATGCCAACTTAAAGTTCTATACCTCTGTAAAAAACACCCTTTTCTTTGTAGTATGAGCAATATGAAATTCGATTTACGTCGTTTCGATTTACGTCGCCTTTTTTGGAACTAACTGCGACGTAAATCGAGGGATTACTGTTTACAACCTCACTTATCCAAATTTAAACCTCAACTGTAAGAGGAAAATGGCTACAGGCGAGATAATGACTACCGAATGAAAGCAGTATAACCCAGTATAAGCCTGATTAAATTCTGCCATACTGATCCTGATCATTATCAGGATAGCTGCGATGGGATAATAAATAATTCGCACAGTATATGAGCTATAAGGGATGGGGTGCCTTTAGCTAACAAACGAAACACTTGACATAAATTAAACAAGACAGTGTCTACTTCAGATGAAATTTTGTCACAATAGCAGTAACATCCCAGTCAAACATTAGGGTAGGATCGATGTGGAAATAATTATTCATCCTATTTGAAATTAAAATTTTCAAAGAAACTCCGTTAGAATCTAATAAATTGCAATGGCGGCTATTAACAGTATGTTTCTCTGAGGCTTTAATACCCTCGTAATTATCTATCTATCCAGCCCTTGCACAAAAACCAACCAGACATGAAAATACCAGCAACGTGCATCATAGACAGGTCAGGCGGCGTGACTTCTAGGAAAGGCACATAATTGGTCATTACAACCCTTCAGTCAGAATTACGACCTAGTTTCTCACATCACTTATGTTGTGTGTGTTAATTTTATACATGAGTCGGTGGGACCTACAATTTAAAGTCGACTCCAAACAACAGATTTTTGAGAAACCTTTTGACGGCAATATTTTTTACTCGCAGAGTTTTTGCCAGAAATCTGCTGAGAGGAAGTCGCCGAAGAAATACCTTTTTTGTATTTTGTATTGATGTCTGGCCTGGGGCTCAAACATTTTCATTTTCACAGAAGAGTTTTTTCTAGGCAACAACTAATGACCATTGAGCACCTGCTATACCATAAATCTGTCCACACTTCTTTCATTTATGAAAGAAGGCAATGAATATAATAAGAAGAAGAAACAGTCCTATTTTACTTTAAAATGTACGGTTTTCATTTAGAAACCCAACGCACACTACCCACTGTACTACGGCGACCATTTAGTGCCATTAGAACGTCGAAAGAGTTTGGATATGACTAGAATTGTTATATAGTGAGTTCACTCCTATTATTTTATGGGGCCGAAAATTCATTAGGAACAGGATCAGGTTTTTCCTGAAGCTAGCTCCCGGCGGTATGATGTAGTGCAAAAAATATCGGCATATTTGCATAAACAGAACCAGTAAATTCACTCCTATCATTTTATAGGACCGAAATTTATTACGAACAGGATCAGGTTTTTTCTGAAACTAGCTCCCGGCATGTTGAAGTTCAAAGAATATCGGTTGACAACACTATGTACCTCCCTAGACTAATACGGTGTTCAGATATGCACCTTTATTGCGTAAATCACAATAAATGCCAGAATTGAGCTCAATATTTCATATAAAGTTTCAATTAATTATTGTGCAATAAATACGCAAATTGTTATAACATTGAGTAAAACTTAAAATGCAGCACTGTCATAAGTATGTTCAGTGCGCAAATTACAATTATCCAAACACTTTTTATTGATATTTGACAACTCAAATGTCAACAACGACAAACAAAAAAAAAACAAACAAATGTTTTGTTTATCAGCTGTAAAGTGAATATTGAATAAGCAGCTGAACTGCGTATATTATTATGTCTGAACACTTAAAATATTGTACTCAATAAACCGAATATTGACTCAATAAAAGTGCATATCTGAACATAGTATAAGCAGTGGCTATCGTATAAAATACCATTTTTTCTAAAACAAGTTTTCTTAATAAAGTTATGACCTTTGAACCTTCAAGGAGTCCTCAACATAGCTAAACCAAGATAGCATTTCTAATGAAAATAATTTAGTATATATTTTTTTGTTTTAGTTGTCACAACTATATTTAAATGCTTATCACATAAAACAAAAAACAACCAAAGACATTGTTTTTCTAACCTAAATTTATTTGTTTTGTGTTTTTTATTGTTTCTCTAAGAGTTTGGAATTTTATTTAATTTTTCAATTTTATTTTTTTTTTAATTTTATCAGAATTCCAGCTGCCAACAAACAGTGAAGGCAAAAAGCAGCAGCAGCAGCAGTCAGTGACTGGATATTTAATTTTTTTTTTGTAAAATAAAATAATAAAGAAAACATTATTTAAATAGTTAAAGAGCTATTGTTGTTTTTATTGTTGTTGGGTTTATTAGCATTTCATTATCTAAAATTTCATATACAATTACATTTTAAATAAATTTTTATTTTTAATTTATTCAATACAACACAACAAAAACAAAAAGAATGAATTTTTCATTCTATTTAAAAACCAACAACAGCAACAATAACAATTGTTTTATGCATGTTTGCATAAACAGAACCACTAATAATAATAAGAAGAAGAAAAAAATTACACAAACAAAACAAACTAGAAAAAATAATTATAAAATTAAAATTTTATTGTAATGTTACACTCCTCTGGCTAAATAATTTATTGACCAGCCTCAATGTTACAAAAAAAAACTACAACAACAATAAAAAAATAAAAAATAAAAATAAATTTAACATGGCGTGACTTTTGGTCTACAACTGAACTACTGAACACAGTCAGTCTGCTAAGCGGTATGTAACGTTTAAAGCTTAAACACAACAGTTGTTTTTAGCTGCCACGTCTCGCTGCGTCATTGTTTCCCAAGCGATAATGAGCGAGATCGATATTTACAGACGCCTGCAGTTTTTAAAATATTTTTTTTTCTTCTTTTTTTTTAAAAAACAAATAAAACAATAAAAAATAAATAATTTTTTCTGTCTTACAGCAACCACATGCATTCATTTGTAGGACTTGCATTTTTTCTTGCAAGCTGATAAGGAATATTATTTACAAATGCATCAGAAGAAAAAAAAAATTCAGTCTTCGTAATCTTTGAACCTTTCGATATGAAGAAGCTTTACAATAATAAAACGAAACGCTTGTTAACAGGCCTGGGGCTTGCTTGCTTGTAGGTTGTTAGGGGTTGGGATTGAATATTTTTTAAAATTGAAAAATTGAAATCTATTTTGCAAATCTTTACATGAGTCATTCAACAGACTTCAAAATATTTTATTTGTAATGAGGAGGGCAGAAGAATGACTAATCGAACATAGTATAGGATTTGAAGAGCTCACCTACAAAATCAAGCATCCCAAATTCCATTACAACAAACAATTTCTCTTCTTATTTTAAAGGCATCCCCTGGCAACCCAGAGCGAATGATACATCCAATACAAGAACCCAGTACATTTTCACAGATTGATAGCAACCCTGTCATTATAGAACTTGTTACATTGGATCGATAATTACTGTTAACCAAGCATCCCAAATTCGATTACAACAGAAGACGGAACAATTTCTCTTCTTGTTGCGTATTTTATAAAATTTTAAAAGCTTCCCCTGGCAACCCAGAGCGAATGATACATCCAATACAACAACCCAGTACATTTTCACAGATTGTTGGCAACCCTGTCATTATAGAACTTGTTACATTGGATCGATAATTACTGTTAATCAAGCATCCCAAATTCGATTACAACAGAAGCTGGAACAATTTCTCTTCTTGTTACGAATTTTAAAAACTTTAAAGTCTTTCCCTGACCATCCAGAGAGACTGATACATCCAATACAACAGCCCAGTACATTTTCCCGGATAAGTAGCAACCCTGTCATTATAGAACTTGTTACATTGGATCGGTAATTACTATTAACCAAGCATCCCAAATTCTCTTCTTGTTTCAAATTTAAAAAATTTTAAAGACTTTCCCTGACCATCCGGAGAGAATGTATATTTTCACAGATAGGTAGTAACCCTGTCATTATAGAACTTGTTACATTGGATCGATAATTACTGTTAATCAAGCATACCAAATTCGATTACAGCAGAAGATGAACAATTTCTCTTCTTGTTACGTATTTTAAAAATTTTAAACACTTTCCCTGACAACCCAGAGCAAATGATACGCACAATACAACAACCCAGTACATTTTCACAGATAGGTAGCAACCCTGTTATTATAGAACTTGTGGCATTTGACCAATACTTAGCTGTTAGCTTGGCGTGCCTATTGCGATATCAATTAAGGCTTTCATTTAGTTTCTCTTGGTCACTAGTATGTTTTTCTCAAGGAAATAATGTCGTAAATGAGTACTAAGTGTGAGCAGACTTGTAAAGCATAATGTAGTCGTAATTAGTTCTACTGTTCTAATGATAGGTTTACAATTATATCAATTGTCTCCAACCGAATTCATGTGATGTTAGCAAATGGAAGTTGAAAGTAGGAAAGATCGTGGAAACCATAAGTATTTCAAATGGCTCACTGGAGAAAACTCTTGGCTCAACAAAAACAATCAATAGGCTCCAAGTGGATGATTTCGGTCTACAAAGCCATCACGGCTGTTCTATAAGCAGCACATTGACTACCTTTAAAACAATAAAGCAATCAGTGGCCTTTATTATAACTTATTGAGCCCATTTAATGAAAAGTTGTTAGAAAAAAATGGTCAATTCACACAAGCCGTTGTATCGTTGTATTCATTGTATTGTTGGAAGAACATACAATAGTGTATGAGTGTATGATACACTTATACACAATTTTTCCATATGTTTTCATATGTTTTTAAAAAGTTGTGTTGGTTTCGGGCAAATCATCAAATTGTTTGAATTCCACAAGATACACAATACAGCATAGCATTGAGCGTTCACAAACAAACAAATGTATTCAATACAACATACACGATACAAAGTCGTGTGAATTGCCCAGATGTTTTTTTGTACCGGGCCAATGTAAGGATGCATACAAGCTTTGTACCCTTGTAAAAAGCCATTAATTAGGCTACGAATGGCTTCTTTGTTTGCCTGAAAAATTATTTCAGCGGAAATAGATTTGACGCCCATGGTAATATCATTTTGCAAACAAAAATGATTTGAAGGATTTCAAGAAAATTTTATTTTTCACAGTGGGACGGACAATATAACAAACAAGAGAAATTGCTTGACAAAGTGTATAGAATTTAGAGTAAATTGCGTTGAAAATAAATTAATTAAATAAACAGTTTAAAAAAACATTTATTTTGGCTTTCTTCGCCTATATTTTATAGTATTTTGGTGGAAGAAAATTTTTGTAAAATTTTGGTAAAAACTTTTTCAAAATTGCTACGTGTTGTGAATTGTCCGGGTGGTGAAAAGAAAGACCAGATTTCAACACACTCTCAGCAGAGTTTATTGTTCATTTGCACAATGATTTCAACACAAACATTTTGTGCTTTGTGTCTGTCTATAGCCAAGCAAATTTACTATAAAAACTAATAAAAATTAGCAACAACTGGATGAAAAACTATAAAAAAAACAACGCTTTTAAAATTAACAATTTTTCATTTTTTGCTGGTGGTGGTGGTGGTGATGCTATTCAAGAATTAATGAAAAAACTTAATATTCGTCTTAATATGTCAAATTAATCATGTTTTTGTAAAATGTTTGTTTCAGTTTATTCATGGCGTTTGTCTTTTTAAAAAATTATTTTAAAATTTTTTAAATTCTTTTTAGTTACGTTTCCTTTTTTTTTCTTTTTCTAAATACTCAAATGAAATATTGACGGCTGTAGTTTAACAAGACGATAAATTTTACTTTAAGTTGCGCAAATATTGCTTATGACAGGCGAAAAATAAACGGAAAAAAGTGAGCAATTTTAGAAAAAAAAAAAAAAAAAGAAAAAATATATTTTCAAAATTAAAAACAAACAAAAACCATTTCAATCGATAATAGTAGTTCCGTTCCATTCCATTCGTATTAATTTTGAAAAGATTTAAGAAAAAAAATATTTTTATTTACCTGTCTCTAGGTATTTCTAAAATAATATTGAATTTAAACAATTATTATGAAAATTATACACAGACAGACAGACAGACATACAGTCAGGCAAATTGATTAAATTAAATGTTTTTAGAATAAACGAATCCCATTTATTTATAATCATTTGCTTGCTTTTCTTCTTGATATTTTTTATTTTATAAGAGTCTTAATTGTATTGAACAAAAGTTTTCTTATGAAATTTTTCATTGAAATGCGTCACATTATGTTTGTATAATTAAATTAATAATAAAATAAAATGAATAAAATAAAACATAAGCGATTAATCATTAAATAATAAAAAAATAAATAAAAATAACAAAAAACAATGATAGAAAAAGAGATCAGATAAGGCCACTGAACTTTTCGAACTATAATCCACAATGACAGAGTTTCCCAAACACACAAGGAATTTATTTATTTTACATTAGATTACATAACGTACATACATACATAATTGCTTATTACAAGCCTTTAGTCAGGAATACAACCTAGTTAGGTTAGGTTAGAGGACGTGTACTTGTCAATTAAAACAAGCACAGTACCCGCAGGTCGAATTGACACATTGTACAAAAATCTGTTAAATTTTTATGAATATTTTGCTGCCATACACTAAGTTGCTCTGATGTGTAGAAGATCTAGATCGGAAACCGACTTGGTTGTAACCTAAAGAAAACTTTTAAAGTGATTGAAAGTCCTTTTCTTTTGAACTTCAATAAGAATCCGGCCATATTTCTTTGGCCAGTTCGTTTCTAAAGGAAGCTCGAATGCCAGAGTATGCCTGAGTATGGCTTTTAATGTGCATTGATTAACAATTTCTACAGCATTAGTGTTTTTAAGTTATTGTAGTGGTTGTTTCAACTGTAAGGTTTTTCATTAGATAATCACTGCTGTACTGATGTTTGAGTAGAATCAGCATTCGTTATATTTGAAAAAGCCGTATAACATGCATTTCAAGTACTGAGCGTTCGATGGTTAACATATGATGGAGAAATTTTTGTACAGAACTCGAACAACAGATTATGTTGTGTGTGCTAATTTTATACATGATTCGTTGGATTTATGAGAAACTTTTCATTAAAATTTTATTTTACTCTCAGAGTTTTTGCCAGAAATCTGCTGAGAGATAGTCACCGAAGAAATATTTTTTGATATTTCGTTTTTGTTGGAGATATCCGACCTGGAGTTTGAACCATAACCTCTCGTCTAATAAACCAACACACTACCTACTAGCTTACGACGACTACATGGATCGAATAATCCTCGTCTTTACTCGGATTCGCCTTTCAGGTTGACCAGAATATTCCAACAGTTCCTTGTCTTTTATTGCAAATGCTAGGCAGTAATCTAGGAATTGAGAGTATTTCCATACTCCTCTATGCAAAACAGCCTGGCTGCCTTCCAGAATGTTCGTTGCTTTGTGTTTGAACAAAGTATCGTATTTCATAATGCCGCTGTACAAAATGTTTACAATGTATTCTATTTCAAAACATTGTCAATGCGTATTTTTAACGCAATCCAAAAGAAAACAGGCATCGGATTTATAGTTGATGCATTTTTTGGTTACTTTGCATATCTACATAGTTTATATACAGTAGTAGAACTGTATACAAACTTTGTATTGATACATTTTAGAAGGCAGCCCCTGTCAGAACGTCGGCATGGGAAAAAAACCCAGAGTCATGCACGAGTAACTACACCAACTACTCTGCACAACAAGCGTATGTAAATTCTGGTTAAAGCAGCTGATAGCTAGTGCGGTCAGTCGTACAGTGTTATAGCAATAGAGGGTGACAGCTTAGTAGCTGCCCTAGCTAACCGGTAAGTGACTAGGTTAACCTCATGACCCTTCAGGTTATGTCAAATGCGTCCAAACGTACTGTAATGTAGCACTAGAGGAGGATGACAGGTTAGCAGCTCCCTTAACTAACCTGTAAGTGACTAGATTGACCTCATTGCTCCCATGACCTTTCACGTGATGTCTAATGCGGCCAAACGTACTGTATTATAGCATTAGAGGAAGATGACAGCTTAGCATCTGTCTTAGCTAATCTACAAGTGACTAGATTAACCTCATTGCTCTCATGACCCTTCATGTGATGTCTAATGCGGCCAAACGTACTGTATTATAGCACTGGAGAATGACAGGTTAGCAGCTGCCTTAGCTACACATTAGAGCATAGCCATCTCGTTAAGAAACTTTAAATTTTAAGTTTTTAGGTATGATTGGCTGAAAGTAAGAATTAAAAAATTTTTTTAACGTATATTTAGAAAAATTTTAGCCAGTTGAGTGCCAGTGCGAGTTGTAGAAACTTCTGCCTGTAGAACAATATATTCATCATTAGTCTTGGCCTCTTTTTCATTCTTCTGCTACAGAAAACCAAGCACTTCTAATTTTCTCGAGTAATTCTTGATTTATACGCCTCTTAAACGCATATTTAAGAAGAAGTTACTTAAACTCTGATCAAGTATTGAGTACAATGCTGTCGTTACTGGGCATTAAGCAACTTTCTGAGGTTCAAAAGGGCAACAAGATTAAAGGGGACATGATAAAGAAGTCGCCGTAGTCTAGTAGGTGGAGTGTTTGCTTATTAGGCGTAAAGCCAGGGTTCGAGCCCCAGTTCAGACATCAAATCGAAATATGAAAAACATTTCTTCATCGACTTCCTCTCAGCAGATTTCTGGCAAAAACTCTGAGTGTGAAATAAAATTGCCATGAAAACTTTCTCAAAAATCTGTCGTTCGGAGTCGACTTTAGACTGTAGGCCCCGCCACTCATGTATAAAATTTACGCACACAACGTAAGTGGTGTGAGAAGCTAGGTCGTAATCCTGACTGAAGGGTTGTAATGACCAATTATGTATGTGTGCTTCGTTATGTAGATAAAGACTGCATAAAGATTATTACAGGTAAATATTGAACGATATAATGCATCCAGTTGGGTCTAAAGCAGTGATGTTCAAAATCCAAATTTCCTATCACATGTGATAGGCAAAGAAAATTCTGCTGACGCTGCGTTGACACACCTACACTATAAGCTTACTTGTGTATAATAATCGTGTGTTTGTTGCTTTGTTTGTGTTGTGTGTTGAACTCAGAGAACAAAATCAATTCAGTTGATGTTTAGCTCTTGATGAAGCAAGACCTCGCTACACAACTTTTTTGAATGATTTTTTGTTTTTTGCGAATACACGCAGCAAAATGTTTAATGAAAATTGGAAATATGATTTTTTTATAGAGAATATGGATAGTAATCGCGCTTTATATCGTAATTCCTTTTTTTTATAAGAAGACATTACGGGGCTAGTCATGGATTTTACGACAACATTGAAGGGAATGATAAGACTTTAAAATTATTGCATCATCATCAATACATACATACATGCACACATACATCAATATATTCACCAATACATACATACACACATACATCAATATATTCATCAATACATACATACATACATCAATATATTCATCAATACATACATACATACACGCATACATCAATATATTCATCAATACATACATACATACATCAATATATTCATCAATACATACATACATACACACATACATCAATATATTCATCAATACATACAAATTAAATTGTCTGTTTTTGGTTTTATTAAAAAAAAATATATTTTTTTCTTTATTTTTATTTTTTTACTTTTAATGTCCACTTCTTACTGACTACTTGCTGATTACTTACTGACTACTTACTGACTAACCCTTACTTAATTCTAAATATCATACTTATACCTAATGAGAAGCACAATTCGTTAAAAAAAAACATAATAATGAATTGCAACATAATTATTGTCATCGTATTTTTAATGTTCAGCAATTCTATTTGAAAAGAATTTTCTTTAAACATTTTATTAACCGTCAGCAAATAATTTTCAGGTTCAATGAAACCTATTTAGCACAGTTCCGTCAGCAAATAATTTTTAGGTTCAATGAAACCTATTTAGCAAAGTTTTAAGCATTTTCATGCTGTTTCCATAACTCCCCCTTTTGTTAGATGAATCGTCCCGATTGAATCGTTTTGGAGAATTTGTTTTAATGTTCTAATAACTTCTTTCCTATCAGGCGGATCCTCAGGATGTAGAGTTGTTTTCTTAGTTCCTTGATTAGTGGTTGTAGAATTTACTTTGTCTTTTTGCTTCCATATAGTGTAAATAATAATTATGATTACTGCTATCGAAAGTATTATGTTAAAAGAAAACTCAATTCTTCCTTCGGTTGATAATGAGCTTAATTCTTGAACATTGTTCAACTGGACCTCTTTCATCATTTGAAGAGAAAGAATTTCCTCAACATCTGTTTTATTTGATGTTAATTGCAGAATGGGTGGAAGCGGTTTCCAATCATGTACTTCCACTGCAAGATAATCAATACCGTTTAAATTAATTGTGGTATTATGGAATTTTATTAAAAAGCTTCCTGATAAATTCCATGGTTTGGCGTCAGGGATTCTTACAGAACCATTGTATTGATTCAACAGGATTATTCCAGGTTTTATTCCTTCAATGGTTGGAACGTGCTGATTGTTTATAATTGTACAATTGTGATTCTCACTAGATAATAATTTTGGAATACAATTTGTGTTTGTAATATTTAAAAGATTTCTATTGTTACATATTGATAGCTTATTATAGGTTTTACAATCAGTTTTCATTTCAAAGATTTCATTCTTACATTTAACAATATTTTCATTTCCAATTTTTATTATAGTTTTTTGTCTTTTTAATGGTTTAATTAAAATATTTTCACAAATTTGTTTATTAATAGTAGGCAAATTTACTATATAAATAATTGTTGTATTGCTTGAGGCAATTCTAATATCTGAAAATTCTAAAGCCTCATCGATATTGGAATATGGGAATTGTTCATAGTCCAATTGCCTTTTTATTTCGTCAATTTCTGGCTCGGACAAAATAAAGGTATTTATAACTCCTGCTTTGGCCCATTGTAGAGCATATTGAATGTTCAATATTTCTTCTTTTATTAATTTTAATCTATAAATCAAATTTTGTTCAAATTCCTTTCTAAAGTCGTCTTCAGTCTGAATTTTCTTTAAGATTGCGTTTGTCACATTAGTCATTAGGTTTAGTCTTGTGACGGTATCCCTATTTATTATCCGTTGTCTGTTCGTGTTTTCTAACATATTATTTATTTTGTCAACTACTATCTTGTGATCGTCATGGTCTGGTGTTCCTGCCAACCATTTCCAAGCTGTCCCTATAATGTCTAGTGAACGTTTCTGTCTTGGTCTCATATTGTTTAGTTGCAGTCGCGTCTGTTCAATTTCATGGTCGAGTATTGGAAGTATGGAGTTGTTTGAAGGTATTTTCCTTCGAATTTCCTCTTTTAAATTCGTAATTACTTGTTCATATTTGTCCAAATCTATAGAATGTATCAATTTAAAATTTCCGTCCTGCAATCTTGTTAGTCCTGTGTGTATTGAAATTAATTGAGAATTTGAATAGTCTAGTATCTGGACCTCAGGTCTGCAGTTCGTGAGTGTGGCCAGCAAAATAAGCAACTTTAACATTTTCTGTAAGATAAAATTAATTTTTTATATTTTCCTTATGAATAATTCTATTTCTACTATAAACTTTAACCTTATTTCCTAAGTCTTCTTTTATTTTCTGTTTTTTATAGCGTGGAAGTAATTCATCCCTTTGTCCAATTAATTTTTCATAAACTTCCTCATTTCCCTCAAATGTTCTGATCTGAGTAGGGTTATTTCTTCGTATCATTCTAGCCTGAGCTTCCAATAATTTATTACGCAGATCTTCATGATTAACTTTATTGTGAAACACTTCAAATGGTTTTTCGTTTGTAACTGAATGTATGGTGAGATTATACTGTTGAGCTGCTCTATGAAAAATCTCAACAGTGTCTAAAAGGTGATATTCTTGTTTTAAACATCTTGCTATTTCGATCAGGGTTGAGTGTGCTCTTTCTACCTGACCGTTAGTAGTACTGTGCCTAGGGTCAGCAAAATATAATTGAATTCTTAATCTTTGCATTAAGGATTGGAATGTAGGTGTTTTAAAGCCTGGTTCATTGTCTAACGTTATTTTCCTTGCTGCAGGAAAAGTCTGTAAAATGTCCAATACTTTTTCGCCTAAATTTGTTTTGTCTTCTATTTGTTTTATTACGAGAAATTTTGAATAAGCGTCAATACATGTAAGGAATTTCAAATTTTGGGCATAAAAAATGTCAATGTGAAGGAACTCTCCCTCCTTGCTAGGAATTGGAGCCTCTCCAATTGGAATCTTAGTTGGTTTCCTATCATATTTCGCTTTATTGCAAATATCACAATGCCTAATAAACTCCTTAAAATGATCTATCATCCTGGGCCAATAATATTGTTTATAAACTTGTTTATGATTTTCTTTAGAACTTCTATGTGCCCTAGTGTGAGTTTCCTTAATAATGGCCTTTTGGTCATCAACATTAACAATATCGATTGCAAAGATTCTTGTAAAAACAAACTTGTTGGTAAATACTCCTTTTATTGTTTCCTTAAACTCATATAGATCTTCAAGACAACAATGTATCGCTGTCACCAAATTTGGTCGTAAGAATTCTTTCAATTTGTTCTTGAGATTCTCCCTCGTATCGAATTCTATAATGTGTCTAATTCTATTAAATTGAGTAAGTGATTCATAATATGTGAAATTGGCCCTGCTTAAGAGAATTTGTTGTTTAAATTCATTAAGTGGTTTGGAAGTTTCCTTAATAGTGAATTCCTCACTACTTTCGGCAGAATGTTGTGTACTATGTAAAGACTCATCGTCAGAAATATTATTCAAGACCTGTCTAGAAAGTGCGTCCGCTACAACATTTGTCGCACCCGGTTTATAAACAAACTTCGGGGAATACTCCTCTATAAAAGACATCCACCTTTTAAGTTTTGCATTTGGATTCCTAGAAGATATGGCAAATGTTAATGGTTGATGGTCAGTATGTATTTCCAAATCTGAAACACCATACAAATAATTTCTCAAGGTCTTTAACGACCAAACTATAGCGAATAA
Source organism: Sarcophaga variegata (assembly GCA_932273835.1). Classification (NCBI taxonomy): domain Eukaryota; kingdom Metazoa; phylum Arthropoda; class Insecta; order Diptera; family Sarcophagidae; genus Sarcophaga; species Sarcophaga variegata. The sequence continues at coordinate 11,964,642 of OW026360.1, forward strand.
CTCTTTCTCATTTGCAGCGTAATTTTGTTCAGTAGAAGTCAGTGTTTTTGAGATAAAAATTATAGGTTTGCCCTCTTGGGTTAGGACGGCTCCAACTGCTGCGTTAGATGCGTCAGTTGTCAGTGTAAACTTTTTATTAAAGTCAGGTTGCGTTAAAGCAACCTGGTTAGTTAACAATTTTTTTAATTTATTGAAAGCGGTTTGTGCCTCTGAATCAAATTCTATTGCTGTCTTTTTGGACATATATTGTGAAATTCTTCCATTCTCTCCTGTAAGGTATTTTGTTAGTGGTTTTGAAATTTTAGCATAATCTTTTATAAATTTTCTGTAGTACCCAGTTATACCAAGAAATCCTCTCAACTGTCTAAGAGTTTTAGGTTCAGGGTAGTTTACTATAGTCTCTATTTTACCTGGATCGGTTTTAATTATTCCATGGGCAACAATATAACCCAAAAATTCTACTTCTTTCTTAAAGAATTTCGATTTTTCCAAGGAGATTTTCATATTAGAATCCTTAAGTCTTTGGACTACCATATTTAAATGTTTCTTATGTTCTTCTAAATTTTCAGAGTAAACTATTATATCATCTATATAGACATGGCAAAATTTCCCTATATAGTCCCTTAAAATATTATCCATGGCGCTTTGGAAAATGATTGGTGCATTTTTTAATCCAAAAGGTAGTCTAACAAATTCATATTTTCCATTATTTATGGAAAATGCAGTTTTCTCAATATCCTCCGGTTTCATTAAGATTTGATGGAAGCCGGATTCGAGATCAATGGTGGAAAAGTACTTTGCTTTTCCCAAATTAGACAGTATAACATTACAATCCGGTATCGGATATTTATGTGATATAGTGTTTTCATTTAATTTTTTATAATCAATAACCATTCGCATTTTATTTGTCCCATCTTCATTAATTCCTTTTTTTGGCACTACCCATATTGGGGAGTTGTAAGGACTTTTACTAGGACGTATAATTCCGTTATTTAATAGCTTTTGTATTTCTTTATTTACGAATGAATTTACTGAGAGAGGATAGGGATATTGCTTACTCCATATAGGAGTTTCAGCAATTGTACGTATCTCAGCTTTAATATCCGTTCTAAATGGTAATATTGTATTAATTTTTGAATGTAAATTATCTATTTTTTTGCGAATTTCACATTCCAATCTATCAATCGTATTTTCCTCACAATTGAAAGTATCATCTTCATAAGGTTTGTACTCAAGATTATTTCCTGAGTTGGTAATTTTATTTATAATATTTTTCTCATCTTCCTTTCTATTATAATTAATAGTCCTACTAGATACTAACGCAGGTTTACTAAAATTTAAAAATGTATCCGTTTTATTGCCACAAGTAATTGTGCCATTTTCAAAGTCAAGTTTAATATTAGCTTTTTTCAAAAAATTATATCCTATTAACAAATCAGATTCTAAGTTGGGAATTTCATAGAATCTTTCAGTTATACCAAAAAGTCTTGCTTCATAGAAATGGTCAATAATAGTGAATCCATTTATAGTTTTAACTCTCTTTTTAACTACTAATTTTTTCCTCTTAGTAAGGACATTTGGGCTGCAATAACAACTAGTTGCCCCACTGTCAATTAAAATTCTGTAAGTTCTTCCGGATGCTCCTGTTCTGATGATATAGGGCAATCCGGGGTCACGTCTAAAAAAGCAGTTTCGTTTAAATTATTTATTCTTTGTGTCTTATTATTTGGTTGAGAACTAAACTGTCCACTTGGCTGTTGTCTTTTTAAGCCAGGATTAAATTGAGGTCTTTGAAAAAATTGATTGGAGTTTTGTGGTCGTTGTTGCCATTGACCGAATTGTGGTCCTCGAGCGTAATTTTGAGTATGTCCATTTTGTGGAATTCTATTTGTGTTCACAGCAAGATTTGCCGAACTACCGATTTCCATCGGCTCAGGCCTTGCCTGACGTATGTGTTGATTATTTCGGTACTGAGAATTGTTGTTTTGATTTCTGGGAGGAAAACGTAAAACATTTTGGTTATTTTTTGGACTTTGGTTATTGAATTGATTTCTGTTAAATTGTACCGCAAAATTAGCCCTAATATGATTAGATTCTAGTTCCTGAGCCTTGGCTAAGGCATTAGGTAAATCAGAAGGTGACAGTGAAAATAGAATATTTGCTAATGGTGGGTTCAATCCAGTAATAAAAACCCTAAGAGCATATTGACGATTTTTATTATTTAATTCATTTGTCAAATCAGAATTCGAACCGTGAGTCATTATCGTCTTATTTATTAATAAAGTCAGTTTTTTATTCACTTCGTTATAGTAATCTAATATAGTCGAGGAACCCTGTCTCATAACACTTAATTCCTGTTCAATAATATGAATTGGCCTTTTGTCGGCATAGGCAAAATCTAAACGAGCTATAATAGCATCAAAATTGAGTACCGTAGCATGATTTGTCAAAGTGTCATTTGCGTCGTCTAATATTTTATTGCGTAGAATAGTCAATGCCGCGAAGTACCTACGACTACCCCTAACATAAAGGCTCATTGAATTGTTTGCTGCTTCTCGCCAACTCACATATGAATTATCCTTCCCATTAAAACTTGGAAGGGATTTAATAATGTCCAAACTTTCGTCACATCTTTTGGTTTCGTCAATAATTTCCTGTCTGTATTCAGTAACAGTATTTGTGACTGTAAGTCTGTTAAAATTTTCCCTCAGCAATTCCAACTCCCTTAGAAGTGGTGCTGTAGACTGTGTAACTAGTCGTAAAACCTGTTCTGTGTCCATTCTGTTTGTTGTCATATTCCTAAACAGTCCAGTAATTTCGTCAACTGAGTCTTCTATACTATATTTTCTTTCTAGCTCTTCTAATTCCTCGTCAACTATATCTAGTGTCTTGTTACTAGTCAAATATTTCAATTCCTCGTCCGTTAAATTTTCTACTACACTTTCTACTAAATGAGCCAGTTTTTTGCCTCACAATTAATACACAGAATACAAAATTATATGACTTAAATAATATTATTTTTTTTACAGAAAAATTAATCTTAAAAGCAAATGCAATTAAAGAGGTTTTTTATTAATTTCCGTACATTACATAAAAGCTAATATAAGAATCATTTATAAAAACTAATGGAATGTCTATACACAATTATGATTTAATCTTAGGGAAGATGATTGAATATGATTGAATATCAACTTATATTGAAAATAAAACATAAAAATCTTATCAAATAATCTTACATTTAAAATTCTCGACTTCAGATGGCCTCTTCAATGATGATTTCCTTCCTCAGATGCGGATACCGCGTTGTTTAATTGCTGTTTATTAGGATGATATTTTTTGCAGAGTTGTTTATTTGATGTTGTTCGTTTTTTATAGTTGGTGATTGCAGAATTTTCACTGTAGAATTTTTATTAGATTTTTTTTAAAAAAAATTCCTTTTATTTAGAGTTTTGTTGCCGGTTTTTTTTTTTTTTTTTTTTTTTAGTTGATGATTGCAGGATTGTTATTTGTTATTGTTCACTGCATTATTTTTATTATTGTTCACTGTATTTTGTTATTGTTCACTGTATTTTTGTTATTGTTCACTGTTCATTTTTTGTTATTGTTCACTGTTTATTTTCTGTTATTGTTCACTGTATTATTTTTTGTAATTGTTCACTATTTATTTTTTTTTTTCTCCTTTTTTAAAAGGATACTTATTTAAGAAATTTTTTCTCCTTTTCCTAAAGGATACTTATTTGTTTTTTTTCTGGACCCTTTTTTTAAAGGATCCCGGTTGAGCCCCCAATTAAATTGTCTGTTTTTGGTTTTATTAAAAAAAAATATATTTTTTTCTTTATTTTTATTTTTTTACTTTTAATGTCCACTTCTTACTGACTACTTGCTGATTACTTACTGACTACTTACTGACTAACCCTTACTTAATTCTAAATATCATACTTATACCTAATGAGAAGCACAATTCGTTAAAAAAAACATAATAATGAATTGCAACATAATTATTGTCATCGTATTTTTAATGTTCAGCAATTCTATTTGAAAAGAATTTTCTTTAAACATTTTATTAACCGTCAGCAAATAATTTTCAGGTTCAATGAAACCTATTTAGCACAGTTCCGTCAGCAAATAATTTTTAGGTTCAATGAAACCTATTTAGCAAAGTTTTAAGCATTTTCATGCTGTTTCCATAACTTACATACATACATACATACATAAGTTCATTATGTAATAACATACACGCAACACAATAAACCAATTTTTTTTTATTTTTTTTTTTATTTGCCCAGTGTACGATTCTCAAAAATTAAGTTGAATTTTGTTCTCCGCTGCTTTACCAACACAACCAAAACTATGGTAGTATGTGTTTGGGCACCACTGGTCTAAAGCATCATGACTGTTAGTCCAGCAGGATAGAACAACCGCTTTCACAGACAATTCATATTGTGTTCATCAAATATAATTGCCAAATCAAATTAACAACTCAAACATTACAAGAAAAACGATTAAAAAATATCATAAATACCTCATCTCATGAGTAAGTCATTTGATGAATAACATCCTTTCAATTTAGTGGCATAAAATTTTTATCTTTCAATAAATTTTTCATTTAAACAAAGCTAAGTTTTATGCATTCATTATGGGTTATATCAACGTCGACTAACAGTAATTAATTAAGATTTTATGTTAAATTTTTTGTTTAAATTAATGTACATTAATTATTTATTTTATCATAATCTTTTTTCATTATTCACTTTCGTTATTCATTTGCATTGTAAACGGCACGTGCAAGCTAAATTATTCAGATGTTTTGATGCAATCCTTCCACTGCATTACCCATTCATTCTAAGATAGGACAGGGTAGCCAATATATGTAAATAATTTCAAAAAATTCAATGAGAATTTCTTCTTTTGTTTAATGAAACTGTGTTAATTGGTTTTATTTTATTTATTTAAACTCTGAATTTCTGAAATTCAGTTTGAAATTCATATTGATTGTTTGAAATGAACACAAACAAGCAAAATAAATTCATGAATTTACGGAATTTTTATGATAATTTTTCTTTTTTTTTGTAGATTTTTTTCGCTGATTTCGCTTAGAAAAGTAAACAACTTAATTATTTGTTGTTTTTTTTCTGATTTCTATTATTTATTATTTATAAATATTATTGTTGTTTATTTAGCTATAATTCTTTAACTTTTTTTTTGGTTTTTTTTGTTTTTTTTAACATATCAGCCAGCGTCTAAACAAGAAGGAAAAATAAACAAGAATATTCGTATTCAAATAGGCGGAGAGGCTTGTTTATAAACAGATTCAAAGCAAAAAAAAAGAAAAAAAGTTTCACAATGATATGAAATACATGAAATGTAGAGAACTAGTTATTGCAAGCTTGTGACCGCCATTCATTCAATCACAATACACAGTGGAGCTGTAAGTAAAGCTATTGTAATCGGAGTTTTTGTATTGCGTTCGAAAGACACTACGAAAGAAAAATAGTCAGGTTTTTAAAGTAAAACTGTAAACGTAAATTAAAAACAAACAGAGCTCTTCTACATTATAGTCGACAATACATTTGGCGCTAAATACTAGGCCAAAGGCGGCTTAACACCAAATTCTTCAGAGGTATTCAAACAGAAATCTTTAGAAATTCTATTAAAACCTTATCCAATATAAATCTTATAAAAACAAGTACTTTCGTAAGAGAAAAAGGCAATAGAAAGGCCTTGCCAGCTGCTACAAGTGTGCCTAAACAGCTTCCTAAACCTCTAATATTTAAAAGAACCCCAATTAGAATTTAACGTTTACGACCTATACTTTATAGGAAATATACAAAAGTATACTAGACAGTCGCCGTAGTCTAGTAGGTAGTGTGTTGGCTGATTAGACGTAAAGCCAGGGTTCGAGCCCCAGGCCAGACATCAAGACAAAATACAAAAAGTATTTCTTCGGCGATTTTCTCTCAGCAGATTTCTGGCAAAAACTCTGTTAGTAAATAAAAATTGCCATGAAAAGTTTCTCAAAAATCTGTCGTTCGGAGTCGACTTTAAACTGTAGCTGCCGCCACGTATGCATAAAATTAACACACACAACATAAGTGGTGCGAGAAACTAGGTCGTAATTCTGACTGAAGGGTTGTAATGACCAATTATGTATGTATACTAGACAGTCATGCCACAATTACCAAAGAAAATGGTTAGAAGTCGCCGTAGTCTAGTAGGTAGTGTGTTGGCTTATTTGACGTAAAGCCAGGGTTCAAACCCCAGATCAGACATCAAAACGAAAATTTGAAAAAAAAATATTTCTTCGGTGACTTCCTCTCAGCAGATTTCTGGCAAAAACTCAGAGTAAATAAAATTGCCATGAAAAAGTTTCTCAAAAATCTGTCATTCGAGTTCTGTACCATGGTATTCGAAATTTAATTACAAAATTTCTGGATCATATGTTAACCATCGAACGCTCAGTACTGTACAGTACATGTTATACGGCTTTTTCAAATATAAGGAATGCTGATTCTACTCAAACATCAGTGCAGCACTCATTATCTAATGAAGAAGCTTACAGTTGAAACAACCTTTTGTGCGAGGCAATTATCTACAATAACTCAAAAACGCTAATGCTGTAGAAATTGTTAATCAATGCACATTAAAAGCCATACTAAGGCACACTCTGGCATTCGAGCTTCCTTTAGCAACGAACTGGCCAAAGAAATATGGCCTGATTCTTATTGAAGTCCAAAAGAAAAGGACTTTCAATCACTTTAAAAGTTTTCTTTAGATTACAACCAAGTCGGTTTCCGATCTAGATCTTATACACATCAGAGCAACTTAGTGTATGGCAGCAAAATATTCATAAAAATTTAACAGATTTTCGTACAATGTGTCAATTCGACCTCCGGGTACTGTGCTTGCCTTAATTGACAAGTACACGTCCTCTAACCCAGCAGATTTCACAATGAAATACCATTTAAAACTCCTTAGATTTCAGAAAATTGCCAACAAAACTTTTTAATCGAATCAAAACACACCATAAGGGTGTTCTTTACAAGAATATGTTATCATAGGACATAGAACTGTTTTAAAACAAGATTATTTAAAGCCTGTGCTATTGTGCCAAGAGGTGACCGATGACAGAAAATTATGGTATTCCTTGGGTTACGTCGGGACATCGAGAAGAACAACATAGGCGAATAATATAATTTTCCTATCAGTTGAAATGTTGAGGACCTCAGTCAACAAATTAATGTCAAGAAAACAAAGTATCTCCTAACAACGCTAAATGCAGAATTTGTTCCAATTTCCATTCAATTTGATAAACCAAGGCGTATGAGTAACATTTAATTAGAAATTAATAAAAAAAAATTCTTTTTTCTTTAAAAGAAAAAACCCGGTTAACCGAATCAAAACAAAGAAACGTATAAAAATTATTTACGTATACAACAGCGTAAAATAAACGATTCTTTTTTGAATACCCTATTTGTCCGTCACGCAGTTGAAATTTGTTTAAAATTTATAGTCTATTTGATAAACCAGGGCGTATGAGCAACGTTTAATCATAAATCATATAAAACATACGCTCAAGTGATCTAATTTAAAAATATTTTGCATTGTTTTGTTGTTGTGTTGTGTTGTATTGTGTTTTTAATCGCTTCGCTCAAATGTTTCTTACTTAAAAACAAATTAAATCATTGTTTTCATTTAAATGCATTGCGTTTTTCTTACATTCTTAATACAATTTCTGTATAATTTATTTGCCTTTTTGTTTGTGTTTTGTTTTCTATTAACCATTATCATTAAAAGTGTTTCTGGGCTCTGTTTCAGTTTCTGTTTCTGTTTTTGCATTTCAGTTTTCTGTTTTTTTCATTTTCATTCCTATAAATGGGGTTCAATAATCGTAAAATGAAATTAAATTAAAAGAAAAATAAATGAAATGAAAACAACAACAATCAGATCTATTTATAAAAATGCATTCACAACAAATATTTCTTATAAGACAACGTACTGTTTTATAATAAATAAATAAATAAATTTAAAAAAAAAAAAGAAAAATTATTTGCATTTTAAAAAACAGCAACAACAACAACAACAGCGTTAAAACTTGGCCAAATGCCGAAAAATTAACATTTGCTTAAGCGAAAAAAAAAAGAAAACAAAGAAAAATCAAATTAAATTATGAATTATAAATAATTATGGAAAATTTAAAAGCTTTGCTACTCAAAATATGCACTTGTTAAACAAAAATAATATACGCTACGCTACGGTATTGCAATTTTGGCAACATGGCACAAAAAAGGCAAAAAGAAAAAAACAAACAAACAAAACAAATAAGCATACGAAACTTAAGCAAAAACACATACACACAGAATGAATACATAAACAAATGAACATAACCTGCGACAACATTAAAAACATTGAAACCCTATGCTTTAAATGCATGTTCCAACAAAACGAAACAAAACAAATAAAAAAAACATGTCATACCATACAATACCATACCATACCATATTATAACAACAAAACCAAACAAAACAATACAATGCTTTAGTCTTCTCAAAATTCTCTTCTTTTTTATCCCCCCATACCATTTTGTACATTTTTTTGCACATTTTTATGAGTCGTATACGAACAAAAACAGTAAACAGTAAAACATAAATACAGAGTACAAGTATTTTGCTTTCTACCTCTCGCTTGCTCTCTTCTTGATATGTTTGCTCATTTGCTTATGTTTTTTTTTCATAAAAACAATAATAATAAACACAATAATGAAATGACTACTTTAGTTTAATGTTATTGTTGTTGGTTTCATATATTATGTCTTGCTTGTAAAGAAACAACAACAAAGTCAAGCTAAAGTATCAATAACAACAATAAAAAATTAAAAATAATTTCTGCTATTCCTCTCTATACACAATAACAAGTCATAAATTTTGAGATGAGATGAGATGAGATGAAATGTGTTTTGGTTTGAAACAGTGTTACCATTAGGTAATTACAAATTAAAACGCTTGTTTAGCTTAATCTGTTAGATTTTTCATTATTAAGTTTTTAATATTGAAAAATACAACATATTTCATGGGAGAAGGACTTGATATTTTTATAAAATATAATAAACAGTAGCTTCTGTATTGAATTCAAATTATTTTATATAAAATAAAAAGCCAAAAATTAGTTGAAATATGTTTAAAAACTCAGTTGAGAAGCCATTTTAAGTAACAAAAGAATTCTGAATAGGGTAGGATCTTAAACAAAGAATCTAAAGAATAACTACTGTAGTCCTCTTTTAACACATTTTTTTATTACTTATTTACTACAACGTAAAACTTACAATGGCTTATAACAAATTGATGGCCAAAGCCTATTATCTAAACCAGTTCATTGCTTTTTATTAAATTTTTTTTAAACCGTTTTCCATTGTATTATTAATGGTTTGTTATATTAAACAAGATTAATAATTTGAAAAAGGCATCTGTCTATGTCCAATTTAAATAATTTTATTTATGTCGTTAATATTAAGTTTCATTTAAATCAGCCAGACGCTATACTTAGTCAGTCCATTACTAGTTCTCTTACGAGTAAGATGAATAATTTATGCCTTAAAAAAACGAGTGATAAAATATGTTAAGCTTATAAAGGGTGTTTTTTATAGAGATATAGAACTTTAAGTTGCAATAAAACAACGATGGATTATTCGATTGACATGAATTTTATTTATCCGAAAGATAATCTTGTGGCATTACATTTTAAATACGTTTTCTGGCATATGACCGCCACGGCGCCAATTTCGATGACTTTTTCCAACATTTGTGGCCGTATATCGGCAATAATACGGCGAATGTTGTCTTCCAAATGGTCAAGCATTTGTGGCTTTACCGCATAGACCAATGACTTTACATAGCCCCACAGAAAGTAGTCTAGCGGTGTTAAATCACATGATCTTGGAGGCCAATTCACAGGTCCAAAACGTGAAATTAGGCGGTTACCGAACGTGTCTTTCAATAAATCTATTGTGGCACGAGCTGTGTGACATGTTGCGTCGTCTTGTTGAAACCACATCTCCTGGACATAATGGTTATTCAATTCAGGAATGAAAAAGTTAGTAATCATGGCTGTATACCGATCACCATTGACTGTAACGTTCTGGCCACCATCGTTTTTGATTCCACCAGCCCATAAAGCGCACCAAACAGTCAGTTTTTCTGGATGTAACGGTGTTTCCACATACACTTGAGGATTACCTTCACTCCAAATGCGACAGTTTTGTTTGTTGACGTAGCCATTCAACCAGAAGTGCGCTTCATCGCTAAACAAAATTCGCTTATGAAAATCGGGAACAACGGTAATCTCGTTTTGGGCCCATTCGACGAATCTACGCCTTACTTGATGATCGTTTGGCTTCAAATCTTGCACGAGTTGGATTTTGTAAGCACGCAAACCAAGATCCTTCCGCAAAATCTTCCATAAAGTGGTTGGGCACAGATCCAATTCCTGTGCTCGATGGCGGATGGACTGATTCGGGTCTTCCTCAATGCTACGCTCTACAGCAGCAATAGCTTCTTCTGTACGCACCGTACAGCGTCTCTGGGGATGCGAGTTATCAATAAGAGTAAACGTGGTGCGAAAACGTTCCATGGTTAATCGAATTAACTGCTCTGATGGACGATTTTGTCGACGATAAAATGGACGTAGTGCGCGATACGTTTTCCGCACAGAACCATTATTTTCGAAATAAAATTGCACTATTTGCAAGCGTTGTTCAGGCGTGAGTCTATTCATGATGAATTGCCAAACCAAACTGAGAATAAATCACTGGACAGCTGTTAAATCGGTCGCCATCTTGAAAAGTAATGCCAACTTAAAGTTCTATACCTCTATAAAAAACACCCTTTACAATCTGAAATCGATTTGCATAGCCACTCTATTTATAACCAGCAACTGCAACAACATATTTCAAACGTGGTTTAAGTGTTACATTCAGTGCAAGCTTTTGGAAGATAAAAGGCCACATAAATTTACTTCGAAACTCTAAATGAGAGTTGCTATGTATAAATGTTTTACAAATAATTCAAAGCAGCTTATCTTGTAGTTGTTAAAGATGTCAGCTGTTATAGAGATGTCATATAATTTTTGGAGCATAAAACCTCACTTCAAAGTCTAAGCAATTTGCAGTTAAGTCCTACCAAAGAATATGGATATAAAGAATGCGCATCATGTAGAAGTAAAATTTCTTATGGCGGGTCGTAACATCACGACCCGCTCTCACCAAATTTTTTTTAAAAATCATTTCTGGGTGAGGGGAGAGGAAAACAGAAGGAAATTGAACACAAACAAAGAGCGTAATAATGTGTTGCTCTCATCGTACGTATGTGCATGTGTATGTATTCTTGTGTTTTTTGATTTAGTTGTCGATCAGACTGCGACAAGAATACATGTGCTGCGGATGCTTTATCATTTTATTTCAGAATAACACTCGAAGAATATTTTGTGTTAAAAATGTTCTGTGATTAGCTGGGCGTATTTTATTTTTTATTTTGTCCCATAGTATATTTTTTTTAAATGCTTTGGAATGCTCGTTTTTTTTTTCTTTTAATAAAAAATGATTTTTTATTCTTTTTATTTTTATTTATCTAAAAAACATGGCCTAATTTTTAAGCCAAAGATGGATAGCTTTATGTTCTTTTAATAATAAAATCGATGTTTCATTTTATTTTTATTTATCTAAAATTATTAAGCCAAAGATAGATAGCTTTACATATGTTTGTTGATGAAATGAAAATAAAAATAGAGTATATTACTAACACTTTTATATGGCTGTAAATAAATAAATTCTCTCAACTTATTTTTTCTCTCTCTCTCACTCACTAATCCATAACCATAGGCATGTGTTAACCTAGAGGAAAATTGTTAGTAATAATGTCGAGTCTACTTATTAACCCAATGATATGTATATGTGATCGGAAAATATAGAGAAATTGTACTGCACTAAGACACCGTATTTAACTTGGCAAGTATTCTTCCAAAAATCGAAATCATTTCTCATTGATATTAGTGAATATTACTGTGATATTTCTTTGGGTGTATCATTGAAGTCTGAAAAAAGCGACATGAACCTTCTTTAAAAACTGACAAGATTTTTACGCTCTTTTTAACGAACATTCTTGATGTTCGTGTCCTATGTGTGTAAAAAGCCGAACATGTTCTTACCCTGAGGGTCATTGGTGCCGACGTCTGTTTTTAACACCAGAAAAATAAATAAAAAAGTGGTCAAACAACAAAAACGCACGATGAGAACAATGCATGATGAGAACAACGCATTGTTATGCTCTTGGTTTCTGTAACCCTCCCTTCTATCTTTCCCCCCGCGTCATGAAATATTTTTGAAAAATATTCCAAAATATGTTAAAATGCACATTCTTTATACTGTATTTTCTTTGGTCCTACTAATTCGAATCAAGAGGGCCAATGTTTTAGCCAAAGTGCAGCATAAGCAGATGTAGCTCCACTTATGCTTGAAAAGCATTCTTTGATTGTGTATCCTTCGCCATAAAGACTGGCAGTGTTTAATTGATGATGTTATTTTGCTTTGGTGAAAAAAGTGTATCCAAAATTTTTATAAGTTTTCGTAAGTCAATGCTCCAAAATACTTGAATTGTTAACAGTTGGCTTAAAGGTGAGCCTAATGCATTTTACAATCACACAAAATGCTCACGAAGAAATCGATCTGCAGTAACTGATAAAAAATGGATTAAATGAAGAAAATGATGAGGATTTAAAGCGTTATCACTGTTCGAGAAATTAGTGACTAGGTAGGTAGGTAGAGGTGGCTGCCCATCCAAGAAAATTGGATGCACACACTTAGGCCGCATTGGGGACCATTGTGTTACCACTGTTATCCGCTATCCCCTATAGTCACGTGAAATTAGTGACAATGATGATGTAAATATTTTAGCGAATTTCGTTTGAAATTTTCAGAACTTTGATGGCAAGAACTGCAGTAAAACCATTGCCATGATGTCTTAAATCAGTTCCATTATAATCCTTCAAAATACATAGCATGGTAGAGGTCAAAACCAAAACAAATGTATGTTTGCCTTTCGATAAAACTACACAGAACGAAAACTGCCTAATAATATCAAGAAGATTTTCTCTACGAAACGTTTTTGAAGTGAGGGGTATTACAGCAGAAAGAAACGAAGATTTTTTCGTAGAGATTTCTTATTATTTTTATGTGATAAATCTTTTTAATTTTTTCAAGAAGTAAAACACATACATTTAAGAGGAAAACTTGTTATTTACCATTTTTTTTTTACTCAAATTCCGTCATTTTTGCCACAAAAAATACAATCCATAGAGAAAAACTTATTGATTCTATTGTGATTTCATCTGAATTGTATAAAACAAGAATTTCTTACCTAATCTACCTAATAAATTTTTTCAAAAAGGTTTTTCTTATAGATTTCATTAGGCTACTTAATAATTCTTTTTTTTTAAGGAGTATTCCTTATTGATTTCATTAGGTTTCTATTTGATCATGTGTAAATTATCTTATTAATGTTTTAATAAGAATATCTTCTTGATTATATTAGCTGGCTTGTTATGCAAGCAAGTAAAGAAGTAGAAAAAAGTAATAAAAATATTCCTTCTTAAAAAAAAAAACAAAGTAAACTTAAATAAAAAAAATTGAATTGTTTTAATTTCAAAAAAAAGTGTTATAAAAAACAAATAAAATTTTGAGTAATAACCGATCAAAGGATTTTAATAGAAAATGCACATATTGTCCCAATTTTTAAATCCTGGGAGCTCCGTGGTGAAACGTGCAACATTCTTTTAAGTTTTGGAATTACATCCACAAACATATTAAAAAAATGAAAATCGAAGACGTTGAATATTTATTCAAGAAGGTGGACCAAAAATATACTGGGAAGTTGATTAAATTCAAAGCAGGCCTAAGGGAATGGAGAAGAAATATTGTTCGTGCAAAATCATGTTTATGAAAAAAAGGTATCTTTTCAGAACTTACCATTCATATGTGAAACAAAAACTTTATTGGCAAATAGTCGGATACTGGAATGGAATGGAAAAAATTTTTGACAAACTCAGTAGTTCACAATTCCAGTACACAAACCTCAGCAGCTATGCGGTACCAGCCTTATAAATCTTCTTAAATGTAGTAAAAAAAAGTAAAAAGACAGCTAGGACTTACATTTAATAAAAAAAAAAAAAAATATGTTGACTCAAAAAACCAGAAGACGTTAGTTCACTGTATTATTGAAAAGTTGGCACAAGATCCAAATTAACATATGCAGAAATGAAGCAATGGTCTTACGCTATCTGCGAAGTATTCTCTAAAGAAAAACCGGTAAAAAAAATCTAATCCAAATTTCATTTAATGTACATATCCTTTTTATTAACAGTTTTTGTTATTCTAGGAAACATACTTTTTGAAACGGAAAGACGGGAAGTTAAATCCAAAAGGAATGTTATTTTCTCGTTGGACTAATTTTGAAAGAGAAAAATTCGATGATTATCCTGTCACTGCGGACGAATCTTTAGTTTCTAAGTAAATATATCAATCAATAAAAATCTATAATAATATCAATCAAAATCAAGAAGTATTATTTAAAAAACTAAAGGGATAGTCTTATAAAATTAAGAAGAAAATCTCTTTGAAAAAAACAAAAAGAGGGCCTAATAAAATCAAGAAGAAACACTTTTTTTGAAAAAAAACAAAAAGAAAGCCTAATAAAATTAAGGAGAAAACCTTTTTAAAAAAATCAAGAAGACTATCTAGTAAAATCCCTAAGTTGTCTTCTTGATTTTTTCAAAAAGGTTTTCCTTATAAAAATAATAAGAATCTCTTCTTGAAAAACAAAAACCATAGAGAAATCTTATAAACTTTGTTCTAATTTACTACGTATTTATTAGGTTCAGTTTTCTCTGTGTATAGCTCTGATGCCTTAATGGAAAACTTGACAAGCAGCAAGAGGACAAGAAGGCATGATAGCGCTATGTCTGCTTAAGCTACAATGTATAGCTAGTATTTAAATCGATTACTTGAAAATAATTTAAGCCTTTTAATTGAAATTCCAAAAAAAAAACTATTTATTGAAAATTCTTTGAGAATTGAAAACAAAAAAACGTAACCACAAGTGTATTATATTTAAGGGGGGAATTCATTTCCGGGATAGAAAACAAAAAAACAAATTAATAAAAAGTCATTTATATTCAACACTTTAAATATATTTCAATCGTTTCAAATTTACGATTTTGTTGACTTGCCATGTCTCTCGCGTTAAAGTAATAAAAATAAGAAACGGAAAATAATTTAAAATATACAATGGAGGGAGAGGTGTATGGCTTAAAGTATGTACTAAAAATTCCAACAAATGTTTTTTTTGCTTTTACGATGTGTTTTAGCATTGCCAATTGCAATAAAACAAATTTTTAGTATCGCATTAAATTTTTCTCTGACGCCTTTCTCAACAATCATCACGAATTGAAATATTTTTCACAATTTTTCTATTTTTTTTTTTTTTCGATGCATAAAAACTTATTTAAATTAGTTTCTGTTTCTGTTTTTGTTTTTGTATTGTTTTTAATGCATATTTCGTTAAAAATAAATAAAATAAATATTTTTGTCTTAATGAGTATGGCTGGCATGCATTAACCTAGGACAACATATTCTTTCTTAAATTTTTTTATTGTCTTGGCAGTTTTTTTTTTTTTGTTCGTCTGTCTGTCTTGCTTATTAAGTTATGGATTCCATTTCTATATTCAGTCTGTCTATCTGTTTGTCTGTGTCTAACTGTGGTGCATGAAAAGGCCAGAAAAAATATTAAAAATATGCAATAAATTCGTAACGAAATGCAAATAATTTTTGCATATTTATTGCCGACACTACAGCCTTGGCTTCAAAAAAAAAAAAAAAAAAAAGCTAAAATAATTCAATATTTTATAATAAATATGCAATTAAAATATAAAATTAATTAATTAATTATAATATGGAGAATGGAACAATCAATAATCATTACAAATAAGATAAATTATGGAGAAAGATTTTGAGATTAACAGAACATGTACAGTTTGTCAAAAAAATCTTTGCACAGATCAAAAAAATGTAAAATTTGATCTTCATTCAAGAATTCCAACAACAAAATCTTTACCTACTTTTTTATTTTTGCACACATTCTATAACTGTACTTGTTTACGACCATAAGGCGCCAATAGTTTGCTAATAGTCACACACATTACAATAATAACAACAATAAAAGAACTTTACACAGTATAAAGGGTGTCAAAAAAATCTTTGCATATTGAATGAAGATAATAAAAAAAAATGACAAAAAAAAATGCCGTTATTTCCCAAGAATGTTGTGCATTTTGGGTTTTTTGCAAATGAGATGGAATGTGAAAGGGGGTGAACAACGTTTTATTAATGAAGTGATCGTTTTTTATGTAACAGGTGTCCTTATATTTGAATACAAAAAATGCCAGGAATACGAGTTTCAAAAAATATTATACAATCGGTCTATTTCAACTACTACAAAGGCAAATCTGCCAAGTAAATCGCCGATATGTTCTCCTTGAACATCAGGACTGTATATAATATTATAAACCGTGCTGAAAAAGAAGGAGGACTAGACATAAAAGGATTTGCAGGCAGGCCAAAAAATGTGACGCAGCGAGTTGAAAGAAAAATTATTAGAATCGTGTATGGTAGCCCACAATCCAGTACGAGATGATTAGCTCTTCAAGTGCAAAAAGACTTTGGGTTACGTGTTTCCCAAGAAACCATCAGAAATGTTCTTCAAAAACGCAAATATTCTTCAAGAGTGGCTAGGAAAAAACCCCTGCTGTCAGCACAAAATGTCGAAAAGAGATTATGATTTGCCACCGAATACATTTCACTTCCTCCGGAGTACTGGGACTCTGTTATTTTCTCAGATGAGACGAAAATAATGCTTTATTATCATGACGGACCATAAAGGGTTTGGCGTAAGCCTCTGACAGCACTAGAAAATTAAAATCTTATTCCTACAGTAAAGTTTTAAATACTGTCTGTAATGGTATGGGGCTGTATATCCAGCAAGGGAGTTGTTGTAATCAGGATTTTGGATGAAATAATGACTAAGGAAGTATATCTTAATATTTTGAAAAATGAACTGACCGCCAGCATTAAGAAATTTGGTTTTATTGACCCGGTTAATCCGAATAAAATTAATTACAAGTACTATCAATATAATGATTCTAATCATAAATCTTATTTATGTAAGTCCAGGTTACTTTACAACTGCTCCAAAGTTATTGATACTCCTGCCCAAAGTCCTGATATCCACCCTATCGAAAATTTGTGGGTTCATCTAAAGCAAAAGGTAGGAAAAAGATCGCCCACAGATAAAAACGAATTGATAAAGTTCATCAAAGAAGAATGAAAAAAAATACCATTAGAATATGCCATTTCGAAGCTTATTCAATCCAGGAGAAGTTGTCTACAATCGGTGATTGATGCTCAAGGTGGACACGCAAAATATTAGCATTATAATTTTAAAAAAACTGCATAAGTCTTAATATTTGTATCAAGTGTGCAAACATTTTTTTGACAGCAGTAGAATTGGATTGTTTTTGTTTTTCAATATTTTACATTAGAATATTTTCATTGTTATAAATGTTTTTTTAATTATTATATTAACAAAACATATGTTTATAAAATCCTGTTTGAAAAAAATGAAAAAGGTGGTTATATTTTATATTAGAAATCAATGAATTTTTCGAAGTTTTTTTTATTTTTCTCTATGTGCAAAGATTTTTTTTGACAAACTGTAATTAAAACGATACGATATACAATGTAAATAGAAAATAAAAGTGGGGCATATTACTAAGTTTAACAACCTAAAGCAACTTTTCATTCAAATTCAAATTTTAAATAATCCCCGGAAAGCACTGATATTTTACAACAATAGTTGGCAACCCCATCAGTCTAGAAACAGCTACAGATAACCAATCTACCAACCTGTTTGTAGTTAGAATCACTTGATAAGCGCAATAGTAACAATTGCATATTTGCATAGCTTCACAACGATACTTGGCAACCCTATCAGTATAGAAACAGCTACAGATAACCACTCTACCAATCTGTTTCTAGTTAGAATCACTTGATAAGCGCAATAGTAACAATTGCATATTTGCATAGCTTCACAACGATACTTGGCAACCCTATCAGTATAGAAACAGCTACAAATAACCACTCTACCAATCTGTTTCAAGTTAGAACCACTTGATAAGTGAAATGCCAGCAAGAAACAAATAAGATTAGAGAAAAAACTCATGTTCGCTTATTTTTAATTAAAGTGCAAACTGTATCAGTCATCATCGTAAGAAAAGACAAGACTAGTAGCACATGAAAATATATAATGGTTGGGTACAAATCCCCTAGTTTGTAGAACATAGCTAGAGCTGTTTTAGATAAAGTGCACACTCTCTAAAAATAACCAGGATGACTGGGAAATGTCATGCAATGATGACTGCAGAAGAGGAAGAATTTTTAGAAATTAAAGCTGTAAACACAGGCATAGCTCTAGACTTTATAGACTTTATTAACACAGACACTTGTGTTAGTCAGAGGTGATATTATATAAAATTGTTATCTTCACTAAATTGTTAGAATGGCTAAAAAATGTCAATGAAAAATTGTAAAGATATGGTATAGCTATGCCTATTTTGCCTAACCTAACCTAACCCATAACTATGGGTGATGTTAATAGGAAAGAGGCCCCCTTCCAAGATACTTGAATACTACGTTTACACTTACAATTGGCCATTACAACCCTTCAGTCAGGATTACGGCCTAGCTTCTCACATCACTTATGTTGTGTGTGTGTTAATTTTATAAAGGGTGTTTTTTATAGAGGTATAGAACTTTAAGTTGGCATTACTTTTCAAGATGGCGACCGATTTAACAGCTGTCAAGTGATTTATTCTCAGTTTGGTTTGGCAATTCATCATGAATAGACTCACGCCTGAACAACGCTTACAAATAGTACAATTTTATTTCGAAAATAATGGTTCTGTGCGGAAAACGTCGACAAAATCGTCCATCAGAGCAGTTAATTCGATTAACCATGGAACGTTTTCGCACCACGTTTACTTTTATTGATAACTCGCATCCCCAGACACGCTGTACGCGTACAGAAGAAGCTATTGCTGCTGTAGAGCGTAGCATTGAGGACCGTTTGGTGACCGCCTAATTTCACGTTTTGGACCTGTGAATTGGCTTCCAAGATCTTGTGATTTAACACCGCTAGACTACTTTCTGTGGGGCTATGTAAAGTCATGCGGTCTATGCGGTAAAGCCACAAACGCTTGACCATTTGGAAGACAACATTCGCCGTATTATTGCCGATATACGGTCACAAATGTTGGAAAAAGTCATCGAAAATTGGACGTCCAGATTGGACTACATCCGCGCCAGCCGTGGCGGTCATATGCCAGAAATCATATTTAAAATGTAATGCCACAAGATTATCTTTCGGATAAATAAAATTCATGTCAATCGAATAATCCATCGTTGTTTTATTGCAACTTAAAGTTCTATACCTCTATAAAAAAAACACCCTTTACATGAGTCGGGGGAGCTACAGTTTAAAGTCGACTCAGAACGACAGATTTTTGAAAAACTTTTCATGGCAATTTTACTTTTACTGTCAGAGTTTTTGCCAGAAATCTTCGAGAGGAAGGATTTTCTTTAATTTTGCAATAAAAAATTTTAAATAAAAAAAAAAAAAAAAAAAAAAAAAAAAGTCGCCGAAGAAATACTTTTGTTCATATTTCGTTTTGATGTCTGATCTGGGGGTTTGAACCGTGGCCTAATAAGTCAACACACTACCTACACTACTACGGCGACTCCTAATGCTACGTTTATTATCGCAATATATTCGGACTACAGTAAACATCTCAAAAGCACAAGATAGCACAACATTAATGTCACGTTTATAAACAAAATATAGGGTCTTGAATGCATTAAAATCAAGCCGATTTACAGTAACTCATTCATTTCAACCCAATCTATGGTGGATTTGGCCTGTGATTGAAGGAATATGAATGATAAATCTTGTATTTAAAAACTTAAAAAAGAGACAAATATGATCTCCTCATGTAACCATTAATAAAAAATAATAAAAAATAAATAATAATAATAATAATAATAATAATAATAATAATAATAATAATAATTAGTTTTAATACTCACTTCTTGACCGATTTGCCCCATATCTGCGTAGCAATCAACCATCGAGTACATTGAATAAAAAATCCAGTTTCTTTTCAAAAGAGATCTCTTCAAACAAAACAAAAAAAAACTTCCAAATCACAATTTGAAGAAAACGTTGCTTTAATTTGGTATTATTTACACTGGTGATGAGAGCGGTAATTAATATTTGTTGTTGGCGATGTAACGGTTAAATCTAATACAGCAACACAGCAATATAAGATAATAAACAAGTTTTTGTTGTTATGCACTTTATTTATTTATTTTTTTTTTTTTTCTTTTTTTTTTTTTGTCACTGGTTCATTTGAAGCACAAAAGAAACGTAAAACAAGATAGAAAATAAAAAGAGAGAAACACTCTGATTTAAGGTTTGTTTGTTATTGTTGGCAATGCATGAAAAACTGGGACATTTATGGAAATTTTTCTTGTTTTTGTTTGTTTCTTTCGATTACACTAGATGCAACGGTGGGGGTGTTGTTGTAATTTCACTTTATACGAAAGAAAAAAAAAACCAAAATTGTTGTTGGTTTTATTTCTACAGTTCTCTATTGTTTGTTTTGTTGTTTGTTTTTTTTCTCCAACACAATTTCTATTAGTGTGTTGAGAGTCTAGTTTAAGCAACAATATGAGACGACTTTGTTTTGGTTGATGTGTTGATAAAAACCGGTTTGGAGTTTGGTTTTGGGAACTATTAATGTATACAACCAGTTCAGCTTAGTTTTTGTTTGTTTGTTTGCTTGCTTGTTTGGCAGACTTCTTGAAGAGTGTTTGTAGGTTTAAACTTTTCACTTTTTTTTGTTTTGTTTTGTTTTTATATGTTTTTTTTTTCTTATATTTTCTTGTTATTGTTTTGGTTTGTTTGTTAACTGTCAACGTCACTCTTCTGGTTAATAAGTACCAGGCAAACATAAGCGCGTACACTTACACAGAGAAATGTTAACTCAACTACAACCTTGGCGTAAGTAAATCCCGTAAGCACACGTTCAATTACAAGAACGACGACAACAACAACAGCAATGTTAGGTTAAAGAGAAACTAAAATCAAAACAAACATAAACCAACCCTTGGGGTAATAAAATGTCAACGTTTAGTTTAGTTTGGTTTGTTATTGTTATTGTAATTGTATCTAAACTTGTTGCTGTTGTAATTGTTCTTTTTTTTCTTTACTTCTGCTGCTAATGGCTGCTTATGTTCTCTGTTTTTTTTTTCTTTCACCTATTTTCTCTGTTTAACTGTCAGAGTCTATTATGATGATGGTTTGCCTTTATTATCTATGCAACAGTGTTGTTAACCTTTGCGTTGGCTTATGATTTAAGCGTTTAAATTTAAAGTGTTCCCTCTTTATTTTTGAATTTCTATAATGATATTTCAATAGAAATTGTTTATTGGTCTTTATTAAATAATTGATATATTTTTTTAAGTCTCTGTTATTATATTGATTATTATTATTATTATTGTTGTTGTTGCTTATATGAAACTTTTTATACTCTTCAAACTTTTCACTTGTAATCATTGGTATTTTACAACAAAAAATATTGTTGTAAACAAAATTGCTGGTTTGTTTTTCAATCGAAAAAAAAAACTATTTTAATTTATATTTTGTTGTTGTTTTTTTTTTTTAATTTGGGTTACAAAAAACTCTTTTGTAAACTGTCGATCAAAAATACGATTTCTGTAAATGGAAAAAAAGAGGAAAAATTAAAATAAATAAAATTAAAAATAAAATTTCATAAAAGTAAACACACATACTATGTATGTACAGTTGTGTTCATAAAAATAGGAGTGAGCCCATTGAAAAACAAAGGCTTAAATTTTAACAAATAAAAAACATGGTTTAATTCAATTTTTTGGTGTAATGTAATGTTGATTCAATACTAAATTAATTAAGTTATTCATTAATTAAATAAAGCTTTCAACAAGTAAGTAACAGGAAGTTTAAAAAAAATATCTTAAAAAAAGCTGATCAAAATAATAGGAGTATTTCAGGTTTCATAAAAATTTACTATTAAAAAAGTTAAAAATGCTTATGACTATAATCAGAAACTTTAAATACGATTAGTATTTGGTAGAATAGTCTTTACTTTTTATTACAGCAGCACATCTACGAGGAATGGAGTCAACTAAATCCTGACATTGTTTTAGTGGAATTTTATTCCACCCATCTTGCACTACAGACCACAACTCAGTTGCATTTGACGGTTTTCTCTCGGCAACATATTTTTTAACATCCCCGTAGATGTTCTATGCGATTAAGGTCAGGATACTAGACTGTCCACGCCATAACCTTTACCCCATTAAGCCGAAATCACCCATTTGCCAATTTACTGGTGTGTTTCGGGTCATTATCTTGTTGGAATATCCCTTTTAGAGGCGTGGAATCTGGTAACATCACTTCTCTCAAAATGCTGACATAGACGTTCCTATCCATTATGTCTCTAATTCGATGTATTGGGCCTAAACCATTATATGAAAAGCTTCCCCATACCATTAGTTTTGCACCACCATGTTTAACTGTCTTTTGTGTAAACTGTGCTTTATATTTGGTGTTGGGCGGACATCAAACATACTGTCTAGACCCAATGCCACCAAATAAAACAATTTTGCTTTCGTCGGTCCACAATAAGTTCTCCATTTTTCTTTCGGATATTTGATATGTTCTTGGGCAAACTTTAAGCGTGCTGCTGCCTGTTTTGTATGTCAACAATGGCACCTTTTGTGAACTTCTTGCAAATAAATTGTTGTCCATCAGACGCCTACGAATAGTAGGGACACTTACGGCAAGATTCAGATCCTTTTGAATCTTATTTGAAGACGCTGAGGGATTTATTTTGCTGTATCGCACAATTCGGCGGTTATTAACAGTAGATGTTTTGGCCTTGCGCCCACGCGTTTCGGGATTTTTTTTATATTTTAATGTATTTGTGATCATTTGATCGGAGTAACTTAAGATTTCCTTAGTTTCTTTGTAAGTTTTGCCTTTATTTCGAAAATTTTTAATTAGTTTTCTCTTTCCTTCAGTACAGTGCTTTCCTCGTCCCACTATTATAAAAATTTATGTGAATCACTGTAGAAAAAGTTTTAACTACATTTTTTCGTACTTATTTTTCACTTTTTTCTTTAAATTATGTGCTGTAATATTTTTATTTTTAAAAGAACACACACACTCCTATTTTTTTGATCAACTGAATTCAGGGGCAAACAGAGAAATGAATCAATTTCATCGTAAATATTAAAGTTATTACGAGATTCTTTTTTGTATTTTATTTCTTACATATCGTTGTAACTACCATTAAAATATATCATGTTTTGCAAATTGGTAGAATAAAAAATTTTAACTTTAAAAATATTACATGGTAGCACTCCTATTATTTTGAACACAGCTGTACATATGTACATATATACATATGTATGTGAGTAGATAAAAATTAATGTAAAATCTAACAAATAAAATTATTTTTCTAAGTGCATAGAAAAGTGTGTTAAACATGACTATAAAATAACAATGAGTTTTTGTTGTTATTAATTCTTATCACTCTATATTTATTTATATATGTACATACTACATATATATTCATAGATTATTATTATTAATGACATACAAACACAAATGATTAGCAAGTCCAAATGTCTAACAGTTTGTCTAACAGTCAGTCAGTCGTCAATCATTTGTACATATGTTCCATAGATGTGATAATTTATTCCACACTTAGCAACTCAACTCAACTCAACTCAACTCTTTTTTTGGTTTACGAACTGGCAGCACTTGGTCTAAGACTATTAATATTATTAAAAAAAATTTATATGTGTGTTTGTAAGTATGTTTATTATTTAATTTGTTATAAAATGATTAAATTTATTTTTTATATCAATCCTACTCAACATTATTTCTTTAGTCAATTATAAAAAAATATATACATACATACATATTGATTTATTGTTTAAACAAATAATACAAAGTATATTTTAAATAATTCAATTTATTTATTACATTAGATGGTAGGGCAAAAAAAAATTATAACACATACTATACACGCAAAAACAATGAGGGACAAAAAGGCACGAAAATACATTGTCATTGTTTACATTCCATCACTTTTATTTAAAGATCTCAGATACACTGAGAGAAATTCTATCAAAACTCTTAGCAATCGATATCTGTCGCTAAATAAAAACGATTGGTTCGCATTAGCTAGCGTTTTGAAAGCTAGAATTTAGATTGATAAGCACACCTTAATGGCATCAAAACCGCTTACATTGCCACACACATGTCAAGAAAAATAATGCAGCATGTATTTAATATTTAAAGATTACGACACCTAAATTAGGCTGTTAAAGCTCTCTGCCGAAAATCCAGCAGCGTGGAAGAACGATTGTGTACGCTTCTCTCCTTTTATTCAAGATACTGCTTGTGCAACCAAAAATGGAGAGTTAAGTCAGAAATCTGCTGTGATGATTTTTATACGACACTCAACTGAATTAGTTTAGGCGTGTAATCAAGGAAGACGTGTAATTGGGAGTCGCCGTAGTCTAGTAGGTAGTGTGTTGGCTTATTAGACGTAAGGCCACGGTTCAAACCCCAGGCCAGACATCAAAACACGAATACAAAAAGTATTTCTTCGGCGACTTTCTCTCAGCAGATTTCTGGCAAAACCTCTGAGAGTAAATGAAATTACCATGAAAAGTTTCTCAAAAATCTGTCGTTCGGAGTCGGCTTTAAACTGTAGGTCCCGCCACTCATGTATAAAATTAACACACACAACATATGTGGTGTGAGAAACTAGGTCGTAATCCTGACTGTAGGTTTGTAATGACCAATTATGTATGTATTAATGTGTAATGAAGGCAGAGTATATATATTGGAAAACACCAAAAATACAGGCTGTTACAGAGCATCTTCATGTCCAGATTCTTTCCTATTATTCAATACTACCAGCTAAGTAGAGTGATTGCTCTACTATAGCAATTCCTAGAATGGTAGAGTTGCCAGCTGCCATTAGCTATAAACAAGACTCTGTGTGTTAATATTGTTCCCGTTGTTTCAGTTTCATTAAACCAGTTTCTTGTATCTAAACAGGCAATTTACGGTTTCCTGTAGCAAGTTCTAGAATGATAGTGTTGCCATCTTTGGTTATTTAGAAGTAAAGCTCTGTGTGAAAATGTATGCTCAATGCCTTTTAATTATTTCTTATGAAAAGCAGGGAATAGGGCAAATGAAGCCTTTAATTTGAAACAATCATTACTATCTACTATAGCAATTCCTAGGATGGTAGGGTTGCCAGCTGCCGTTACTTATAAACAACTCTCTGTGTGTTAATATTGTTTCCTTTTGTTTAAGTTTCATTAAACCAGTTTCTCGTATCTAAACAGACGATTTACGGTTTCCTGTAGCAAGTTCTAGAATGATAGGGTTGCCATCTTTTGGTTATTTAGAAGCAACGCTCTGTGTGAAAATGTACGCTCAATGCCTTTTAATTACATATTTCTTATGAAAAGCAGGGAATAGGGCAAATGAAGCTTTTAATTTGAAACAATCATGACGAAGAAATGTTTGTTCTTTACTGTATTGTAACCTGGTATATTTTAGATTGTAGTTAAACACCTTAACTACTACAACGTGACAGCTTTTAATCCTCTATAAAAATGTTTTAATTACCACTGTGATTAATGGTTACCACCACCATGGTTACCACCATTAACCACAGATTTTTTAAATTCCCTAAGCAGAAAGTAGAATTTAAGGGTTACCAGATGTAGAAACCTAAAAATAATTTTATTTTAAATATTTCCCTTTTAAATTCATTTTACATATCACTGCAACTGAATAAATTCTTTGTAATTTTAGAAAAAGAATAGAAAATTAAACTAAACAATGCCAAGCGCTTGTATTTATGTACATATGTAAACGAGATAATATATGTAAACATAATAAATATAATATTAATAATAATAATACAAATATTTGTAAAATTTCTGTTTATTTGTAAAAGATTTTAATTATCTGAACATCTGTTTTGTTATTTTCGATTAAAAAAAAATGGTTTTTCTAAACAATCAAGTGCTGACAGCCACAGCACAGCAAATGACCCAAAACCCTATAAATCTACTAAAAATGTGTCAATTTCGAACAGAACAAAGGAAAATATGTACAAGGAAAATGCTTACAGATGTACGTTTGTATGTTCGTATGTCTTACGTCTTTTATATTAAATTTCAAACAAAGCTAATAATTCTTTTGTTTTTTATAACAAAAATTAAGAGATTAACTTTATAAAGACCAGCTTAAGGCAATTTTAGAGCCAAGTGTGCTTGTACTTCCGATAAATCAAAGCCAGTCAGCCAGCCAGCTACTGTAATGTTTAGGTTTTTTCTATTTCTTTTTCTGCTTCTTCTTCTTCTTTTATTTGTTTATTTTTTAAATATTCTTCAGGGTAGAGTTTCTTTAAAAAAAAATTTTTTTTTTTTTTTTTGGAATTGTAAAACGAAAATAAAAAAAAAAACATTCAAGCACTTTAAGTCACGTTCGCCACAACACGCACGCCCTTTCGAAAATGTCTGCTGATGTCAGAAGTTTTTTCTGCCGCCTCACCGTCCGCCCCCCCTTTTGCCTGCAATAATTCTATTCGTTTAGCATTTAACATTTACAAACGAAAAATTTTAAATAAACAAACAAACAAATCACAACAATTCACAACAATACGAAATAAAAAAAATACAGAAAAAAGGGCTTAAATTACTTTTTTAGGGCAGGGCTTTATTATTATTTGAACATGTTAAAAAAACAACAAAATACAAAGAAACTCAAATCATTTACTCCATACATGCAAGAGAACACGAGTGTAGGTGTTAAAGTGTAAAATAATAGGCTCAGTCTGGAATAATATGGATTTTAAGGCCAAGGCAATAATATGATTAGAGAGACTATGTTATCCAAAACAAATCATTTAAGATTTAACGCCTTAGTCCATGAAATATGGCAAACTTTAGTTGTGCTTAACCATTGCAACGTATCTAAAGGAACTACACAACTCAGATTCGTCCACTGCCAGTCTTGTCAATCTATGCAGCAACATGGATCCCCAGAGAGGATCAAATTAACACTTGACTTGAAATCATACGAACATCTCCTGCAGAGCCACTGCATGAGAAAGAGTAGAAGAACACAATACGTTTTCACGGAAGGCACTGACAACCCGCCCCTTCTAGGGTCTGCTACAAAACAGCAATCAACATTAACTTAATTAATGAATCTCATATTCAGATCATTATAAAGGGTGTTTTTTATAGAGGTATAGAACTTTAAGTTGCAATAAAACAACGATGGATTATTCGATTGACATGAATTTGATTTATCCGAAAGATAATCTTGTGGCATTACATTTTAAATATGATTTCTGGCATATGACCGCCACGGCTGGCGCGGATGCAGTCCAATCTGGACGTCCAATTTTCGATGACTTTTTCCAACATTTGTGGCCGTATATCGGCAATAATACGGCGAATGTTGTCTTCCAAATGGTCAAGCGTTTGTGGCTTTACCGCATAGACCGCATGACTTTACATAGCCCCACAGAAAGTAGTCTAGCGGTGTTAAATCACAAGATCTTGGAGGCCAATTCACAGGTCTAAAACGTGAATTTAGGCGGTCACCAAACGTGTCTTTCAATAAATCTATTGTGGCACGAGCTGTGTGACATGTTGCGCCGTCTTGTTGAAACCACATCTCCTGGACATAATGGTTATTGAATTCAGGAATGAAAAAGTTAGTAATCATGGCTGTATACCGATCACCATTGACTGTAACGTTCTGGCCACCATCGTTTTTGAAAAAGTACGGACCAATGATTCCACCAGCCCATAAAGCGCACCAAACAGTTAGTTTTTCTGGATCTAACGGTGTTTCCACATACACTTGAGGATTACCTTCACTCCAAATGCGACAGTTTTGTTTGTTGACGTAGCCATTCAACCAGAAGTGCGCTTCATCGCTAAACAAAATTCGCTTATGAAAATCGGGAACAACGGCAATCTCGTTTTGGGCCCATTCGACGAATCTACGCCTTACTTGATGATCGTTTGGCTTCAAATCTTGCACGAGTTGGATTTTGTAAGCACGCAAACCAAGATCCTTCCGCAAAATCTTCCATAAAGTGGATGGACACAGATCCAATTCCTGTGCTCGATGGCGGATGGACTCATTCGGGTCTTCCTCAATGCTACGCTCTACAGCAGCAATAGCTTCTTCTGTACGCACCGTACAAAGTCTCTGGGGATGCGAGTTATCAATAAGAGTAAACGTGGTGCGAAAACGTTCCATGGTTAATCGAATTAACTGCTCTGATGGACGATTTTGTCGACGATAAAATGGACGTAGTGCGCGATACGTTTTCCGCACAGAACCATTATTTTCGAAATAAAATTGCACTATTTGCAAGCGTTGTTCAGGCGTGAGTCTATTCATGATGAATTGCCAAACCAAACTGAGAATAAATCACTTGACAGCTGTTAAATCGGTCGCCATCTTGAAAAGTAATGCCAACTTAAAGTTCTATACCTCTATAAAAAACACCCTTTATTATAAGAATATAAGGAAGATATTTTTGATAGCCCTGTGTTCTTTAAATAATGGAAAGAGAAAATAATAGGAACCATTATGCTGATAATATTATCCTCTATTTTTCTGTCCTCACGTCTTATCTGGTTTACAACGTTTTCATCATAAAAGCAATTTGCTTAATTTATTGTAATTTATCTAAGACCCTCGCATATTAAATACATTTTTTTCTTATTTTTAAAAGGTTTTTATTAACTCGATATCATATATCGTTTATTTTTTTTATTTTTTTAAAGAATATCTCCAAAAAAACACACTTCAAATTATATTATCAAGGTAAAGAAACCATTAAATGGATTTGGAGAGAAAATGAAATCATTTAAGAAAATTAAATAAAATTATTAATTAAGAAACAATATGAACGAATTAACAAAAAAAAAATTCAAAATTAATCCCAATAATAATAATAATAATAATAATAATTTAATACAATGAACCCAAAACCAAAAATAAAAAATTAAAGAAAAGAAAAAAAACATATTTTACGAGCATTTTATTGGTTTTATTTGAATAACAAGAAAAGGAGGACAAAGAAATAAAAATCCAAAAGAAACGGAACATTTTTAAAACGAAAATTAACACAGCAGAAGAAAAAAGAAAGAAAAACATTTTACAAGAAAAAGAAAATAATTTCTACACACAATACATAACAAATATTTTATTATCGTTTACAATTTTTATCTTAGAGAGGTTTATTATGTACATACCGATTATATGTACATACATACATACAGGCATACATAAACACATTCATACCTGCACATGTATTTCATTAAAATGTACATAAAAACCAATATTTTTCAAACAAAAATTTAAAAGGAAATTTCCTTTCGCTACAACCCTTTTCAAAAGGAAAGAAAAATGCTGCCAAGTTCATTCAAACTCTGTTTGTAGAGAAGAAATGCTTTAATGCATAATCCACGCTTGTCCAATTTTCTTTTAGTATTTTTTATTCCAAACAATAAAAAAAACAAAGAAAATGGAATCAATTTGTAGAAAGGAAAACAAAAATCGCTTAGAATAATTTGATGAAAGAAATTCAAGTCGCCATTACTGAGATTTCGTAATGTTATCCTGCATTATTTTTCTTAATTTTGTTTTGTTCTTTTTTTTTTTTTTTGTACGATAATTTCTCTTTCTAATTGTTATTGTTGTTGTTGAACAATATGTAGATCATATTACTTCACTAATTTGACAATAACAACAAAGAGTCTTTTTTCTTTAACATTAATATGTACGTGTCATAACAGTTTATCTATGATGTCCATATGCAAGCAAACAAATGAGAGTTACAAGGAAAGAGAGAGATATCACAGGCCTAATACTAACACATATGCATGTACATATGCATATATGTATACATACATTGTTAAATTACTTGGATATATGTAAATAAGTGCGTGCCTGCATATGTTTGTTCAAAGTAATCTTTCTCCGAATGCATTAAAGTTTGAACAACAATACCAACAATAATAATAAACAAAGTCAATAGAGGAAATAAAGAGAAAACCAATAAAATAAAAAAGGTAAACAATGCTGTCAACATTGAATTCGTATTCAGTAAATAAACTGGAAGTAAGGAAAATAAACTGAAATTTGGTGTTGAAAATTTTAAAATTTCACATCCGAATTTCTTTGTTTTCTTTGTTGTTGGCATTTTATTTCATCTGACAGATTCGTTAATATTTTTTGTTAGATGTCAGTTAAAGAGTGTAAAAGTACTTTAAATCATGGATTTCAATTAAAATTCAATTCCTGATCGTTGTTATCTACAAATTAATTAGAGTGGAATTAGAAATGTTATCAAATATTTAAGTGGACTGTATTGTCCTGCTTTAGGGGAAAGCTGGAAAAAATTTATTGAAACCTTGAAAGCCTAAAATCTTAATTAAATTGCTGAAATAAAGTAAAAAAAAATGTTACCAAGTTATGGAAATATGTGGATATACAGTTGTGTTCATAAAAATAGGAGTGAGCCCATTGAAAAACAAAGGCTTAAATTTTAACAAATAAAAAACATGGTTTAATTCAATTTTTTGGTGTAATGTAATGTTGATGCAATACTAAATTATTTAAGTTATTCATTAATTAAATAAAGCTTTCAACAAGTAAGTAACAGGAAGTTTAAAAAAAATATCTTAAAAAGTGCTGTTCAAAATAATAGGAGTATTTCAGGTTTCATAAAAATTTACTATTAAAAAAGTTAAAAATGCTTATGACTATAATCAGAAACTTTAAATACGATTAGTATTTGGTAGAATAGTCTTTACTTTTTATTACAGCAGCACATCTACGAGGAATGGAGTCAACTAAATACTGACATTGTTTTAGTGGAATTTTATTCCACCCATCTTGCACTGCAGACCACAACTTAGTTGCATTTGACGGTTTGCTCTCGGCAACATATTTTTTAACATCCCTGATAGATGTTCTATGGGATTAAGATCAGGAGACTGAGCTGGCCACGACATAACCTTTACCCCATTAACCCGAAACCCCTCATTTGCTAATTTACTGGTGTGTTTCGGGTCATTGTCTTGTTGGAATATCCATTTTAGAGGTGTGGAATATGGTAACATCACTTCTCTCAAAATGCTGACATAGACGTTCCTATCCATTATGTCTCTAATTCGATGTATTGGGCCTAAACCATTATATGAAAAGCTTCCCCATATTATTACTTTTGCACCACCATGTTTAACTGTCTTTTGTGTAAACTGTGCTTTATATTTGGTGTTGGGCGGACGTCTAACATGCTGTCTGGACCCAGTGCCACCAAATAAAACAATTTTGCTTTCGTCGGTCCACAATAAGTTCTCCATTTTTCTTTCGGATATTTGATATGTTCTTGGGCAAACTTTAAGCGTGCTGCTGCCTGTTTTGTATGTCAACAATGGCACCTTTTGTGAACTTCTTGCGAATAAATTGTTGTCCAGCAGACACTTACGGCAAGATTCAGATCCTTTTGAATCTTATTTGAAGACGCTGAGGGATTTATTTTGCTGTATCGCACAATTCGGCGGTTATTAACAGTAGATGTTTTGGCCTTGCGCCCACGCGTTTCGGGATTTTTTTTATATTTTAATGTATTTGTGATCATTTGATCGGAGTAACTTAAGATTTCCTTAGTTTCTTTGTAAGTTTTGCCTTTATTTCGAAAATTTTTAATTAGTTTTCTCTTTTCTTCAGTACAGTGCTTTCCTCGTCCCACTATTATAAAAATTTATGTGAATCACTGTAGAAAAAGTTTTAACTACATTTTTCCGTACTTATTTCTCACTTTTTTCTTTAAATTATGTGCTGTTGTATTTTTATTTTTAAAAGAACACACACACTCCTATTTTTTTGATCAACTGAATTCAGGGGCAAACAGAGAAATGAATCAATTTCATCGTAAATATTAAAGTTATTACCATTACCATTAAAATATATCATGTTTTGCAAATTGGTAGAATAAAAAATTTTAACTTTGAAAATATTACATGGTAGCACTCCTATTATTTTGAACACAGCTGTAAATGGGATCATAAAAAGCGTGCTAAATGCACATGTATTTAAATCGCCTTTGAAGTATGAACTCGTAATTGGAAGACCCTGTTATATTCTTTTATTATTTGATGCCAATTTTGGCATTGTTTTCAGTAGCAATAGCGACAAAAGGTGTTACAAGGATATGCAACTTTTGTAATACGTAAGTTCTGTTCTTCCAATTTAAGAAAAGAATTTTCTATTCGGAAAAGAACCTTTCCAAAAACTCCCTCAAAAGATTTTTTAATAAACACATCCTTTATAAGCTACGTATCATTAAAGTGCTCCAAATTTTATTCCTATCTAAGAAAGAAAGAAATCTGCATATAAAACAAAAAGAAGAAGTAGAAAAAAAGTAGCCATTCGGCTAAAATTTTAATTCGGATCTCAAAAATTAATTCCTTAAATTTATCAAAAATAATAATGTCTTACAAAATCTTACAAATTAAATAGTTATATTCTTATAACGTCTTATGCCGACAATTTTCAAAATTTTTTAAATTAAAATAATAATTCAAGTCAAAAAATTTAAATAAAAACTTGAGAAAAAGTTGCTGAATCCTTAAAATAAATCAAAATTTCTTAATAAATTGCAAAGTTTTTCAGATTTAAAAGAATTAAGCCTCAGTTTTGTAATGTTATTTTTTAGAATTTTTTTTTTCGTTCTTATTTAACTTCAAATTTTAAAAAATTCATTTTCAAATTTTCACTTGGCACAGAAGGCTAAACAATATTTTTTTTTATATAATTTTCATTCACATTGCTTTACCGATTGAACTTCTATGTTCTATGATTTTTAATATTTTTTAAAAATTTTATATTGAATTTTAAAAAATAAAATTTCAAGAAAACTTAGTTTTAATAGATATCCTTTCTCTTCAAAGCGGTAATATATTTACAAGTTATTACAAATTGAATCCTTTTTCAAAAAGTTTCCAAAAAAAAAATCTTTTTTCTATATTCTATATTGCTTTTCTAAAAATAGTTTTTTTTTTTATTATTTTCTTCAAAAAAACAAACATATTTAATTTGAAAAATTTATTTTTAAATTCCTTTTCATGTAAAAATTTTTGTATCACGTTGATCAACACAACTTTTACATCAGAAATCACTCAACTATAATCACTTCCTTGTTCATCAGATGCATTTAATTTTGAAAGATTTTTTTGGGTAGGAGCACAAGAATTAAAAACAAAAAAAAACAACAACAACAAAAAGATAAATATACTCACACAGAATTTTTTTAAGAAATAAAATTAAATTTCGAAATTGAAAACGTTTTTCTTCTTCGTTTAAAAAAAAACACACACACAGAGAGATACACTTCGTAGTACGTACACTAGCGTAGACAAATACGCGCCGCCAAAAAGGAAAATTTTCGTTTTAAAAACGATCAACAAAATTTGAGAAAACGCTGCCGTTGTCAGTGTGCACTACTGAACCGATCCGAACGATGTGAACGTTCAGAATGAATATGGGCCGTTTGACAAAAGTCTAAAAACATATTGTAATATAGCAGCAATAGAAAACAACAACAACAACAACAAAAACGAAAACGAAATAAAGAAAAACAACGAAAAGATGAAAAATAAAAGAAAAAAACCACAACAACAAAAATACACAACAAATTCCCACACTGATTAGGCCAGGCGGACGGTAGGTACGGCACGGTATGGTATGTTAACGTATGGCTGGCAGGCAATACGTACATATGTACGTATGATGTTTACTATTAAAATACAACAACAAATACAACAACAACAACGAACAGAACACAAAAAATAACAACAATAACAACAATGAACATTTTTAACATGAACCATAATGACGACAACAAGTTGATATGAAAACAATAACAACAATAACAACAACAACAACAAACATCGCACTCTCAAAATGAAAAATCAAAACAATTTAGAAGAAAAAAAACGAAAAGAACGAAAAAAAAACAACAAAAAACAGCCGGTATAAAATGCATTCAAAATGAATACAGAATAATAATAACAAATGCAACAACAACAACGACAATAAATTTTTATTTTTGATAATGTATTCTACACACACACACACACACACACTCTTACTCTCACTCTCTCTCGCTCTCTCTGTTCTTCACATACTATGTAGCTGATCTGCCGTTAGATGAAAATACCCGAAAATATATTCGGATGTTACCATATGGTTTAAGGAAAAACAAACAAAGAAAAATTAAAAAATGCTGCCAATCGATGAAAACATACTTACAACTGCATACACGTGCATAAACATTAAAGAATAAAGGATTAGTATACAGATTTAAAATGGACAGTGTTGTAAAATGCCATGAATTTTATCTATTTTGGGTTAGATTTTACCACAAAAATTTAAATATTAATACGGAACTCCAGAGCAATGTTAGTATATGTACAAATCTGGTAAGTTCGAGAATATCTACTTTGGTTTTTTAGCCCTATTTCCACAGTAAAAAGAGGCGTAATAACGTTTTTCCAAAATGCTTTCGCCAAATTACTACTACTACTACTACTACTACGCAGAAAGGCTTATGTTCTGATATATGATACTGCTGTACTCTCTTTCAGATTTCAGAAATGTCCGGAATAAGCGTTCTGTTATAGTTATAATGGCTCTCAGTCTTTATAAATGTGCATTCTCTGGGCAAATAAGGGGAAATATCGAATAGTTAGACCCGGAATAATTGGAAATTGAGGTGGCTTTATGTAATAACATCATTGTGGCGAAAAGACAAGGATACGTGCTTGATAACAAATACTATGACGGTCTGAAAAAGTAGTTAAAAACATTGCAGAAACGTCTGAAATATGTGTTCTGTTACCAGTTATAATGGCTTTCAGTCTTTAAGAATGTACATTCTCTGGGCAAATAACGGGAAATATCGAACAGTTGGATCCAGAATAATTGAAAGTTGATGCATAACATCATTGAATAACAAAATCATTGTGGCGATAAGACAAGGAAACATGCTTGATAACAAATACTATGACGGTCTAAAAAAGTATTTAAAAAACAATATTCTCTCTAAACAGACGAAAATTCCGCTGCACAAAATATGGTCTCCAAGCCTTAACGGCCCAGAAAAGATCATAAGAAAAGGTGATGTGATAGTTAAGGAAGGATACAGTTTGTCAAAAAAATGTTTGCACACTTGACAAAATATTAAGACTTATGCAATTTTTTTAAATTATAGTGCTAATATTTTGTGTGTCCAGCTTGAGCATCAATCGTCGATTGTAGACACTTTCTCATGGATTGAATAAGCTTCGGAATGTCATATTCTAATGGTATTTCTTTTCATTCTTCTTTGATGAACTTTATCAATTCGTTTTTATCTGTGGGCGATCTTTTTCCTACCTTTTGCTTAAGATGAACCCACAAATTTTCGATAGGGTTAATATCAGGACTTTGGGCAGGAGTATCAATAAGTTTGGAGCAGTTGTAAAGTAACCTAGACTTACATAAATAAGATTTATGTTTAGAATCATTATATTGATTGTACTTGTAATTAATTTTATTCGGATTAACCGGGTCAATAAAACCAAATTTCTTAATGCTGGCGGTCAGTTCATTTTTTAAAATATCAAGATATACTTCCTTAGTCATTATTTCAGCCAAAATCCTGATTACACCAACTCCCTTG
Organism: Sarcophaga variegata; assembly: GCA_932273835.1. Classification (NCBI taxonomy): domain Eukaryota; kingdom Metazoa; phylum Arthropoda; class Insecta; order Diptera; family Sarcophagidae; genus Sarcophaga; species Sarcophaga variegata. The sequence continues at coordinate 12,000,690 of OW026360.1, forward strand.
CTGGATATACAGCCCCATACCATTACAGACAGTTTTCCAAACTTTACTGTAGGAATAAGATTTTAATTTTCTAGTGCTTTCAGAGGCTTACGCCAAACTATTTGTGGTCCGTCATGATAATAAAGCATTATTTTCGTCTCATCTGAGAAAATAACAGAGTCCCAGTACTCCGGAGGAAGTAAAATGTATTCGGTGGCAAATCTTAATCTCTTTTCGACATTTTGTGCTGACAGCAGGGGTTTTTTCCTAGTCACTCTTGAAGAATATTTATGTTTTTGAAGAACATTTCTGATGGTTTCTTGGGAAACACGTAACCCAAAGTCTTTTTGCACTTGAAGAGCTAATCATCTCGTACTGGATTGTGGGCTACCATACACGATTCTAATAATTTTTCTTTCAACTCGCTGCGTCACATTTTTTGCCTGCCTGCAAATCCTTTTATGTCTAGTCCTCCTTCTTTTTCAGCACGGTTTATAATATTATATACAGTCCTGATGTTCAAGGAGAACATATCGGCGATTTACTTGGCAGATTTGCCTTTGTAGTAGTTGAAATAGACCGATTGTATAATATTTTTTGAAACTCGTATTCCTGGCATTTTTTGTATTCAAATATAAGGACACCTGTTACATAAAAAAACGATCACTTCATTAATAAAACGTTGTTTACCCCTTTCACATTCCATCTCATTTGCAAAAAACCCAAAATGCACAACATTTTTGGGAAATAACGGCATTTTTTTTTTGTCATTTTTTTTATTATCTTCATTCAATATGCAAAGATTTTTTTGACACCCTTTATACTGTGTAAAGTTCTTTTGTTGTTGTTATTATTGTAATGTGTGTGACTATTAGAAAACTATTGGCGCCTTATGGTCGTAAACAAGTACAGTTATAGAATGTGTGCAAAAATAAAAAAGTATGTAAAGATTTTGTTGTTGGAATTCTTGAATGAAGATCACATTTTATATTTTTTTGATCTGTGCAAAGATTTTTTTGACAAACTGTATGTCAAAGAAAGGAGTTGTGTTAATGGAAAAGAAGAGCATTTGCAGATCGATTGTCAGGTCTGTGAGGAATGCAGGGAAAACATTTTTAAAAACACCTCTTTCTAGATCTCTAATGCATTCCAAACGTGATCCTACATGTGTAGCTTTATCAGCCATTTCATTAAAAATTGTTGATGTGGTAAATTAAGAGAATGGAAAGTAAAATTGATCCCTTTAACGGTAGCAATTAAACTGAAGGTCTTCGAGAGAGAACCTAAACTGATCCAAGTAATGTTATCTACTCTAATGCCATCAAAAAAATTTTCCTTAAAGGAAACTGTCATAATACAGGTTTTAGCAGCTGCAGGTCTATCATATTATCTTCTAGAGTGATAGGGTTGCCAACTACCACTGTCTATAAACAATGCCTTGCGTAAAAATGTATTGAATTGTTGATTGTATTGTGTTATAATGAAAGCAATTATCAGGCTTAAATTTCGTTTGTTTTTTAATCGCTAAATATTCTATGCAGTTTATAAACGTTCGTTAAAACGATATTTGATTGTTGTGTTTTTACTTTTTTTTCGAAAACCAGCAACAGCAACAATATAAACTGATGCAATTTTTAACATTTAATTACCACAACAACAACAACAGCAATAACGACAACAGATTTTTAAATCGTTTGTATTAAACGTAAATAATTCTTTTTGTTGAGATTAAAAAAAAGTATAAAATAAAGTAAAAAAGTAAAAAAAAAATAAAAAAAATTAAATAAAAATTATACGTACAGAACATATACAAAATCTAGTTTGTTGGCAGCAGATGCTAAATGTTGTCACTAAAAAAAAAAAGAGAAAACAAAACAAAAAGAAACAATTTTATTATATTTGTTGTTTAGTTTGTAAAAGAATACAATTTACAAAATAAAAAAAAGAATTAAAAAAAAATTAAAATTAACAAAAAAAAAAAATTCAAAATAGTTTTCTGCCTTCTGCATGCAATATCGCACATCTGTGTTTCAAATGTTGTTGACAAAATGATCAGATCGTTACAAATATTGTACATAACAATACAATACGATACGACATTAATAAAATAAACAAAACAAGAACAAATAAATAATTATAATAAAAAAATTAAATATTGTTGTTATAATCTTCTTTTTCTGTTTTTATTTTTTTCCTAACGGCAGGCCTTTTTAAGAAGATTCTGTAACGAATTGCCTAGCACAACACAAATTGAGGCTAAACGAAACGAACGTCAATTAATAATTTTCTTCTATTCTTAAGCTGATGTTTTTCTATTTTGAATAAATAATTAAATGATTATGCATTTAAATGAAAAATTACAAGAGAAAAAACTGTTAAAATTATTAAACGATGGACTTAAAGGTTTACGACTTTTAAAATACATCTTAATCTATCAATATTTGACCCTTAGGAGAGGAATTATGCTTAAGTTATGCAAGGGTTATGTTACTATTTTGATGGCTTAGTGTGAAAAGAGCACCAAGTCTGCTCAAGAAATTTGCACGAATTTGCCCATATTTTTCTTCTCTACTACCCAAGAAGAATAATTTTTAAAATGTTAGCCATCTTCTGTAATTGCTACATGGGTCCACACAACTGAGCCCATGGAAATAGGAAAGATTTAAAGCAAACAAACGGCCTGTTGGAAACATTGCATCGGCGACAACAACTTATACATTGCACAACATATTTTAAGAACCCAATGGAATTACGTTTCATGGACTTTCAGGCATGCTTACTCAGTTTTTTTTGTGGTTTTGTGGCCAATGCTTGCTTGTCCCTGTAACCTGGCATTCGACCAACCTCCGTGAGTATGTTTCAAGAGCCCAGAATCCCAGCATAAATGCTGTGGATGGATAGATGGATTTACGACAAAACTAATATTCCACAAGACGCTCATCTTAACCGTGCTTCTTTAAGGCGCAGGGGCATGGACCCTATTAAGCACTGATGCAGCAGCCTTGAGAGTATACGAGAGAAAAGTCCTACGTAAGATCTTCGGTTAAGTGCGAGTTGACGATGATTTCCGCATCCGATCCAACAGTGAACTGTATGAGCTCCTCAACGACATAGACGTTGTGCAGCGTTGGCTCGGCCATGCCGTTCGAATGGAGGAGGATGCTCCGGCGAGACGGGTATTTGATTCGGGGATCTGCAAACGCCGGCGAAGAGGGCGACCTTGTATCCGTTGGAAGGACCAAATCGAGGAAGCCCTGTCATCGATTGGTATGACCAACTTGCGTATGAGCGCAGAAGCGCCTGGAAGGATGTGTTGTGGCAGGCCGAAATCCGTTAATCGGGTTGTTAATGGCCAATTAAGTAAGTAAGTAAGGATAGATGGATTCTTACTCTGCATACACATGCACAGCGGGCAAAATTGAACTGGATTAGGTGGCATGCGCCAATCAAATTACCAAAATTACCTTTGAATACACACATTCTGTCAATGAATTATGAGTGCCCAAGAATTGTTTGTTTCAGATTTTAAAGAGGCGCATAATAACAGAGAAGACGGCTTCCACAGAAGTACGCGCGATATATTACCAAACTCCAGGCATATGTACCCAGGAACTAGCATCCATTTGTAACTCCTATGATGTTTCTAAGATGGAAGCTGATTAGGTTTAAAGCAAATATATATATCCATAGAGCGCCAACATAGCCTGTGTGTTCGTTAACCCATCTTTCCCTTACAGTTTGGTTTTCTAGACCTCTCCAGAGCAATGTATGAATTCAATCAAATGTTTTGTTATATCAGGCTTTGTAAATGCATGGGTATTAACTTCAATGTCTGCTTATCTAGAAGCAATAGGCGTTTCACTAGTTCTTTCAGAAACATTTGACATTATTGAACAATTTTGGATGTAATTTCCACACTCTCTCTATTCTGTATTTGCACAATGACAGTCTTTATAGCCATTTTTTCATCTCAAATAATATCGGGTAGGGCCAGGCCAATCTAAGAATCAATTGATCCGAATAGCTTCCACAGTTGGCACGATCAAAACCCAGATAAGAGTTTATCTAAGATTTTGGCATCAACATACCCTCTATATTTGAACAGAAAATATTTCCAAAGATTCTAATCTGCCTTGTCCTACTTTACAGCAACTGTCGACCGCAATCTTTGACTTCGATTCATTAGAGTCATTCTGAAGGTGGAATATACAGTCAAGTCAAGCCATTTCTTGCTGTTTGAATCTGAAAACCAAGTCGATTTATGGAAAAATCTGTTTTAATTTTTTTCTTCTTATTCTCAACTCTGAATGCAAATTAATTTGACACTCAACCGACTGACTGCCTTGGATACAAGGGGAACACAAACAAATAAATGAGAAAATAAATAAAAAAAAAAATTATATTCAAATAAATAAAAAATATTTTCTTTTTATCATTAATTTATGCAGAATTTTTTTTTTTTGTCTTTTGTTGTTGTTATTATTTATTTTCGTTTATTTATTTAATTTATCTGCCACTTATGACAAATTGCAAGAGTCATCAAACCAAATAAATCGCCGCAAAGAAAATCACAACAATAACAACGACAACAACAACAACAACAAATTGACGGCAATCACAGAAAGGCTACACAAACAAGTGTTTATATGACAGTTATTTTTTGTTTGCCTGTTTGCTTGGTGTATTAATAGCGTTGCCAGATGAATTCTGATGCTGAAGATTTCTATCGATTTTGATTGTCGTAAAGGACATACTGTGCAAGGAATTGTCACCTGAAATCGTTGCACATACAGTGGTGGCCTTATAATTAGAAATGATGTTTCTGGAACAGAGTTCTCTGGAGTGACGAATCTAAGTTTAATTTGTCCCAATCTGATGGAAAAACGTATATAAAACGTCCTCCAAACAAAGCCTTTGATCCCAGGTACACAGCGAAAACTGTAAAACAAATTAACAAAAATACATGTTGCTAAGTCGTTTCTAATTATAAGGCCACCACTGTACATATGGTCGGTCTGACCTGTGCATTATCACAATGTACCCACTGACAAAAATAGGTTTTATTAGTGAAATTGTGGCGATCAAACCGAATTTATTGATTACGGGATGGCAATTGCAACTAATTGGGGCATATTTTTCATTTGTACATTCATCCATATAAAGTCCAACACTTGCTGACCATTAACAGTGCCGTAATTATTCTGAAAGCGGGTGTTAGAGTAATAGGCCTTCAATCTCGGTCTTTTTAAACAATATCGACCAAATTTGCGCATATGGTGCTTGGAGAACGCAAAAGTGATTAATGAATAGCAACTGCAGCTAAAAAACATGACTATTTGTTGCACATTATGATCTGGGGATGTTATTGGACCGTAGTTTTTCGAAAACAAACACTGAAAGGAACGTTACCGTCATTTCCGAGCACTATGACCGCATTATAACCTTGTTTATAACCCTGCAGTTAAAGAATATTAACTGGACAGTATGTGAAGTCGCCGTGGTGTAGTAGGTAGTGTGTTGGCTTACTATTCGTAAAGCCCGGGTTCGTATCCCAGGTCAGACATCAAAAATGAAATATAAAAAAAAAATATTTCTTCGGCGACTTCCTCTCAGCAGATTTCTGGCAAAAACTCTGAGAGTAAAATAAACTGCCATGAAAAAGTTTCTCAAAATTCTGTCGACGTTAAACTGTAGGTCCCGCCACTCACGTATAAAATTAACGCACACAACATGAGTGGTGTGAGAAGCTAGGCCGTAATCCTGACTGAAGGGTTGTAATGGCCAATTATGTATGTATGTATGTATGTGGTTCCTATAAGGCGGCGTTACGAGCCGCATGCCTGATTTGGCACCAAGTTTATGTGACCTTTTTGTGGGTCTACTCCAAAGAACGTGTATATTTGCATAATCCCCTAACGTTGGATCATTTGTAAACCAACATTCCTCATGCTATGGTGAATATGACGGCGGAAATGTACACTAAAGTGGTCGAAAACTGTCTCAAAACTATCGACAGCTGCAATCAATCCAAAGGCGGTCATTTAAATGAATATAATATCATCGAGATCATAGCTTTATGTGCGTTCACCAAGAAATGGACAACCCTTTATGTTTTCTTATTGGTTTTAAAGATTCTGGCAACTCTTTTCATCTTTCTCTCTTGACAGGGTAAATAAATCCATTCCGAACACTTGTGCCACTTGTATTAATCATACACGCAATTTGTGTTATTTATATTGATGTTGTTATTGCTATTGTTGTTCTTATATGTTGTTGCTTGTGTTGTTGTATTCGGTCTTAATTTTTAGAAGATCACACAAAAACTGCATGTTATACTAGAGAAATTTGTGCGATATTTTGCCAGATTTTTTCTGTTTCTGTTACTGTATGTTTGTTAATATATGTATAGCTGTTGTTTTTATTGTTGTTTCGTACACATTTCAACAGACAATTTGTCGCTTTTTATGTAAAAAAAGCAATAAAAAAAAACAATTTTTTATAGCATAAGTAAATATGTGTATGTGTGTGTGTATGAATTGCCAGAGTGACAGTTTTTCTTTGTTTTTATCACAACAAAAAAAATTAACGGCAAAAAATAAGAGGCCATTTAAGTAAAGTGAGTGAGTATATACTAAATGAGGTTTTATGTATGCTCCCTTCTACTCTCCCTCTCTCATCGTATGTATGATATTTAGTCTGGTAAATAATTTTATGAGCAATAAATTACTGATAAAGGTTGACAAAAGAAAATGAAAAAAATTTAATTTTTGGTAAACTTTTGCAGACAAATTGTTTATATATGATCGATTTTTTTGTTTTTGTTTCTTTTTCAGATTACTTTTGTTGTTAAAACATTATTAATTTCTTGTTTTTTTTGGCATGCAATCATAACACATGTTTAACAATAAAAAATTAATTATCATTTTACAATTTCAAAAGTGTATTGAACCGATGAGATACATACGGTATGTTGTATGGGTATTGTACTATTAATGATTGGTAAACAAACGTACATACATATGTATGCAATTCAATAACGAAGCATGTATTGTAAATATGCAAAGAAATCTTAAAACGGCAAACTATGAAACCAAAAAAAAAAATTGTTCGTAATTAGAATTGATTTGGTGAACTTTAGGGTGAACTATGTTTCATGAACTTTCCGGCATGCGTACTCAGTTTTTTTTTTGTAGTTTTGTGGCCAATGCTTGCTTGGCCCTGTAACCTGGCATTCGACCAACCTCCGTGAGTATGTTTCAAGTGCCCAGAATCCCAACATAAATGCTGTGGATGGATAGATGGATTTACGACAAAACTAATATTCCACAAGACGCTCATCCTGACCGTGCTTTTTTATGGCGCAGAGGCATGGACCCTATTCAGCACTGATGCAGCAGCCTTGAGAGTAAACGAGAGAAAAGTCCTACGTAAGATCTTCGGTTAAGTGCGAGATCCAACAGCGAACTGTATGAGCTCCTCAACGACATAGACGTTGTGCAGCGTTGGCTCGGCCATGCCGTTCGAATGGAGGAGGATGCTCCGGCGAGACGGGTATTTGATTCGGGGATCTGCAAAAGCCGGCGAAGAGGGCGACCTTGTATCCGTTGGAAGGACCAAATCGGGGAAGCCCTGTCAGAAGCGCCTGGAAGGATGTGTTGTGGCAGGCCGAAATCCGTTAATCGGGTTGTTAATGGCCAATTAAGTAAGTAAGGATAGATGGATTCTTACTCTGCATACACATGCACAGCGGGCAAAATTGGACTGGATTAGATGGTATTTCCCAATCAAATTACCAAAATTAGCTTTGCATACACACATTCTGTCAATGAATTCTGAGTGCCCAAGAATTCTTTGTTTCAGATTTTGAAGAGGCGCATAATGACAGAAGACGTTTTATAGTCTTCTTGAGCGTCATTACAGCTTCCACAGAAGTACGCGTGATGTATTACCAAACTCCGGACATGTGTACCCAGGGACCAGCATCCCTTTGTAACTCCTATGATGTTTCTAATAATCCATAGCGGTCCAAATTCGCCTGGCCTCTATACAAGTGTGTTCGTTATCCCATTTTTCCCTTACAGTTTGGTTTTCTCCTCCTCTCCAGAGCAATGTATGAATTCAATCAAATGTTTTGTTATACCAGGCTTCGTAAATGCATGGGTATTAACTTCAATGTCTGCTTATCTAGTAGCAATAGGCATTTCACTCGTAACATTCGACATTATTGGACAATTTTAGATGTGATGTTCATACTCTCTCTCTATTCGAAGTCTTTATAGTCATTATTTCAACTCAAATAGTATCGGGTAGAGCCGAATAGGTTCCGCAGTTGGCAAGATCAAAATCCAGTTAAGAGTTTACCTAAGATTTTGGCATCAACATACCCCTTATATTTGAACAGAAAATATTTCCAAAGTTTCTAATCTGCCTGGTCCTACTTTACAGCAACTGTCGATCGTAATTAGAATTGATTTGGTGAACTTTAAGGTGAACTATGTATGTATGTATATAAAACAGAAAATTATTTCATAATCTGTAGCTTCATCGCCTATATCTCCGGTTCTAAGAACGCCCAACTATAAAGATAACTGTTTTGGAATCCTTAATACCATGGCTACCGAAACCCGCATTTTAAATTTTATCGAAAATATCAAAAACGGTTTTGAAATCCATGATGCAATAGCAATCTCTGTTAGCAGTCTCTGTTAAAATAACATTCACTGTAAACAAATATAGCATAGAACTATGCAAACCTAGCCACTCCAGGAATACCGTATGATATCACCGCGAAATGTAATGCCAACGAATGAATTGGTTTCAGGCAACAAAAGTATTTAATTTCTAATAACATCAGAGACGTTAGCAAGATATCCACTTCTTAAAATATAATTTGTAATGGGCAACTAAAATTGCCATGAAAAGTTTCTCAAAAATGTGTATGTCGTTCGGAGCCGACCTTAAACTGTAGGTTCCACCACTCCTGTATAAAAATTAACACACGCAACATAAGCGGGTGAAAAACTAGGTCGTACTAAAGGGTTGTAATGACCAATTATGTATGTCATGGGCAACTTCCTCGTCAGCAGTCGTCTGGCAAAAAACAAAAAAGTTTACCGTTCGGAGTCGACGTTAAACTGTAGGTCTCACCACTCATGGATGAAATTATCACACTTAACATGGGGGGGGGCGATGTGAGAAGCTACATTATAATACGGTGTTCAGATATGCATCTTTATTGCGTAGATCGCAATAAACGCCATTATTGAGCTCAATATTTCATAAAGAGTTTCAATTATGTAATTATTGCTCAATAAATACGAAAATTGTTATAATATTGAGTAAAACTTAAAATGCAGCACTGTCATAAGTATGTTCAGTGCGCATATTACAATTATCCGAACACTTTCTGTTGATATTTGACAGCTCAAATGTCGACAATGACAAACAAAAAAAAAAAAACAAAATAAAAACAATGTTGCAGAAACAACCAGCTGTTTTGTTTACCAGCTGTCAAATGAATATTAAATAAGCAGCTGAACTGCTTATATTATTATGTCTGAACACTTAAAATATTGTACTCAATAAACCGAATATTGACTCAAAATGCATATCTGAACATAGTATAAACCTGACTAAACGGTTTCACGACCAAATAAGTAAAACGAAATATAAAAAAATATATTTCTGCGGTGACTTCCTCTCAGCAGACTTCCGCCAAAAATTCGGAGAGTAAATAAAATTGCAATGAAAAGTATAAAATGTATAAAATTATCACGCACAACATGGGGTATGTGGGAAGCAAAATTTTAAACCTGATTGAAGGGTTGCAACAATCAATTAAGCAAAGTAAGTAACTAATACTATGTTCAGACATGTACTTTTATTGAATTAATATTCGGTTTATTGATAAAAATATTTTTAGTGTTCAGACACATAATATACGCAAAATTTATATGACAGCTGGTAAACAAAACAGCTGATTGCTTCAACAACATTGCTTTTGATATAATCGCGAAAATTAGTGCCAATAAAATTTGAGAAAAAATGGAAAAACAATTTAACATTGGAAAAGGTCTTACTAATGATTAACCGAAACGCCGAGATGTTGCGGTTAGTAGGAAATATTTCTGATAATACTTTGACAATACTGCATAGCATGCAGAAAAGAAAGCATTCGCTTATGGCACTGTTAGAGGAAAATAAAACTCAAAGGTCTTTATTTGTTAACTGCCGAATACGTCGTATATTCTGCATAAACCCGAGGATGAAATTGCGAGAACTGTTATAGATTATCAGTCAAGACCTAGAAGGTCAGCCACACTTGGAGAAGACATGTAGAAACAGAAGCTGCTTTCTTCAGAGCAGGAACTGGATTCCCAGTAATATCTCAGTTCAGGGTATTATAAATAACTTTTCGAAATAAATTAGAAATTATCATCAAACAACATTGGGATCGAAAGGGTTAATAATTAAATACGACATCAAGTCTGTGATGTTATTAAAATTCTTTTTTATATGACATCAGTTGGAAACCTTTCCTCATCCCTTTCTGCTGACCTTCCATTTTTTGTTTGTCGTTGTTTTGTTTGTTGTTTGTTGTTGATATTTTAGTTGTCAAACATCAATAGAAAGTGTTCGGAAAATAGTAATATGCTCACAGTGCTGTATTTGAAGTTTTAATCAATATTATAACAATTTATGAATTTATTGAGCAATAATTAATGGACATTTTATATGAAATATTGATATCAATAATGCCGTTTATTGCGACTTTCTCAATATACGTACACGTGTGAACATAGTATAAGAATGGATTCCACACGATATAATATGGCACTGGAGATTATCATTCAACGTAGTTCTATATTAAATTATTAACAGATTTGTATCCAAACCCAAAGGCATTACGTGGAGTATGCAGGTTGGCCCAAAGAAGTGGCAAATAACGATAGCTTCATCGTCGTTGATATTATATGTTCATTGTAGTAACGAAAGAATTATATAAGTAGACTTGTAATATGTAAGTATACAATTTAAGTTAAAATTTCTCAAAACAAAAAACGTTTTATGACAAACACGCTAAGAAAAAAATTAAGATGATCACAAAGCAGAGCAATGTTCCTTAATTTGTTCTATTAATGCCTTTTCTTTTTCTTGTTTTTGCTATTTTTTTTTTTATTTTTTAATGTTTAAATATAAACTTTTACTCACGAGATGTGCATCTGTACGATTTTGTAATATTATTTTTTCATTTTCTTTATTTTCAACAGCGTACAGAAGAAAAACATTTTATTTTCATTTTACACAATTTTTGTGTGCCAAACACAAGTGAATAAGAAGAAAAAAAGAAAAACATTTTTGAAATATTTTATCGATGCGTTTTATTTTCGTCCGGCATATGTATGAAGAGTTTAATGTGAAAACTTGCATCATCTGCTTAAGTTTATTTTTTTAATTTTTTTATTTTTGTTGCTTCTACCACTGCTTCAAATGCATTCAAATTAAAATTAGAAACAACGTGCAAATAGCAACAGATGTAAGAAATAATCACATGATTACGAATTTGGAATACCAAATGTACACAGTATTTCAAATATGCACTGATTTTTATAGGTAGGTAAACCAAAAAAAAAAAGAAACAAACAAAAAAATACAAAGAAGAAACTATTAAGTAAGGGTAAAAGCTATTTCTAGAATATTAAAAATATTTACATAGAGACTTACAAATTAAATTACTCATTAGAAGAGTAAAAAAAAGAAAAATTATGTCTGCTATTACCTAAACTTTGTGTAGATAAACGGATCATTTTAATAATACGTAGCAACTACGACAGTTTTCAATACACAAGAAGCCAAACCGTCTAAATCATTTAAAATTGTGATAACATTTCCCTAACTCTTACTGTTCTCCTTAGAAGATTTGCACCGTAAAATAAAAACATCGATCGATTTAACAGCCGGCTTGCATGTTTAATAATACAAACGAAAAATAAAAATTATCTCATAGGCTTTGTGATATCCCAGATCATCTTACTTGAACTCACAATAAACTCCAGAAAAATTAAGAAGATACTCGTAAGGGCCAGGTTCATGTATTCATTACAACTTCCAGTGCAATTCGTAAGTCTTGTATGCTGGTTAGCATGACAAAAAAGTTGAATTCCGTAAAGGCGTTGAAAGCCAAATTGAGAAAGCACTTGATACATATGTATATGGGCACATAAGATACTCGACTTAACCATTGGTTGGTTGCCATACATATGTACGTGACACATACAAAAACACACGGAAGTCTTTGAACCCATTGACCAACAAAATGGAAAGCGGAAAGAAGAGAAAGATAACCACGGAATAGAAAAAGTAAAAGAAAAGTGCAGGAAATACAATAAAGGCAGCAGCTGTTCAGTTTAACCCCTTTATGGACCTCAGGACCTTGATGTCGCCGTTGTCTAGTTGGTAGTGTGTTGGATTATTAGACGTAAAGCCAGGGTTCGAGCCCCAGGCCAGACATCAAAACAGAACACAAAAAGTATTTCTTCCTCTCAGCAGATTTCTGGCAAAAACTCCGAGAGTGGAATAAAATTGCCATGAAAAGTTTCTCAAAAATCTGTCGTTCGGAGTCGACTTTAAAACTGTAGGTCCCACCACTCATGTGTAAAAATTAACACACACAACATAAGTGGTGTGAGAATCTAGTTTGTAATCCAGACTGAAGGGTTGTAATGACCAATTATGTATGTTATGTATGTATGGACCTCAGGAGATCTTGAATATCGGTTCTCTCCCAAAAAGCATTCAGCCTTCTCCTTCAAAATGCCAGGCGGTTGGAGATGCCTTCAACTCCTCTACATTTCCACATACCCTGAGGATCTGTGTTAGACATCCGACAGCAAAAGGAACGCAGTCAACGGTCTGAAGTCAAACTCGCTAAGCTCTAACAACGAGCCAGTACTATCACAGTCAAGAGATGGCCAAGGCTATAAGGCACGCTGAAATATTCTCCCTATGACTCTCGTCTATCTCCCGGGTTATGTCCCGATGAGTCTGAAGGGGTATCAGATTGGAGGATTACAACCAAAAATCGTATCAGCAATCGAGATACGATTCCAACCTAAACTAGGAAATGCGTCAATCCTCTCGCTCCCAGGAATGCCACTAAGCCCCAAAACACACTAATACCGATCGGATCCAACCTAAGGGTCCTATAAAGTTGTTACAATCACTCAATACTTACACCAGAGCAGCTTGATTTCCAATGATAATCACGTAATAATCCCGCATTGAGGTGAAGACAGACAAGGTTAGGTTAGGTTAGGTTAGAGGACGTGTACTTGTCAATTAAGACAAGTACAGTACCCAGAGGTCGAATTGACCCATTGTACAACGTGCTAGTGTCTCACACCACTTATGTTGTGTGTGTTAATTTTATACATGAGTGGTGGGACCTACAGTTTAAAGTCGACTCTGAACGACAGATTTTTGAGAAACTTTTTCATGGCAATTTTATTTTATTCTCAGAGTTTTTGCCAGAAATCTGCTGCGAGGTAGTCGCCGAAGAAATACTTTTTGTATTTTGTCTTGATGCCTGGCCTGGGGCTCGAACCCTGGCTTTACGTCTAATAAGCCAACACACTACCTACTAGACTACGGCGTATTCTGAAGACAGACAAAGAAATGTAGAAAAGGGGTGCCATACCAACACCAAATTCTATTCGTTTCATATTGAATACAATATTACAACAACACTAATATAATATTAAAACAACAAATCATCAATAGCGTTGATAAAAACTTGTGTTCTTTTGGTTATAAGTTTGAACACATCTGTCAAGAAACTGTCAAAATGTCGAAAACATTTAAAACGAAATATTCTGATGATAATGATGGTGATTATGATTAATTGTGGCCAGTTTCCGATTACAGAAAAAATTTATACGATATTTTATTTCAATGAACCGAATGGATAATAAAAATGTTTGGTTATGATGTGTGGTATCATGTTGAGTTTGAAACTGAAATGAAAATAACGAGTGATTTTTTAGCCGTTTACAAAATATATTCTAGGCGGCCAATATACTGTTTCTGAACGTACGAGGGACGCATATGGTAAGCAAGTTTTACTTTTTAGGCGATTATAAATATTATTTCCATTTAAATTACAGAGTAAATCTTTTAGCATATGCTTTTTAAAATTATTTTCTCTATTCTTTCTTTGGTTTACCAATTAGAATACATTACTGTTGTTGTTTTTTTTTATATATACACACTTTAAATACGCTTTCCAAATGATTTTATCACATACTGATTTTAATTAAATTAAATTCAATTAATTAATTGACTTCAATTAGTTGTTACTTGACAGCTGTTGGCTGCATCGATAATAGACAATAAAAGAAAAATTCGTTGAAACAATAAAGAAGAAATTAAAATGAAATATTTTCTACAACACATTGTGTTAAAATCTGTAAAAGTTTTTTAAAAATCTTAAAAATATAAATAAATATTGTAATAATAAAACAATTTAATGTCAGAATGCCAACATTAATTATGCGTTCAATTTGATTTCGAATTTTTGAAAAAAAAAACAAATTATTTTCAAAAAAATTGAAATAGTCGGGGCATAAACCAAAAATAATATGCTCGTGTTGAATTTATTTGCAAATCTATTTGGAAAATCAATTATTTTTGTTAAAAATTTTGAAAAAAATTGAATTTGATTGAAACAATTTTAAACGAAATAAACACAAACAATAAAAGAAAAGAGAGACAGATTTTTATGACAGATACATATGTACATACTTGGTCGCTACAATTTCATTTCAAGTTTTTTTACTGTAACAGGTTTTGGATTAATAGGGTTGCCAACTTCTCTAGAATAAAAACAATATCTTCAGTGAAAATGCTTTGAACTGGTGTATTTAGCTATACTTGTGAAGCAGTTTTCTAATGGTATCAGTACATTTAGAGAGTATAGGACATATAGTATAGTATACATAATTGTGGTCCTTCACGTCAATTATAAAGAAACACTATAGTATACTTGCAGGCAACCAGAATATGCATACATACGTGTAGTTTTACCGTTATTTCGGCTTCGTTTTTTTGTCAATTTCATCATAATGATTCATTTACATACATAATTGGTCATTACAACCCTTCAGTGAGGATTACGACTGGACACTCTAGTATACATAATTGTGGTCCTTCACGTCAATTATAGAGAAAAGCCATAGTATACTTGCAGGCAACCAAAATACGCATATGGTTTCGTTTTTTTTTTTTGTCAATTTCATCATAATGATTCATTTACATACATAATGGTCATAACAACCCTTCAGTCAGGATTGCGGCCTAGCTTCTCACACCACTCATGTTGTGTGTGTTAATTTTTATACGTGAGTGGAGGAACCTACCGTTTAAAGTCGACCCCGAACGACAGATTTTTGGGAAACTTTTCATGGCAATTTTATTCATTCTTAGAGTTTTTGTTAGAAATCTGCTCAGAGGAAGTCGCCGAAGAAATATTTTTTGTATTTTGTTTTGATGTCTGGCCTGGGGGTTTGAACCCTGGCTTTTCGTCTAATAAGCCAACACACTACCTACTAGACCACGGCGACTTACACAAACAATAAAAGAAAAGAGAGACAGATTTTTCTTAATCTTGGAAAATGTTTGGAATACATAGATACATACTTCGTCACTACAATTCTTCAATTAGGATTACGACCTAGCTTCTCACACCACTTATATTGTGTGTGTTAAGTTTATACATGAGTAGCAGGACCTATAGTTTAAAGTCGACTCCGAACAACACATTTTTGAGAAATCCATGGCAATTTTATTCATTCTTAAAGTTTTTGTCGGAAATCAGCTGAGAAGAAGTCGTCGAAGAAATACTTTTTGTATTTTGTTTTGATGTCTGGCCTGGGGTTTGAACCCTGGATTTACGTCTACTAAGCCAACAGACTACCCACTGGACTAAGGCGACTACAATGTTTTGAAAAGATTTCCATAATTAAGTGTAAAACTTCTCGAAGAGTTTCGCTTTCTTTCACTTACAGGCTTAACCATGAAAATATTTTTTCCAATCAAAAATTTAAATATTCATGCACAACAGAGTCGTATATTATTCCTTATGAAACAGTCTGGCATCCTTGAAATGTTTTAAAGATGTAAGTTTTTTTATTGCAGAACACATTGCCCACTACCGGCTACAAGACTTGTAATAAACTTGTTATAGAATTTTGTAATTCTTTTTACCCTTCCCAAATTCCAGGTCACTTTTTAAACTGATTATTATGTCACTATAGAGTCTACGTATGAGTCTTAATGTCGCTTGTCATAATATTATGTACCTTACATATGTGTCAGCAGAAAACCCATGAGTGAGTAGTTGAATTTTTGTATTAGTCTGCTATATTTTTAGAAAACGTTACATAATTCTCAGAATAGGGCAGCAAACAAAGAAAATATACGTAAACAAAGATAAACAACAAGCCGACAGAAAAGTAAATAAATGATAAGCAAAAAAATAAATATTAAAGTGCCATCAAACAAAATAATAACAAAAAAACAAAAAAAAAAGAATAAAAATAAATAATAATAAAAGAAATAAAAATTCGTTTTGGTATAAACAAATATATGTATGTATATATACAATAAAAGAAAAAAAAAAAAGAATGAATATAAGTTAAATTTGTTAAAATTAGCGCGTCTGCAATTTTATTTATTTCTTTTTTTCATTATTATTATTATTATTCAAGCAAAAGAATTAATAAAAATATAACAAAAAGTGAAGGAAAGAAAACAAAATAATACAGTAAATAAATAAATAATAAATAACCGAGTTATTATTATAAAAAGAATTATTTTTTTTAAGTTCCATACGACCTAAGCCTATCCGTTTAATTTAGGGCAGCTGTTCAAAACAATGTTATTATAAGATAACAACAAGATCTTTATGCGTATTTATAAGCGAATAAGATTAATCTGTTTTAAAAGTAGAACTGTGCCTAACCTCCATGCTCCAACGATGAGGCTAAAGACGTTTTCTACGACAAACTAAGAATAATTGGGCAAAGAACAATATTTTCTGGTGAAAAAATAGGCAACTCAATGATACCATCAACAAAGTAACATTTGCAGATTTTCACTAACCATGATCACAACATAAGATTTCCAGACGGAGCTTTATGATTGAATGCGGTGTAACAAAAGGCATTTTTCCAATGTTTATGGACTTAAAATCGTTAACATGAAGTCGTGTTAATTCTGTTCAGAATCTATTGAGAATCTATTTGTACAATGGGTCAATTCGACCTTGTCTTTATTGACAAGTACACGTCCTCTAACCTATCTATTGAGAGCGCCTATTCACTATAGGCTCATCTTCATCAATGCCTTAACAAAAATGGAACACAATTTGGCTCAAAACGTCTGGGATTGCCAAACCCATCACAATAGAAAAGCTCATTACAGTAATCGTTTTAGATTTGTTTTACATACATACATACATAATTGACCATTACAACCCTTCAGTCAGGATTACGGCCTAGCTTCCTACTGTGTGTTAATTTTTATACATGAGTGGCGGGACCTACAGTTTAAAGTCGACTCCGAACGACAGATTTGTTTGAGAAACTTTCCACGGCAATTTTGTTTTACTCTCAGAGTTTTTGCCAGAAATCTGCTGAGGGGAAGTCGCCAAAGAAATATTTTATGTATTTTGTTTTGATGTCTGTCCTGGGGTTTGAACCGTGGCTTTACGTCTAAGAAGCCAACACACTAGACTATGGCGACTGGTGTGTTTTATCTGAATCTAAATCCTGATTTTTCAAATCAACTGACGGGAAATATTTGTTTGCCCTTCAAAAGAAAAATAATCCGTAAAATTCAGAGTCCAATTATTATTTTCTAAGGGCAGGTTACTTATGAATTGAGCCCAGTATGTCTGTCGAAAAAGGTATTTAGTTGGTGGTGGAAGCCATGGTCGCTGAAAGTCTGATGTATGAAAATGAGAGGAGAAAATTTATCCTTCAAGCAGAATCTAGGTGAAGGTTTAGTACTACAAAAAAAAATATGAAGTCTCTTATGCCATCGTCTGTATAACTTTATGCCTCGTAGTTGGTAGAAATACAGACAGAATTCTAATGAGCCGTATATAAATTACGACGTCTTGGCAACCCATATGTAACTTGAATATATTGTAGCTATAAATACAGTGGTGGCCTTATAATTAGAAACGATTTAGCAACATGTATGTTTGTTAATTTGTTTTACAGTTTTCACTGTGTACCTGGGATCAAAGGCTTTGTTTGGAGGACGTCTTACATACGTTTTTCCATGAGATTGGGATAAATTAAACTTAGATTCGTCACTCCATAGAACTCTGTTCCAGAAACATCGTTTCTAATTATGAGGCCACCACTGTACCTACTGTAGTGTACTATAATGAGCTTTATTTTGATTTAATTTAAATAGACTATAAAAATAACAATGCAAAAATGTATAAAATATGTTGAAAATGAATAATAAAATACACACCTTTAAAGATTTTTTATCAGGGACAATATTTGAAAGGTGTTAACGTTGAACAATTAATTGTTTTATGCCTGGTATGGGGTTTTAAAAACCTGAAAGAAAGAGATAATAAAAGTTAATAGAAATTAATGAAAAATAAAAATGTTTTTAAAAGCTATCTCTTATCTATTTATAAACTCTAATAAAAAAAAAAAAAAAAATTAATTTTCAAAATTTTTATTTTTGTTTTTATTAACTTAACAAGTTTTCCAAATTAATTCAAGCGTTTATATGGGCCTTTTCCCTTGTGGCTAACCAAATAATCTTATCGTTTTATAAGCAAACATACACATAAAACAAACAAAAAGAAAAGAAAATATATATTTTTAAACAGTTGGCAACTCATAATCTGCTATTTTTAAATAGAGCCTAGTAGAATTGCTATTTTTTAAAAATTCTTTTTTGTAATTGTGATTTTGATTTCTTTTCTAGCTTTTTAGTACAAACGATAATTTCTTTAAATAATCGTCATACACCATAAGGCAAGGTCGATTTGTTTGTTGTTTATCGAAAAAATTAACGTTTTATTAGCTCTAATCATATAAAACCAAATAAAACTGAATAGAAAAACAGCAACAATAAAGTATATTCAAATGGAAAATGGAAAAAAGCAAAAGCAAAAGCAAACACTTGATAAAAACAAAATTTTACTCATTGACAACATTAATGATGGATTTATTGTGGTCATAAATTAAAAATATATTCTTATTTATTAATTATTTTGTATCATCATTAAACAACAATAACAACAACTATAACAAACAATAATTCATACATTGTATGTGTAATAAAATTTATAATGTTTAGTGGTGATTAAATGAATCATTATGATGAAATTGGCAAAAAAAACAAAACGAAACCGAAATAACGGTAAAACTGCACGTATGCATATTCTGGTTGCCTGCAAGTATACTATAGTTTTTCTTTATAATTGACGTGAAGGACCATGATTATAATAGAGTGTCCTATAATCTCCAAATGCGCTGAAACCATTAGAAAACTGCTTCACAAGTATAGCTAAATACACCAGTTCAAAGCATTTTCACTGAAGATATTGTTTTTATTCCAGAAAAGTTGGCAACCCTATTATTCCAGAACCTTTTACAGTAAAAAACTTGAAATGAAATTTCAAAAAATAATGAGAAAATTTAAAGAAGAAAGAAGAAGAGATAGGTTAGGTTAGGTTAGAGGACGTGTACTTGTCAATTAAGACAAGTACAGTGCCAGGAGGCCGAATTGGCCCATTGTACAACGTCCTTAAAGAGGGAAGGATAATAGAGGGAATACGATATAAAGAAGAGGATGTAGGAAAGGGGATAATGGGAAAAGAAGAAGAGATAAGGTAGGCAGATTCTCTGATTGAATGAGTTGAGCCCAACCAAGGAGCTCGAACAAAAGTTCGAGTAAACCGTAAAGTAGGTTTGTTATAAGCAACTACACTTTCTAGAGGAAATCTATTTTCTACAAACAGCAGAACGGAATGTACTTTAGGGACGCTAAGATAATCTATCACATCATTCCATATGATATTTGTACCATTTTCCCCGAAAAACTGTTCACGTTTTAGAGCAAATTTCAAAAAAAAAACTGAGGCAATAGCGTTCTATTGTTAGAATATTTAATCAATCAATCAGATTCTGGTTTTACACATGTTCGAACGATAAGTGGATTAAAAGCTAACAACCAACTTTCATAATTAATTGGCCATTACAACCCTTTAGGCAGAATTGTGACAGAACTACAGATTTAAGAAAATTTTTGGAGAAGACTGCTGAGAGAAGGTCGCCTAAGGTTAGGTTAGGTTGGAGTGGTAGCTCTGATATCACAAAGCTCACTTGAGCACGCATAGCCCGTTGTGAACCACGGGTGAACGCAGTCCCTGTACTAACCAAGTTCCACCAAAATCAGGGAAAAGGAAGAAGTTGGTCAGCGCAAGGGCTGCACGCATAAGGAAATATTTTTTCATATTTCTTTATTGTATTGTTTTACAATGGCAGAATTGAGCTTCCAACGAGTTCTTGTCTAATAAGCCATAGTACTGCCTACTATACCACGGCCACCACATTTCCTAGGCGAATCGTTATCGATTACTTTTTGTTGGGACTTCTAATTTAGAATTAATACCCTATCGCAGGATAACAAATCATAGATTTATAAACGATTTATGTCAAACTACAATCAAAATCAACGAAATGTTACTGCAATATTATTTTTAAAACAGGTTAATTTTGATTTATTTTTCGTTTTCCTTTCATATTTATTAAACAATTTTGTGAATATATTTTAATTAATATTAATTATATGAAAAATCCAGTTGAAAATTTTTCAACTTCAACAATTAATTTGTTTTTTAACAATTAATTTGTTTCTCGAGTGTTGATAAAGCTAAAGGCGAAGCATGAAAATAAAACCAGCGAAAGTGCAACACTGTTTATTTCGTTTGGTATTAAATTTTTGACTCTTTTTTTTTAAATAACAAAACTAGTTGCAAAGAATTAAATCATTAAAAATATAAATTAGATAAATGGGCGCTGTTTTAGTATAGCTAACGAATACATACAATAATAAACAGTACTTTTCTCTACTTCATACTTCCAATAAACTCAATTCATTTAATTCGCTGCTTAAACAAATGATTGCAAATTTTCTCTGTGTCCCCCTCTCTCTCTCTCCCTCTTTTCAGTCTTACTCTTGCACTTTTTCTCATTTTCTATGCTGTTTTCCACAAAAAGAAAACCATAAAAGCAAAAAAAAAAAAAAGAAATAAAAGAAAACGCTGCTTAGTAACAGTATTTGTTGTGCGGTGTTGAATTTGTTCGCAATAATACCGTTTTTTTATTATTTAAGTTTCAACTACAAAAAGATGTATGAGTGCACATGCATGTGCATGCATGTATGCATGTGTACGATACGATATTAATTTTTGTTACTTTTTTCTTTTTGTTGCTTTTATTTATTATTGTATATGCAGTTGGCAACAACAGGTTATATTGTGAAAATACATGCAGGCAGGCAGGCAGGCCTGTATGACTGTGTTTTTTTTTTTTTGTAAGTGTAGTTGTTTCAATCCATGTAGAAAATCGTAACTGCTATATTAGGGTGGCCAGGTTGATTTAAACAATAAAAATTATTAAATTTATGGCAGAATAAGTTCTTCCAATAAAAAGAAAAAGTAACAAAGCGGCCCATATAAGTAACGAATTATGCTTCTCACAAGATTTCCTAAGGTTTTTCTTTATATAACTTCTGGTGAGTTAGACTGTTTGACTTCCCAAAGAATATTTGTGTCCCGTAGAAGAAAACTCCATGGCTGGCAGTTAGGATTACGGCCTAGATGCTCACACCACTCATGTTGTGTGTGTTAATTTTAAAGTCGACTCCGAACGACAGATTTTTGAGAAAATGTTCATGGCAATTTCATTTACTCTCAGAGTTTTTGTAAGAGAGGAAGTCGCCGAAGAAATATTTTTTCATATTTCGTCTTGATGTTTGGCCTGGGGTTTGAACCGTGGCCTTGCGTCTAATAAGCCAACACACTACCTACTAGACTACGGTGACTACAGCTGGCAGTTACAGAAGCCAATTAGAACAACAGCGATCGCCGCATTGTGGACAATTTCTGTTAACCTAAAAACGAAAGAGTTCGTGTTTTTGTATGGAAGGCATTACGAAGGCTATAAATGTATATAAAATGATATTCGGGCCAATGACTTGAACAGTTGGCTAGATAGACTACATGATGCCTTCAGGCAGTATCTTTACCATTTTCGACTCCCAGATCCTAGTAGGGAACAAATTAGGCTTAGTTTAGATACCAGGGCGAAGAACGTATTCGAAAATAAATACAGGAAATGGATGAGTTCTACGCCGATTTCAAAATTAGCCAACATGACGTGTAGATGGCGGTGATAGTTTAATACATAAAAGGACTGCTGGACCTGCTTGTCATAGCCTAACTGGGTAGTCAGGGCGACAGATTCCTAGAAGGGGAATAAAGCCTCTTAATTTTTTTAAAATTCTCAACACTTGTGGTGAAACTATGATGACAATTGTTTGTCTTTTGCTATATGTGAACTTGGGATGTGAAGTCGCCGAATAGTTGCAAATCCCTTTCCATGGTAATTATCAAATAAAAGCTTAGATTTTCTTAAACCCATTTGGACTAAAAAGATTCTTTGTCTTCTTCTCCTCTTCGTGGAAACTTTCCTCCTCTCACATCAAGTAGTGTCCAGTTGAGTGGTGGAAAAGCTGACTGACTATTTACAGCGTTGCTATGTTTATCCTTTGTGTGTCGAGAAAGTCGCCGTAGTCTAGCAGGTAGTGTGTTGGCTTATTGGACGAAAAGCCAGGGTCGAACCCCAGGCCAGACATCAAAATTGAAATATGAAAAAAATATTTCTTCCTCTCAGCAGATTTTTGGCAAACACTCTGCGAGTAAAAAAAATCGCCATGAAAAGTTTCTCAAAAATCTGTCGTTCGGAGTCGACTTTAAACTGTAAGTCCCGCCACTCATGTATAAAATTAACACACACAACATAAGTGGTGTGAGAAACTACTCCTAACTGAAGGGTTGTAATGACCAATTATGTTATGCATGTGTATGAACTTGGGATGTCTAATTGATAGTCAACCACCTTAACCATGAAGCATTTATGGAACTATCGGACTTCCACCATTGATTAATGATTGCTAATGAATTATGGACGGCTCTACAAGATCGTCATGCACAAAATTTCACTGAATTTAGAGTAGCATGGTGTAAACAGATGTGTTCTTTCACTTTAATGGAGAATTCTTTATTAAACAATAGGTTTGTAATCGTTCTATACTAGACTCGTTTTGGGTGCGTCGGCTTTTCAATGTATGCTTGCGGGTTTTCTGTGCCCCAAATACGACAATTTTGCTTGTTTACATACCCGCCAAGATCAAAATGAGCTTCATCCGAAAAGATGATTTTTTTGCCAAAACCGGCATCTTCTGGTGTAGGCTACTGCATGGCCAGCCGAAGCAGCCATTTGAATGAAATTATTTTCCATTATTAACCGGAAGGATTGTAATTTCAAATAAAAAAAGAAATTTGAGAAAATATTCAGTAAGTTTTTTTAAACATTTTCAAAAAAAAAAGTTATTTGGCGGACCCTTTATATACTTAGTGCTTAGTACAAAGAAACGGCAATGTACCTTTTTTTAATTTTTATGTTTTTTTACGCATATATGTACATAAATATATGTAAAATGAATTCCCATTTATATATTTATTTAATTTTTAATAAAAAAAGTTTAAAAAGAAAAAAAGTGAATTTAGTACAATCGGGCTGAAAAAAGTACAATTTTTTGTGAAAGTTAGTACAATTTGTTAAGATCAATTTCCCATCCCTGTTTTTAAGTGTTTTATTATTATTTTCTCTCTCACTTGTTATATTTTCCAAGTAAAATTAACAATTCGAGAGAACACGTCATCGTCAGCATTATAATCACAGCGCATACGAGGGGTAAGAAAGTATGGTATGGTTTCATAATGCACTTGTAGAAATTATATACTGTTTTGAGCAGAAAGAAAACAACAACAACCACAACAATTGTTGCCAGGAGTATGCCTTACTGTCTGTCTGTCGGTGAAACTCCTAATTGAGATGAAGTGTGTGCCTGTATCTATAATTTCCAATTTTATAAACTGAGCGTTAATTTAAGTGGCAATTAATTAAAATACTCATCATGATTTTCATTTCATTCGTTCTCTGCGCTCTTTGTTTCTATTTAATTGCCTATTCAGTTGGTTATTGGGATAAAATGTTTAATTGTGTTATTTGTTTAAAAATATCAGACGAAATGGTGATAATGAAAGAGTTATTACCCAAGGATTTTAAAGTTCTATCTAAACCAAATTAAAAACCGGAGTCCGTCAAGGTTGTGTGCTGTCACCACTCCTCTTTAACTGCGTCCTCGATGTAGTGATGCAAAAGTCGACAAATCATAGGAGAGGGATTACATGGGGTCTACAAGACAGATTAGAAGACCTGGACTATGCGGATGACATATGTTTATTAAGCCATCGTCGAAACTGAATCTAGTTAGCGAAACCGCAAAGTTAGCTGGATTAAAGATGAGTATCCACCAAACTAAATCACTCGGAATGAATGCTAACGCAACGGGGAAATTCCTAATATACGGTGTGTGGAGTCCTTCTGCTATCTAGGCAGTATAATCGATAAATCCGGCGGTTCAACAGCAGATATTGCCAGCCGCATTAATAAGGCACGCAAAGCTTTTGCCCAACTTAACCCCGTTTGGAAATCATCTAATATATCGAGACGCACCAAAATTAAAATTTTCAACTCCAGCGTCAAATCCACATTACTTTACGGTTGCGAAACGTGGAATATGGCACCCCGAGATTCCCAGTCTATTCAAGTATTTGTGAACAAATGCCTGCGTAGAATCATGCGTGTTTACTGGCCCTCCATAATATCCAATGCCCAATTCTGGTCAAATACAAAGCAACAACCAATAGAGATAGAAATAAGAAGACGCAAGTGGGGCTGACTTTGGCACACTCTTCGCAAGCCATTACATGCCGTCACAAGGAAAGCCATTGATTGGAACCCCCAGGGAAGCAGACGCATCGGACGACCATCACACACCTGGAAACGACAAATCACAATTGTATTATCCAAACGAACGAAGTGAAACATCAAGCTGACGATCGGGTTCATTGGAACCAACTTGTTGCGGCCCTATGCTCCCTAGAGCATAAAGTCTGGGTTTTCAGGGTTCTGTTTTTCAAGGCTGTTGATCCGGCAAGGCTGTTGATCCGGCAAGGCTGTCAGCCTCTTTCGCCTGAAGTATTATATACTTAGCGGCGCACTATGTGGCATTTACCCCGAAAAGCTGGCCAAAAAGGCAAAAATGAATTTAAAGAAATTTAAGAAACTGAGTATGCAATTCGATAGACAACAAAATTCTGCATTGTATAGTGAATTTTCACGACTTTAAGTTGAGATTTGTAGATTTGAGACGATGTCAAAGTCAGGAAAGTGAAGGGGCTTTTTTGAAATTTTAATAGGCTTATATGATATTTTTTTGTGGCTAAACAAATAGAGGTTTTATATTGATTTTTTTTTTATTTCAAAGGTATGAACAACTGCTACTTTCAGTTTTTTTTTTATATATATATATCTCATATATTAATGTTAAAATTATTCGTTCAAAATTTAAAAATAATAAAAATTTCACATTTTTTATCCTCCCTAAAAAAAGATAAGGATTTTAAAGCTGAAAGTAGTTTTTAGTAGTTTAATGTTATATACCACAAGAAAGTATGAACTCTCTATATTCAGGAACAAAAAGAAAAGTTTGCGCAAATTTGCGCAATTATTTTTGGCGATTTTTTGAAAATTTTCCTTTTTTTTTGAAAAATTTAAAATTTTAGACGCAGTATAATAAAGCCATATGGCGTACGAATTATGCGAGGAAATTCAGTAGAAGCGATACCAATCGAGATGTCCTGAATAGGTTACTTTTATGCAGTGACCCTTTTATAAGCTGCAGTACACAAAAATCGCGAAGGAATAGAAAAGCATTTTCATCAGATACTCCTTCCTGACATTGATGATGAAAATTATAACGATTTTAACGATTGTAGTTAGTTTCACTTTTTAGGTATTTTTAAGTTAAGTATTAAATAATGTAAAATAAATAATATAAATAAATATTAATTATCATAGAAGTTTAAAAACTTAATTACATATGTATGTATATCGACTATTATAACAATATGAGATGTATGTTTGATTTTCTTAACGGGCCGTATGTGGTACCTAGGGGCACTTATGATCCGATCATAATAAAATGTGATCATAAATGATTCACATTCATATTAAACATGCTCATGTCGAATTTCATCGAGATAATAACATTTTTAAGCCAATTATAATTACTAAACATATTTTCTTAAGGGGCCCTATTTTGGACCAAGGGGCAATTACCAATTGACCGACCATAACAAAATTTGGTAATATGATTTAGATTTACAAAATACACGTTCATACCGAATTTCATCGCGATACCGATGTTTTTAAGCCATTTCTAAGCGCAAACGTGAATTTCTAAAGGAGACTTTATATGGGGACCAGGGTCAAATGTGATCCGATTTTCACTAAACTTTACACCATAATTTCTTGGTACACAGAACTGATCCATGCTAAATTTTATCATGATTGTTGCATGATTACCATAATTATGTGTAAATAAGTGCAATTTCGAGGGGAATTTGTATGGGGGCTAGGCGAAATCACGGACCGATTTGAACCAAAATCAGTTGGGTTCATCCTTGGGCCTAATTATCACTAAGACTATCAAAAAATTCCAGTCATTAACTCAAAACACTTCTACTAATTTTGGCGATTCAAAAATGGAATCAAACATTAGTAAAGTTATCGCCGTTATACCCACCGAAAGGTGCGAAAAAGTGGTCGAAAACTATCTCAAAAGCCGCATCCAATTCGAAGACCGTCATTTAATGGTATTGTGTTGCGTACATACATAGATCCAAGTATTACATTGAAATAAAAGTTTTGTCGAAATCATAACCTCAATTAAGCTTTATTTAATTTCACTTTTGAAACCAAAAAATAGATACAGGGAATCGGTATGGCTTCCAATAATATATATATAATGACAAGGTCCAAGTATTACATTGAAATACAAATTTTGTCGAAATCATAACCTCAATTAGGTTTTATTTAATTTTACTCTTGAAACCAAAAAATACAGGGAATCGTTATGGCTTCCCAAGAAGATCCTTTAGTTAAAGTCCGGAAATATTGTAACTTTATTATCATGGAATTAAATATTTTAAGAAAATTTGCAATAAAATATAAGATTCTCGTACCACTATTGGTACATTTTATAACCAATATGGGCAACAAGACGTCAAAAGCGTTTACACACATAAAGGTGACTTTTCTTTTACCCTCTCTCTCTCTCTCTTTCTCTCTATCACTCATTGTTTCTTAACGGTTTTCTCTATTAAAAATTATAATTTTCTAAAAAAATTTTCCATTCATAAGAAATAATGAAAAAATAAAAGAAACAACAACAGAAGCAACAGCAACAAGACCAAACGACCGACCGACCGACCATTGGTTGCTGTTTGTTTGCCACTTCGTGTACTATTTGTGCAACATATTGTTAAAGGTTCAACAAGTTCAGTCACCTCAATTTGTTGCTTGCTGCTCAGCACACTCGTTGCGTGTGAGTCTTGCAAACACTATCAATTTGTTCGACAAACATTCCGTCAGTTAGTCGGACAATTACAGAGGCAGACAGACAGACACAGACAGACAGATAGTTGGGCCAGTTAAACAGACTTTCTACAAACATTTGATTGGGTTCGTTTGACCATTATTTTCGCGTGTTTGTTTCACGTAGAAAATTGTTAACAACAAATACAAGCACACGTACATAATAGATACGTACGTATTTCTCTTTGATTTGCGGTTAAGGTGACGCTTTTTTGTATTTGCTGTTCACTTTGAAAATGAAAATTTAAAATAAAAGAAAAGTTTTTTTTTTATTTGTTTTACAAATTTTGGTAAAGGGTGGCGTATACTGAATTTATTTGAAAGACAGTCACAGCACTATTATTAACAGGAATTTCTTAAAAACATCTTTTCCCAAAACGCCATGTATTTTACATATGACATGTCAGATGTAAAATACATGTCATCGAAAAATGTCTGTAGTGAATAAAATTCTAGGCGAGGACTATAGAAAAAAGCGCCATTATTATAGGAATTTCTTAAATAACGAATTTCCCCAAAACGGCATGTATTTTACATATGACATGTCAGATGTAAAATACATGTTATCGAAAAATGTCTGTAGTGAAAAAAAAATTCTAGGCGAGGACTATAGAAAAAAAGCGCCATTATTATAGGAATTTCTTAAATAACGAATTTCCTCAAAACGGCATGTATTTTATATATGACATGTCAGATGTAAAATACATGCCATTGAAAAATGTCAGTAGTGAAAAAAAATTCTAGGCGAGGACTATAGAAAAAAGCGCCATTATTGACAGGAATTTCTTAAATAACGAATTTCCCCAAAACGGCATGTATTTTACATACGACATGTCAGATGTAAAATACATGTCATCGAAAAATGTCTGTAGTGAATAAAATTCTAGGCGAGGACTATAGAAAAAAAGCGCCATTATTATAGGAATTTCATAAACAACGAATTTCCCCAAAACGGCATGTATTTTACATACGACATGTCAGATGTAAAATACATGTCATCGAAAAATGTCTGTAGTGAGTAAAATTCTAGGCGAGGACTATAGAAAAAAGCGCCATTATTATAGGAATTTCTTAAATAACGAATTTCCCCAAAACGGCATGTATTTTGCATATGACATGTCATATGTAAAATACATGTCATCGAAAAATGTCTGTAGTGAAAACCAAATTCTAGGCTAGGACCATAAAAAGAGCATTAACCACAGGTCGATT
Organism: Sarcophaga variegata; assembly: GCA_932273835.1. Lineage (NCBI taxonomy): Eukaryota > Metazoa > Arthropoda > Insecta > Diptera > Sarcophagidae > Sarcophaga > Sarcophaga variegata. The sequence continues at coordinate 12,029,762 of OW026360.1, forward strand.
TCATTTTATTGTTTTTAATACAAATAGTTGCCTTTGTATTTACAATTTATTCATTACACAACAAGTATTTATTTGTTTATCGTTCTATTCTATCATTTTTTCTTTTTTTTTTTGCAATAAATGTTATTATTGTTGCTGCTGTTGTTTTATTACAATTGTCAACATTATTCATTTATTTGTTTACTTAACAGCAGCAGTATAATATTTTTTTATACACACACACACACTCACAACGAAAAAACAATTCAAAATGATTTGTTTAAGTATGTAACTTGCAATTCATGAGATGGATACCCAACACGTGCATTTATGTAACCACAAGGGTTTAGAAGTGTTGACGAGTGTGTAGATAGCATTATTAGAAGCTACATTTCGTTGATTAAAAAATACACTCAGCGCCAAAAGTGAGTAAACACCACTGGAATAATTCATTTTCTTAGGATAGCGAGAAAAGTAAATGAGAATAGTCGAATAAATTTCCAAAAATAAAAACGTTTATTTATTACTTATAAAATGTTAAAACAAAAGCAACAATTCATGATAAAGGAACTTTTTTTATACTTAAGAACAAAACTGTTTAATACTTAAGAACGAAAGTGTTGACTCACTTATGGCGCTCACTGTACATACGTAAACCTCAGCGTGAGGTTTATATTTTGTTTGTGTATTTGTGGTCTGCTTTGTGGCTAGTTTTCGATTAGTTGATCCATTTTACATGGGTTATGTTACCTCAATGGGAACAATAGCGTCACCTCTATTACAGTCATAATCTAACCGATCTCACTGATTTCATTGCTATTTGCTATCCTTAAAGGCTCAGGCATTAGAATATAGACACAAACAAAGATATTAGCTTTCCTCTAACGAGCGTCAAACCAACGATCTCATCACTCGCACTTTCCGCAAACACAACGGAACGTGAAACCCCTTGAAAAGAGATGTAAAGAGATATTAAGAATATACAGTGGTGGCCTTATAATTAGAAACGATGTTTCTGGAACAGAGTTCTCGGGAGTGACGAATCTAAGTTTAATTTGTCCCAATCTGATGGAAAAAACGTATGTAAGACGTCCTCCAAACAAAGCCTTTGATCCCAGGTACACAGTTAAAACTGTAAAACAAATTAATAAACATACATGTTGCTAAGTCGTTTATAATTGTAAGGCCACCACTGTATAAACGAAACGAATTTCTTTAAATCTAGTAACCAGTTTTAGGCACCTTATAACGATCATACAAGCATATGACTGATAAACACGGGCCACGAACTGTAGACATGTACGATAAACTACCTATTATCGTATAATACATTCCAAGTGGTTTAAAGCGACCTGCTATTTAACCAGTATACTTTTCATTTTCGAGTTTACCTTCTCTATATGGATTTTCCTTCTCCAGCACTAGCTATTGCCAACAATATAGTGCAATAACCACTAGTTTTCACTAATACTCGATTAGCCAATAGCTTCTTCTCAAAATTGTATTTTTCAGAACTCCTTCCCACACTGGTGAAGCATATAACAACTAACTCTCGTTACTCATTAACTGGGTATTTGGATTTCACCAGAGACTGAGTTAAAGCCCTTAGACACTCCGCTTATAACAATTAGAATAGAATTGTTTGTTGTATTTCTTTGAGCAAAAACTGCAAGTCATCTACCAAAGAAAATGCAAGTTATCGACCAAAAAAGTGCAAGTCATCGACAAAAAAGGGCATGTCACCGACCAAAAAAGTGCAAGTTAACCACCAAAAAAATGCAAGTCATCGACCAAAAAAGTACAAGTCATTGATCAAAAAAATGCAAGTCATCGACCAAAAAAGTGCAAGTCATCGACCAAAAAAGTGCAGGTTATCGATCAAAAAATGCAAGTCATCGACCAAAAAATGCACGTCATCAGCCAAAAAATTCAAATCATTGACAAAAAAAATGCAAGTTATCGACCAAAAAAATTCAAGTTATCGACCAAAAAAATGCAAGTCATCGACCAAAAAATCGAGTCATCTACCAAAGAAAATACAAGTCATCGACCAAAAAATGCATGTCATCGACCAAAAAATCAAATCATTGACAAAAAATGCAAGTTATCGACCAAAAAATACAAGTCATCGATCAAAAAATTGTAATAAATAAATAAGTTAAAATAAAATAAATTTTTAAAACATGTTTCCCAACTATTTCTTTACTAATAACAACCTGGTGGTGTCCAATAGACAGCTAGTGGCTAATAAAGTGTGTAGTAAGCAGTGTAAATCATTAGCAAGTGAGAGACAATCCCCCAACACTTCAGAACTGGCGTGTACTCGGAAGCATAAAAGCAATACGATTTTAATACGAAACAAATTAAAGTTAAACACACACCGTCTACATACAAAAAAAAGAAAACAGAAAAAATAAAAAAATCTAATCTGTTTAATGTTAACCAAGGTCAAGTAAAGAAATATTTTTTTTTGTTTTTCTTTTATTTAATTAAAATAAAATAAATACACTATTTAAAAAATAAAAAAGAAATGCTAATATAAATACATATGTATGGATGTATATACATAAACTTAGAAATGTAAATAATAATGAGAAAAAAACGGCAAAAGAATTTAAATACAAAATAAGTGGAATAAAAGTAGCAAATATCACTAAACAACAGTGGATAGCAAAGTACTGGTAGGTATGGCATATGGGGATACAATTTCACAATACAATTTTAAGAATTCATTGTGCAAAAATTAATTTCAAAAAACAAAAAAAAAATTATTAACGAAAATCATCAACAGTAAACAGTAAAATTAATCGAAATAAATCATAATCGAACTTGTTAGAAACACTTGCCGATAACGATTACCGGTGATGACAACATGATGATAATTTTTGATAACAAAAATTTTATGTTTTTTTTTTTTCTTTATTCTTTCATTCACCGAAATCAATCAAATTAATTGCAAGAAAAGAAAAAACAGAAACGATTTTTGATTTAAATATTGTTTTTTTTTTTTCTTTCATTGGGTGTGTGTGTGTTAAAAGTTCAAAAAAGGGGAATTTTTTTAAAATACTTTTCAAAGTTCAATTCTACTTTGAGTACAATATATGATTGATATGTATAAATATGATTGATAGAGCATGGAAAATGATTTGACGAGAATCAATCATACGATATTGTCACAGGGTCCCACTCTTTTCCAAGGTATGGTGCTGTCCTGACCTTGCCGTGAAATTAGTAGAGGAATGTATATTCTATGTGGGATCAGTGGCCTTCTAGATCGATTATCTTGAGAGCAAATGAAGCCTGTTAATAACTCAAATCTCTTTATATTGTAATTGACTAATTAAATTTAATTTTTCTCAAATCCATTTGGCTGGAAAACAGACTAGGTCTATCCATATCTGAAAGGGATTTCACTGAGAATAACCTTCCAATATACATCTCTTTCCACTCCATACATAAAATCCGGGTTTTTCCCCTTCTAGCAAGCCTGCTCTGCCTGCTCATTATCATGAGCTGCTACCTGACCTGGTATTCAACAGAGCGTGATTCTGTTTTCTTTGCTCAGAAGATTTTCAGAATACCGTCATTAGTACTCACACATTGATGACGATGTGGAGGTGCCCTTTGGAGATTCAAAGTGCTGGAAAGTGCTGGGATATATATTAAGGATTGTGCACAATGCTTTACTCGGTCAACCAGCCATCAAGACCATCACGATAGCCGCCTTCACCTCAGACTGCATTCAATAATGCTGAAGATTCCTCAGAAAAGTTTCCCATCATTCAAAGGTAGCACTTCCAAATCATAGGCATATCGTAGTAAATCGTATTGCTAATGGACTTACAGATCTAGCAGAGAGCTTGCATGTTAATGGACCCATGCCTTGAAAATGGTAGGTAATCACTGATCGTTCTATAGGAGACTCAACTATTTTGACAACATGGGTGTACATGGGATAGGAATACGAAAAGGATTACGACCTAGTTTCTCACACCACTCAAGTCGTGAGTGTTAATTTTATATATGAGTCGCGGGATCTACAGTTTAAAGTCGATTCTGAACGTTAGATTTTTGAGAAACTTTTTCATGGCAGTTTCATTTACTCTCAGAGTTTTTGCCAAAAATCTGCTGAGAGGAAGTCGCCGAAGAAATATTTTTTCATATTTTCGTTTTGATGTCTGTGACTTGGGGTTTGAACCCTGGCTTTACGTCTAATAATCCAACATACTACCTACTAGACTACGGCGACTACAGAGAGCTTGCATTCTATGTCATGTTAATGGACCCATGCCTTAAAAATAGTTGGCAATCACCGATCGTTCTATAGGGAGACTCAACTTTTTTGACAACATGGGTGTACATGGAATATGAATAAAAGAGGCGCTGGTTGTTTTCTTTTCTCAAATCAAATGGCCATCCATAGCATTTCACGTCTCATGCTATGAAAAGGCTGAGATTCTTGACTTCTTGACATTTTTTTAACTTTTTTGTCTGAAGTCTTCAAAATAGGAATTAATGTCTGAGTGATTTCCAATGTTTGATCCCCGGGGTAAACAATAATTCACAAAGGCTAAAGGATCCATATTTAAACCTAATCCAAACCTAATCAGACATTGAATACCGTTCTTACATTTAAATTTTATGCTGGGAATAACTACAAGATTTTAATCGGTGTCGGTGTCTAGCCTCACAAGACAATACAATTATTGTGGTCGAGTTTAAATTTAAATTTCTTTTTTTTTCTTTTCGAAGCAAATAATTCTTATCTCTTAAGCATGTTATCTATAGGCTGAAATTATGTACAAACAAACATGTATACGCATACATAGTGTTATTATATATTCGTATTACAATTGTGAAAACATTTACATACACTTGTGGACACACAATTAAGTCATCTATACAAAATTTTTCATTTTTATAAAAATTAAAAAATTTAAGAAAAGTGGAAACAAAAACAACTTATATTTATTAATTTCATATGCTTAATAATTAATTAACAACAAAAACTTATATAGTTTTTCATTGTAAAAAATCTTGTGGTACTTAGTTGATATCAGACTTAAAATTTAAGTGGACACATAATTAAGTCATTTGAAACAAAATATTGAAAATTCAATTTAATTGCTTTATTTTTCACCCAAACTATTTGGAACCTTTAATATTTTGTGGGGAAACCTTTTTGGCGTATTATTTCAGTACATCTTTGTGGTGGTATTGAGTTGATTAAGTTGCGACACTGCTCAGGACTAATGTTATCCCATTCTGTCTGGAAAAGCTGCCAAAGTGCTTTTTGATGCTGGGTTTTTTGGCTGCAACTGCTCGTTTTACGATCCCCCAAAGATTTTCAATAGGGTTCAGATCGGGACTTTGAGTTGGCCAATCAAGGATGCTTATTTTTTCCTCAGCAAACCAAGCTTTAACTACCCGAGATGTACGCTTCGGGTCGTTATCATGCTGAAATATCCGCGCTAGTGGTAATTCGTCGTCATAATCTTTAGTCAAATTGTTCCGTAGGATGTTCTTATACATTTCCCCAGTCATTTTCCCATCGATTCTTACCAGTGGACCAACGCCGGATGAGGTAAAACAACCCCAAACCATTACTGACTAACCTCCATGCTTTACGGTTTGTTTGGTGTACTTTGGGTATAATTGTGTATTGACAGGACGTCTTACATAGGGTCTGCCATCATTTCCAAAGATATTAAACTTGGGCTCATCACTCCATACGACTAATTTCCAAAATTTTGTCGTCTTTATGGAGGTGGGTTTTGGCAAACCGCAAGCGTTGCTGAATATTTTTTTCTGCACACATTAGGTTTTGTTCTCGCAAAACGTCCATGGCGATTATTTTCAGTCAAGCGTTTTCTTACGGTCCTTGCCGATATTTTAACAGCGTGTTCCAACTGAATACACTATATAATCTAAGTAGATATGAGGAATGGGTCCGCTTTACTCATCCTGGCTAAAAAAAAATAAGCATTCTTGATTGGCCAACTCAAAGTCCCGATCTGAACCCTATTGAAAATCTTTGGGGGATCGTAAAACGAGTTTTTGTTTCCACTTTTCTTAAATTTTTTAATTTTTATAAAAATGAAAAATTTTGCATAGATGACTTAATTGTGTGTCCACAAGTGTACGTCTTTTTAGGTGTTAAAATTAATAATAAAAATTGCTGTTTGATCTTTAATAAAATTTCGAAGATTAACAAATAAAAATAAATTTTATTTTTATATACATAAACTTACCGGCAGACAACAAGTTCTTTTAATCAGTTTTAATTTTATTGAAATTCTTTATTAAAGTTGTTGTTGATAAGAACACCAGTCGTGTATTTTTCTTTTTTTTTTTTAATATTATTTTTCCATTTTACACAACAAAATTCATACAAAAAATATATTTTTTTCACTGTTTATGAATACTACATAAACGACGTTAATGTTTTAATAAATCTCTCTCTCTCTGGAACCACTAGAATTTTTAGTTTTTTTTTAGTTTGTTTTTATTCTTTGTTTTAATAATTTAATTAATTTGTAACACAGCAACACGTCACTACAATATATGTAATTGGGAAAAGAGAAGAGGAAAAAATAGATTATTTTCCTACATTAACTTGGCAGCAGCAGCACTTTTTTTTGTGGATGTAAATAAACTATGTTGTAAGAAAGTTAACAGAAATTCAAACCAATAAAGCTGTTGCAAAGGTATTCCATTCTAATTTCATACACAACTCGTAACAAAGTTGCCAGACTAAGGCCAGCAAAGAAAACTGATTCATGTATAGGGAACTTGCAGAGAAGTATTCACCATCTGATCCAGTTCACTCGACAAAGTGTGACTACCCCATGACTGTACTGACTGTTCAGGCTGAAATAATGGTGTGGCTACCCCATGACTGTACTATTCGGTCTGAAATAAAAGCTATAAAGACTGCTGCTATGTAATTCCACTATCAGACTACATCCAGTGCAGATATGCAGTTATTTATTCACTATCAAGCTGCCATTAGATACCTAGAGATTGTGAACATACATACATAATTGGTCATTACAATCCTTCAGTCAGGATTACGACCTAGCTTCTCACACCACTTATGTTGTGTGTGTGTTAATTTTATACATGAGTGGCGGGACCTACAGTATAAAATCGACTCCGAACGACAGATTTTTTAGAAACTTTTCATGGCATTTTTATTTCACACTCAGAGTTTTTGCCAGAAATCTGCTGAGAGGAAGTCGCCGAAGAAATACTTTTTGTATTTTATTTTGATGTCTGGCCTGGGACTCGAACCCTGGCTTTTCGTCTAATAACAACACAACAACACACTACCTACTAGACCACAGCGACTACAAGAGATTGTGAACTCCCCATCTAATATTGTCCAAGAAAGCTGGCTATCTCTAGAGAAGATAGTGAAAGATTGCTACATATGGTCGCATAGGCCTGAGGATATTGAAGGTAACAACAAAGCTAATGCCCGAATTCGAATGAATTCACACGTAAGATAACCATTCCTCTGCAGAGAGACCAGTAAATAATCACACACAAAGTTTACTAATTTTCAAAGGAAAGTTGAGAAATCTGGCCCGCTATGGATATGGCAGATCAGAGTCCATCTTAAGAGCCTCATATCTGTTATAATGAGACTCTGGCCCCAGTTTACACACGCCTAAAGGATGAGAATACCTAACGACTGCTGTAGAAGCTATAATAACGAGGAGGAAGAAGAAAACACATGGCATCTTCTATGTCACTGTCCGCCACTTCCTGAGTTTATTGACAGAATGTAAGTATCCAAAGGCGGTTTGGATAGAATACACAGAACTATCAAGATGGTTGAGAAATACTAGCTAAAGCAGGCCAATATTGCACAATATTTGCATTTAATCTACACAAAGCCTAGCTAGGAACCTGAGAGTAGTTGTAACAGGAGAACGTATAAGCTGGAATTATTTACAACGTGTTCTGCAGAAGATGTAGTGATGCAAAAGAAGAGGAAACCACAGAATATCTTCATCCATATCTTGGAACTTGATACGAAGGATTCTTGGGAACCTTATGAAATTTAATGACAGAATGTGTGAAGTGAAGTCACCGTAGTCTAGTAGGTAGTGTGTTGGCTAATTAGACGTAAAGCCAGGGTTCAAATCCCCGGTCAGACATCAAAACGAAATACAAAAAAGTATTTCTTCGGCGACTTTCTCTCAGCAGATTTCTGACAAAAACTCTGAGAATAAATGAAACTGCCATGAAAAGTTTCTCAAACAACCGTCGTTCGGAGTCGACTTTAAACTGTAGGTCCCACCACTCATATATAAAATTAACTCACACAACATAAGTAGTGTGAGAAACTTGGTCGTAATCCTGACTGAAGGGTTGTAATGATGGAGAAAATTCATATCTTCATAAAACTATCAGGATAGTTTAGAAATTCCAAACAGATTTTACGTCGCCCTTAGTTATTTTGTAAAAAAAACGGTTTTATTAGATTCCAGTTGAATTAATGCAGGTTCACTCAGGGAATGGCACCTACTCCTAGAACTCCGCAAGCCGAACTAGGAAAATATGTTATGAGAGAAAGCCAAGTATTTATGTCAAAGGAAAAAGAAGAGAGTTCTCCATACGTACATTGCGACTATAAAACGAATTGTTTTACTCTTTAAAAATATTCTCCGGTCATAGTTAGTTTTCTTTTTTCTTAAACCGCTTTAATCTGGCAACACACGTATTGTTTTGTGTTTTGATACGAAAACAGCATGATTGTATGATTGTATGTACAATTCAACAGGCTTAACAAGACTTATGGAGCAAAAGACTGACTGACTGGCTGGCTGTTTGACAGATACTGGAAAGGCATTTATAAACAGAAAAGCAAAACAAAAAAAAAACAGAACCAGACAGACATACACACACCTCTGCTCTATTTTGACAGAAGAATTTCTTACTATTTTTTTTTTCTTATTATTGTATTGTTTTTATTTTTGTCTTAATTTTTTTCTCTTTATTATAGCCAATGTTGTTGTTATTATTGTCGTTATAGTTGTTGATATTTTTTCAAATAGAAAATAACATTGAAAGCCGGCATATTTTAGCTGAAATAAATTATTTTATTTTTATGGACGTATGATGAGTTTCAAAAAGATGTTTTTTTTTCTTTTCTTTGTATTTGTTTATTTTTTTTTTTCTTTTAATAGAAGATGTTTTGGTTTATTGTGAAATAAAAATATAAAAAAAAGAAATATTTTTAGAAAATTCTTTGCTTGTTATGTGGGATACAATTTTAAATAATTCGCTATTATTGGCGTATTTGAAATGTTTTTTCTTTTTATTTATTTATTTTTTAATCTTTTTGTAAAAAAAAAGGAAAAAATTTAACTTGCAATAACAAAATAAATTTTCCACAGTCGTTGTTTTTTTTTTTTTGGTGAAATATGCACGAGTTGAGGAAGCATTGTTTACCAAAACAAGTAGACAACGATACGGTGATGGTAAATGAAATAGTGACACTTACTCTTAAAGAAACTCTGCTACTTACTATAAATCTTTAATCTGACACTAGATTTTATACTAAAGAAGTGATGGTCTGGGTAAACACGCCCAAAGGCTGAGAGTATCTCACAGTGAGTTTTGCAGCAGCTGTAATAACGAAGAAGAAGAGCAGGCCACTCAGTATCTTCTCTTCCATTATACACCACTTGAAAATCTGAAACGAAGGATTGTTGAGCATCCAAAAGTTATTGGCAGAACGAGTCTAGGTAATGTGGATAACATCCATACTTCATGAAGCTATCAAAATGGTTTGTTAATAACTAACATCACTGTTACAATGTGACTTTTTAGATCTAAGCAAACTATGCCTTTTTAAAGCGAATGCCAACTTAACCTTATCAAATCTAGAACTTCTATTGTCAACGATGGATGCAATAAAACAATCTGAGGAAAAAAATCGCCTTAAATTAGTCAACTTATACCAATACTAGAGGAATTATATTGCATCAGAACAACGGTAGACTCCACTACATGCATTATGACAAGACAGATAATTCAAAAGCTTGGTTAAGAGGTGTTCATGGTCACAATTATCACATTTTACTGTCTATTAGGAATAATTCTATTAGAGAACTTGAGAAAATCGATTGACATTTATTGCCATTATACGATATATATTATATTATTAACGAAAGATGGCAACTCTATCATTCTAGAATCTGCTGAAGTAGATAAATCACTTGTTTAATGATACTAAAATAAATCAAACCAAAACTAAGAGGGAAAAGATAATTTTAATAGGAGCAACTAGATCGTAATCCTGAGTTAAGGATTGTAATGGCCAATGAGTTAAAAAATAGAAAATGATTATGACAGCCATTTGTTTCTTCAGGGAGTGAAGAAACATTTTTTGGAAGCCAAGTTTTTTTTATTAAATCTGAACCCAAATAAAAAAGAATAACGAATGGTAATTATAAAAATAAAAAACCTTTTTAAATAATATCCTTAATGTACATACGTATATGTAAAATAACTTTTAAAAATGAATTGAATATTTATTTATTTCCAAGTTATTAAAAGGCTCTGCAGAGACCAACTCAAAATTCACAAATATTTATTGAAAATAAAATATTCTATAGATAATAAATACATATGTATACATATGACATACATACATATTTATAGTCATATTTTAAATATTTTTGTTTGTCTTGTTTTTAATAATGTTTAATAGGCAAGTCACTATTTCAATGCCCAGGAGTGTATTCCAAAAAAAATGTAAAAAAGCGCCTAAAATACGAAAACAACAACAATAATAACGAAAACTGTTTTTCAGTTTAATTTTTTTCCTTTTCTTTTTTCATTGTAGGCCTCTTTCACGTTGTTTTCTTTTTAATATTTTGTTTAATTTGTTTTTGTTGTACGTTTTTTGTTTTTTATTTATTTTTTTCACTTTGAATTAACTTCAATTTAATTTAATATATTTTTGGAAATCATTTTTAGACAATTTTAAAAACAACAAATACTTTTTTTATTTTTTATTTTAGAATTTGTTTTTTTTATTAATTTTTATTATTTTTATTTTTTTTTCAATTTATAACGGATCTCAATTTAATTTTTGTTAAATATTTCATCAGCTTATTTCCAAAAAATTTAAATTAAATTATTAATTATAATCATATTTTTTTGTTTATTTCAACACAAACAATAAATAATATTTATTAAAGAACAACAACTATATCATACATTATTTTTTTTATATGTTTATTAAAATAATAATAAAAATCATTTAGAAATTTAATAAAAAATAAACGAAAAACGTAACGCACATTCACAACACGCTCTATAACCGACCGTAATCAAACTTCAACTAAAATATTATTGTGTATAAAATTTTTTTTTCTCATTGTATTTTGTTTTTATTTTTATTTTGTTTTTTTGGTTTCTTCATACAGGCCTCCTCTCAACAACACAGCACAGCACAGTATAGCACATATCACAACAACAATGATCAACAACAAAATAATAATAATATAAAAACAAAATAAAATACAAAAAAAAAACACAGAATGAAATAAAAAACAACAGTCAAGTCTGTTCAGTTTAGTTCAACTCAAGTCGACTCGACTCGGTTATTCGTACACTGAACGAACTGTGAATGTATGTGCTCGTCATCGTTGGTCGTTGTTGCTGTTACTATTATTATTGGTGTTGGTGTGTTTCAATCATTGATTTTGCTACTATGCTACTAACTATTATGGCAGTAATGTTATTAGTGTTGCCAGTGTGCTTCAGAGAAACAATAAAGATTTATTACCCTTTCTAAAAGAGATCACATCTACAGTAAATAACGAATGTAATCTGCATACCTCGCTGTAGGTTGTAGAGAAAGCTTAAAATTGCTGCTGAAGAGTATCAAAGAAACCTATATCTGCAACAGATGATAACTGATAAAAAGGAGTACAATTTACTTAAGAGAAAAGCAAGTTAAAACGCTTCGTTAATAGGGGGCTTGATTGTAAAGCTCTTGTATACAACCATAATACTATAGACCAAGCACGGCACCATGAGGGGCCGAAGGTTTCACCATATTAGTGACTTTGTCGAGCAAAAAATCCTGGATAGTGAAGGAATTCGCCCTCGTTTAAAACACACACAGCTTCATTGTTCACCATTTGATTATTTTTAAACAGAAATAGGACCCCTTTTTTAAAATTTTGTATAAAATTAGAAAAAAAAGCATCAAAATTAAAAAGTAGGCAATGGCAATACTTGCGCTAATGTTTATATTCTGTGTATTAAGCTCACTGTAGTTATTTCTCTTACTTTTTTGTTTTTGTATTATTGTTGTTAATTTTAGTACAAGTAGAGTATAGAATAGAGGTCTGGTGTTAAGAAAAAATAAAAAAAAAAACAAAAAAGAATAACAACAACATAAAGTATTTTATATGTGTAGTATTGTTATTGTATACATATTTAATTGTTGCTGTTGTTCGTTTAGTTGTTGTTTATATGCGAATGAGCTCTGCATCACTGACGACAAACCATGATAACGATACAAACACATCACAAGCATAGACCATGCCGAACTATGCCATGGAATTGTGGGATACAAAGAAATAATTTTACATGCAAACATATGCACCCACATTGTTTACTTAGCTTTAGATTAGACAAGATTGAAAAAGGTTAATAATAATAATATCGTACTTCTATAAACCGTTAGCCATTAAGAATTTGAAAACGAATAACCCAGAAATGTGTACTCGTGTTAACTATCATAAAAATTGCTTATGAAGATAAGGAGCGTAAAAATTCCGTGGAAATCTCCAATCAAAATATGGGTGAGATATGATCGTAGAGCTTTGGCCTATAAAATGTGTGACATTAATTTATAACTAACTGACTAAGAAAAGAGAAATAAATCTGGTTTAATAATTAAAACTAACTATTCTTCTTAAGTAATGTACTAAGCCAGTATTTGGGTATTCGGCTTTGTCAATAGAGATGGTGGTTAGAACATATCCATTAACATCAGAGACCAATGCAAGCAAGATATTTTTTAACAAAACTTAGTTTGAATTCGGAAAAACTCTGCATCATTTAATATTTTAGTATGTTATTCCGCTATTTTAAAACTTTCTTCTTCCACACCAAGTAAATGTTTATAAAAATAAAGTCTTTGTTGTTTTCAGCAAATATTTGCTTAATGTGATTATGTATATGTATTTTAAGTATGGCATAGTGATAGCTTATCTAGGTACGGTTTAAGATCTGGGTACAAGCGATAAACAAAATGCATTTTATCTATTGAACATTTTACCTAAATTAACATCTATTTACTTTGTTATCTATGCTTATCTATTGCTTTACACTACCGCCAATAAAAATAAGTTCATGCTGTGAAGAAAGAAAATAAAATCCAGACAGTAAAGACGGCAACATCGGCACCGTGCCTTTTTCTCAGAGGAGACGAAAACTGAAAACGAATCTCACTTCACTTCAACTTAGAAGAAAGATAGAAAGAAATTAAGAGAAAAACAAACAATAAAACTAATGAAACAAAATAAAAAAAAGGAACCAATATAATTTGAAATAAGCAATAAATAATCATAAAACTAAAATAAAATAACCAGACCAGACTGAGCTCATCATGCCTACAACATGCGGCAGACACATGTGGTCGTCATAGAGAATTCGTCTGTATTTATATTGTATTTACAAAGTCAAAGACAGCAACTAGAAGTGGTCGACAACACTGGTAACGAAATAATAAAACCGAATGTAAAGTGTACATATGTACATACATAAATAGTACATACAGTTACGGACAAATAAATAGGGTCACTCAAAATTGTTAAGAATAAATCGGAAACAAACAAAAAATTAAAATGTAATTGTGTGTTTATTTATTTCATATTATTGCTATGTTTATATATCTTTACCATTTATATTAAAAACTCAAAATAATTTACTTATGAAAAAAAAAATTTAATTTTGAAAATTTCATTGATTTTTAATGGACAAAAATATAGGGTCATTAACGAAAACGATTAAAAAAACAAACTAGATTTAAAATCTTGGTTCTAAAGCTAATATTTTGTACTGTAACCTCTATTTCTAAGGACAGCTTTGCACCTTTTTGGCATTGATTCCACCAAATCTTGACAAGTCTTATTTGGAATAGAATACCAAACGTATTTAATTTTCTCCCACAACTCCTCCTTATTTTTTTATTTTAGTGGTCCAATTTTTTTGTTTTACGATTTTCCATAAATTTTCTATCGGATTTAAGTCTGGAGATTGTGCTGGCCATTGCATTACGTTCACACCGTTATCCAGAAACCATTTTTCACAAGATACGCAGTGTGTTTCGGATCATTGTCCTGCTGGAATATCCGTTTGACTGGCATTTCCCATTCGGAATATGGTATCATCACTTCGTTTAATATGTGACAGTATAAGTTTTTGTCCATGTTTTCTTTAATCCAGTACAGTGGTCCCACGCCATGCCAGGAGAAACATCCCCAAACCATAATACTACCTCCTCCATGCTTAAAAGCTGTTGTTGTATAACGGGAAACAAAGTTCTTTATTTTTGGGACGTCTTACCCACGTTTTTCCATCACTACCAATTAAATTAATCTTACTTTCGTCCGACTATAACACATTTCTCCATTTTTTAAAATTTTTTTAAAATTTCGAAAATTTTATATGTAATTATACTGATCGTCACGTCACTGTATGTACATCCATACATACATACATAAACATGTGAGTAAAATGATTATTTTTAAGTTGGCGTCTAATGGTAGAAACGATAATTTAACATTTGTTACCATTACATGTTGCATAATTGGTCTAGACCTGTGTCGAGTTGCGTTTCTCACATTTTTGGTCTTCAATAAAACGTTCGTTTTACAATGTACTATCTGCCCCTCTGTTATCAGGAATAATGGAGACGCGCCTTCACTTATGGTTTGCAGATGGATAGAGCAAGGGACACCAGAATCTTTTTAAGGCTACAGATTTCTAAAATAATTGATGTCTTCGAGACGGAACTACGTAGTAATAAGAGGCCGACATCGAGTTATCAAAATACCTTTCATCTGAAGTGCTAGATTATATGAGAAAAGTTTGGCATACAATTCGAATTTGTTGATTCCACTGCGTGCTCAGTAATTGGGTTTATCTTACGGCTCATTATGAGGTGTCTTGCACATCTATTCATACAAAGTCTAACTAACGCAACAATTAAAAACAACTGTACGTGGTATATACAGCTATGGACAGAGAAATAGCGCACTTCATAGTCGTTCGAGAAATGGTTCGACAAATTCAAAAAAATATATATATTCATTAAATATTTTTACATAAATTAATTCACTTAACTTGTTAGTAAAAAGGAGAACTTAAAAACAATGCTAACTGATATTTTAATCAACATAAAATCTATAAAGTTTGACTTTGTCTATATTTTAAGTGGACAACAAAATAGCGCATTTTTCTTGATCTGCCAAAAAAAAGAAGTAAATTAATTATAAACTTGGTTTATTTTTACGAATGTACTTGCCGTGTTATTACTTTGTGCTGTAGCCTTTATTTCTTTTTACAGCTTCGCATCTGCGGGGTAAACTTTCTATTAATTTTCGACATTTATCTAAAGGAATAGAGTCCCATGCTTCTTTTATGGCTTTCCAAAGATTATCAGAATTTTTACATTTCTGTTGTCTTACTTTAACCTTTACGTCGTTCCACAAATTTTCTATAGGGTTAAGGTCAGAACTCTGTGCAGGCCAATCCAGAACTGGAATCTTTTCATCGGAAAGCCAATTTTTTACTACTTTTGCCGTATGTTTGGGGTCATTGTCGTGCATAAAGATCCATTTCAGAGGCATATTTTCTAATAATATGGCTCCATTGTGTTTTTTAATAAGTTAAGATATGCGAATTTATCCATGTTGCCATTTATTCTTTCAAGTGCTCCGACGCCATGCCACGAAAATGATCCCCAAACCTTTAAATTTCCTCCACCATGCTTTACGGTTTTTAAAGTGTTCTTTTCACGATGAACGAACGTTTTTCTATCAGGACCAATCAGATTAATTTTAGTTTCGTCCGTAAATAAAATTCTGTTCCAAAAATTGATGTCTTTGCTACCGTAAGTATTTGCAAAAGATAATCGCGCTTTGACATTCTTTTTTGACAGAAGAGGTATTTTTTTTACTAACACGTCCAAACAAGTTATTTTCATTCAGCCGCCTGCGCACTGTCTAGCCGACACATTTAAGCCAAAATCCTCATTTATTTCGGCCATTATTGTTCTTGAGGACTTGAAAGGATCAAGCTTACTCTTCCGAACAATTGATCTGTCTTGATGCAAGGTTGTTTTTCGAGGGGGATTCTTTCGATCTTTCTTTCTTTTTAACAAACTATGACCAGCACTAATGCATTTGACTACGTTGTAAATCATTTTTCTGGAACAACCAATAATTTCAGCTATTTCCACTTGTTTTTTACCTCTCTGATAAAGATCCCAGATAATATTTTTTTTCTCAAGTGAACAGTGCGGTCCTCTACCCATTTTTAATTACAAAATAAAAAAATTGTATTAAAATTAATATTTTAATTAACTTTCGACCAAAACTAAGAAACGGAATTCCAAACAACTTTTTCTGCCAACAATCGAAAGTTAATGCGCTATTTCATTGTCCAAGCAATAAAACAATTATTTTATCAAAACACACCAAAAACAAACATGTACATTATTTAACGGTACAATTCCATAAAAAATTAAGAGAAATGCAGTAAAGCAAACTAAGAGCATCGCATTTCTTGTTTTAAGTTTTCTACTTTTCAAGAAATAATACATTGTATAAAGCTCGAGATTAGTGCGCTATTTCTCTGTCCATAGCTGTATGTATGTAGATTGATTGGGTGCAAGAGTAACAGCATTTCAATGCTGATTTTGCGAATAAAAATTTCTTCAGCTTGAAAGCTCATTTATCATTCTGTATTTGACCCAATAAGTAAAATTGTAGACATGAGAACCGTAGGCTTATTATGTTCGAAAAACCTGACTATTTTAATTAAATTACATAAACGTTATTATTGTGAAAGGTACAAGTCTAGAAACAAACCCAAATTTTTCTTATGCCCTCCTTACATAGGCTGATACGTTAACCTAAAGGGTTCCAGCCTGCATTTAGACTTAAAGATGAACATTAATCATGAGTAATTGTCATGTATGGCAATATTAAATCCAGAATAATCTGATCCAATTTATTACAGATAAAGACAGTGTGTCCTGAAGCTGGGTTATAAAAAAATTAAAACATTTACTACGCAAGACCTATAATGGTTTCAATACCGCAATAGAAAATTTACTAGAGAAAGTAAACTTTGAGGTTAGTGAACTCAAATCAGAAAACAGTGCTGCCAATTAAAAATTTTAACTCAAATGGAATTTAAAAATAATTTTATTTTAACAGACATTCAGATAAAAATAGTTTATTTGAGTTCAATGTATCTTTTGTATGTATTTTATCGTTAATAAAAGTTACTAAATACTTTTGTTTTTGTTGTTGTTGCTGTTTTTTTTTAATATTGAAAACATTTGTGGCTACTTATAGAATTTGTATATAAAAAAAAAACACCTTTTGTTTACAATTGTTTCGTTTTTATGGTTCATAGATATTTTATTTTAAAACACAATGCATTTGCAAACATCAGTTTAGAAGTGTGTACCAGTATACAGTGTATGTGTGTTTATACTTCTTAACGACTACAGACGTTTTCTAAACAGGCAGACAGACTCAACACCAATAATAATCATACAAAAAAAAAACAGCAACAGCAACAATAACAATAAATTATTGACGTTGCATCTTATCAACAGTTCTACAAATGAAAACATTATTGATTTAGAAACAAAAATTAAAAATACACACACACTCACTCACTCACTCACAAAAACCATGAGTGCATGCATTAAAGTCTAAACAATGAAAAACAACAATAGCCCCAGCAGCAGCAGCAGCAACAGCAACAATAACAATAACAACAACTACAAACAACTCAATGTACTAAAAACATTGATAACGATAACAAAGTGTTTAAATATTAGCGCTGGTGGTGTTCGTAATAGAAAAATGATAACAAATGACCGATATTATTTAAAACAACAAAAATCTCCCTCCTCCTCTCTTCTCACATCCACTCAATCGTTACTATACACATGTTGCTGAATAAACACAACAGGATTGGAAAAGTTTATACGATCGTAATTTTATTTTCACAATATATGGAGGGTTTTAGCAATTTCTACCATCTTTCGGTTCAAAAATATAGTTAAATGAAAACCACATAAAGCTATGAAGGCTTTATTTCATTAGAATACTTGGAAATTGCCATTAAGTACGAAATGCAATGTTATTTAAATGACCGTCTCTGGATAGATTGAGGCAGCCAATATTTTTGAGAAAGTTTTAGTGCACTTTTTCGCATATTGCAGGCAATAACTTGACGAATACTGATCTTCAAATGTCCCAAGGTTAAGAAATTATACAGTATCCGACGTAGCCCCAATCAGGAAATACGATTGGGCATTATGAATGGGTTGCAGACTTTAATAGCTGCGTGAATTAATATGTATGTATTTAGTACAGTACTGTGATGTATTCTTGAGAGTACATCACGATTATGCACGGGTCTGACCATTTTTCTATATTCCCACACAGTAGTTCGATAATAACGACCAGTAAAGCTTGAAAAGGGGCAACTTTTGAATCGCTACTTTGGTAATACGCGTTCCTCGTTTATAAAAAAATCCATATTCCTAAATCACAAACCTTTCACTAAATAAATGACACTTCAGATGAAAGATGTTTAACACCATCGTTTTGAAATATTTTAATGGACACAGAAAATATAATAAAAGCGATTGAATAGCAATAAGTAAAGTTAGAAAAATAGGAGAAAAGGTTAATAAACAAGAGACAGATTGTTCTCCCTTCCCGAAAAGAAAATTTGTCAAAGTCTACGAAACAGATTTGTTTGCGAGAAGTCAAATCTCTTTTCACGAAGTAATTTCTTCAGATGTGGAAACCGGAAATAGTTTCTCGGGACTAAATCCGGAAAATAATTGATGAAAAATAGGTCACAGACGGTAATTGCCATCCTATGCAACTGCTTTGCTGGTGCAAACGGTGAACAATTCTCTATTAAAGAAGGATATCACAGAGTGTTTAACAAAACTAATGCGCTGAAACTCCATGGGCAAACAGCTAATTTCGTATCTACATATCCTACCAACAGTTGGATCGTTTGAAAGAAAAAATCGTTATAGCCGTTATCGTTATATTCGCCGCCGATAACATTTACTAAGAGAGATGCGTAAAAGAATTTAAATAGAAACAAAACACGTATGATCTGAGGGGGGTCATAGACAAACAACGTCATATCTCGATGTTGACAACATACAACAAAATTTCGTTTCCCATCCCTGCAGCACACAATAATTTCTTAAGAGAGAATGTTAAGAGAGAGATAAAGATATGTACTTATATACCAGTATAAATATTATCTGCTTGAAACTTTGTTAGGCACAAAGTACCACTGTTCTAATACTATCAGTGTATTCTTTTGTTGTTTTTTTTCACCATTTTTATTGTTTAGTTTTGTTATCGCTCTCTGCATGCGGAGAACTATGGACAAAAACAAATCCAAAAGTCGTTACAGATTAATGCAAGGGTTGCCAAGTAAGGTGGGAAACGGAGCTCAATTTTATATTTGATTACTTTTGAATACCAAGATCTGTCTGTTGACTTTAAATTCAACAATATTCACTCGGATTCAAACCTCGATTGCATGAGAGTGTAGTCAAGCAATTGAGCCACCTAATTGGAAGAATTCTGTTTATTCTGCAAAGAAATCTAAAATTTCTACAGAAGTCATTCAATTAAAGCAATTATCATTCGTAGGAGAGTGCAATAGTTCAGTGAACTCGAACGAATGTTGTTTTTTAATTAATTCCCCTTTTAAACCTTTCAACAATTAAAATCGATTGCAGATAAAGCGATAAAATTGATTTGTTTATCAAGAGAGATAATTTAATTGCAAAAACAGTCATCGCAGCAATGCTCGTAAAATATAATTATTTTATATTGCAAAAATCCATTCAATAACAACGGAAACAAGACAACGACCAACACACCTTGAAATTAAAATTCAAAAATTCATTACGAATTGCAATTTCAATGGATCAAATGCAAAGGAAAAGTTATTCAACTGCTTACTATTACTACCGCCACGGATGATTGATGATCGTCTGATTGTATTAGTCAACGTAGAAATTTTTCCATTCGTATATGCTTACACGTGAAATTAATTAATTGTGTACCTAAACTATTCTCTGGGTTGCCTAATAATGTCAGATAGGGAATAATATCTAGAATAAGTAATGTATTAGAATATGCTAAACGTTAAGTCCAGGATTTTGATAGCTTCGATTAAAGCGATTGACTGAAAAGATTTTATTTAAGTGTAAGTGCAAGGCCTTAGAAGATATGTGGATAATTGTAAATAACACACAATAGGTAGGAGTAGAATAATCTTTATGGTTAAATGAAGCTACATTAGCCATTGTCAGTCTATAAGTATGATGCACAGAGGGAATTACATCAACGACGAATATTATAGAAAATCAGACAAAGTTATCTCTTTTGAAACCGTAGGACTCAATAAGGAAAACTCCTCACTACAACGCTCAATACAATCCCAGGCAATCACAACTGGAAACTCTATCATCTTAGGACCTTCTGTAGCAGAGCAATCCCCCGCTTGCTGGAAATTTTGCTGATGAAACTAAAACAAATCAAAGCAATAATAAGAAGGTTCACACTTCATTTGTTTTTACAGGAACGAAAAGGAATAAAAAAATAGAAGGAATCCATACACTTTCAAAACAAAATACAATCTGTAATTCAAGTACGATAGAGCAATGTTAACATTTTGACTTGATTATCAAGCCGTACGCAGCTTTTAAGAAACAAAAATTGTAGACATTTCTATGGAACTACTGTCTTTTTCATTCTAGTTGGTTCCGTATGAGACACATATAATAATGGATATAGGATATAGGTCAACTGCGCAGATAGCATTACTGCTACCTTCAAGATAAAAAGACTTAAGTCTTGATAGCGACAGTCTATTATCTTAAAAATCAATAGGGTTTTATTAAGCACCCTTTAATTATTGTACTACAGTGTTAAAAAAGTCCAAAACTACAACGAAAGGTTCTTAGAACAGAATTCGATATTTTTATTTTGTCTTTACCTGATTCAACTTTCTTTGATCAAAAGCTATATTTAAGCAATAATCCCATATAATATAGTATACTAAATTACATTTGGTAACCCTTGCAACATACATTGAACATACCCTATATTGACAATTGTTTGCGCTCAAAACACTACAGCTGATTTTTAGCAACATTTTTTTTTTGTTGTGCTTGTAATTCTTATTTATTAATGGACACACCATTTTGTTAAACGCGATCCCGTTAGCCGGCTACTAGTTTGATTAATATTAGCAGACAACAACAAAAAAACCGCCACTTTCTGTAATGGCACCCCCTACTTCAAAGGCACCTGCGGCTGTAGCGCGTGCAGCCGCCAATAAGCGTTATAATAATGAGCATTTCATACAAAAATTCTACAGGAAATATTTTAACTTTGAATTTATTAAATACCTTGTGTTCGATCCAGCTGCATTGCCTATTGTTACCATCTTCATTTTGTTTGCCGAATTCATTTTAAATATTGTGGTAATAAATCGAGTGCCGTACACTGAAATAGACTGGAAAGCGTATATGCAGGAATGTGAAGGTTTCCTTAATGGTACCACTAATTATGCACTATTAAAAGGTATTTATAATTTTTTCTGCCACTTTTTTTTAATTATTTTACTTATTTTTGTCCTATTTCGGTATCGAGGCTTTCTTTTAGCTTGTTCTATTTTTGATTTTACGCACACAACTAAACTGATTCATAGAATTAGAATGAGATAGAGAAGAGAGAAATAAAATGTTGTGCAACATTTGTTTATCAACAGGAAATGTTTACCGGGTTTTTATTTGCCTTTGTTAGGATATTCATTAAAGTTGCTCATTTTTAGACGTTTTTCTAGACTATAAAAGAATTCGAAACATTACAAATGTATTTCTTAAGGACGAAACATATATTATTACTTAATGTTTAGGAGAATTTTGTCCTTTTGCAAATGGCGGTGAAGGCTGAATATTCGGAATTACGTATTACTTAAGGAATCTCTAGGATTGCTCATTTATCGTATGATACTTTTGATCGTTGTATCCTCTTTCTCAAGAGGTGACGGTGTTAGTGTTATCCTGTCTATTAATTTTAAATTCAGGAATCATCACCGTGGTGATGGATAGACCATTCATATCCCATGTGTTGCATCCATATCTATGTGTTGCTTTTCTAATTTAATCCAACATATCGTTACTAGTAAAACAAACACGTTTGTTTTTAGTCATTTGTTTTATTAGTGTCTATTTCCTTTTATTGTTATTTTTGTTTTCAATGTAAAATAACTAACAATTATAACATAACAAATTCCTATGTTTATATTCTTTTCCTTTTTTATATAATTTACAAAATTTTATTTGGAAAAAAAAAGAAAAACATTCTTAATTATGGCTATTTTGCTCTACAAACTGTTTAGATAATTTCTTATGAGGGCTGGAAAAGTTTAAAAAGTACACGGAAAGAAATTAACTAAACGCCAGTTAAAAGAAGACAGCCAATTAAAAATGCCAATAAAGCTACATACTTCTAATTAAACATGGATTTTATTTTCGAAAATATGCCGGAATCTTTTTTATCTTCCGTCTCTTCTGCTGCTGTCAACGATTGTGTCTGAGTTTGTGAGGACGTGGATGAGGTTTCAGTTTCACTTTTTGTTGTGGAATTTTTTGTAGCAGACGAACTGTAAATTTCCAAAAATAAAAATTAAATCATTAGTTTAAAGTTTTAGAGACTCTTAAAGTAATTTGAGATTTTGATAATACATTACGTTGCTTTCTTGCTGCCATCCTGCCGGTTGGCTAAGCCATGTATCGAACCAGGCGTATTCGTTTCCAATTCAGCATATCGCAGCAGCAATTCTCTTTGTTCTTTGGTTAGTTTTTTAGGAATTTCTATTTTAATATTTACATAATGATCACCATGGCCATGAGCATTCACACGCTTTAAGCCTTTGCCTTTTAGGAAAATCGTTTGATGCGATGAAGTGCCGGGTTCAATATTTAGCCACTGATCTTCATAGACACCTTCAACACGTACGGTGCCTCCCAAAACTGCTTGTGAAAGCGATATTGTTATATTTGTATGAACATCGGCACCCTCACGTTTAAAGTATTTACTCGGTTCCACACGGAAGGTAATGAATAATTCTTTTTTACCAACTTGCATGCGTACGGTCTGGCCATTTTCTATACCAGCCGGCACTGGTACTGTGACTTTTCTTCTTTGTATAGTTTGACCTTTGCCCTCACATTCAGCACAAGGATATTTGATGTACTGTCGTGTGCCCTGACAGTAACGACAGGTAGAACGCATTACAAATGGCCCCGTTGAAATTGTCTCCATACCTGTACCATTACAATATTGACATTTGCCGGGCTTAGTTCCTGGCTCACATTTAGTGCCATTACACTTATTGCAGGTGTCCACCACATTAACATTGATGTCTTTGTTGATACCTCTGGCTGCTTGGGCAAATGATAAATCCATGATGATTTCTTGAGAACGGCCAAAACCAAATTGAGACTCGGCAAAATCATCAAAAGAATTTGAGCGGAAATTTCCTTCGCCGAATATTTTGCGGAATAATTCTTCTGGATCTATGGTGGATCTGAATTGCCAATTTTGTGAGAAGCCTTGTGGGCCATGGCCACCGAAACCACCTCCTTGCCGTCCCATACTTTCAGAAGTCTGCCCATATGTATCGTATTCCTTTCGCTTCGTATCATCACTTAGTACCTCGTAGGCTTCAGAAACTTCTTGAAATTTCCGGCCGGCATCGGGATCATCTTTATTCGTATCGGGATGATACTTCTTTGCCAATTGATAATAGGCTTTCTTGATATCCTTTGCCGACGCATTCTTGGCTACACCTAGCGTTTGATAGTAATCCTTGGCATTTAGTTTCGTTGAGGTATAAAAGTTACGTTGTATTTGACTTTTTTGTTGCTGTTGCGAACGCTGTTGTTGTTGTTGCTGCTGTCTTTGCAAATAGAAATTTCCATTTGTTAAAGTTAAGCTGGTCCAGGATTTTGTGAGATGTCTGCTGTTGCCCGCATTTTCAACTGCCAGCAGTGGCTGTTGTGTTACACTTTTAATTGATACTTTACGTAAAATATGCAAATTAAACCGATTACAAGTTATCATTTTTTACATAAAATATTTGAACACACACAATTCTTCCTCACACAATTCTATCACACAACTCTACAGCTGATGAAATGCCGTAACCTCCATGCTGGTTGAACAGAAAAAATTTGCGACAAGTGTCAAATGAGAAAAATATTCATTCACAATAACCAATGACCGTTGCTACACTAAACGTAGTGTTACAAATATGCAAAGAAAAAACGTTATAAAACATGAAATTTAAAAATAGATGTTGTTATCTAAATTAAAGGAAAGTTTTGTTGTTGTAATTCTCAGAGGATGTAGATGTCCTAATATAATGTGAAGGTTAGCAGACTGTGTGTATGAGGGACATTTAGGCCTTGTTTGTAAGAGATATACGTGGTAAAGCCTTTAAAGAGTTTAAAATAATGCTCTGGACATTTGAGCTTTGAGCCCCTGTATAGTAAAACTAGGATCCTACCTGTGTAGTTATATTACGTGTTAATTTCTAGGAATTTTTAAAGACTCTTTTGGGAATTATAAATTGCACATATAGAAACCTATACTCTAAACTGACTAAAATTCAGCAAAGAAGCGTAAGTGTGGATTATAACTAAGTATACTTATTATAATTTTTCCTTGCAGGTGATACTGGACCTTTGGTTTATCCAGCTGCCTTTGTGTACATTTACTCAGCTTTATATTTCCTGACATCTAGTGGACAAAATATACGTCTGGCGCAATATGTATTCGGTTTGATTTATTTGCTGCAAATGTGGTTAGTGTTGCGCCTATATTCCAAGAGCCGTAAAGTGCCTCCTTACGTTTTGGTTATCAGTGCCTTCACCTCTTACCGCATACATTCAATTTATATACTGCGCCTATTCAATGATCCAATCGCCATACTATTCCTATATGCAGCACTCAACCTATTTATGGATCGCCACTGGACCTGGGGCAGCATATGCTTCAGTTTGGGTGTAGGCTGCAAAATGAATATATTACTCTTTGCCCCGGCTCTATTTTTATTCTATCTGATAAATTTGGGAGTTACGAAAACTATTCTACAGTTGACGGTATGTGGCCTGTTGCAATTGTTATTGGGTCTGCCATTTTTACTAACATATCCATGGCAATACATAAAGGGTAGTTTCGATTTGGGTCGTATATTCGAACACAAGTGGACGGTGAATTATAGATTTTTGCCTCGCGAATATTTTGAAAATAAATTCTTTCATTTGGCACTCTTAAGTGTACATCTATTACTGCTGCTGGCATTTGCAAAGCCCACTATATTGTATTTTAAAAATTATGCACGTTTAAGACAATTACAATGTCAACTACAGCCACAACTGGAACAACAAAATAAAAAATTAAAGGAGAATAAAAACAAGAAAACTAAAACGAAAAAGATAACCAAAACTGAGGGTAAACAAGATGATGAAGAGAAATTGACGCCAGAACAAGAGGCTTTCCTACAGAGTTTCGAAAAAGGTTTACAAAAGTCAACCGGTCTTAAGGCACCCGCACAACAACAACCAGTCGAAAAGCCTTATGAAAATCAAGAAGACGATAAAGTTTCCATACACTTTGATCAATGTACCCAACTGGCATTGTTGCCCTTTTTCCTGTGCAATTTTATTGGTGTTTTATGTGCACGTTCTTTACACTACCAATTCTACGTGTGGTACTTCCACTCTTTGCCATATTTAACTTGGTCTACTAACTACAGTTTGGGTTTGCGCTATCTGTTATTGGGTCTTATCGAATTCTGTTGGAACACTTATCCCAGTACCAATTTTTCCAGTTCTATTTTACATATATGCCATATAGTGTTGTTGGTCGGAGTGGGTCGTAATATGTTTAAAACCTTAAATCAAAGTGCTGCTATAAACAAACAGCAGGAGTTGAATACTAGCCAACAGCAATCATTCGCTAATGGATCTACATCACATGCCAGGACTAAAGCAAAGAGGCATTAGAAAGCTAAAAAAAATTAAGATATTTCATGTTCAAAGATTATTGTTTAAATGTTTTCATGAGACGAAAAGATTTTAATAAAAAAATTAAAA
The DNA here is from genome assembly GCA_932273835.1 of Sarcophaga variegata. Lineage (NCBI taxonomy): Eukaryota > Metazoa > Arthropoda > Insecta > Diptera > Sarcophagidae > Sarcophaga > Sarcophaga variegata. Next base: position 12,056,241 of record OW026360.1, read on the forward strand.
CAATATTTTCTGTTTAAAATGTTTGAAAGAAATTTTAAATTGTAGTCACAGATATAAATTTTTATTTATTACTATTCAACTTTATTTATATTTATTTGTTTATTGTTCCATAATGTTTTCAAAAACAAAATTATTAATTTAATTTTTTATTATACCTGACCTCAGTCCTAGGTAATCCCAATCTACCTGCACCTTCTAAAGATAGAATCGCTAACTCTAGAGTACTTAATCCTCTATTATTCTCGAAGTCCGTGTGTAGGTATACATTTTTACCTGAGAGTTCTTACTAATCATGGAAATTAAGGTTAAGTAATTAATTTTGGGTATTTATCATTTATTGTACAAACTATAGTGTAAGCGTAAAAATTTTGGTATAAAAGCATGTACGATTTTGAATACTCCGTACAGAAGCAAAAAACGCTTAAAGCAGTTAACAGTCCAGCCTTTGGAGCTAAAATAGTTAAAAATCTATTCTTTGGTGAAACGATTAAAAAATTTATTTTTTCGAAATGTATATTAAAAATAAATCCGAGTTTATCATTTTGAAGTTGGCATATGCCGCGCCAGATGAGTAAGTACAGATAAATTTTTAAATTGAAAGACAAATTTTTGGTATAATGCTTTTAAGATCTTGTTTATTAAATAATTTTCAAGAAAAAATCTTAAGCATGCAATAATTTTTTGTTCTTCTTAATATGTATTAAGTTAAAACAATTACTATTTCAAAATTAATATATTGTCGATTAATATTTTCCCAAGTCAATATCGTAAACTTGAAATTGAAAAAAATTTCTCTTTGCAGACAACCGGAAGGTCCTTTAATTACTAACTATCGTTTAAGAAATATACCCACTTGTACATACGAATCCGTTCGTGATTGGGTAAGTTTTATAAATACTTGCCTTGTAATACATAAGAATACATTATAACTTGTTTTTTTTAATGATTTTAGTACTGTCGCATAATGCACCGCGAATCACCGGGTATTCCATGGGATTATTCTACACGTTATTCAGTTTGGAAAGTCATAAGCAGCAATGTCGACTTGTTTACATTGAACGGCATATGCTATGATAGAGTCAATGTGTTTTTAGGCGAAGAAAAAATGTACTTTATTTATTATCGGAATGATGAACCTCGTAAGACTGCCGAAGGAATGGCAGATTTCACAACAAAGTATGATTGTGATCGTAGTTTCGTTAATCACTATACTGAAGTCATAGATCATTTAAAATCTTGTCAAGCTCATTTGGTTAACATATAACATCACATCATAATATTAAAAAATAATTTAGTTTTGTCTATTAACATAAAATATTACTAAGAATATTAAAAAACTATTTCTTTAACAATATTTTCTTTTAATAATTTCCTTAAATAATTAAAATATAATATAATAATTAATGAATTCCTTGGTAATTTATTCATTTTGTTTAAACATTTAACGTTTATAAATGGTTTGGAATAATATTCGCTTAAATCTGATGTATATATGGTTAGATCTTTTTTTCTGGCTTAGAAGCTGAACGATCAGTAGTAGTAGTAGAGAGATGGGGCATACAGTTTGAATTCAATTACAGGCGACAGGAGTCGCCGTAGTCTAGTAGTAGGTAGTGTGTTGGCTTAATAGACGCAAGGCCCCGGTTCAAACCCCAGGTCAGACAACAAAACGGAATATGAAAAAATGTTTCTTTGGCGACTTCCTTTCAGCAGATTTCTGGCAAAAACTCTGAGAGTTTCTCAAAAATCTGTCGTTCGGAGTCGACTTTAAACTCTAGGTCCCGCCATTCATGTATAAAATTAACACACACAACATGTGTGGTGTGAGAAGCTAGGCCGTAATCCTGACTGAAGGGTTGTAATGGCCAATTATGTATGTACGTATGTACAGGCGACGAAGTTAAAAAGTTTTTACATTGTAATTGTGTATTCCTAGAATTTTTGACAGAAGGGAAAATATTTTGTATTTTAAAAATTTCAAACCTTACCTTTGGCCTTGGAACTTTTAGTTAAGTAAACCAACTTACTACTGCTAAGTCTACGGCCACCACCTGGCGAATTCTGGATAGGTTATTGTGGTCGTTGTTGTTGTTGTAACAGCTCTGTTGTGTTTGAAAGTTCTTTCCTGTAGGTTAAAATAAAAAGAATCATTTGATGATTGTTATTTGAGGGAATTTTAACATATAGAACTTGCCTTTGTATATTCTCCTCAAACGTACTTTTCGTACCACATTATGGAGATGATTCCTGTATCCTGCAATCTTTTAAACGAAAATCATTTCAAATGCAGAAAGGGAAAAACCAGGAGAATTGCTATTCTGAGCAACAAAATTATGCAGCAGAAAATGAGGAAAAATTCTCAGCAACACGAGTAAATTGGGACAGAAATAAAGTATTGACAATTATTGGATAAAATATTTTCGGGTCTTTTCAAAGTGTAGATCCAAAATTTGACAATAGAAGTGAATTACGCCAAGCTTCATTACTGTTTAAAATGAAATTTTTTAGAACATATTTTTTAAAACCATATCTAAATTAGAATAGCAATCGAATTATTTTTAAATAAATTATTATAAATAATTTTTGAAGTCTTTATTGTGTTTGTTTGAACAACGAGTTTTTGCAATGCGAAATAGTATGTGTTTCCGATTTGTTTGATATTTAAAATCTACTTAAAGACAAACGCACTTAAAAAATTCTTTAAAAAATTAAGAATTTTAAAACTACTAATACTACGATCTATTTGTTTAAAATGTATGTAAAAAAATTCAATTAGTTTTTAAACTTATATAGTAAATAATTTACAAGTAAAAGATAAATTTAAAGTAAAGTTAAAACTAAACAAAAACTAATAATAAATAATAAAAAAAGTAAATAGAAATGCATGTTAACAAAATCAGAAAATCAAAAAAATAAAAAAAATTATAAGTTAACAGCCGTCCAAATTTTGGATTAAAAAATCTGAATCACTCGGAACAGGTAGTTGCCGGCGTTGAATGTAAAGAGGGCGCATTTTGATTTGTAATGTTTGTGTTAGCGGTGGTACTAGAATTAATTGCTGAATTCGAGGTAATCGGTGATAATGGTCTCATCTCTCCTACATCTGCCGTAGATACTGCGGACGTTTGTTCTCGTGAAGAATGTTGCTGCGTTTGAACACTAAAGAAACGCAAAAGCGTAGTTTCACTATTTCTTCTGCTCGATGTGGGAGTACGTGGTGAGGAGGAAGGCGAAGATAAATTATTTTGAGATAAACGTCTGCGAGGACCTGAAGAACGTGGGCTGCCTTCTGACTGCCGTAAACTTTGTAAGCGTGGTGAAGATATTTGCATTACAGTACCCGCTACTGTTCCGCACGAAATTCCTTCGTTTGCATGACTTGCATTTATTTGGTGATCTTGTATTTTCTCCATCAGCGATGTGCCTCGACAGGAGGACATTAATTTTTGTTTGCGTATCTTCGTTAGCCAATCAACCTTATCTTTGAGTTTGCGTTTCGGTGACATAATGCCCAAGTGCGGTGCTTCACCATCTAACACATAGTTGGGTAGATTTGAGGTGGGTGAGAAAATCATTGAAGAGAAGGGTTGTTGGGTACTTGTTGTTTGGCAACTTGGTGTTGGCACATTTGTAGAAGGCGGTGAGGTAAATGATGCTTTCGAGGAATTCATATCTAAGTCTGTCAGCCTTTCGGCCAAAGCTAAGGGAGTATTCATATTATTTGATATTTTCGAGGCATTTTCATTTGTTGAAGGTGGCGTCTGTAAGACAGCAACCTGTTCATTATTTTCCTGATTTGAATCATTACTTAATGTAGTTTCATGATGTGTGACAGGACTAGTGTGGAGAGGTGTAGGCGATTGAATACTAACGTTACTTTCTTCCGGAATACTGTTTAATTGTTTAAAAATACATCTGGGTGCAATAACTACAGCTGAGCTTGTAGATGGTGCATTTGAATTCGAAGAACAAGGACTAAATAGTCTTCTTCCTCGTGTTTCAAATGTTTTCGGACGCTTGGGTTCATGCAATTCCACATCGCCATTTTCTTCATTACTTTGATTGCTAGATGTGCAACCCAGCATTTCAAGAAAACTTCTTTTAGCCGATACTTTCTCCACTGAACTAGGAGTTCTTTCATTTTGTTCAACTAGGCGTTTTAAAGATCTGGGTGTACTTTCCAAATCTCTTAGATTGTATTTGTGTGTAGAGGCAGTATGGTTTGTAGACTTTGAAAATTTTCTTATATATTCAGCATGACCACGATAATTCTCCGCTATGTCTGATGGTGACATTTCCTCTGGTCCAATACGCCATATTTTATGTCTGGCGTCATCACTGCAGGTAACAATAGGACGATCATGTGTAGAACCCCAGGCTACACAAGTTACCTCCACAGTGTGACCCGCTAATCCGACCAGTGGCTCATCCGGATACTTCAAATTCCAAATGTAGGCTTTCTCATCTGAACTGCCGCTTAGCAAATACTTTCCATCCGGACTAAGGCAAGACTTTATGTAAAAGGTACTATTTAAGAGGCCACGGTAACGAGCCAAAGGCTTTGGTGCATAAGAGTGTAAATTATAACAGTAAATTGTATTATCCATGCAATTGGCATATAAGCGACTACCGGAATCATCGACTATTAAATTGGTAAATCCTTTAAAGGTTGACGATCCAGCATATGGCAAACTATGCTTTGGATGTGGTTCTTTTTTGTAGGTACTATAGTTGCGTCGAAGATCCCATACTTTAATAATGCCATCACCAGCACCGCAAGATATTAAAGTATTTTCATCCTGGAAAATAAATTTAAAATGTTTACAATTTTCTTTTTTCATACATTTTATTAACCAGCAATAGATCACTATACAGTTTAAGTTTCCTATCTCCGATTGCATCCGAAAGTAAGGGAATACCATAAAAATAACACAGAAAATATGACTCACCTGAAAAGCTAAACCGGTAATACTACTAGATGTTGTATTCGGTGGCATTTTGGGTGTGCGCGATCGTTTTCTCTGAGACACTGGCGTTCCCGGACCACCAACATGACCACTGTATATGCAATTATCAGCTCTGGGAGTCATATCCAAATTTAAATTCGCTCTGGTATCCCATATAATAATAGCACCATCTCTGCCCCCGGTAGCAAAAACTGAAGAATCATTCTTACGAAATGCAGCAGTTTTCACAGATCGAGTATGTCCCACAAATGCTCGCACTGGTAATATTTCACTATTGGTAACTTCCCAAAGACGGGCTGTGTGATCACCAGAAGCAGAAGCAAAACGCATTTGGCCAGGTGCCCATTCCAAATCAAATACAGCATTATAGTGGCACTGAGGAGCGTTTAGAGCTTTTTCCTCGTGTTCATAGTTACGTTGGGTGGTGTCTTGTAACGCAATTTTACCATCTTCATTGGCAATGGCCAACATATGACGATAGCCTTCGCAATTGGCAAATTTAGCAGCAAATATGGGTGGCTCCGGATTAAAGTCTGAACTGTAACTTGAGGGTAATATGCCACGCCAACTATCCTCTTTGGCCACACATAAACGTTTCAAAGCAAAGTCATAACTCAGGTCATTTGCTGCAAACAAAACAAATGAAAACAATAAATAATTGTGCTCATATAAATAAACATTAAAAATTCTGAGAGATCAGCAATTTTTTTCTACAATCAGAATTCCTCTACTGGCATCCAGTTGAACTTTTTATTTTTTTTTTTTTTCTGTTTATCATTAAAAACTTTGGCGCTTATATTTCCCGCCTATTGTTATAGAGTAGAGGGGGAGTTTTTGGAGCCAAAATTTCTTTATAAGCGCCAAATGTTGTTGTTTTTCACTTTTTGACAAGCCCCTCTTCGCCCTTTTGCACTTTTTTCTCTATAACTTACCCAAAACACAACCAAAGACACTGTTTACATTTTATTTTTAATACATTTCTTAACTTACATGCTCCCTGTTGTCGGCTCAAATATTTATGCGTATAATTCATAGTTCTTTTCATTTTATTGGTATATTTCACTTTAGTTTTTATATAAATTTTTCATTTATTTTCTATAATTAATTGGTTGCACCATAAAATTCATATTCACTTCTGAAGCACTGCAAAAGAATTTTGAATGAGACAAAAACTTTTGAAGAAAATATATTTGACAGTTGATGGCGTAGTAAAAAATGCGCGCTACTAAGTGTTGCTAATCTACCTTTTCTGAGAAAACAGTGCAGTAATCGTAATGTCAAAATCAGCTGGAAAAACAAAACAATAGCAAAGTGAACAAATAAAAATCAGCCATTATTAATTAAATATAAATTGTTTAATAAAAAAATACTAACAATTACATATGTTATGTAGCATTAAAATTGCAAAATAAATGAAATCATTTTGAAATTACAATGAAAACGTTTTTTATAAAAAAAAGAGTTGTAGTGACTTCAGTGACATCTGTGATATTGTAGAGTGTTTAAAATAATTTATAACCATAGTTGGATATTTAGTTAGCGACATCTGTTATGAATAAATGAAATATTCCACTTTATTAACGACCAAAGTTGCCAGCAAATAAAGTGTAGCCAATTATCTACCCATTATTGAACAAAAATATAACTAAAAGCGGCAACACTCAACAACTTTGTTTTTAATATATAATCTAAATGAACTTGACATCACTTTTCATTGTATTGGGCGGCCATGTTTCAAAAAAGTATCAACTGGAATTTATTGTTCTGCAAATTAAACAGAATTTGAATGCTATTTAAATTTTATTTAACAAATAATGACAATTGAAGAAGATATAGAAGCATTTCGCGTATGGGCCACGCGATTAGGCTGCCCTCCCGATGCAATACCCAATGAGGACGCTATAAAATCGTAAGTACGCCGCTAAATTAATTCTGAATTTCTTAATTAATGATGAATGTTTTTAAATGACTTTCAGTGTTTTTAAATCTCGTCAAAGGGACTACTTTTGTAGTTTAATGCGTCGTGTGTGTCCTCGCCAGGAAGTGCAAGAAGTACGAGAGAATATATTGGTACAAAAAGTGGAAAAAATAAAAGGACGAGTTATACCGGTAGGATTTATTTTAAATTTCCTCATATGTATGTTTGCTTGTTATTTTGTTTCCTAACGACTACGAAATTAATTGAATTATCTTATATATATAAGATTATACAGATATTTTGTATGTATATTCAAATGTCAAATGCCAAATCCAAATATATAATGATTCAGGCTATTCAATCATTAACAACCTTAAAACCAATATTTTATAGATCTGTGAACGAGTATTTTTGCCTCGCGATATGCAAACACATCTTAAAATGCAGGACCTTAGGAAGAAACAAACTGATGTGACACAACAGTTGAATGAGTGCAAAAAAGAATATGAAAGGTTGGCCGCGTCAATCAAAACTAAAAGTAAGTTTCATTAAAAGCAATTGCATTTATAAGCCTAAGCGAAAACAGTTTACATATTGACTATTTCAATAGATATACAGGAAATCAATTTAGAAAACAAATGTGACATCCTAGAAGCTAAGGTTCATATATTAAACTGTAAATCAAAATCTTTGGATAAGGAAATTCAGCGGGAAAAAGAAAACAATGATAAAATTTTGGCAACAACGCCTGTGCTATTAACAAATGAAAATAAAAGTGAAAGTAATGCCAGTGACGCAGTACAAAAGGCCTTAAATGTATTAGAAGAGTATTATACGTTTTCTGAAAATAACAACAACGGTAAGTTTAACTTCTACATCTTTCGTAAAACCAACAGTTTTAAATTTAAAACAATTTCTTTTATATTTACAATAGCCCAACTGCTGCAAGAAGCTAAAAACAGTTTATGGTGTAATATGCGTCAAATATTTTCAAATATACCCAACTTTCTTATTTTCAACACTATTATGCGTCTTAAAGAGGATCAATTGCAGCATGTTATGTCTTTAAATAAAACTAACATAACTAATGACTCACATATGACAACCTCCACCCATAGTCGTGAGCCCTTGACCAACTTTGAAATAAATTTAATGAAAACAAAGTCATATTTCCTAAGTTTGGTGGGCAAATACTTGTCAGCTTGCCAAGAACGCAAACGTTTGGAAGAGCAATATGTACAAGCTTTCAATGAGTTCGAGGATAAACTTTTGGATAAAGTAAAAATATTTAATGGTGACACGGATACCGAACAAAATGAGGCCATTATGCGCAACTATGTAATGGAATATTATTCTTTACATTTTAATAAAGGTGAAAATGAGTTTATAGCCCAGCAAATAGAAATGATAAAAGCCGAAATAGAAAATACTACAAAACATTTGGAAAATCATGAGGTAGAAAGTTTATGTGAAATTCTATGTGAAATTCATTTAACTAAACATAAATTATTATAGGTACTGATTGGTTCTCTTAAGCAAGTTTACAATGAAATCAACACTTCGGTCAATCGTCTACAATATGAAATTAAACAGTTATCACAAATAAAAGATAAAATTATTTATTCGAAAGCCATTATGAAACGTCAACTGGATGATTTAGAGGCCAAAATCAATGTAAAGTCTAATTTCATGCCCACCAAGTTGAAACTCACCAATAATAGCAATAATCTTTCATGTTTTGGGGCCGATAGCTTTGAAATGAGTAACGACAATGTCTTCTGTAGCACAAAATTAGATTTTGATTCTACCATATCTCCCTTAAACAATTCATTATTACATCGCAGTTATGTTAGTGGAGATGTAACATTAATGCCTCAGGCACAAAATACAATATTAACACCCCATACCATGGAATTGAGTACATTTTGTGATATGCCATTGGAGCATTTGTCATGCATAAGCAAAGAAAGGTAAATATTTGACAAATTTTTTCTTTTTTCCTTTTATGTATTATAAAATGGAATTCAAACGAAATATAAATTTAAATACCATTTTGTTTTTGTTTTTCTTTTTTTTCGCATTTTTTGTTGACAACAGTGCATTTTATTTATTGCCAAATCCCTTAGTAATTGAATCACGTGAACTCTCCTCGACAATTCAGTTAGCCCCAGGCGTTTTATTAACACCATTTGGCGCTTTACAGGAAGTCCGTAATCGTATTTTGTGGGCGGACTTAATTGCACAACATTCAAATGATTTGAAGTTAAATTTGGACACATTCTTAGGTATATTTTATACGATTTCTTTTTTTTTCTATAACTATTGCCATTTATGATACAACTAATTGAACCACTTTATCATTTGATTTGATTTTGTTTTTATTGCTAATATTGGTTGTTTCATTCATTACATTTCAGTTGATTCACAAGACCTTAAGCAACGCTCTAAACAACAACATGATCGCATTATCGAAATTTTAGATAAAATTGATGTTTGCTCTCTAAATACATTGCGTTGTTTGCAGAAATTGGCAAAAATATATGATTTCTTAATTGAAAATCCTTTGCGCCACTTTATACCCTCTACAAAACTGTTCAACAATCAATCATATGCTGATTATGAAGCTGAACTGACGATGTATGTTCGCATGGCCACAACTGGAAATTCTATTAAGTAATTTATTTTCAATTCAATGAAGTGCGGCAATTGACATGCTAATTTAAGGGAATGTATATTTGTATGCGTAAGCGTTTGTTTTGATAAAAAGAGAAAAAATATATAGAAAATAAACCCTTCGCATGGAGAGAATAAAAGACACTGGACTTAGTTTGTAATCGTGTTAGTTTAAATTTTGATTTTGCTTTTTACAATTGAAATAAATTTTCTATAAATGTATTACAGATACTCTTAAAACAATGACGAAATTTATTGCAAATTGAATATTGATTGAATAAAGGTGGTAAACATAAATAAAAAGAGTCTTGCAGACAAAAATGAAGCAGTTAAGATTCAACTTTACCTGTAAGTAAATTTTTGAAAATTTTTTAAAGTCTTCAGTAGCTTCAAAAACTAGTTTAGATGACCCATCATCTTCCTTTGTATTCTATATTTGATTGGATATTGAATTCTGAGTCTGCATAAGGCTTAATATAACCTTGAATTGAATCTCATTTAAATCATTTTTCTACCTTCTGCTAGTATATCGTTTGAGGTTATTATCGTTCTTTAAGTGCGCTGGAGTTGTATATTTATTGAGGCATCCTCGACGTAAGAAAAATCAAAGAATCAATATCATGGAACATTTTTTATTTAAAACTTCCATTTGTTAAATTTAAAACAACTAAAATCTTGTGCGCAATTTTAAGGAACAACCCTTAAACAATACAATCAATTTAATTTTGTAATTTAGTCGTAGTGAAGTTTAACGAAAAGGCAAAAAGATCAAAAAGTAACTTATAAAGCTTTTGTAGATTATTTTTCTTGTCAAAATCTTTATTAAGTTGGCACTATTTTATTGAACACCACTGTAACGTCTTGGGAATTAACAAAGAACCCTGTCTATTCAGCAGAAACATCATTAAACATTTTAGTTTGTGAAGATAATCGCAATCAAAAGTAGGTTAGGCTATGCAGAGAAATATATCGGGAGACATTGGCTGCCTCGACAGGTCATGTAGACAAGGATCTGATACAGACATGTGGCCATTAAACAATATCGATAATATGTCTGCGAATGACCTAGAATAATGGAGAATTTTGCTTTTGTGTAATATTTTGTGGTTAGCTTGGTTCAAGTAGAATCCCTAGTCCAACTGTTGATCTTGATCCAAAAAAAATCAGTACAAGAAGTTGTATATTAACTACAGAACAAAGAGAAGACGGAGAAGGAAAGAAAGATGTTATGTTTGTATAAAAATCCAATACTTGGTTTGACTGAAAATTGAAACAAACATTTTGTGTAGCCTAGTACCGTGCAGAGAAAACATCCGTGTGTGCATTTTACAAATGTGTTCATGTAAAATTCTGTCTGGAGCCGGGATTAACCTGGAAATCCTTCTGTCAACCACGAGTGCTGATGTATTCATTTCCAAAAGTTTTGATTCTTGAACTCAGTTGACATCAACGCTTTTGTCCTCATTTCTAAGGCTAAGCGAACGTTTTCCAAACATTATTTATTTATGGATTTCCAATATGAGAAAAAGTTTATGAACTCTCTTCTGATTTTTAAATTTGTAATTACCCATGTTAGTAACCAGATACAGAACCTCAGGCGACAAATTACGGAATTCAAATGATATCGAATTGCTCTAGATTAATTCAAAATATTCAAAGAGTTCCCCAGTTTTCCAAAAGGCTAAGCCATTTGTCTACCACTCATGTCTGCTTTCAACTTTGATCATCTTTGAATGGCGAACTCAGTCATATAAACATAAATAAGAGACCTTTTGAGGTTTTAAATACATTTCTTCGATTCTGTTACAAATGATATTCATATGTCCTCCACATTGTCCCCTAAAACTAGTACGAAAGAATTAAACAATTTGTGAGTTTTGTTTGTTTCATTTTATTTTATTTTATTTTTAGTTTTATTTAAAATAATTTTTGTATAAAATTGAGGCATACACATTTAATTTTATATAAAAAAAAATTGCTTTTCTTTATTTTTGTTGTTTTCTTAGTTATTATTTACACCCAGTTCTCAATAAATTGCTATGGGTCTCGAAAAAAGTTTTGTTTTGTTTTATTAACTTACACTAATAATTATTTTTTTATTTACGATTTTATTTTACTTTATTATATAATATTTTATATAAAAACTACACATACATATACATTTAGTTTTATTTAAAATATTTTATTTTGTTTGTTTTTTATTTTTAAACTTATACAAATTAATTTTAAAGAATATTTTATTTTAAATTTTTTCGAGTTTTTCTGGATTTTATTTAAACTTAAAAACTACAAGATAGAGAGGGGAGAGGATTGATTGAAATACATCGGATACAATTAATTGACATTCAGTTTTATTAATTAATTTATTAAAAGAAATTAAATTTGATTAATTACTAGAGTCTTATGGTAAAAACAAAATACATATTTAAAGAAATTTAAATAATTTTGAAAATATTTTATAAATTATTTCATAAATATTGTATAAAACATTTTCGAATACTTAACTACTGCTACTAAAGGGACAATTTAATAGAAAATTATTATTATTATTAATTATATAAAATGGTATGGTTTTTCATTTTGTGATAGTTTTTGTTGTAATGTAAAGTTTAAAAATGATGGAGCAAAAAAATTAAAAAAAATATAAAAGGACGAGATTTTTTTTAATGAAATATTTCATTATGAAATATGTTTTGTTCCTTTTTTGCTTTCTTTTTTTATAAAGAGATTTTATACAATGATGACGGACGGGTTAAGGGTCTTGTAATTCATTTGTTCCCAATAAAAAACATATTTTTCTTTAAAATGTTTAACTTAAAATGGACGTATAAAGCAAGAAAAAAAAATACTCTAAGTTGTTTAAAAAAGAAAGTAATTTAGGATTTTATTCTGGAATGTTTTCGTTTTTTTTTAAATTACAAAATTTTTTTTTGTTAAATATTTATCGTTTTTATAATATAAACTAAATGTTACTTTTCGTTTATTGTTTTCCAATCACTTTAATTGCAGTGGAAAATATCGTTATCGGTTTTTGAATCTTTTCAAAACTTTATTTGCATGTTAAAGGAAATTTTAACGTTTTATTAATCACTGGCTTATTTCAGGTGGGGGGGGCAAACTGTTTATCTAGCAAATAATGCTGTTAGCAGTATAGCTAATGTAGCCAAAGATGTAGCAGCCACACGTTCAGCATCACCGTAGTACGCCTGGCCACAAGCTGGTGGGCAGACAGGTATGACAGTCTCAAATAGATTTACACGTTCTTGAGCTTCACCCAATTTATTTACAGCCTTGCAGATATAATCACCATATTGACGTTTCTCAATCGTTATGACACGTAAAGTAGAATCAGCGTATTCATCGGCAGTGGCGAATTGTGAAATGCTATAATGTTGGTTGTTGGATAATTGTATGTCATCCTTGAGCCAGACAATAGCTGGTGGTGGATAGGCTTCAACGTGACACTCCAAATCCATATCGTATTGCAAAGCCTGACCCAAACGAGGACGAGGTATGGTAATGACGGGTGAGAATTCAACTTCCAAATTAATATTACGACGATCACCAACACTGACACCATTATCGGCTACACAATAGTAAGTACCACGATCTTCTTTCTTAACCGATTTAATCTTTAAAATATTGCCTACATAGGTGGCACTATCTGTAAACGATAAGAAAAAGAGCAAATAGTATTAGTCTTGGGGATTATTTCTTAATATTTTTAACTTTCAATGCTCAAGAAACTTAGGTATTTAATAATTAGAAAGGAATATGGTTTATTTTTCTGTCTTTTGGAAAGTAGTTGAAGCCTAGAAAAAGAAACAAATATATTTATGGTGTGACTTTTTCTCACTAGGGATCTTGGAGCTTAAAGTATATCGAAAACTGTCATTCCTAAACTAGCCTACATAGTAACTGGTAATGCAAACAAAAATCATTTGCTATTCACCATCGCCTTACAAAATTACTGCATTTATTTAAAATTAAATTTTAGTAAAGTCAACTTTAACATTCACAACTCATGAACTGTTCCATTTCAAATATTTTGAAGTGTTTTCCAACTTGTTACACATGAAATGACAAATTTAATGTTTTGCACATAAATTTCACTTGGCGGTCAAGTGTGTGTGTGTTGGATGGTTTTCGATTTATTGAGTGGTTTCACGCTCAACATGGCATGTGGTTTTAGTTTTCAAATTTAACCCCCTATGATAATGATAAACAATAAAATATTAGAATTGTGAGTGATATCCTGTCATTGGAAATACATTTTTATGGCAGCATTTGAAGTCCTTTTTCTTTGACTTTTGCATTTATTTCATTCAATTCAAGGGTAAATCGTTTATGGTGAAAATATAATTAATTTATTGCATTATGATCTGTTGTGCGGTTTTCTTCGTCGGTTTACGAGCATAGTGGTTTTAATTGTTGCATAATTATAAAGGGAGAAATAGAGGAAGAGAGAGAGAGGGAGCAAAGGGAAACAGTTTTAAAACAATAACAACGTTAATGACCTTTTAGTTCATTGCATCTTTCAGGAAAATTTATGTTCGCATAAAAGTACTTGGTACTTGGTTTTTAAACTCTTATGCATGTTGGCGGGTCGTTTTTGCAAAAACTGCAGAAAAAGCACAAAAAGGGAAACGCAAGAGATGAATGGGCCTGCTGTGAAAACAGCTGCATCATAGAAATGTGCAATTTAGCTAATGGTTGGGGAGTTACCTTCTATAATTTGCCTTTTTTTCTTCCTCTTTCATTTTCATATTGTTAAGCTTTTCAAATAGGAAAACTAGAAAAAAAAAATACTCCTCCTCAGGGTCTTATTAAGGAAATTTATGAGTTAAAATTTGTATATAGTAATTTTTCCAAGCCAACCGTTTTTTTCTTTCATTCTTTCGTGTTTTTTTTTTTTTGTTTGGTTTATTTAATTCCAAACATTAGCAACAAACGGCGGCTTTACGGGGAAAAAGCCAATGTTGCTTAAAGGTTTGGTTTAAAGTAAACAGCTAGAAGTTCAAAATGTTTTCGATTTAGTAAAGAAATTAATAGTCGTTAAACAAAATTATTTTTGATAGTCGATTGTGTTATTATGTAAGAGGAAATTGCTCTGGGAAGAGTAATGCTTCGCCTATGTTTTAAAGCGACACCAGGGTGATATATTCAAGATGATGATTTATTGGCACCCTTGAGGAGGTCCTATAATGATGTGGTTGCCATCTCTTGCTGCTTTAAAAAATACTTTCTGTAAAAAGGTAGTAGCAAACTTTGCCCATTGAATCCAAGTCTTTTTCCAGGGGTAGCACACACTTCCTTATTGAAAAGAAATGGCACAATTTGCTTGTGACCATTTTCAACGTGGATTCAAATAATACTGAGACAATTTATCCCCAATCAAATGAGATGAAATTTATTTCAGATTTTTTTCGTAAATGGAGTTTAAGCCACTTTAATTCGAAAAAGGAAAATCCTTTCCATTGTGATTTTCTTTCCAATTTTTGAGTTCACTTATAAATTTTCTAACTGCTTTTTCTGATTATCTTAACTCTATTAGTCCTCAGCTTCTTTTCACATATTTTGCAAAAATTACGAAAGGATTTTTGAAAAAAAAACACCTTAAAACTGCGCAATAGTCGGTATTACGAAGCTCCGCAATTTACATACATACATACATACATAATTGGTCATCACAACCCTTCCGTCAGGATTACAGCCTAGCTTCTCACACCACTTATGTTATGTGTGTTAATTTTATACATGAATGGCGGAACCTACAGCTTAAAGTCGACGCCGAACGACAGATTTTTGAAACACTTTCCATGGCAATTTTATTTATTCTCAGAGTTTTTGCCAGAAATATGTTATGAGGAAGTCGCCTAAGAAATACATATTTTTTCATATTTCATTTTGATGTCTGTCCTGGGGTTTGAACCATGGCCTTACGTCTAATAAGCCAACACACTACCTATTAGCCTACGGTGACCCCGCAATTTATATGCATTAATAGATAGCCAATTTATCGACGGTTCACGCTTAAAGAGTTAAAAACTTAAAATTTGTTATGTATAGTGAAAATTATTCAAATGCTACTGAAGCAGCGTTATTGGCAGTACAGCTAATAACGCCAAATTGGCAATACTGCATATTCATAACTATTCATATAAAACGTGCGATTGCATTCGTTGCAGTGTGTAAGAGTTTTAGCTGACTTTTAGCTGAAGAGTTTTAAATATTAATATGTTTGCGCTTTCTATAGAAACTTTATTTTGCACGAAAAAAAACACAAAACATACACATGAGTTTACGAATTTACCGTTATTTTTATACATACAGACATACATACATACGTATGTTTAATGTTTAAGGATGTGTTCCTAGGAGTTTTAAGTATATAACGAGTTCTTGTTCATCAAATAATGATGATGATGATGATGAATGTACTTGAAATGAGGTTATATATACTATGAAAGAATAGGAAAAAAACAACTACAACATTAAGAATAAAAAAAAATGATGCAACCTGGCATTAAAAAAAAAGAGTTCATAACCTATAGAATTTCTTATACGAGTTATATTTTCTCCATATTTTAATATACCCTAAAAACCGGAAGTGTATTAACTATGAACAAGACACACATATACACGTTAGCAGAGAAAAAAAAACAAATTTAATTAAATCGGTAATGCAGGGCTGCCTGTGCCAGTATTATAATAATTATCATTACGTTTATTGTATGCATTACACATATACAGAGACAGAAATCGAGAGAGTGTTTGCCTTAAGCATGCTGTACGTGAAACGTGCAATACAAAATATGCACTCAAACCAGCAAAACAATAAAACCAAAACAGACAAAAACAAAAAAAAAACACAGAAAAAAGTAGAAGTAGTAGAGTATGTTGCGGTATGAGACAGGCTATGATATGATAAGTAAAATGTAAAAGTGCACTAAGTAAACAATTGAAGCGTATAGAGATGTTGTAAAACATATACAAAAAAAAATAAACGCAACGTCTGTTTTTATGACGTCCATATGCCTTAAGCTAAGTAAGCATACAACATACTACATACGTATACTTTAATTAATGTTAACTATTTAGAAAGGTTTGGATCTATGGCTCTATGAAATCTTGTTACCCTTAATTGTAAGCCGGGAAGAGAAGAGTGTTTATACCATGCCATTTTACCTAAATATTGAATTAAATTGCAGTGTTGTTTGAAATACTGTGTAATTGATCTTCCTCCTCCTCCTATGCAATTAATTTACTGTTATTGGTAAAATATGCACAGTTCAATAGCTTTTAAACAATTTTGTTTTGTTTTGTTTTTCTTTTCCTCTCTGAGCAATTATTGTTTTGTAGTTCGTATGTTTAGAGTACTGAGGGTGAAAATAGAAAACTCTATGAAACAAGTTTTGGAAAAATAATACAAAATATGCGGGTGCAATAAACATTTATTACTGCTGTTGGTTAATCGTATGTACTTTAAAGGAAAATGTGAAAA
Source organism: Sarcophaga variegata (assembly GCA_932273835.1). Lineage (NCBI taxonomy): Eukaryota > Metazoa > Arthropoda > Insecta > Diptera > Sarcophagidae > Sarcophaga > Sarcophaga variegata. Next base: position 12,073,303 of record OW026360.1, read on the forward strand.
TCTTTTCATTTAAAAATTTCTATGTCAAGAATGCTTTTCACTTTAAAGTACAATAAATTACGATTAAAAAAATATTTAAAATTCATATAACTACTGGATATTTCCTAAACAAACAAAAAAAGGCATACAATTTTATGCTGGTTCTTAAAACCCTTCTTGCCTCATGCCTGCTATGCCACACTGCTTTGCTTATTCCCATTGATTATATCTTAGAATAGAGACAAATTCTTTTGGGTATAAATGCAATTGTCTATAACGAGAAGTTCGGTTCGTTTTTAAGTGACATTTCATTAAGTAATTGAAGTTCTTATGCATACAGAAAATAATAATAAAAAAAAACGAAGTATGATGTTAAATCTTCAATACTGTATAGAGATACATGTATATAAGCAAGCTACTTCGTGTACATCATGCATTTTTTTTTTTAGAAGAACGTGACTTATTTTGATGAGTGTGTAACTGGTAACTAATGTCGTTCATAAAATGTTTACTTAAGTCATAAATAGAGTTGATTTCAATTGCATTAAATGATTTCTGCTTTTTTTTTCTTTGTATATTTTTTATTCAATTATTTATACTTTTTCTCTTTTTATCCGTTTTTTATAATTATGTTAAGCTATACTATTACAAATTCTAGATTCAAGTGCATTTAATGCTGATGCATTATACGTTATTCATTAATAAAATATGATGCAGGGATTATGACAATTTCTTGACCCATTTGAACATAAATAAAGAAACCACGCTAATTAAAATCAATTAAAAATGGTTTTAAATTTCTTCATTAGAGTATTTCATCTTAAGACAGAGAAAAATCATTAAAATAACAAATAAATGCAAAGAAATACAATTTTTATGTTAAATTTTTTTATTAAATGATTCATGCAATCATTCTGATTCATATATCTGTATATATGAATATACATACAGATTTAATAATGTAATTTGAAGACCAAAAGAAAAAAGTTATTAATTATCTTTGACTTAAAACCGCACAATATAATACAAATAAAAGTCGGTCTGTATTTAAACTGCGGTTTTTACACGAGCAGCATCATATTTTGTTTAAATTTGTTTAATTTTTAGAAAAATGGAATACTAAAACATAATTCTAAATATGGTGCAAATAAAGCTAAATAACTTGGATAATGGGAGCGTTTCCTATCTAAAGACATGATTACTTGGGCCCTTAAAATGCATTAAACAGTGAGTTCCTCTAAATATAATAGATTTTCATCATTGCCTAGTGCCTAAAGAATTTTGTTTGTTCCAACTCTCTTGTATATAGGCTTCATAACATTTTTTTAATGAATTATAGGAATGTATATTTGTTCGATGCCAGGTTCCGCCTATCATATCAGGAGTGGTCATGGAAAATAGTGCTAGGTCTTCTGTATTTCTCAAATGTATATTAGAGAACACACTGCTTCGCAGTTTGAGTTTGTATTTGCTTGTTATTCAAAATTTGCCACAAGAAAAAATAAGTTTTATTACTCTCTCTTAGAAGATATTGGTAGCCGATACTGAGTGTAAAATGTGAAGCATGGAGATGGGTTTTGAGCACCTCATATATATAGAGATATTCAAATTATGTATTATTTATTGTCACTTTGTGATGTTGCTGTCCACATGTTGCGAACTCATAATGATAGTGATAATTGAACATTTGTTTGCATGGTGACTGTTATTTTATACCATCATCAGCGTAAAATGGTCAATATGAGAAATATGGTGATGGTTTAAGTGCTCTAATACGGCTGCCTATATAAAAAAGGTGATATAAAACGTATCCGCTGCTTTTTTATCACTTGATATTATTAATTTCAAATCGATTGTATCAATTGATATTAAAGACAGATTTATAACTCGCGACTAGCGTTAATTTTATATTGATTTGAAAACGAGTGTAAATCTAGCGACAAGAGAATAAACCATATGGTGATTTGGCGAAGATAGTTCTTTCATTCGTGGTTCGTGTTTGTGCTGCACAGCAAAAAATTGACAACACTTGTCTGAGGAAGTAGAGTTCAAGGCTTACAACATCTGACAACTACTATTAAAAAGTAGTCAACCGAAGAACACATGAAAATCACCTGATTAATCGAACAGTAAATGAAAGACGGATTTAAAAAAATCAACATATCACCACCACCACAGTTTAGTGGTCGGAAAACTAAAGGATTTCCGCTATAAAACTAATGGAAAAAATGTGTTGTGTTTCTATTCCCAATCGTTATTGTATAAATTATTTAAATTTATGTCTGGAATTTTTGCAATTATGTGAACCTCAAACTCTTTCAAACACTGAAGACATGCATAGTCTTTCGATGATTCATATCTAGCATAACATAAGAACTGTATAAATACAAAGTCTTAAAATACAATTTAACCCCTTTGCTGAAGCAAATTATAGTCATTATCAAGAACATAAAATCATCGTTGACTATTTCCCTGCCAATAGCATTTAAATACGAATATTTCTTGTTGCTAAAACTCAAGTCAAATGAACAAAAAAGAAAAAGAAACAAACAAATAAAGGAAAAGAGTGTAGGAAATATTAAAAAAGTGACACCAAATAAACAGTTCAGGACAACACTACAATGAGTACAAGGATATATTGATTGCAAAAGAAAACACAAATAAAGGATATAGAGGAGCATAATAATGCACAGCAAACATTTTTTTTATTTTTTTGCATGGCATGGCATGGCATGTAAACGTTACAAGTGAAAAATATGACTGTTTGTGGAAACAAGACCAGGAGAACAACAAGCAAAAAAAATGTGAAGCAAAGAAATTTAAAACAAAAATTAAGAAGTGCGTGCAAAATTACAGGAAATTAGTAAAGAACGGTAGACGTCAAGCACACAACTCGCTCCACATAGAGAGGACGTTTATCGTTTTATTTTATACTGTCATAGCTGTTGTCTGGCAAACAACACAAACAGGATATAGAAAGCAGAGAAAAAAAGCCAAAGGGAACAAAATTCACATACACATACTTGCATGCATACATACATACAGACATACATACGTACAGGAGGAATAAACAAAAAAAAAACAAATTGTTGTAAGAGACAATTACATTAACGTTATAACGACGATGACGATGATGGCGACAACGACGGACGGTATTGCGGTGAGGTATGTGTTTATCATGATGATTATGATTGGTTGCTACAGAGGGCTATAGACAAAATTTTTAGAAAAGTGTGGTGGTATTTTCTACACTCGACCATCCATATCAAGGCAAAAGTGTTAAGAAATAAGGGTTTCAAATTTAAATTTCTTTTTTTTAGGCAAATAAAAATGGCGTTTTTGGTGGTTATTTACAACAGAAAAAAGTTACCTGTTGTTTTTTCCACTTTTATTTAGAAACCATTTCTAATAAGTTCCAAAAAAACAGAAACGAAACATTAGTTCCAATGATTAATCCCAACCACTTAAACAAATGTCAGTTTATCACCTATTTTTTGTTTGTTTCTTGTTATTGTTGTCTATCAGTCCCACGAATCCCGAGCATAGAAATGTGTAACAGGCCATAAAGTTTAAATTATTTTCCGCTTTTCTTTTTTTGTTGGGAAAATTAAAAACAAAATATCATCATTTCATTTAGACTGGTTTAAGACATTTTATTGTTGAAAAACCTAAACCAAAAAGTAATAAATTATTATCTGCTGTGTTTCTGTTACCAAGAAAACATTTGAGAATAATAAAAATGTCACGCTTGGTTTGACCGTATTTTCAAATAACCACTGCAAAGGGTTGCAGTGAAAGTGAAGAGGTTCAAAGGCTGTTAAAAAGTGATCCTTTTTTATATTACTTTTTGGTAACTAAAGGTGGGGCCTTTATTATCATTCCCTTTTTATTTCATTTATTATAAAATTTAAAACAGCACTTGTCATTTTGTTGCTGTATAAGCATTTGACAGGTAAAATGTTTTTGTATTATTTTTAGTATGAATATTCCATTTTTTGTTTTTAAAGGAAGCTAAAGTCTAGTGTATTGGCTTACTAGACGTGAGATCCGACCTTCGACGATCACTTCACATCAAGAGATCTGAGAGTAACAAATACCAATAAAAAGCAGCTCAAGGATCTGTATTCTAAGTGGACATTAAACTTAACAACTTAATTTTTGCTAAACAAGTTCTGCCAATAATTTCCTTGTACCCAAAAATCGTTTCTCAGGTTTCCAAGTGCCAAACAATAACGCAGAAGATATTCTTCCGGTCTCCTCTTCTTTCTCATCATTGTAGTTTCTGTAGAACCCGTTGTGAGGCATTTGCACCCTTCGGGCGAATATACCCAGAACCAAATTTCCCGACATAAGTGCAATGAACTTCCTAAGATAAACTCAAATTTTTTTCCACATATAGCGGTTCAGATTTGTGTGGTCTCTATGCAAGTGGGTTCATTATTCCATCTTTTTTTTTTTTTCAAATACCTAAAGTAAAGTTTTTGTCATTTGTACGCAGATCTACAGGGGAATACCAGTTTCATTCGAATTTTCTGTTGTACCAGCCTTTGTAAGTGCACAGTACAGGATGCCATATAGACACTTGGAATCCTTGGACAATCTTAGACGTGGTTATTCTTAATAAAAATGCGTATATACCCACTTGTTATACTCTGATAGAGAATTTGCATAGCGTCAGCCTATATAGCCATTATTTTAACAAAAAAAGGGCAACAATAATTGGATAGTGTGTGGGATAATCTAACTCCAACTGTTCTGAAAAAATTGCAAATCTGACTTATTCCCTTTTTATACATACAATTAATACACACAACAAGGATATTGTAAAAACCTGTCAAATACGTAGCTAGCTTCTGCAATCTAGGCAGTATAATGATAACTATAGTGACAGCGGCATTGGGAAGGCTACAATCAGTATGGTGAACATTGCTATACATTTATGTATATGTAATGTCAAATATCCAGTAGGGACTGGTATCGAACACCATTGTTTAAAACCTAAAGGTGCCTTAGACAGGCTAGTAACATGGGCCCAACACAGCCAGCAACAATTTATCCAATGAAGAACCTTTACTGAAGTTAATTAAACATAGAACATGGAAATAAATCGGTCATACCATTAAAACCAAGTCACTGTATAGCAAGGATAGAATCCTTAAAGCTTAAGAAGCCGGTGGAGCCAAAAGAATACCTTGAACCACCATACAATGGGACTTTACCCGGGAATTTTACTCTGCACGTGATTTAAATTTGTAGAGTCAAGACAACATAAAGTGGTAGAGATCTTTAATTATGGATTTTGTTTTCTAAATTACACCAAATCTAGTTTTATAGAAACCGTTAATGTTTCATGGTTAATTAGCATTTCATGAATATTAAACAAACTACAACTTTTAAAGAGTCATAAAAAAGTGTAACCATTAGAATTTATTTGACGTGAGAATATTTAAAAAGTCACGAAAAAAAGGCACATTTTCATGCTGAATTTCATTTTTTTATGTTTAAAAACCAAACGAAGCGTGACTTGAGGTAAAAACGAAACACACTAAAGCCCAACTTTAAACTTTACTACAACATTATGCTTACCTAGTTGGAATAATGGTGTTGCTATTAGCGTTACACATTATAATAGGACCACTGGTTTAATGGAACCAGAATTACAATTTTTTTTCCTTCAATTTTCATTTCAATACGCATAATTATGGAAACAAAAATGGAAATTTACATTATTTTAGCCAAACAATGAGTGGCTAAAAACAAAAAGTAAAGAAAGCTTCTGGAGCTAACTTAACTAAACGTCTATATACATATATGTATACATACATATTTGTTTGTATGCTTGTCACATTTTGGTGATTAAAACCATAAATGTTTTCATGCGTTTTTTGTAAGCGAAAACAAAAGGTTTTTAAAATTATCCAAACGAAAAAAAATATAAAGAAAGACTATAAAAATGGGGTGTTTTTTAGCAAATAACTAAAACGTGTTTAAAATTCTTAACAACAATAAAAGTTTAAAATACTTTCTGTCTGTCTGCCTGTCTATGTACATTATCTGTACTGTCTGTACCTATTCGTATATGGGTAGTGCCTGAATGAAAACAACAGATGTTCTTAAAGACTTTCTAACCATAATTGGGTGTGGATTGTAAATACAAAGGAAAACAAAAGCTTAACAAAATAAAAATTATCTTTTAAAGTGAAATTAGCAGCTACAGTAGCTGCCATAGCATATTGAGGGCCGTAGCATATTGTATTAATTAACTGTGTGCCTGCTTTAAACTACAACATACTACCGAATCGTTCCAATGACCGTCAATTCTTTTCTGTACATCTCCACTCTCCACTGTGTGTAAATAGGCCTTATGTACTGCTTTTTTTATTTCAAAGAAATGATTAACAAATTATGTTTTATATGCTGAAAGATCCCATCACAACAGAGTGTCTGTCGTATTAGTCATAAATTAAAAGCGGGTTTTCATCAATATTCGTTTCATTTAAATTTTTTTTGGAAATATTGGGGAGCACTACTGGCAAACACACATTCATGTTTTTGTGTGTTTGACATTTTAGGTTAAATTTTTTAACATTTATAACAATTGTTGTTGCTAGACATAGAAAATCTTTAATTATTTCTAATTAAATAATTATTTGTACACATCATTTCCACGTTTATAGTTGTGAACATAAAAATAGCAGTCTAATGGAAAAGTTCTATATTTATGCTACACAGTATAAACACGATATCTGCATTGTATGTTTGCTACTTATTTTTCTTTTAATTAGCATATCTATCTTCTCTAAATAGCCAAGATCAGACCACTTTCGTACGAAACCTTCAAATCTCATTGACTCCCACAGCCGTTTTGTTTAACATAATTCGCGAGAAATTTTATGTAACATAATGGATTAATTGGTCATTGCATAAGAGTCCGCAGATTTCTCTTATTTTGATCAGTCACACTCGATAGTTTAATGGAGCTATCCTTGATTGATATCAGATAGATTACCCAATTCATTAAACTTTCAGTTTGGTTTTCAGCTTGAATCTAAGACAGTCATGTTGTAATGCAAATTCCTGGTGCTGATTGTCGAAATTGGTTAATCAGGACTGGTGCATGTCAATTGAGCTTTAATTTTAAAAGAGTTATAAATCCTACCTAGCCTATCCTAATGTTCAGAATATCACAACCTTACTTCAGGAAATAGAACTGTTGAGGGAAATGAAGTTGAACAATGGTTTATTGAGGACTCTACTGATACTACAAGTTTAAATGAAGTAGTTGTTGATGTATATGAAGTCGCCGTAGTCTAGTAGGTAGTGTGTTGGCTTATTAGACGTAAAGCCAGGATTCGAGCCCCAGGCCAGACATCAAAGCGAAAATATGAAAAAATATTTCTTCGGCGACTTCCTCTCAGCAGATTTCTGGCAAAAATTGTGCGAGTAAAATAAAATTGCCATGAAAAGTTTCTCAAAAATCTGTCGTTCGGAATCGACTTTAAACTGTATCCTGCCACTCATGTATAAAATTAACACACACAACATAAGCGGTGTGAGAAACTAGGTCGTAATCCTAGGGTTATAATGACCAATTATGTATGTATGTAGTTGTTGTTGTGTTGCTTAATCTTAAAATCATTAAATTGGCGCCATGCTCTGGGAATTAAAAAAAACCACAGTATAATATCAACTCCAAACAGATTTGAGCTGTTTTTCATAAAAATAAGGTAATCCTAGAGCCTTTGCCACAAAATTGCTAACTAGGGGAGACGTCGAAAGAAATATTTGTTTCAGAGTTCTTTTATTCGATAATGTTCGAACAGAAGTTTAAATTCAAAGAAATGCTAAGGCAATCTTGGAAGCTTTATCATCATTTAATATGTGCTTGGAATGAGAAGAGTACAAGCAAAAGTAATATTTCCTTAGATGCTATTATTACATTCCAGAGGCTTAGTTAAGTAAGACACTGTCCCACCAATAAAAATTCCATTCAGAAATTTCGTAAGAATATCTTGCAACATTTGTATGTCATATTAGAGTTTTTGCTATTTTTATCTTCTCAACTGTATATTGTATATATGTATGTATGGTTGGTATGATTTTTTTCTATTTGTTTTCCTGATCAATACATTTTAAATATTATTTGAAAAATGACAGAAAGAATAAGAAATCAATCATGAAAATTTCCTGTTTCTATTACTAAAAAGAGAACACCTGCTTTTTCCATTAAAATTGTTGATTACTTGTATTTATTTTTCTTTTTAAATGCATTCAATTCATTTATCATTTAATTTAGTGATGATCATTATTTAACAATTTGTAATGAAAACCATAATCTTTTGTAATAAATGATGTCGCTGTTAAAAGCCTGGGAATAAAAGAAAAGTGGAAAATCCACTTTACTTTACAGTCACATTTTAGAGATATCGAAATGAAGTCTTTTTCATTCATCTGTGGAAGATTAATGTCTCAATAGATTCTATTGCCAGATAGTGGCGATTGTATTGAAATCCAGATACGCTGACAGTGTTCCGCAGTGGAAATATGTGTCTTACGATAAATGATGAATTTAGTTTAGGAGATCACTTAAGAATTCTTTTGTATTTAAAATTTATTTATGTCCGCGGGAATTGATGTCATTTGTGTCTCCGAAACTTGGTTTCCCTTAGATATTCCAGATTCAGTTTTTAATTTACAGGGCTTTAAGCTTTTTAGGTCGGATAGGAGAATCTTAGTTAATGGGATAGAGACTAGAGCTAGAGGTGGTGGAGTTGCGATTTATGTTCGCAACGGTGTACTTTGCAGGGAAAAATTGTTAACCCACATTGGGAGTGAAATTGAATATTTATTTCTAGATATTTCAATTGGCGATAGACAGAAGCTTCTTCTAGGTAGTGTATATAGACCGAATTGTAATTTGAATTTTGAACCTTTTCTTTCCATTCTTGAGGATATTACCATTCAATATGATGACATAGTTATCGTAGGTGATTTCAATAACAACCTTTTATTTGATAATCCGCTAATTGGACCAATGCTATCGCTTCATCTGAATCCTGTTAATGTTTCGACACCTACACACTTCCATTCAACGTCCAGTAGCCTAATTGACCTGGTATTTGTGAATCATAATGAAAGGGTTATGTTATATGACCAAATTTCTGCTTCTGGTTTCTCTAACCATGATCTTCTCTTTCTGAGTTATAATATGGCTGTAACTTGTGCTGTTGATAGATATATCACTTATCGTGACATTAAGAATATTGATTATGTAACGTTGGATACTGAGTTGGATAATATATATTGGGACCAGGTCTATACACTGGTTAATGCTAATGACCAATTGGCATTTATTCAGGAGAATGTTCGTCAGCTTTATGACAGATGCGTTCCTGTCAAAACCAAGCTTATCAAACCCAAGCAGAATCCATGGTTTACTACTGAGATAAAAGCTCTAATTGAGAAGAGGGATAGTGCCTACAGGCGGTGGAAGAAATACAGAACTGATGACTTGAAAGCTCTTCATAAATCCGCACGGTCAGAGGTTACCAGGCAAATAAGAATTGCGAAAACGTTGTATTATGGTAGAAGGTTTTGTAATGCGATGGACAATAAATCCAAATGGAATGTGATTCGTGAAATAGGAATTGGTGGAAAATGTCCTAGAACTGATTTTGATGTAGATGTGAATAAACTTAATGACCAGTTTGTACATTCAAGTGTTCCAACGGCAATTGGTGATATGTATGATGACCTTTGTTGTGTCCCTCCACAATACTCCTTTAGTTTTCGTTGCGTGGATCAGTTCGAAGTTTTGGAATGTATTTCAGCGGTAAAATCGAACGCAATTGGTTCCGATGATATAGATCCTGTGTTTTTGAAAGTTTTGACACCTAGACTTTTGCCATATTATACCCACTTATTTAATACAGTGCTGACTAAGTCTACTTTTCCTAATGAATGGAAAGTTGCCAAGATCCTTCCCATTCCCAAGTCAAACAATGAGTTTAGGCCAATTGCCATTCTTCCTTTTTTGTCGAAGGTAATGGAAAACATTATAGCCAGACAGATCAATGGTTATCTGGAATGTCACAATTATTTATCAGTCAGTCAGTCAGGTTTCATGAAAGGTAGGAGTTGTACTACCGCTCTATTAAATGTAGTTGAGGATCTCAGGTTGAAGCTGGATGTAAATAATGTAGCGTTTTTAGTTCTTCTCGATCACACAAAGGCTTTCGATACAGTCAATCATAAAATTTTATTGAATAAGCTCCGGAAGCTGTTTAATTTTTCTGATTCTGCCGCTAGTCTAATTTTTTCTTATTTGTTAGACAGATGTCAGAGGGTTCACTTAAATGGGAAGATTTCTGATTCGCTTAATATTTGTAGAGGTGTTCCCCAGGGATCAATACTGGGGCCACTGCTGTTCTGTATGTATATTAATGATCTACCGGATGTTTTGGTTGACTGCCGTGTTCATATGTATGCTGATGATGTGCAGATTTATGCCAGTACTCGTAAGGAGAATATTGATTCTTGTTTACATTCTGTTAACCGTGATTTGGATAGGATTGACCGTTGGGCTTCGGCGAATGGACTGTGTATTAATCCCTCAAAGTCCAAATGTTTACTGCTTTCGAAGACCAATGTTTCGTTTGCCATACCTGGATTGAGTATCAGGGGAAATAAAATTGACTATGTCAAGTCTGCTACTAATCTGGGCATTGTATTTAATGACAGATTATCGTGGTCTGGCCATATAAGTGTCGTCGTTGGCAGAATTTACAGCATGCTACGGAATTTATGGGCGGTCATTGATTCAACTCCTTTTGCAATTCGTATGCAACTTGCTAAAACTTATTTGATTCCTGTGCTATTGTATGGGTGCGAAATTTTTGCAAACTGCGATAGTAATGACAACCGGAAATTAAACTTGGCATACAACAATATAGCAAGATACGTATTTCTTAAAGGTCGCCGGGATCATATTTCTCATTTAGCGTATCAAATATTTAGTGTGAAATTTGATAATCTTCTGAAAATTAAATGCCTCATTCTATTCCATAAAATTATTAATACGGGACAGCCGGAATATTTAGTAGACCGTATTAAGTTTGCTAGGTCATGCCGAGGCATGAAGATTATTCAACAACGTTACAGGACTCTTCTGTCACAGCGACAGTTCTTTATACACACCACTAGTCTCTGGAATTCCCTACCAAACTACATCCAAAAGTTAGGCAATGCAAACGCGTTCAAAAAGGAGTTATTTAAATTGTTCTCTTAATGAAAAGTTTGTTACGTTCTTAGCATGTTTATTATATCGGTTAAATATTTATCCTTACTTTTCTATACCAATTTTTGTAAATATTTCTTTTTTATATCTTTAGAATTCTTTATCTTTTTTACCTTTTTTATTTTTTATTTTCCTAAATAATTAAATCAATTAAATTATATTTCTACTCAATTTTAATATTTTAATATTTTAATTAATTTGTTTTTTATATTAATTTGTTAGTCTTACTTAATTTCTTATATTTCATAATTTTTCATTATTTTTTTATGTATTATATCTTATTGATCCTAAGCATAGCACTATAACTTATAAGATTAAAATCTTGTTGTGTTATGTTAATTATAATAAATAAATAAATAAATAAATAAATAAATAAAGTTTCTAATCAAAAAGACCCCATTAAATTTCTGTTTTCTTTTTTTTTTTTCATTACAAATAGAAAGTATGGACCGCGACTTGTTAGTTTATACTACAATCTCTACACTCTTCATTAATTTGAGAGTAAAATTTAAATGTAGTACTAATGAATTTGTTATTTTCTAATCTATACCTCGCGTTAGGATGCAATTCTATGCTGCGTTAGAGAAGTACAATTGCATACCATAAAAACTTCTTTGACGGTTTAATGATTAGTTTCAGTCGTTATTATTTCAGATCGCCTTTCAAATGTGAATAGTCTTTATGGGCTGTAACAAGAGACATTTGTGTAATTTCGATTTTTTTTTAGCTCTTTTTAATAGCTCTCACTGGTCACTGTTCTGAAAAAGCAATTATTGCGATAGTAATGCTCATGCTCAATATTCTTGGGCAGAGCATAATAAAATCAATTAATGAGAAGATTTAAACTCAAAAACAAGCACTCTAACATAAATAATCTTTACAACCCTTCAGTCAGGATTACGATCTAACTTCTCACACCACTTACTTTGTGTTTGTTAATTTTATACATGAGTGGCGGGACCTACAGTTTAAAGTCGAACGACAGATTTGTGAGAAACTTTTCGTGGTCATTTTATTTTATCTCAGAGTTTTTGTCAGAAATCTGCTGAAAGAAAGTCATCGAAGAAATATTTTTTCATATTTCGTTTTGATCAAGATGTCTGATTCACACATACATACATAAATACAAATTTGGTCATTAGAACCCTTCCGTCAAGAATACGACCTAGCTTCTCATAGCTTTGAACATAACATGCGCTCCCCTTTTTCATGATTGAGACAGTGGAAATAATTAAGAAGGTTTTATGAATTTCTATTAGTCTCCCCTCCTTCTGGTCCTTATGCTAAGACTCTAATTCTATTTAGGATATCAATTCTAAACCAGAAGTGTGATTGGTTAAGGATGGCAAAAAACTAAAGTCGGGTATTTTTTAACGGTAATAATTGTTTGGTGGTTTGGTTCTAAAATATTAACCTGTTGCCATTCATCATACATATTTGGGCGAATCTTTATTGAAGATTAAGATCTAGGGTTTCATATCTCCCATGTTGTGTATTTACTTATGAGAAGGTTTCAATTTGATGCATTCGTCTAAGTAAGCCAACACACTGCCCCGTATAATAGTTAGGTTAGGTTAGAAGGCGTGTACTTGTCCATTAAGACAAGTACAGTACCATTGTACAACGTCCCAGTTTCTCACACCACTTATGTTGTGTGTGTTAATTTTATACATGAGTGGTGGGACCTACAGTTTAAAGTCGACTCCGAACGACAGATTTTTGAGAAACTTTTCATGGTAATTTTATTTACTCTCAGAGTTTTTGCCAGAAATCTGCTGAGAGGAAGTCGCCGAAGAAATAGTTTTTATATTTTGTCTTGATGTCTGGGCTGGGGCTCGAACCCTGGCTTTACGTCTAATAAGCCAACACACTACCCACTAAACTACGGCGACTTCTCCGTATAATGCTCACAATCAATATTTCTAATAACGTTTAAGTTGTTTTAAAGAAAGCATTGAAAGAAATATATTTTTTATGTTCATATTCCTCTTTTTTTAAAACTTAGAGCTGAGGTTTGAAACTTCCTCTTCTGCTGTGAACACATATCGTTAAGTCAAATCTGATTAATAGTGCCGTCATCGTGATCTTTTCAGTAATCCCTGTGTGGAAAGAGGAGGAGTTTATAATTCTTTTACATCGTTAATCCGATATTGAGGTTGAGGAAATGATCAATTAACATAATCAGAAAACTATTATTGACTAGCTTCAGTAATTCCAATTCGTTGTTTTTCGGTTTTCTAATTTTTTTTTAATTTTCAAACCTGACTGAAAGTTTTAAACAAGTTTAAAATGCAACTCCTTTTTTAGAGATAGGGTTTGAGTAAGGTTTAGATGTAAACCTAACGAAGTAGTCTGAAAAGTTAATTTGCAAAAGCAAAAGGACTCTTGCAGTTTTTAATTAAAGTTCTTAAGGCACAACAGTGTTGCTGAATTTGATATTTCAGTTTGAATTTAACGCTTTTCTCTTATAACCCCAGACCATTTAAAGTTTTCTTAAGCAACGCGTGTGAAACTTGGCATAAATCTGAGGAAATCCTGTTCTTTATTTTCCTAAATTCACACTTAATGATTTCTTAACAAATGCAAACAAGCATTTTTTTGTGTGTTTTGTTTTCAATTTTTCTCTTTCTTTGAAATGAGAAGATGAAAAAAAAAATACAATGACGATGCTTTTAAATTAAGCAAGCCTTGTTAAATTTTGTCTGACTCTGTTGGTGTTTTATTAAAAATGAATATGAAAAACAAAAACAAACAAAAAAAAGAAAAGAAAACCGACAGAGAAACAAAAAATAAATAATAATAATAATGTCACAGGATATATGTAAAGGATAATAAGAAAAACAACAGCAAACTCCTTTACATAAAACGTACATGCATATGTACATGCCTGGTTGATGTTTGTAAAACATTTTGTGCATTCAATGAGTATTCCCCTTGGAGGCGAGGTGTTTTGACAAACTGAACATAATTTTGACATCTGTATGTATGTATAGATGTACTCGAATGAAAACAAAAAAACTCAAGGTATGTGTGTGGTAGAGGAAGCTTTTTCGTGCAGATGATGAGCATATGAGAGGTGCATGCATACGTTGTGTTGAGTAAATTTTTAAGCATAAAAATCCAATTAAAAAAAAGACTGACTTTTAATACTAAGGAATTTATTTTTTAATTTATATGACTTGACGTTAGATGCCAGTGTAAAGCAAAAAAAAAAGTAAAACGTTGAAGCAATAAAATGTAAAGAAATTTTCACTTTTTTTGAACTTTGAAACCGTTTTTGTTCGTTTCTCACTTTTTTTTCTTTCTTTGCATATATGTATGGGGCATAACCATATAAGAATTTTGTTGTTATTGTTGTTGTTGGATTATCGTTATAGAAATTGATTTTTTTGTAGGAGAGTTTAAACGTAATGTTCTTTTATGTGTGAGAAATGAGGGGACCTTGGTCTTGGGACTATACTTGACTATACACTGGCATTAAAAGTAAAACTCCCGTATAATGTTTGCTTTTCTTTATTTTATATACATATATTTTGTTGTTGTTGTTGTTACTTTAGATGGATATTTTCTATATGTACTTATGTCGACTTTTTACTTCTGCTGCTATTCTTTCTTTATATTTTTTATTTGTGGTTATGCCATTGCCGATGTTTCTGTTGTTGTACTCATATTCTTTTTAACATTTTTTTTCGTTGTTGTTGTTGTTGTTGTTGTATATTATAACATATCGAGCATATAACAAGCTCTTGAGACATGTGAATGCACCCACTTTGGGTGTTATAAAAAGTTGTTTTTTCCATCATAAATTTTCTTTATGATTATTATTTGCAATATATTCTATGTGATGTTGCATGTATGTATGCGTACATTTGTATGCATATAGAGTGAGTATGAGTTTTGCTTGTGTCAACTTTTTTAGAAGTTTTTTTTTTTAATACAGCAAAAAAACACAATTTGTTCTTTAATAGGCTTCCAGAGAAATTAATTCTGCCTCAAATCAAACCAAAGTGATGTTACTGTGTTGTGTGGCATCATTTTAATTTATTCTTTCAATTGGTTTTTAATTAAATCAGTGTGAGATTTTTGGTCATAGTATATTATAGCGCACCGCACCAAAGTTTTTAATGCGAAAACGTTAAATATATTTTATAATCCGGGAAAAAATTAAATCTAGGAATCGGAAAAAGAATTTATATTCATCAAAAAAATTAGTATGTATTTAAAATATTTCAAAATAACTACATATTGTATGTGAAAGAGCATGTTAAGTCGCAGCGTTAAGAGCAGTGCACATTGAACTGCATCTGATATAATCAATATCTGAGTTTTAAGCCACCAGCATAAAACCTCTTCTATAGTCGCCGTAGTCTAGTAGGTAGTGTATTTGCTTATTACACGTGAGGCCTCGTTTCAAAACCCAGATCAGACATCTCCAACTAAACGAAATATGAACAAATATTTCTGCGGCAACTTCCTCTCAGCAGATTACAGGCAAAAACTCTGAGAGTAAAATAAAATTGCCATGAAAAGTTTCTCAAAAATCTGTCGGTCGGGATCAACTTTAAACTGTAGGCATCCTGCCACACATGTATAAAATTAACACACACTCAACATAAGTGTTGTGAGGAACTATGTCGTAATCCTGTCTAAAGGATTGTAATGACCAATTATGTATGTAGGTATGCATGTATAAAAAACTCTTCAACCAGTAATCGAAGGCACTATGACTAATTTGAATAGGTATCACTCTCCCATACAGAAGAATAAAAAGGCTGGATTCAAAGTCTCTCTGATTGAACCTAATAGCGTAAATGAATAATGACAGACATCTGTAAGTTAGCATAGCCACCTAATGCAAGACCTTAGAAACTGTGTGTCTATTTTATTTTCAATCTAGAAGCATCAAAAAATGCATTAAATGAAGCTTAACTATATTGAAACACGATTATCAGTTCCAGATATTCGTTGATTTTTCATGTATTCATTATAAACTCGCGTATTTACAAAGCATCATTTAAATAATATCAAATCAAGATTTTTTCTATTCTTTCCCAAGCAAACAATTTAAAAATTCTTTTAATTTAAGGGTAGCAGAAGTGACAAAATCTAATTTGTCCTTTCATTACGAAAAAGGGAAACATATGGACGCTTTTTGTGCGACAATTATAGTCTTACATGAGAGCAATTTTACTTTACAGGATTAACATAATTAAGTAAAAATTCGTTACAATTTACATATAAATTTAAATCTTTTTAACAAATTAAAAACCTCAAACGGTAAAGCAAAGCTACGACGTACGAGTAAGGGTACGAGCATTGGGTTAAGGGTATGAGCAACCAATCATTTGACTGGACTGACCAAACCCCATTCAAACTAAAATGTTTAAGTAGTAAACAGACCAACCCCCTGCCATAAATCTAGTAGATAATCCTGTCTAACAAAGGACCGTAATAAAAAGGACTTGTTTAAGGACTTTTAAGCAAAATTGAACAGCGAGAAAAATTAACCCCCGAAAATTCTTTTCATTCTATAAGATAACAGGGGAAAGAAGAAAAAAGGAAACCTATTATACATAAATGCAATTAGGCTTAAAAAATGTAATGATATGTCATGATAGACGTGTAACAAATATTAATACCTTTCAAATGGTTCAATCTTTGATTTATTGTTTAGACTCGACCTATAAGACAGCGAAGTGTTTACCAAAAAATAAATTAAAAATACAAATCAGATGTTTTTCTCCTTTATTTATTTTTTTTTTTTGGTTCAGCTTAGACCTAAACAAACATGAGTACTTAAACCTTTAAACAAATACAGAATAAATAAATAAATACTGCATGTATTTCAATAATCGTTCAACTATATTGGTCTGGCAAATAATAATAAAGTTTTCTAACACTATTGTGTAAAAAATACACAGACCAAGAAGAAAAAAAGGAACAAATTTTGTATTTGTTTAGTGCAAAATAATATTTAAAAACTAAACATAGCCTGCCTTGCCTTTTTTCCTGAAGGATAAAACGTAAAAGGAAAAAATGAAAAACACTATTTCAAATAAATATTACAAAACAAAATTATAAAAAAAAACATTTGAAAACCTATACACCTAAGGCTAAATATGTACGTATAATCAACCACAAAATGCATAGAGTAAAGATAGTAGAGCCTAAACATAGCCCGCTAGTACTAGCAGAGTCTTGCTTGTAATAATCAGTCAAGACGAGAAAAATCAACCGTGTTGAAATGAAGAAAAAAAACTGTACCAGCAGAGTTTAGTCAACTTTACGTTACGTACGTACATATGTACATTAAAAGGTACAACAACTTTACAGGGTTCTTTTAATAGTTATTCTTTATATTATTGTTTTTGTTGTTAACAAACAAAACTAACAGAAAAAAACAATATACCAGCTACAGCAACAACAACAACTGCTCAGTCTAAATAAAGTGTAATAATTCTGTAAAAAGATACAGGAGAGAGAGAGAGAGAGGTAAAGCATAAGATAGAACATCAAATAATATGTTGTTTTTGTTTCACTGGATTTTATTTCAATTTAGTTTTTCTTTATTTGTTTATTCCTTTTTCTTTTTGTTGTTTTATTTACAAGAAAAAAATAAACGAAGTGAACACTTTTTAATACCTGTTCTTAAGGTTTTTTCTTATACCCTTTGTTTATTTCAAGACGACGACTTCAGTCTTAAAACCTTCTTAACAACGACCGTTACTTGTTTTTTTTCTCTCTCTCTCTCTCTTTCTGTCTTAATTTTTACAAATATTACTGAGTCACTGTAACCCAGTACTAAACAAGTACGTTGGTTTCTTTTCTATTTTGCACTGTAGGTTCATGGGGGCTGCCAGACAAGTTTCATATGAAATATTTAATTAACCGTTAGAAATAAGTGTTACAATTAAAAGTTTCCTAATAATAACTGGTGCCAAAAATGTTCTTTTGATAACTTTAATTGCTTTTTAATGTGGTGTAGCAAGTTCAAGAAACTTTTAATTTCAAACCTGTTGTATGAGTTTAAATGTGTTTTTTATGTTAAACATAGAGGAAGTAAAATCTTTCACAAAGACTTAAAAGATTATATTGTCGTAAAAGTGGTTAAAAAAAGCTATTTCCCGATCGTAAAAGATCATTTGCATTTGCCTGTGTGTATAGTGAACGAATTTAATAGTGTTTCCCATGATATTTGTATAGAAGCTTTTGAGTTATTGTTCTTTGTTGTCTAGAATAAGGCAGTGATCTCTAGATTCATTAGAGCGATTTATCACGCATCAGCCTTGCTATTATCCTATAATTTAATAACGACTACATAATGGTTTCGAAAATGAGTGCTTCATCACCCCGTAAGGTACAGCCTTAACCATCTGTAACCATTTTCATACGAATAGCAGAAAAATATTTCTGCGAAGGTTACAAAGAAGGTGAGAAATCTATGTAATTATCCTACGAAATAGTAGTGATTGAGTATCAATACGAATATCTTATAACATTCCCTGGCATTGACCATTACAACCGTTTAGTCAGAATTATGGTCTAGCTTTCCACACCACCAACGTTGTGTAGGAAAAGTTTATCCATGATGAGTGGTATGGCTTAGAGTTTGACATTCACTTTGAACGACAGATTTATTAACTCTCATGGTTTTTGTCAGAAGACTGCCAAGGGAAGGTTACCAAAAGAAACGTCTAGTAAGACGACACACTATTTTCTAGACCATGACGAAGAAGATAAACTATTAAAAGTTGATTTCGTCTCACACGGGCACTAAAGCGTGTCAGCATGGTTTGGCGGGGGTTCTATTGGGATTGTCGCTCTGTTTATCAGATTTGGAGTTAAGCACTTTAACCATTACACCACGTGGCCACAACTGTCTTGATTAAAATTATCTCTGCTACTAATTGGAATTATGAGTTCAGGGTAATTTTAAAGTAACTACAGCTACAGAGCTTTACCATTAAATTCGGTTTGATAAACGGAAATCTTGCCTACTAGTAATGCAAATAAAATAATAAATTCATATTATAAGTCTGGGTAGAAGAAGTTCCTGTTATTGCATTTCTATTGCGAGATGTCATCTTTAAGTTGGACACATTTATTGCACGTTTACCCACGGAAAGTAACAACAGAAAGTCATGCTGTTCAATTGACTAGATTGGCTTATAATCCGTGATTATGAGTTTCTATATTTAGAATCGAAGACGATTCGTACTGCTGCACAACATACCACATTTTATAAATTAGGGTATAAGCTTACGATAGTTTTTGTGATAAGAATGATGAAAAATCCTAATTGATTTAAGAATATTCAAAGCCAAATATTTACCAGCTATCAAGGAAAATTAAATTTGAGAAAACAATGAATTTATTTGGACTTAAAATTTAGGCTTGCATTCTATAGCCTCAATGGATTAAGTTCTGATGCAAGAAAATATGATTTTAAATCACTTTTAAAAAGGGGGATTTTTGTTTGCAACTCAATTAGTTTGTTTTATTATTAACCCTACTCTTTTCAGTTTCCCATTACCATTTTTGTTGTTATGTTTTTAACAATTTAATATGTTTTTCAAATTTCTTATTTTCCACTTGACTTAATTTCAGGTTTTTTTTTAGATTCCTTACAAATTCTATCATCAATATTGATAAAATATTGTTTAAAATTCCGTAAAATTTATTCAAATTTTATTAATATTGTGAAATTGATTCTGAAGAATTTTTCAAAAAATGATTGAAATAAACTCCCCTTGTACAAACGTTAATAATAAACAACATACAGTAGCATAATGTTTAATTTGTTTACGCATTATTGAGTTTTAAAGTCTCTAAATTGCTTATTACTACTACGAAAATAGAAAAAAGTATGAAAATTTATTTAAATTTCTTTCAACAAAATAGCTAAAAAAAATATTCTAAACGAACCAACTCCCTTGCTCATGTGAAATGCTCCTCTATTCAATATTCAAAATTTACTTCAATGCTATAAATTTAAATGGAATTAATATTTAGTCATGAAATTGCTGAAATAGCTTAAATAAAAATGTTATTCATAAACGTTTAATTAAATTACGTGAGAGCTTGTATGTTTTTAAACCGCGTTAAATGATGACTAATGCACAAATTTTTAAACCAAACCCAGAACTCGACTGAGCCACAGATGTCAATTGTTATTGATTCATGCTGTAAATTTCTCACTTGACTTTAAAACAACAAAACAACAACAAAAATAAAAAATATTTTTTTATTTTGCATTGTCTGCACAATTTTACAGCTCATGGAGCACGTGAATAAACGAACAGACCTTTACAAACACAAAGAAATGAACAAAACAAGCGCTTTAAAAAACAGCTGCAATTTTAGAAGTTTAGTTACACTTGAGAAAGAAAACACAACGAAAAAAAAGGGGGTAAACAAACAACGTAACGGTAGGGAAATTAAAATCGAGCGTCATAGGGGTATGGGAGGTCGAATTTGTATATTTTTGTTATTGTTGTATTTGTATGAATTACCTTGTTCATTAAGCACTTTTTGTTCTGTATGTTTTTATACAAACAAAAAATGAAAAAGAAGAGAAACAATAACAAATTGATTTTGTTTGTAGTTAATTACAGTTATTTGGTGTGTTATATTTTTTGTTGTGTATTGCACAAACGCATATGCATATCGTTGTTGGTTTTAATTTTTATTTATTTCTTCTTTTTTGGGAAATTGTAACCCTGAAACCTTGATACAGTTTTCGTTTCTTTTTTTATAATTTTTTTATTCAAGTTACATATGCATGCAGTTTTTTTTTTTGATCGTTGTTAATATCGTCGCAGCAAAGACCCCTATATTTCTGTCATAATAAACCATGAAAGAGATTTGTTTTTATTTTGATTTCTTTTATTTATTGTTTATAGCGGCTTTAGCGGAAAGAGGCGGACATAGGTTGAACATATAAGAGGGGAGTTTGCAAACTTTACTGCTGCTGTTTGTTTATTTTTCACACACAATAGTAACAGTCTCTCATCACCAGTGTCGTCGTCGTCGTCAGGCGTTTTCTCAGTGTTTCTCTTTTTTTATTGTTACCTTGTTATTAGTACCTTGTAATTTATATACATATTTCTTACTGTTTTTTTGTTTCATTTTGTTATACTGTTTTATGCCGCCAAACTAAGCATTTTGTTTTTATTTTATATTTTCGTTAAGGCCATTGTTTACTTTAGCTTGGCTGACATTTAGAAGTGAACATACATACATACGACATACGTACGTATAACTCGTTTACTACTGGGCTTTATGTGTTTGGGCTTAAGTAGCGAATCCTTTTTGCTACGGATTCGTTATGGTTTTTTTTTCTTTTTTGTATTTTTGTTTGGATTTGTTTACATTAGTTGCAAACTGTTTGCATTAACATCACCCGTGTGTCTACAAAAAGAATTTACCTTTTTTGTTATTGTTGTCGTTATCCCTTTTTTGTTTCGTGTCATTAAAAGCCTGAGAATAGGGGTTCTCAAACGGTTTTTAATGAACTAAATGACTGTATCCGAATTGGTTGCAACAATCAATCCCTTGGAGGTTTATCTGCAGAGCCACAGTCTTCGACAAACTCCGATAAAAAGTCTTATAGCGTTAGACTGACAGTAACAGTTTTTCACATTTTCAGTAACGGAAGAAATATTTAGTTCGATGATGCACTGAACTCATCTGTAATGCTTTCCGTCTCTTAAAATTTCTTTACAAGCAAGGACTTGTGTGTTCATTCTTGTGGTATATAAAATTTTGTATTTGATAACGTTGTGTGTAACTAAAAGTATGTAAGTAAGTAAGTAACTAAAAAAGAAATCTATTACAATTACACTTTCTCTTCTGTGATTTGAGAATCTCTGTACTAATAATGTACTTCATATACGGTATGAGTGTATATGTTTCTATGCAGTTCCGTGTGTATGTGTGTTCTCTTTTTCTTTGTTACTACTCTCTGTGTCTACTTCAATAATATTGCTGTTGTTGTTTTAGTCGTTGTCGTCAACTTTTTTTGTTTTCATTTGATGCATGTGAGCATAATATATTGACGACTAACAAACACTACCATACCACCACCCATTGATGTTTTTGAATTTCTTCTTTTGCTTGAGTACATTTTCAAGATGCGGAAGCAAATTGCGCGTGCTGAAGTTGTCGAAATCCTCAAACGTATCGACGTCATTTAGACTTTGGTAGACCTATACTTCACTATATTGCACACATAAACAGAAAAACAGAAAAAAAAGAATCACCATGTAAATGATGACAATAATTATGAAGAAACAGCATCAGTGGGAGAGGGAGAGCGAGTTTAATTTTTATGTTGTTTGTTTGTTCTTACATATCCTTCCTTCCTTATGGACACGTACATACATTATTTACATACAAACACATGCTCTCTTCTTTTTATCAAACAACACATTTCAAAAGAAAACTTCTCATTTCTTGTTATTAAAACAACAACAACAACAACAAAAATTGCTTGTAAAGTGTGAAACTTGCCATTAAAAAGATTTCTCTCTCTCTGTTAGTGGGTTTATTTTTTGTTTTCTTTCTTGTAACTTTGCATGCATTTTATAATGTTCTTGGGAAAGCAGAAAAACACCATTTGTTTGTAAAGCTTTTTCACTCCTTTTCTTCGTAATTTTATTGTTATTTTTGTTGATTTTGAATGGTGTTGTTGCCAATGGTTGCCAACTTAAAGAAGTCAACGTTTATGTTTGTGTTGGACCGATACAATTGTAAACAGCGTGGCAGTGACACAGGCAGCATTTACTTCTTTAAGTGTTAATCCTGAATATTTTAACGATTGTACACGGCTTTTCATTTAAATTTTTGAATGTGAATTTGATTCTTTAATGTAGATAAGCTTTATAATAAATCTTAAATGAGAAAAAAGAAAAAATCTTTTGTTGTAATTGTTACTCTGGGGAACGTTCCAAAGAACGTGCGCAAATTTATACAATCTTCTAATATTCTAAAAAGAAATCAATCCCGCAGTATATCTGTAAAAAAGGCATTTGACATTTAAACTAGTTTTGTCAGCATTAAATGGGTTGAAATCACTTTCAGATTCTTATCTTGAAATGTCAATTCCAAGTTCATTTTATTTAATGTGCGTGCCCGTAAGAAATGTCTGAATATGCTTAAAGAAATAGAGGGGTTAGATGTTGCTTAATTGCCTAAGGAATAGCATAAAACGTACTTAAGGTGTACTTTTTAACACCAAGAAATCTTCATTTGCTAAAAACTTCAGGCGTATGAGTGATGCTGAAAAATGGCCACGGTATCGTAGTAGTAATTAAGGCAGAGTCTTAAAAGTAACAAAACATTTGCAATAAATAAATTGAAATTTAAAAGAGAAAATGCATCAATGCTGTACAGAATAATATTTTAAAACTTAAACAATTGATTTGTTTTCAAATTTTTTTTAAGGAAAGTATTATGATTTCATCCTTTAATCCTGACTGAAGGGTTGTAATGACCAATTATGTATGTATGTATTATGATTTCATCAGCATTTGTTTAATTTTATTATAATATAAAATTTCAGTTGGTATTGAACCACTTACTACAATAATATTTTTAAATGCCTGTATGTAATTGTGTTTATGTACGTTATGAAAAATGATTCATCAGTTAATTTGTTTATCCGAAAATTCCTTAAACCCTAAACATAAGGAATTTAAATGTTAATTTTGTTCTATGACTCTTTTTCTAAATCACATTCTAAATAGATACATACATATGTATGTATGTATTTTAAAACTACGACTGTATATCACTTATTTGAATAGTCTAGGGCCAAGCAGCATAACATACTGTTAACTAAATGACTTCTGTTAACAAAATATCCATTTATTGGATGAAAATAAATTTGTAGCTCCAATCCGGGACAAATTACTTAAAGTAAATATCCTTTTTCTTAAGAAGATTTTTATCAAATACTGGTCTATAAATCAACAACTATAAGATTTTTAAGGGAAAACAGTAATAATGAGATCTTATGAGATGTCACAACGACAGTAAAATACTCCTACCAATGGCGTTGAGACTTTTCTTTTTAATCCTAATAAACTGCACTTAATTGATCTATGAACAATTTCTCGTGTCTACAATAAAATCGTTTGAATTGGTTCTACTCCTCAGATTCTAATTAATCGATTGATTATTAACCGATTAGTTAAACATATAATTACAGTAAGAATTTTAGTTTTCGGGCAGCGTCTGTATGGATTTAAATTTTGATATGTTCTATACATTATAGAAATAATTTTTATAGATTGTGGTAAGAAATTCTGTATAAATTATCATTTTAAAAGCCGTTTGCCGTACTCTATTTTGTACAAACCCCCAGATCTTCAGCTAAACGAAATATGAAAAAATATTTGTCCTGCGACTTCCTCTCAGCAAATTTCTGACAAAAACTCTGAGAATAAATAACAATTGTCATGAAAAGTTTTCCAAAAATCTGTCGTTCGGAGTCGACTTTAAAGTGTAGGACCCGCCACTTATAAAAAAAAAATTAACAGATACAACGCGAATGGCGTGAGAAGCTAGGTTGTAATCCTGACTAAAGGATCGTAGAAGTTCTAAAGGACTACTTTTAAGTTAAAAATCTCCATTTAAAAAAATATAACTTTTAATTGAAAATTTCTTAAGAAGATTTTATAATTTCTTACATTTTCTCACACTACCAATTGAAGAGAGATCCCCTACAAATTTTTAAAATATAAAACAATTGCGACAATTGCTTTCAAAATGAACAATACGGATGAAATTTTAAAGAGAGATCATTAATTCAAAATTCGAAAATGACTCAGAGAAAAATTGTTAATCCATAGCAAAAATGCAACAATAATGAATGACTGGACAAAAATTCGCTAATTAACTTCTGCCATAGAAGGTAACACTTTTTTCTATATATATCTCGCCCTATATGAAAAGTATCCATTTTCTACCTGTTTTTCCCCCTTTTCTTTGCTTTTCGAACAATGAGTTGTATAGACAAACAGAAGATACCATGAAAAGAATTGTTTTGTTAT
The DNA here is from genome assembly GCA_932273835.1 of Sarcophaga variegata. Classification (NCBI taxonomy): domain Eukaryota; kingdom Metazoa; phylum Arthropoda; class Insecta; order Diptera; family Sarcophagidae; genus Sarcophaga; species Sarcophaga variegata. Next base: position 12,098,632 of record OW026360.1, read on the forward strand.
AATAAAAGAAAGACAGTCTAGAATAGAAAGATTAAATTGGAAATCGATTCAAATGGAAATAAAAGAATTACACCTGTTGGCTAAAAATGTATATATGTATAGAGGCTATTGATTGTTTTGTGTGAAATAACAATGCAATCAATAGGGGAAAATATAAATATAATTTAATTTAATAGATTTAAATAAAAGAGTTTTGTATTAATGCCAAACCGAATAAAGGGGTTTCATATGTCCTATTATTTTCATTAAGCTTAGCTTATGTGTTAGCTTTGTGAAATGCTATTATTATTGTTTATTTACTTAATTATTGATTGAATAATTTAAAAACAATATATATGCATTCCTGCGAATGCTTTTAGCATTTTAACAAGTAAATAAAAAAAATACAATGTTTTCGTTTTAAGCCAGGTTTGTGTTTAACAAAAAAAAAGAAGAAAAAATACTGGTTTTTAAGAAAGAGCAACAAAAAGGTAAATCAAGAAAAATAAAAGACTATATTTCGCTCTTATACTTCTGTGTGTTTGTTGTTATCATTACTATTATAACTGATGCTTTTGTTTGTGAGGGTGAGTGACTCAAACGTTATAAAATAAAAATTTTGATATTGTTTTCTTCGACAGTGTTGTCAATAATGATTAAAAACGCATTGAAACTTCAGCAAGAAATTTTGAATATTGAAAATTTTCAATTGGTGGTCTTATGATCGACTTAATTTTCCCTATACGACACATAAAACTTTGTTTAATTTTCACTTTCAAAGAAAAAGCGGCTTTAAATTAAAAAAGTAGATTGTAGTTGCAAGTTTTAAATAGAAATTTTATAAAATGAAAATGTTTAATGACTCGTTTATCGAATATCGTTCACGTAGGCAACAGTAAACTTGTAGTTTTATATGTACAAGTAAAATTTTAAATTGTTTATCATTAGTTGCCATCTTAATTACTAATTTATACCATTCTCGGCAACTAACAACTCAACTGGAGTTGGATTGTTTTCTTTTTACACTTTAGGAATTAATAAAAATTAATTCTTATCATAGCAATCCATGACTGATTAATAGTCATTTGAAAAATCGATTGACAATTCAAATTTTTGATCGAACATTTTTCATATTTTTTAGCTCGGAAAGGTGGTGAAATTTCTAAAAAAATTTGAGCAGTAAAAAAATTGTTTTCAAATTTTTATATAGCATTTGCTGACAAAGCTAAAAATGCTTTCGTTTTCACTTAAAAAAAAGTGGGTTTTAAGTGGATCGTTTCGTAAATATTGATGACGCATTGGTCCACCATTATACACCACATAAAAAACTTCTGGAACCACCAGTTCAGTACATCAAAGGATTAAAGCTCATTTGCATCAGCAGGAAAGGTAACGGCAAGAGTTTTCTGAAGGATTTCTTTAACAATTATCTTTAGAAAGACAAACAATTAATCCTGAATATATTGTAGCCATTTGGGTTAACTTCAAAGATAATTAAATTCAAGATAATATATCTGGTGTTCAGGAGAAGCAATTATTTTTTATTAGGCCAATTCAAGTGCTCACGACAATATCATGAGAATAAACGAATTACAGTAAGAATTGTTTGAATATCTACCGTGCTCACTAGATTTGGTTTATAGCGTTTACTATCGATTCCCAAATTTAGAAAATCCCTATGCGGAGAGTTTTTCATAAAAGGACGAAGTTTCAGTTTAAGCGTGAATTAATATTGTGAAGACCTTCCGTAATCATTCTTTAAAAAGGGATAAGAGTATTGGAAAATCTTTGGAAAAATTGAATTGCAGTATTGCAGGGTTTCATAATCCCTTGATTATTGGAAATTAAATTGATAACGATTGTACGTTGCCATTTATGGTGAATGTTTTCCTTTTTTTATAAAATCGCCGGTCAATGCCTTTGATATAGTCTGGGGATAGTCGTTTAATAGATAATCTAGAAACTCTTTTATAATACTTTTGTATAGCTAATCGCCCAGCAAAAGAAAAAAACTCGTTATAAATTACTTAAAAACGCGTAATGGGCCTTACTACTTATTAATTATTTATTACTGGTTTCTTTCCCACAAAATCGTTGCATTTTTATTAATTTTCTTAAACTACAATAACTTTGAAATATGCATGAGAATATGGAAATGGAATAAAATTAAAAGAAAACTTACCAGTTGGTAAAATAGCATTGTTTTCCCGACGCCAAGTTATTGTTGGTGTTGGATAACCACTGGCATAGCATTCCATTTGAACTGCACTACCTTCGCTAGCAACCACCGATTGTGTAGAGTTATCAGAAATGACAGGAGGACGACGAACTGATAACTTAACATCGGCGGTAACTTTGTGAACGACAGAGATCACCACTTGACAGGTATAAGTACCAGCATCGGTTTCCTGTATATCTTTTATTTGTAGTTTATAAGTCGATGAATTGGGATCGTGGCGCAGAGAGAAGCGAGAGTCCTTAATGACCAATGTGGAGCCCGTCGATAGGAACACGGAATCACCATCGGTTTTGGTCCATATTACCGAATATTCTTTAGCATATTGAACTGAACAATCAAATTCAACGGTGCCGCCAATATCTTTGATCTGTTCCTGGGTTATGTATGAAATTGAGGGTGTTCTCTGAGCAAACGTCGTTGTGGCCATAAGCATTACAAACACGAATGTGAGCATTTGTGTGCCAATTTGTAAATTTAATAAATTTCTTATACTTGTAGCCATTTTGGTTTAATATTTCTATTTGTATTTTTATAAATAAATGTTTAATTTGTTTTTCGTTATTTAATTAAATAATTTTATTTTAATTTAATAATTTTCTTATTTTCACAAATTAAATTCTTTACTATTTGTTTTTAAGCTCACCACACCCTAAGCTTGGAATTTTTTGGTGTTTGTTTTTTCTATTTTATTTCGATTAAGCAAAGAAACGTTTAATAATTTAATGCTTTGAAGAAAATCGTTCTTTTTTCTTCTCTTTAGTTGACTCTTTGAGACTGAATTCGTAACTACTTCAACAGAAACTTTATTTGGCGTTTTCTTTCAAGTCTCTATCTGTAAGATCATTGATAAATGAACGCGACAACACAATATAAAGCCAAAGAATAGAAATAAAAACGCTAACTTTATTTTCTCTCTCTCTCTCTCTCTCTTTGTGGCGTGCTTTAAAAGAAGATTCAATTTACATACACACAGTATTACTTATTTTTATTAAACTTCAAAACAACAACTACAAACACTTGACTTGACTCACAAAACCTCTCTTTATATATTTTTTAGGCTTTACTTTATTTATTTTTACTGTACTCTTGTTTATTTTTCTATAATTTCAATGCAATGCTTTGCTTTAAGCCAAGTTTATTTATGCTCTCTTTGATTTGTTCACTCTTTCTCTCTTTTTTCACAAATGCTTTAAACGTGGCTCATATTACAATTCTCTCTCTTGATGAACACACACTTCAACACAAACACCTTTAAGCAATTACGCGCTCTCACTAAACCAACTGCAAGTTTTAAACGTCTTTACCCGTTGAATGTTGTCTTGCGAATGATTTGTTTTAATGTTGTGTTGGGCTAACGAAGCTGACGTTACAATTGCGTTTTGCTGTTTTGAATATCCAGCCATTAAATTAAAGATGGCGCTCAATTGTGTGTGTGCAATGGTATAAATAAGCGTATTCGACTGTGTATCCGTGCAACTACTCTTTGTAGTTGTATGCGTACATTACACTCTATTACAGGTAACACTGTACAGGCATTAAGGTGACCAATTGGGTTTTTTTCTTTTTAGACGAATTTGTTCACAATTCATGATAATTTTATTTGTGTTTATTTTCTTCAACTAACATTAACAGGTACTTTTAGTTCCTGGAAACACATCCTTTCTTATAATGAAGTGCAATAAACACAAACCTTGTAAAATAAATATAGTTGGAGTTGTAGAAGCAAACTTATCAAGTTGTTGTTATTGCTTTACACTTGTTTCGTATATTTTTTGGGATTTTTCCATGATTAACGTTATGTTTAATATTTTCAATAATAAACATTGTTATCGTGAAGGTGAACCGCTAAGGGTAATTAAAAATATTAGAAATTTTAAAATATAAGAAAAAATTCATTAGTTTTAGCAATAGCTGTACCAATTGGTAACATGATCCGATCAGCTCGCTCTTTCCTGTATCTCCTGAGAGAGAGTATCCCAGTGATTTTTTTTGAGACCAACACTCGGGAGCCGACGCCATTTTATGCAGTGCTTTGTGTTGGAATACAGGATTGATCCTACTATGTCTTTGTTCCATAACATTCTAAAAAAATTCGCTTAAACCTTATTTGATGTACGGATCGCGCTTGTCTCCGACTGGCAAATCGTAATATGGCAATAGATAGGGTCGTTCCCAATGTCCGAGTTGGCATTGTGCTCATCCCGTCGCTTATGCCCTGTCAGTATATATGTACTTTGAAAGTTAATTCAAATATTTGTTTAACACTAGATTTACCAAGACATTTTTATACCTATTTATACCAACACCGGTCAAAATGACTGGTGTTCAAAAATAACGTTGTGAGTGTATAGGTTAGGTTAGAGGACGTGTTACTTGTCAATTAAGACAAGTACAGTACCCGGAAGTCGAATTAACCTTTTGTAGAACGTCCTAGTTTCTCACACCACTTATGTTGTGTGTGTTAATTTTATACATGAGTGGTGGGACCTACAGTTTAAAGTCGACTCCGAACGACAGATTTGTGAGAAACTTTTTCATGGCAATTTTATTTACTCTCAGAGTTTTTGCCAGAAATCTGCTGAGAGGAAGTCGCCGAAGAAATACTTTTTGTATTTTATTTTGATGTCTGATCTGGGGTTTGAACCCTGGCTTTTACGTCTAATAAGCCAACACACTACCTACTAGACTACGGGTATAAATTTTATATATGCTATAATGTTACTTTATCGGTAATAAGGGAGTTGCCAGATAAATTGGTAATATATATTATATCTAAACAAAGATCTACCGCTGCCATAGAAAAACATACCAGTCAAAATAACTGCCACCGGTAGAAGTACCAAAAACAGAAATTATTTTTTTTTTGTGGACACAAGATCAAAAGTTATCAACTTAATTGTATTTAGTTGTCGTTATAAAAATCATATAATAGTTTCGGAAAAAAATATTCACACAAAGTTAATATTTAAGGCTAATAAGGCAAAATTAGTCATTTTGACTGGCGCGGTAAGTCTAGTGTTAATCTGCTCTACTAATACCCTTAGCTTTATAAGCACATAGAGGTTAAATTGTGTTATAAAATTACATGAGTCTCCCTGTAAATTGTAACAACTTAGGAATGGAGAAATATGAACGTGACGACACTTTGACGTTTTCCCTCAGTTTATAGCAAATTTTGCTTTGTAGTGGCTGTGCTAAATTTATTCATAATTAGAAAAAATTGTATCATTTAACAATTAATAGACAACATTTAGTTTTAATTAGAAGATAACAGCTTTCAATTGTATACGGTGCATAAGAAAATATTAAAAATGGCTGCTGTAGAACGTTTTGATATTGAAAAGGTAGCACGAATTTTCCAAGACAGTTTACGTGACGATGATGACGTTTTAATGGATGAATACTTAAAAGCATATGAGGAAATAATGAAGTATAAACAATACTATAAGATACTTTTTTGTTTACTACAAAAGGATATATACATGGTTTGCACTTTCTTTGTTACTTTTCTCATTCTATAGATTTTTTAGTTTATTGGGTTCCGTATTCGGCTTTGTCAGCAGTGATGTGCGTACAAAAATTGATATTTTAATGAAATTTCGAAATGAAGCGGATGTGGAAAAGGCTGAAAAGTTTGTAACGGTAAAAACTATGATGATCTATGAGAAGGAAGCGGATCTGCTGAAAGACACTAAATATGTATCTGGTAGTCGTACTCTATTACGTTTACATAGAGGTTTAGGTAAGTAGTTTTTAAGGGATATTTGCTTCGGAATGACCAGACTTCCAATCAATTCAGCGACAGCTGTACCACTTGGAAGTTTTTCTTTCTTCAGCAAAGATAACAACAAACATTTTATGTATTTCTATCTTCCGACATAGTTTTCTAATTTTCTTTTTTTAATTCCCGTTTATTTTCTAGAGTTTGTTTATGAATTCCTCAATAGTTTAGTCGATTTATGTGAAAACGATAAAACTCATGGCTGCTGTAAGACATCCTATGAATCAACTTTGGCTAAACATCATCCGTGGGTAGTACGCAAAGGTGCACTCGTGGCCATGTATGCTTTGCCAACTAAAGGTGAACTTTTAAAACGGGTCTGCTGTAATGCCGATCGCGTAACAGATTTCCTGCCAGAAATGTTAAAGAACACTAAAGTGGTATATGATCGTACACAGGATTTGTACACTTTATATGATCTTCATCAATTGCCATAAATCGGTGCACAACGAAAATAAAATTTGTATCTATTTGTAGATATAAGCAGATTCGTATTCTGCGCCTAAGAGATTCAGTATTGTATTGTTAACTGAGCAGCTTAACTGCTTTTTCTTGCATGTTTTTTTTTATCCTGTCAGTGCAATATTTTCCCCCATGTTTGTATATTGTACATTCCCTTAGCATTATTTGCCTATTAATTGCTTAAGATAAATACTCTAAATTAAGCTATATAACAGAATTATTAATTAAATATACTTATTGATCAATAATTATCAGAGAAATAATAATGTAAATAAATTGTGCGTTTGATTGGCTTATTTTTGGATAAACACGTTCTAAAGTGTGACAGCGAATGACCGTTACGAATCTTAACGCTGAATTGTCAAAAGAAGGCAGGAAAGTATAGTTTAAGTAAATATTGTTATTTATTTATAATAGCTCCTCTTTTGCTATTATTTTCTTGGATATGCTACCCAACAGTATAACTAAATGTTAAAAATTGTAATACATTTATTAAAAATTTACTTAAAATTGTTTTTATTGGACTTCAACGCTTCATTTAGAATTCTATTATTGCTCTGTGGTCAAAATTATTTTTTTAACTTTCCAACACTGTTTCTTTTACAAACGTCAATTTAACGAGTCTCGTTGTTTACATTTATTATTCTTTCTTTGCAACACAAGTTAAAAAAATAGAAAGATACAGTAAAAAGCATTTGACAAAAACCGGAAAGGTGAGTTATAAAAACATACAAGCAGAAGTGAATAAAAACAAGTTTGTTAATTCTTATTTCTTTCATTTCTGCATAATATAATGAAAAAAATTTAAATATATTTTAATTTCATACAAAAATATTCCAGAAGCAACGAACGGCAGCAATTGTAAACAAACTACTCGTGGAATATCAAGTAAAAAACAAACAAGAAAAGAGAACCAGAGTTTAAACCAAAAGAAAAATATTAGAAATGAGCAAATACACAGCAGAATATTTAGAAGACAAACTAACCAAACAGCTTGAAGCCAAATATGTTAAAGCCATAGATGAATCAGATGGTTGTGGTGGCAAGTTTAGTGTGATAATCGTATCCGACCAGTTTAAAGGCAAAACTCTATTGCAGAAACATCGTTTGGTAAATACAGCGTTAGCGGAAGAACTTAAAGAAATACACGCCTTCTCACAAAAATCTTATACGCCAGAAGAGTGGGAGAAAGTGCAGCAGCAATAAGAGAAATAATACAAAAAAAAACATTAGTATTTTATTGTGTATGATTGAATATTAAAATTAAATCAGTTTTATATGGTGATTTTGTGTAACGTAAGAAAGACTTGAAATTGAAAGAAATAAAACCAATAAAAAAATATGAATTGAATATAAAAATATCAAACCAAAGAGAGAGGCTGACTGCATAATACATTGCACACTGGGCTGTGGGACAATAAAATGTGTATAAATGTTAAAAAGAAGCGGATAGGTTTTAAATGGAAAAAAATTTTCGAATGACAGCAAAGTAACAACACACCGAGTACTTTGAAATGCGTTGGACTGGCCGTCTTACAAGAAAAACATAGGCTATTTTAATACGTAGTAACGTACGCTGAATTTTAAAAAGAAATATTACTAGGGAGTTCATTAAAAGTGGTCTAGGTTTTCTAGAAGCTTACAAAATATTATGAAATTGGATTTTGCAAATGTTGTGGAACCCTTTATATAATTTTGTAAGTAAAATTTTATACTTGTATCCATAAGGTGCTGGGTTTAGGGATCATCTTAAAGGTCTGAAACAGAATCTTAGTTGGCTAATGATCGCAGTACATTTTAGAAATTTAGCATGGCAGATATAAAATTAAAGCGAAAAAAAAACAGTTGTAGGGAAAAAGTCTTGCTTATAATACCTAAATATATAATATATTATAATCAAATTAAATGTAAAACGTAGAAATATTTTTATTATATACACTTTATGTTAAAAACAGCCCATTGTGCAATAGTTGGTATAACTTTTTTTAAGTGGAACAACAAACCAAACAATCAACATCACTGAGAAAGTGAAAGTGTTTGAAAATACAAAAATAAAACGGCATAAACAGAAAAACTTCCACAGTATTAAGACAAGCATTAAACCGCATAACACGATACAGTTTGAATTACTTCAATACGGCTAAACGAATAACTGAAAATAAATATTTTTTTCAAATACTATTTAGCAAACAATCATTTACATTTTTAAAAAGGGACTTGACCCAAGAGTGAACTATTAAACAAAAAGAAGAATATTTTATGTAAACTTCCCCTATCAGATTAAAAACAAAACAAACGCTTGACTACGTTTGAGTTTCGATTGTGTATTTTGTTGTATACACATCTCATTGTATTACATAATGTTGAATTTCCAAGTGAAATCACCAGGCAAGATCATTCTACATGGCGAACATGCTGTGGTGTATCACAAACCAGCCTTGGCAGCTGTTGTGGGCTTAGGCACAACTCTGAAGTTTACTTCGGCAGAAAATGGCAAAAAAGTTGTAACCGTACTATTGGAGGCTTTAAATACAAATTTCGTTATACAAGTTGATTCCTTTAACAAATTTCTGAAACATTGCCGCACTAAATTCCCCCAAGAAACATTTGAAAGCAATGCTCAATTGTTGGAAGAGGTGCGTACCGAGCTAAACAGACAACACGAAGAACTTTTGGAGTTGGGATCCCCGAAGAAACAACAAACCCAAAAGGCTTTTCTATCCATCTATTACTTATTAGCTGGAGCCATATTGTCTTCCCCTAAAAAAGAGTTGGAATTAACACAAGCCTTCACTATAACCATAGACACAGAACTTAATATAGGCGCTGGTTTAGGCAGTTCAGCTTCGTATGGCGCAGCTTTGGCAGCAGCATTCCTATTGTATGCACATCATTTCGATATTAACTCCTATAATCAGCCAGAAAATCAAGCTTTAATATCTCAGTGGGCTTTTGAATCAGAACGCATAATGCATGGTACACCTTCTGGCATTGATAACACGGTCTGTACCTATGGAGGCATGCTACGTTTCGTGAAGGGCCAAGGTTTTCAAACGTTAAAAATACAACGCCCCTTAAATATTTTACTGGTGGACAGTAAAGTAAAAAGATCCACTGCCGATATTGTGGCTAAAGTACGTCATCTTTGGGAACAATTCCCCGAGGTAATCAACTCTATTTGGAATGCCTGTGAAGCTTTGGTCAACGATGCCATACCGCTCTATGAGAACTTTGGTAATAGCCAGGATGATAGTGAGAAATTTGAGAAACTTGAACGTTTATTTCAAATTAATAACGATCTTATGAAGGCCATTGGTGTTACACATCCCAAATTGGAACAGATCTTCTCAATTGCCTTTAAGAGAGGATTTTTCAGTAAATTAACTGGAGCTGGTGCCGGGGGTTATGTAATAGTTTTATTGCCTGATAATTATACCAGCAACGAAGTGTATTGGAAGCTGAAAGAAGAATTGGAAGCAGCTGGTTTTGGAGTATTTACAACTACAGCTGGTGGCGATGGTTTACGCATGGAACAATTGTAGTTACGTTCTTTTTATTTTTTTGCTTCCCAAATTATAATAATAAATAACCATTATAAATATTTTTTGTTCACTTAATTTTGTATATTTTATTTCAAATTCAAAAACTATTATTTTCTGAACAAATTATATAAACTTATAAAATTAAATAAATTATTTTATATTTGTAAAAATAATTTTGAATACACTTGTCCGTCCACTTGAATCATAAACGAACCAATTATCATCAAATCTGAAAAAGATATTGTTAAGAAAATAATTAAGTTGAACGAATTATTTTAAACATTACCAATGGAGATTTAATTTTGATTAAAACTGATAATTGATAAACACTTATTACACAAAATATTATACAACATTTAGGGATTTTTAAATTTGTATCTCTGTTTAATTAAATTGTTTTGTCCATTCACTTTTGGATAACGTAATAATTTAAATTGATTTATTTTTAAATGGTTTATTGAGAAGGTAAAATTATTCCATTTCGTGCACATTAACTTTTTGACTTTTCAAGGTAAAACTAAAATTTCTAAATTAAACCGAAGTTAGTACCAATTTTTAGATTAAAAAGGGCGGCGCACCACTGTATTAGCAGTGTCTCGCGTTCACTCGAAAACATATTGGTCCATTGTAAAAGCCTCCAGAAAAGAAAACGAATAAAAGAGAACAGATAAAGTAAGAGATATGTAAACCAAGGCAAGGAAAATGAAAGACAGATAAGAAACCAAACGTTTGAACTTCGATTACATATTTTAAAAAGTTTTGTTTACACTAATTAATATTTAGTTTTAGCTATGCTTTAAACTTGTGGCCTTCAGCAATCAAATTATAAGTTTAGTCGTATGGGAAATGTTATGCTATTGGGAAAATATTTTTTGGCAATCCCATGAAATTGAATTGTTGTTAATCGCCTTCTTACACCAGAACAGTTCTTGATCCTGTGTAGCTGGAAGTTATTGGCCTAATTGACAAGATTGCAATAAGCTATTCTGAGTAATGGGTTCAAAGCATTTTGACTTCACATTTGCAGATTCTTTAATTTCTTGTTTTTTAAAACATTGTTTTAAACATTCTTAACAAAGTCACGATGTCTAGTTAGTTACTAGCGGCCCTTCCACTTGTATTATTATTATTTTAAATTGCAACAAGAAAACTTGCCTTCAAATGTTTGTTATTCACTAAAAACTCAAATCTAACTGTAGTGATATACTAGGCTTAAATTTTTTATAGATGATTTGCAACATTTTCTTTCATTTTTACCATTTCTTAATAAAGTTATTGAAATCGAACTTACCATTACATTGCTTGCACTTAACGTTGGCTAGTATCTCTGGGTCTGTAAGGAATGCCGCGACTTTTCATTTCTCTTAAAGTGGCCTGAGGTAAATTACCCGATACAGATATGGCATAAATGCCTCTAGTAAAGCGACCTGTAAACAATAACGGTATAATATTAAATTATTTTCTAGTTATATTAACATGTTCACACGGCGCTATCACCGGTAACCCGGATTTGATTGTCTCATTGGGTTGCGCGTACCACCGGTGACTAAGTCATCGGACGGCCCTTTGATTTTGCTATTAGACGTTGCGTATTCTAGTTCTATTCACCATTCCTTAGAGGGAAAATCATTTGTCGAAGCCGTTAATGGGAGAAGAGCACGAATCACAGGCCGGCGCAACGTATGAAAAAAAAACAAAACTAGAAAAACTTACCTATTCTTTGCCATTTGGCCACCCAAGAATCGTCAGGGCTCATTAAAGCAATAATGCCATCAAAGTTATTGCTAGTGTGGTCATAAACATTATCTTTGTTATTTTTCATACGCAAAAACTCATCGCAATTGTCGCAGCCATCATATTCGAATTGATCAAATGTCTAGGCAAAAAAAAGATGCAATTAACAATAAACTGAAAGTAACAACTATAATTTACTTGGAAAAAAACTTACCTTAACTAAGGAACACACTAGGCAAGCTCTTAAGCCACGCAAATCTTTAGGAATAGTATCAAGAGACATTTTTTTTTAACAATTTTATTGGCGGTATATTTCTATAATAGTTGTATTCGACGCGTCTGCTTTTTTGTGAGTGACACAAACAATTCAACAGTAAAAAGTTCGTAATACACACAATCAAATATGGTTAACTATAATGTACTTTTCGTGAAGTTTCTTTAAATAACGTCCTTTACCTATGAAATCAGCTGTTTTTGTTTACAGTGGAATAATACAAATACAGGTTTTAATGGCTGCAGGTTTTGTATATAGAAATGGCTTAAGTGCGTAGCAAATTAAAGTGCTAGTGGACACAGAAAATATTATAATTTATTACAAAATTTTAGTAACCTTCTTATACAAATTTATGAAAGCAAATTATAGTTAAGCATAATTAACAGGTTTCATGCTGACATTCGAGACTCGTTGTTTAACATTTGGCAGCTGAGTTTTATATCTAACATCTCTGTTTTAGAATGTTTACATTTATTTACACAGTGTAAATATTATACACAATTATTTATTTAAAATTATATATACAAATATGGAATATTGTAAACGTAATTTATTAAATAATTTAAAACTTTTATTATAAGCAATACTATTAACGAACAGGTTCTATCACTTCATCTCTTGTGCTCTATCTCGTTCTTCTTAATAATCATCCGATTTCAATTAAAATGGATCAAAAATTCTCCATTATGAAAAAAACACAATTTCTTTAAAATAAATAAAAGTTATTTGATTTAACAAAGGGTTTGTTTTTATTGACGGCACAAATGCATATGATGAATACAGGGAATTTCCGAATATGTTAACATTCGAATACTAATTCAATTGGAAGATGTGTAATCTTAAAAAGTGATATGCAAAATAATTCTCTTATCTTACTGACTATAAAACTTAAATAAACGTTTTTATAAAAAATATTTTTATATATGTGTAAATGTTGGTTCAGTTAACTTTCACTTCTGATTGGATAGCCTTTATTTTCAATAATTTCGATGCAGCGACGTGTCATGGAGTCAATAAGGTTATTAATTATTTTCATGTTAAACTGTTTCCATTCGATTGTTACAGCATTTATAAGTTCCTGCCTATTGACGAATTTTTTTGGCAGTTGCTTCTCCATTATTTCCCACAAATGCTCAATGGGATTCAAATCCGCTGATTGTTCCGGCCAATCTAAAATACTATAACCATTATAATATAACCAATCACTAACAGATTTAGCAGTTTCCGCTGGATTGTTATCATGCTGTACTTCCCACCTAGAAGCTACAGCTTCGTCTACATAAGAATAACGCACATCATTGAGAATATTTTTGTAACTGAGTGGATAAGGCGTACTATTGTCTTCATTCGTCGAGGCAAAACAGCCCCATAGTATTAAACCACCTTCAGCAAATTTAGGTTTTGTGGACTTCACATTTTGTCGCGGTTCCGTAGGCCTTTTCAGACAGCTTTGTTTTTCTAGAGATTTTAAATTGAATGCCGTAAAAATAACCGTATGCCAGTTTTCTTTAGTCCAACTCAGATGGTCGTTGGCAAACTTTAGACGGGCTATACGTGTATGTTCAGAGAATGGAGGCTTCTTAAAAGACTGACGACTGCTGTGATGAGAAATGGCTGTTGCTTCGGCATGGTATTGCTTAATGATTTTCGAAATCGTTGATTTATTTTTAGAATATTTGGCACACAACTCTTCATGTTTAACACCCGCCTTATAGTCGTTTATGATATGGGCATTTATACCTGTGGCAGACATAATGTGGTATACTTTTCAATGTTAAATGAATTTGATTGGGAACATAATAATTGGGTTCTTAGTTAAGGATGATTTCCAAAAATTTTAATTTGGTGATCAACACAAATTTGACTTAATCATGATACCGTTATTTGTACAGTATTTTAGACAAACTTCTGTTTCGTTGAACACATCATAGTTAAAATAAACAAAATCACTGTATTTTTTATAATTTCATTAATTTGTTTCAGTTAATTCAACAATTTGTATTCAATGGTGTTTTTTTATTTCTTATTCTGCAAAAATGTAAACAGAATAAAAAACAGTTCATTTTGACATTCGAGTCTCGAAAGGGGCCATTTGACAGCACTTTGCTAAAAGTGATGTTAACACAGTACTTTTAACCAATAAAAGTGTTTTTTCATTTATTCAAGTACAAAACAATTTCATGTCATCGAGAATTTTTTGTATTTAATAATGGTTGTAGTAAACATCAGGATCTACGTACGATCTGTTATTGCATATCCAGCACCGGTAATTACTTTAATTTATTGAGTGTGCTGTCAAATGTCCAAGTTTTTATAGTCCTTTTTTAAGTTTTTAATTGTTAACACTGATTTCTGTCCTTTCTGTTGAATAACTCTGTTTTAATTTCCTTTTTTCAAATGGTTGTTATCTCCGCTAATCAGCTGTTTAATGTTTTGATTTAAATATCAAATGGTGAAGCTCCGCTCCTCCAGCCTGATTGCAAAACAAAAATATATTTACAACCACAAATAAAGTACCTGTTGTTTTCCACAACATAAGATAACTCGAAAGTCATGCTTATTTTGCGTCGCTTGGCTCCATTCGTAGAAAGTGTCCATACGACGAAACGTTTTTATGCCCGCAAAACCGTTACCACTTCCAATGCCGATATGAAACAAGTTCATCAAGAAACGTTACGCTACGTTAGTCCGTACGCCAACATTAAAATAGATTCCGATATATATGTAAAGGTCAAATCGATCGATCCGCACAAATATCCGAATGGAGATGCGCTTATTGTGGAACTTCATGGTGGGCCGGTGAAAAATTGCACGGCCTCTATGGAAGTCAAAGTTAGTGGTGATAACGATGAAATCATAGAGGTTTTCTTAAAAAAATTGGCAGAAACGACAGATTTTCATTGTGAGTTGGCAATACCCATTAAGGCAGCTCTTAATGTAACGAGTCGTCATGCAGCCATAGTTCATAATACCTTTGGAAATGAACTGAAGGTCAAGGCAACGAAATTTATTAATACGAAAGATATTAGAGCAGAAAGTATTGAGCTACTAAGTTCAGAAGGTGATATTAATTGTCAAGGTATACTATTGGGAAAAGAGACTATTGTGAAGACTCAAAACAAGGGAGTAAGTTAATCTGTCGCATTTTTAAAGGCTTTTAACAGAAAGTTTAATTTAAAATATAAACTTTGTAATTTTAGCACATTGTATTGGACAAACTACAAGGTGATAGTATAACTTGCAAAACAATTGACGGCAGTATAACAACAAACTGTAGCTATGTGGAGTTATCGAAATTTGAAACAAATACTGGCTGTTTAAATTTAAAAAATGTGCACAAAAAAACTTCAGTGTTTGTACATGAAAAAGGAGAACTCAATATGAGTAAGACAAAGCATAATTTAAAATTTAAGAAACTGATATAAAAATAAGAAAAAAATTTCTTTCCTTAGCTGGAGTTCATGGCAATATAAACGTTTTTGTCAATGAGGGTACAATGAATCTCCAGTTGTCCGAACTAGAAGGTGACAACACAATACAGGCGAACAACTTAACAACTTCTGTAATTAATATATCCGATGATATTGAAAATAATACTGCTGTAGAAATTAAATTAGCTGAAGATGCTGCAGAAACTTGTATAACTTTAGATAAAACGTTGGAGCATTTAACGCCGGCTTTGAATGCAAATAAACAGAATTTTAAATGGCCCTCAAAGGAAGAGTGTAAAAATAAACTAACAGTGTCCAGTAAGAGTTCATTAACACTGGGGAAATCATCATGGACGTATATGATGAGTTTGAAAATGGCTGAGAAACAAGCTGTTAAAGAATAGGCTTTCTTGTGTTAACTATAAAGTGTTTTATGTCGTGCATATTTTAAAAAGAAATTACGATATCTGTTTTGTTTGCTTTTTCTTTCACAGATTAGAAAACATTTTATGAATAGTAAATTTTATTGAAATAAAAACAAAATACTCTACAGAGCGAAGTAGTCAGAATCTTTTAAATATGGGTTGTTCCATTTTCTAGTATAAAAGCATACAAGGATTTTGGGAAAAGGACGCAAGTATAGAGGAAAAAACAACTTTTGATATAAAAATAAGCGTTTATTGCTATTCACCTAAAACATCTTTCAGTTTTTGATAACAATTTTTCAAATATTCCGTTTCAAGTGGCTCTTGAAACGATTCCAATAACTTTAAACTATAATTTCTCGGATTCGTTTCTAAGCATTGTTTAAGTTGCTTTTTGTCAGTTTTCAAAATTAAATAGTGTAGAGTATTTAAAATAAGCGAATAAGAAATTTGATGATCAATTTCAGTGTCCTCATCTTCATCATCAGATTCGAAATCGTGTGTGGTTTTGTTAAGTTGTTTTTCTTGTTCCTTGTCGACGTCATAGAGAAGCTTAAGTAAATATTTTAGAATGTCCAAATCAAAGGGTTGCGGTAAGACCTACAAATTTCAATGAAATTAATTTTAAGTGTATAAAATACTCTTCAAAAATTACCCTTAATACATCGTTTAATGTTTCCAAAACATCTTGCTCGTATTGTTGCCAAAACGTTATACTATTATCTTCTGCCATAGGTTGTAAAATATCTTTAAAACATTTTAATATCTCTTTGTTGCTGGATGTATAGGCCTCTCTTGAGAGTAACTCATACTGTGTTAATATGCTGTGTATGTTGCAAAAGGTCTGTTTAGCTTTGTATATACTCTCTGGAATTTCCTGTACTTCATAAGAATCTTGCTTGTTATTCTGATTCTTTACCAGAGACTTAAATGCCTCTATGGTGGCTTCCACAACTTGAGATTGCACAAATAAATCTTCAAAATTCGGCTTATTTTCTTCATTCTCCTCAGTTTTTCCATTTTCTGTGACTAGCGAAAGTTTAAGAATGAAAAATTTAGCCAATACGGCATTTAGTGTTTCCAGTGTTTGCAAAATTAAAGAATTATTAGCTGCGTTATTTAGGATAAAACACAGATTTTCTACAAACTTATCAGACTTCAATATGAGATTGTACCATTTATCTATTTGGTCTTGTGACATTTTAACAAAGTTCACTGTTATGAGACGCATTAATTGTTCAAGAGTGAGTGAATCCATGCAGGAGCTTAAATCTAAGAGAATTTCAATAACGTCTTCCTTTTCGGTTAATTGGTCTCTGGCCTGTTGTGTGCTGCACATATTGCCCAATATGCCTACCAATATTTCTGTCAGACGTTTATCCTCTGTTGTCTTTATAATACTGGCAAATAGTTCTAGAACATCGTGATCTAATAGATATTTGACGACATCTTCTTCGAGCGTCATGTCCCATAGAGAACACAAATCTCTTTCAACTTCTTCCTCTTCTTGCAAATCTTTGTTCAGTTGGCCCAGTTTGAGCAGAGTATTCAAAACAAATCGTTCACTATACAGAGTATCACCTATAGCATCACCTTTTAAAAGTTCCAATTCGTTGTCGGCACATTCATTGTCTGTCAGAGTGGGATTGTATGAAGCCGGTTCTGCTGCATTGGAAGCATCAATGTTGGACGAAGATGTTTGTTGTGTTGTATCTGAATTTATTTCAGTAGATTCTTGTATGTCTCCAGACTGTGTTGACATTTTATTTTTCTTTTTTAACGTCTTACTCCTTATAGAATTAAAAATTTTATACTTTTAGGACAAATTATTTATCAAAACAAAAGTTTGCAGCAGACACGCCATTCACTGTAAATTGATAACACCAGAGGGAAGCTATACTATATATTGAGATGTTGACAATTGGTATTTTGTTAATCGATAACAAAGGCAAACGTAACTATTGTTTGTTGACCGTTAGAAATTATTAGTTTAAATTAAATGTAAAATGCCCAACCCGCGATTTGTTTTAAAACTAATCGATTCCTTTCTTTTAGACATGATGAGGATTTCCAAGCCTTTAAATTTAAAAGTATTCTAGAGCCTAAAATTTCTCAGTTGCGCAGACAACAGTTTTTCTTTGGATAGCAAAATTTGGAGTTCTTTTTGTAAAAGTTATGATTGACAGACTCTTATATTAAAAAACAAAAATTACGTAAGATCTTTGGCTGTTTGGCAAAAAATTATGGATGATACTCAATATACAATTGTTTCGTAAAAAACTTTATTTCGAAAATATTTTATTTGTTCAATCCTTTAGAGAAATTCGTAATTTACTGTATATCAATCTCCATATAAGCATCGGCGTGTGTTAAATGTTTCGCTTCTAAAATTGAGCCTTCTTCAACAACGAAATTCGCTCCAACTAAACAATTTTTCAATTTAGTACCCTTTTGCACCACTGCTCTGGGACCAATTATGCAATTTTCGATGTTGCAACTAAAGATAGAAAAGAAGTAATTACAATTACAATGTGTGTAGCTTTTAACTATAATTATCACTTACCCTTCTTCAATTTCAGCGTAAGCCATTATTAAGGATTTGTTTACTATGTTCTTAGGATTAATAAAACAATTCGGACCGAATACACTGAAATTCAAAGAAGTTTTCTCTGATAATTTGGCATTATCAGCAACAGAAATTTCTTTCGTTTGCGTGGAGTTAACAACAGCATTTGATGATATTAGTGGAACATCTTGGCCACCACATAACAAAGGCCAAATAGCAGCTATCTAGAAGTATATGGTTTTGATTAGTTTATTATCCCTAAATATTCATTGAATCACTTAATAAAATACCTTTTGATTAATAACAAAAAATGATAATGTAGTATTGACTCTAACGCCTATGGTCTCTTTAGGAGCTTCCAAAGCGTAACATCTTAACATATCACCATTATACAAAGGCTTCGTTTTATTATCGTTGTAAAGGGTGGTTCGAAGGATTTGCTGGTCTAAACTTGTGTTTGGAATGAACTATAAATAAATCGTACAAGAGAAAATATTAATATAGTAAATGACTTGCATTTTCTAAAACTCACCCCAAAAATATCCACTTCCTGTTTAGTACATGTACCTAAGTCCGATTGAGTATCTGAAACGGGATTTGTATGAGTGCTTGTGTTGCCTAATGATTTAGACATTTGCTTTTTAACTAAATATGGTAAGAATTCTCCTTTTAAAGTGGAAAAATGTTCTTTCTGCAAGAGAATTACATTGATTAACAATAAAATATTAACAATTTAGAGAAAAGAAAATACCTTGACCAAGTAATCCAAAACCCATTTCTTAACGGCATATATATGGGAATCAATTAGCCTAGAGTAGATAGTCATTTTGCCATTTTTACGCAAAAGATGAGCATTCACATTCATGACTTCCTCAAAGTCACTGGCTGAGGCCAAAAATAGGAGACGTCTTGTTTCAGGATGTATGCCAATTAAATCTCTTTCGGGCTTATGTTTAGTTTTAGGCCCAGGCAATGTTACATCAGATTCAAAACCGCTTTTAAACAGGAGCGCCGTTAACGAAGCATCGTGTTGGCGGAATTTATTGATCAAGGGATACAAAGAGACATTTGTGACAATATCACAACTTAATACCAAGAAATCCGATTGTATTTTATCATGTATGTAACGCAAACTGTCGGCTGTGCCAAAATCGCTGTCTGTGGGTATGCTTACCAAATCCAATTTCATTTTTAGAGGTAAACGATCCAAAGCCACCTGGATTTCGGAACGTTCGCTTTCCAATACAATAATAATTGTTTCTGTTTGCAAATATATCGTAAAACTAAGTTAATATAAGAATATTTTATTTTATTGTTCAATTTACCTTGGAAATTATGCTGTTGCAATAGATTCAAAGGATACCATATTAATGGGTAGGGCCCAATGGGCAGCAAACATTTTGGTGTATTTCCCAAGACTTCTGGCAGACGTGTACCTCTACCAGCTGCCAGTATAACAGCTTGAAATTCTTGTGGTACCATTTTCTTAATAATTGTTTGGAAACGATTAAATTTTAATTCAATAAATTTGCAAAACTGAGAGTATTTTCACACGCAATACGTGTTTACGAGTTGAAATGTCAACGTCAGCTGTTTTCGATGCTTTAGCGGCTGAATTTATTGGTTTATGAATCACGCTGTGGCTACATTGAAACTGTATGATTCATTTATAACAAAATAGCAACTGTTAAAATTGCAGTAATTTAAATGTATTATTTGAATTTGAATATTTGTAATGAAATTCATTATAAGACGGGATTCGATGGCAGTTAATAAATGTTAGTAAATGTAGAAATGATGTACGACATTGGAATAAGGTTCGAAATGATAGAGTAACAAGTAGTAGTCTAGTAGTTAGTGTGTTGGCTTATTAAACGTGAGACCACTGTTCAAACCCCAGGCCAGACATCTCGAAAAAACGATATATGAAAATATATTTCTTCGGCGACTTCCTCTCAGCAGATTTCTGGCAAAAACACTGAGAGCAAATAAAATTGCCATGAAAAGGTTTCTTAAAAATCTATCGTTCGGAGTAGACTTTAAACTGTGCGTCCCGCTACTCATGTATAACATAACACACACACACAAATAAGTGGTGTGAGAAGCTAGATCGTAATCCTGACAGTGTAGATTGAGGGAGAGTTACATACATACATAATTGGTCATTACAACCCTTCAGTCAGGATAACGACCTAGTTTCTCACACCACTTATGTTGTGTGTGTTAAATTTATACATGAGTGGCGGGACCTACAGTTTAAAGTCGACTCCGAACGACAGATTTTTGAGAAACTTTTCATGGCAGTTTTATTTACTCTCAGAGTTTTTGCCAGAAATCTGCTGAGAGGAAGTCGCCGAAGAAATACTTTTTGTATTTTATTTTGATGTCTGGCCTGGGGCTCGAACCCTGGCTTTTCGTCTAATAAGCCAACACACTAACTACTAGACCACGGCGACTTCAGGGAGAGTTATGTTCAATTAAAAATAAAAATATGCAATCTCTACTCGGCACTGGTAGGTGACGATATTGAACCGTATACATTTTTAAAGATGGTGCCATAAACAGTTGCTTTGTATCGTCTGTTTAAAAATGTTTTCCGATATCATACCTTTTTATTCAAGTCCACTTGCAGTAATGTAAACTATTGAATTCATTTTTTTTAATGTTTAAAACATATATTGTTTATTTATTTTCTTTATATTGTTTTCTCTATATATATAACTGTATATAAAAAAATCAAATCTACTAGAATCGTAAACTTATATTTAAAAAAACAAAAAAGAAAACATATTTAGAAAAATTAAAAATCTCGTACAAGTACATATGCATTCACTTATGTATGTATGTATTCATTTATCATTATTATTATTTTTATTGTATGGGACTATTCGCGCAGTATTTTTTGTTTTTGTTTTAGTTTCTTTTTTTAATTTTTTGTTAATAGAAATTAATTTAAACTTAATAACACTAAACAAAAATTAGAATAATAATAATAGTTTAATATAAAGCATTTATAAAAAAACTGTGTGTTTATATGTAAAGAAAAAATAAAAAAATAATAATAAAATAAAATTAAATTAAATAAAATTTTATGGAAATAAAAATAATGAAAATAATTTCAAATAAGAAACATTTCCTAATACATATATAGGAAAGCAATGCTAAATAAAGAGGATTTTCAAATATGTAGTAAAGGTAAGCCCAGGCCTATTTCTTGCTTTCGTTTGGCTCTATTTTCTTTCATACAAATACTCATCCTCATAGTAACGCGGTGTTGTGCTAGCAATGAAAATCTGTGGGCGTCTTTGTTGTAGAGAAATATTTATCTCTTCGGGTGTTCTATACACTTGCTGGTGGTTGGGTTGCAAATGTTGCTGTACTTGTGGAGCAGCGGTAAAGAAACGATAGGGTGAGGGCGTTACTGTTGGAGCTGGTGCCTGTGTACGTATTTGTTGAGGCTGTATCTGTGGCGAGAGAGTGGTCACAGGCAATGGTTTACGATAAACAGTAGTTTGTTGTGGCTGAGCGATCTGTTGCTGTATGGGCTGGTGATGGCGCACTTGCTGCTGTTGTTGTTGGGCTACGGCTTGTGATCTTTGATATTGGGGCTGAGCCTGATGTTGCTGTTGTTGGGGTACATGTTGTTGCTGTTGCTGGAAGCCTACCTGCAACTAAAAGTTATAAAAAGCATAAATCTTTTAATATTATTTTCATATTAAAGAGAAACAAGTCAACTTACTGGTTGTCTAGCATGTTGTATACGTTGTCTGGGCTGTTCTTCTTCATCTTCATAACGATCGTTATCATAGTAACTCTCTGGATAATAACGTTCCGAATAACGTAGTGTAACATTAGGTTTCGATTGGTGTTCTTGCAAATTCACTGGCTTGTATAAGTACTCATTCACAATATGGTATTTGGATGATTGCTGACATATGTTATCGTGGGATGGTGGCATACAAATCAAATGAATCTGATGAAATGTGAAACCTTCGGGACAAATCCATGAGTGGCGTTGATTTTCTTGGCAATAATGGAACACTTCGCAGTTGAGAGTATCATCGGCGTAGTAGCTAAATTGTTAGGCGTAAATGTTTTAAAATTTGATTGAAACAAAAGACTTAGGACACATACTTTAAAGTCGATTAAAAAAAAATTTTAAAACTGTAGGGTCTTTTAATTATCTAATAGTTAAACAGAAAATCAAAGCTAGTTTTACATAAAGAGCAATTCAATAAAGTAAATTGTTTATGAGGCTGAGAACATCTCAGATATTAATTGATGGTTTGAAAAATATGAAAAAGTTCCAAAAAGGTTGATGCTAAGGGATCAAACGTATCTGACCAAGGGATCAGGAAGCTATTGCCAATCGGGGTTCTAATTTAAACGTTCTAGAGATACCCCATTGAATTTAAATCTAAAAAATCCTAAAGTATCGAAAGTACTTATGGTATAATATCTGTGGGAGTATGGGGGGTAAAGTATTTTAAGGGAACGGAGATTTAATGACCTCTAGAAGTCATTACATGTTCAGATACAATTAAATTATAAGGAATTCTTTATAGTAGATGCTATCCCGTCAACATGCAATAACGTTTTTTGCCTTTCCAACTTACCCAGTTGTTTTGCCATTACAGGCGAATTTCGATTGAGCCAACAACAGTGACAGTTTATCGGGTTCTTCTTCCTCTTCTTCGGTTTCCTCTTCGCTCGATTGTTTCTGTTTTGAATTCGCACGGTTAGCCTGATATGTTTGTTGTTGCTGTTGTTTACGCGTTGGATATTGTTGCCGTGGGGGCTCTTCTTGATCTTCCTCCGACTGACTGTAATCATAGAGTGGCTGTTGTTGCTGCTGCTGTTGGTGTTGTTGTTGTTGCAGATGATGATGCTGTTGTTGCTGTTGCTGCCTATAGCCTAAATGTGTTTGGGCTTGTGTTTCAAAATCATCATCCATATCATCTTCACTTGCGGCATCCAAGGAACGTGATTGGAAGCCTTGAGGCTTAGCAGTGGTCGCTGAGGCAGTAACACTTGTGGTGGTGGCCGATGTTTGACTATAGCCCACAATGTATGCCAAGGAGACTAGTAGAAAAATGTTAAAACTAAAAAGAGAAAAAAAAAAGAAAAATAAATTTAACAAAAATATTAAAAAAAAAATGAATTAAAATGTTGCAACAGCATACAACGTGTTTGTGTAAATAAAGTATTGTTTTATTGTAATTAATTTTTGTATTTTGATTTTATGAAATATTTGGTGAAAGTTTGTTTTCGTTTCAAAGCTTTATCTAACATTTGTTGAACAATTGCCAATAATTTAAGGCATTGCATGTGTTTTATTACTAAATTATGCAAATTTTTTTTGCTTTTAGTTTTTCACATGAAAGAATCACCTTTGATAGGGAGTTGCAATGTTTCCTGATTTTCTTAAGGTTAAGATTCAAACGATTCGTCTATTAATAGTCTTCTTCTCTGGAAATTTTTTTGGTAAAAGTGACAAGACTAAAAACCTTCATGTTTAAGGCAACATGATCAATACAATCATTGTTTTGTTTGTAAAATTTTGTCGTCTTTTTCTTTAACATGAAACATGTACCATCAGTCACCTGTGGTTGTTTCAACTTTAATGTTGGTAATGTGGCTTAGGCCACACAGTAATTGCAGTATGGTTGGCAGAATATTTTAAGTCGGAGTCCACTATTGGCTGGAAACTGAATTGTTAATAGATTAACCCCCGTATTGACTTTAAACGTGTCACGTAGACAATTTTTAAAATTTCCTTTTTATTTCATTTCCGATTTTTTTCATGGTTTTATTAGCCTTTACCATGTAATTCAATACCTTGTTAATAAAAACAACAAAAAGATGCTTTAAAAGGGTAAATTTGACTCTTTAATGGAGGATCAGTGGTCAACTGCTATACTATATATACTTCCTATATTCCCTCGCAGGATGCACTAACATCGGGGCATGCTTCTTATACTTCTGAGAGAATCCGAACTATTTATGTAGAAGAGCGAAACACACTGTATACTTGGCAAACGATTAGGCAAAGAAAGGGATCAGAATGTGGAGCGGGATAAGTCTGAAATATGCTCATTTACAAGGAAAAAATTGATTGCTTATTATGACAGTCCTTGTTTTCTTGACAAGGAGAACAGAATACCAAATCAGGCGAGACACTTGGGTGTTATCTTAGGTAGGAAATTGAAATGAGACAACTTCTAGAGGATAAGGCAACAAAAGCCAACCAAATGCTGGACCATGTGCAGGTGAGCAGTAGAGCTGTGGATGCCAGAGAAAGGAAATGCTTTATAAGGATAATTAAAGGTTTTAAAGAAAGTATTATTTGGGAATAGGTGATGTGATGAGGAGGTAATGACCTTCAAGGGCACTGTAAGCTGTACTCTTCATTACCCTTTATATAACCGATTGGGTTAAGGGTTAGATATGAGGCGACACTTCTGGCTTATAGTTAAATCGTATCTCCCGAAAGTAAATGGGATACTTTACGGATACGGGCTACAAAAATTCGCAAAAACGTAATATCGAAGAAGAAGAATCGAGAAGCTACTCTGTGGCGATAGGATACATTAAGGTGACTTGAGCACACTGCCTTTACATGTACACTTAAATGAGAATAGTTTTGGAAGGATACCATATCAGACATAACACTTCTCTGAGAAGTGAAATGGAAGAAGATACGGAAATTTGTACAAAATACAGATTTTCCATGGAAAGTATGGTTGGTACCCCTAATTGTGCACTTTAATGGACGTGAGACCTTTGACCTTCCCTTCCTACCCACCTAAATTTCTTACAAATTAATTCCAAATTCAGCCAAAAGTTCATTTAAAAGCCTTCAAGGCCCTATTATAACTTAATTACAATTTATTAATCAGCCTTATAGTACAACAATAGAAAATTTGGATAATTTTCCAAAAATTCCAATTTTACTTTATTTGGTTACCATTCTCTACCCACTGTGCCACATGTAGTTGGAGCTTCTTCATTTTTTTGAAGCGGTTTTTCTTTTGCTTATTTTTTGTTTCCCTTCTTGACAAAAAACTTAACATGCAATCAATGAAACATCTTTATGATATGGGAAAATTCCTGAACGAGAAATAAAAAACAACAAAAACAACAACAACAAAAACATTAAGACTTCAGCAACCACATTTACAAAATAGCCAAAAAATAATGGAAAAGTGCGCGGGAAAATTTATTTCGTAGTGAATTGTTGCTGATGTCATACATACATATGTAAGAGACTAAAGAAAGAAATCCTATGAACGTACACTTCATATAAATTATATATACCTTAACTCCCTCCCCTTCCCTCCTCCCCCGGCATATTAAAAAAAAGTAGCTGGTGGATTTGGTTTAAGAAGAAAAACCGCTTCAATAAAAGAAGTCAAACTACATGGTTTATTATTGTAGTTGTAGGTTTTATGTGTTATTTTTGTTGTTGTTGTTGTTTTCTTACTAAGACAAGTACTATGATTATAGATTGCTGTTGTGCATCGTTTTCTATGATGCAGAGGGGGTGTATTTGTGATGGGTTGTCTTTTAAGCATTTGTCAGCCTCAAAGTCATAGTCGTTGAGTGTTTTTATTGTTCATCTTCTACTTTTTGGTTTTTTTTTCTTTTTTTTGTTTCTAGTTTTATGAACACCATGTGTTATGCAATGCACGAGTAGCACAGTTCGTCAGTCTCTTACACAGATAGTCAGTCTCTTACACAGATAGTCAGTCAGTCAGTATGTTATGCTTTTAATTTTTTATTTTTCCTTTATTGTTGTTTGTGGTTTAGTTTATTGTCGGCTTTTCATTTTCATAAAAATCTTAGTAAATGAGCAAGAAATCACCACCACCATTTTTTTTAATTTTATTTCCAAAAAATCCAAAATTTTGGCTGTTTTGGTCTACCATGGTGCTTAGTTTAGTTTTCCTTAAAATTACAGATGATACCTTTAGAAGATATTGAATTTAAAACCCTGCCACAAGTAATCTATATAAGTGGAGTATGTTAGCCAAATTAGAAGAAAAAGAATATCAAGTGTTGTTGGTAATTGCAATGGGTTTAGTTTTTGAGGTTTGGTTTTGAAGAGTTCTAAAGTATCATAACCAAAAAAGGTGCTTGTTTCTTAAGTCTTTTGTTTTAATATTTGTGGCAAAAATTTAACATAAATTTAATACGTTTAATAACACAAGTATTTGGTTGAAAATGGATATTAAATTTGTAATTTGTTTTGTTTTAGTTCCATATTTCTAAATGCTTACAAAAATATGTTAATAAACCTCAAATAGAAGTCACCGAAACCAATAATTCTAAAATAAACTCGTACTCGTATGTCTTAATACTTTGGTTTGTTGGTATTGCTGGCTTAATACAAATATAAATGAAATCTGAAATCTTATAGCGACCACGCTAATGTTTCTTGTTTCTTAAGGCAAGTTGGATTATTTTGCAAAATTTTATGATTTTTTTGTAAAACATTTGCTTGTAATACAAGATGTTTTTGTAATTGTAGGTTGCGAAGTTCATAAATAACCACACGGAGACGACAACAAATCTGAGTATAAGTTAAGGATAGGCTTGCGAATGTGAAAAGAAAAGGTTAATATCAGAGCAGTTGTTTTTAAGCCAGAATGAAATATTGCGAGCCAATGAGTAAAGTCCAAGCATCAGTCTATGTCATTAGGAAATGTACTCAATTAAACTCGAACTGAAGATACAAAGGACGTTACTTAGCAAATATATTTGATAGTCAGAAGGCAATCCGAGCACTAGGCTGTTATGAGGTTAAATCGAAGACAGTATAGAACTGTCTGAGGAAACTGAATCGGCTAGAAAATAGAGTTACTCTCTGCTGGGTCTCAGGTCATGTAGCAATTCGCGGCAGTGAATAGACAGATAAACTTGTATTTGGAAAGATATACTCAATGAAAGGGAGGTAAAATCTCTTCTGAAACCAAATAGGTTTGAGACAACCAAACCTTTTCTTGGGAAATCACATTTAGAGAAGAGTAATGCTTTAGACTTTACAAGAACAACCTAATAACCAATCTTTTGACAGAACATAGTAAACCTAAAGTAGAATTGATTAGAACGGGGATTATCACAAACAGTATCAGAAGCTTCATTAATTTTCAAAACAACAACAACAACAATACTCAATGTAGCATAAAGTTTCGTCTGGTTCTTACACCAGTAAGAGGCATACTTACAGTACCTTGCAGTAACATTTTATGGATCTGCATAACTTCGTGAAACATTTATTAAAATGTCTCAATTCAAGTAAGTGCTTGAAAAATCGTTACACAACGACGGATGTACCCTCATAGCAGGGTAGACCCGTATGAGATACATTCTTCCTTAATTTAGTGGCATTGTTAAAGGGTACATATGGTTGGCTACGATTGTCACTCTTTAGTATTTTCAGTACAGATAGCCTAGTAGGCTAGTAGGCCTAGCGGCCCGTTGTGACGCCACGGGTAGCCACAGCCTAGTAAGTTGATACTGTTTGAACTGTTTCTGCAGTTATTGAAATATCTTAATGTTGATTACAGCTCATTAACATAATTAAATAAATTAATTAAAATTTATTTAACTGCAGACTTTTAAGAGTCTTTTAATCTTTATTAACACACCGTTATAAACATTGTTTTCTGACAAAATTATCTTTAATAGCAGTTTTTTTAAGTTAAAGTAAATAAAAAAGCCATACATCACTTTCAACATGACTAACACATAATTTTAAATCCTTTTGAGTAATTAAATACAAAAAAGAAAAGTGAACGGTGTAAATAATTTTTTAAACACTTTAAACTGTATGACCCCACATCCGCTTAAGCCCAAAACCATACGATTAGTTTTGTAAATTAATTAATAAAAAGAAATTCAAAGTCGAATACATTTCTTTAAAGCCGTATTGGTTATATGCAAAACCAAA
Source organism: Sarcophaga variegata (assembly GCA_932273835.1). Lineage (NCBI taxonomy): Eukaryota > Metazoa > Arthropoda > Insecta > Diptera > Sarcophagidae > Sarcophaga > Sarcophaga variegata. Next base: position 12,127,017 of record OW026360.1, read on the forward strand.
GCCTTAAAACACATACTCGATTTTGTTTTTTTGATTGCCTAAGCCACCAAACCAACTACAATTACAACGTCATCATCATCTTATTGTATTGTATTGTATTATTTCTCACAGTTGTATTAAACAATAAAATTAAAAACGAGAAAAAAGTAAATAATAAAAGACTCTTCTTTTTTTTTGATTTAACGATCATCACTTTTACTTGGATTACCGCCATTAGCATCACCATCACCCGTACCGCACCACCAGTAGTTGTTTAACCATTTCAACTGACCTTTTAAATATTGACAAAACAAATGCGTTACAATGTGAAATATGTTTGTTTGTTTTTAACTACCTAATGTGGTAGTAAACTATGTACACTTATACATTTGCACGTAGATGTACATTCGTGCTTATATATATGGGAAATACACATGTACATATATATGTAATGTACGACTTTGCAGCACATCATGTGCATTTGTTTTTTTTTGCAATTGAAAACGAAGAAGATTCAAATGTTTTCAATTTATTTGCCAATTTGTGAGGTGGAGAGAACGACTTTGAAGAGCTTTATAGGGGAAATTAAATGAAGGAACATTGTTTTAGTATTGCCAGAAGAAATTTGTTAAGTTCTGAATTGATGACCAGGAAGTTTTTGCTGAGTGTGGCATTGGCAGAAAATAATTTTCTATGATCTTGTCAATAATCGATTAAATCGTACCACTGTTAACAATTGTTGAACTACCTGCAGGATGAAATAGCTCAAAAACTGTAATTTTTCCCGATAAGAGAAAAAGGCTGGTCAGATGCTTCAATAATTTGGTTACAATGTTCCAAATGTTATTCAGCTTAAGCTTCATCTGGAACAGGCACCCAGTTGTTATCACTTTCATAAGCCCTAGTGAATGAAGATGTGGTCACCGTAGTGCAGTGGATAGTGAGATACTAGACAATACATAGTTCCTAGTTTAATACTCAGCTCTGACATCTTAAAGATATAAAGAAATATTTCTTCGACGACTGTCTCTCAACACCCCTTTGGTAAGCTATGAGAATTACTAAAAAACTTCTTTCTTTGGGCTGTAAGTACTGCCACTCATGATCCAATTAACACACCCATAATGTCCGGCCACAGACCTATAATCAACGAGAATTTTTCTATTTATGTATGTAATTCGGATGGAATTAATATTTATCGTAGATGGCTAAAGTTGCTGTACAAAACGTTGCATATTTCATTTGTATGGACTTGTTCTTACAATGCCAAATAATTTAGTTACGTTAAACTTATTCATATGTACATACATATATAGATTTGGAAGGTTTATCATTTTTGTATAGATTTTGATCAATAAACCTCTAGCTTAAGCCTTAGTTTTATAAGGTATAACTATAGGGTGTACTTAAAGCACATGCAATAGAATAAAATTTATACAAAAAAAAGGTACAACGAAGACGTCACAAAATAAAATTTATATTCCATAACCATTAGCTCGAAATCATCTGCAATATACGATACAATTGGTAAAAACAACAAAAACTATATGTATAATAAAAGATTACCTTAAAAAATTAATAAAATAAAGAGACAAGAGAAAAAAAACTGAAGATGAAAAACTTTACATTTGAAAGTTGTGACGACGATACGATTTAATATTATTTTTTTTTATTTGTGTGAACTTCTTTGCGACAAAAAAGGGAAAAATATTTTAAATATTAAATAAATACCTGCTTGCATAAAAGGGCATATAAAAAATTTAGAAATCATAAATAAAGATTTTATTTAGGTTTATGTTAACATAAGTATTTTGGTAATGGTTTTTGCTTCGAATGGAATGTTGTTGTGCTTCTGGCCAACTGTTTATTACTAAAAAGTGTAGGCTTTGTCGAAATTATTTACGACACTATTCAATAGTATTAAATGGAGAAGTAAAACCATTTCCAAAAACATTAATTTTTATTGCAACAAAAGTACGATACTTGTATACATATATAATATGTGTATATTGTGTGTATATTTCATTGTATGAAACAATCCTCTTACTTACTGGAAACATATATTGTCAGTGAATAATATAAAAAATTTTAATTGCAAATAAAATTAAATTAATTTAGCAAAAATGAGGAAAAATTTGTAAACATTACTTTAAAGACGTAATTGTATTGTATGCAAAACAAAAGACTTAGAACACAAACACGATTGATTGAATAATTTAATATTTTAAATAATCATAAGCAATAATTATAATTCAAATAAAAAGGGAAATGTTTTTTGTTTCTTTAAGAAAAATAAAGTGTTTCTCCTTCATTAAAACATTATTTCTTTGCTTTGTTTCAGTCTTATTAATCAAGTTGCTACAGTTAAGGATTGACAGTTTAGGAAGTTTTCTATCTATTTTGTTGCATTGCCTCCTTAAGGCCAAGCTGAAAAATGCTCAGCTGACAGTCATATTGACAACTTCATGGCTAAATTCTTAATAAAAAAAATATCTCTCCACAATGGGCCAGTGACAAACTGTGTCCATAAGAGCATTGTCAGACCACATAGATTGATATTGAAACGTTTGAAGCTTCTGCAACTTATTAAAACGATTTTACACGATTAAAGCATGGCAGTTTCAAACTCCGGAGAAGACGAACAAATTTTTATCATGTAATGTGAAATTTTGCAAATAATTTGTACACGTAAACCAGACTTCTCTACCACCCAAAGAGATAAAATTAACAAGGGTTAAGAAGGGTTGTTCCTGAGCAAAGAGTAGAACTCCTTAGAGAAGTTCATCACAATTTAACACAATCTATATTCAAACGGCTTCAGAAGAAAAACTTATAATCCTAGGACAGTAGACCAATTACCTTGCTTTGATGCAGAAACTTGATGAATGAAACAAAAGCAAAGCATAGAAATTATAAGAAAGGAAGTATGCTAAGTGATAGCAGTATTTTCCTCTAGATAAAGGAAAATTTAAATTTAAAAATTTTCAATCCGAAACAGGAACCAAGTCATTGTCATCTATCCATCTGATAAAAATAGGTTCTCTTAGTTTTTGCCAACTGCAACTTATCGAAGAGAATTTTATTGAATAAAATTCTTTATTTGATACAAATAAAAAACAGTGATGCTTGGAACAAGGCAAACATAATCGAAATTCAATTTTAGTTCTTAAAGAGAAAATTGCCAAAAATTCCTCATAATTTGTATAATTTCTGTAGCCGTTTTCTATCGCATTACGTTAATGTATATACATTTCATGCTGTTACATACATTGGTCCAAGTATAATTAACTTCACTGATGGTAATGGTGCTGTATACGATTAATGTCATTAAAATATATTCACAATTTAATGATTATAAATTTAAATTTAAATAAATTACAAACAAAAAACTATCCCCACTATAATATAAGTTGCAAATATTTCATTTCTTATACAATTTACGTATCAGGAAGCTTTATAGGATAAATACGCTTAAAAACATAGACCCACCAAGAAAAATTTTTAAGTAAAACTAGGACACAACCTGCTGATCTACTTTTTATTATCCACATACCATACAAACACTAAAAGGAAACCGGCTTAAAACGCAAAGCAGAAGAAAAATAAAAAAAAGGAAAAAGTCTGCAAATGAACGAAAACATTTCCTAGTGCAAAAAACTCAAAATGAAAATAAAAGAAAATTTAAAATCAATGGAATAGTAAAAGTAAGAAAAATCGAAACGAATTAAATCAATGTACATACGTACATATATACATATGTAAGTAAATAAACTAGTGTTGCGCTTTTATGCAATTTTGTAGTAAAAATTTTTTGGTAAAAATATGTCTGTACAGTGAAGCGATTTTTTTTTGTTCAATATAAACGACGGCAAAGAAAAATAGAGTAAGAGTGTCTTTCTCTGTATGTGCCAGTAAAGAGTGAAGTTTTACATAAAAAGTGAAAACAACATTGAAATGAATGTTGGAAAAATACGAAAAATTGCATCATATAAGGCAATAATCGATATGAGCAAGTAAGTCAATGAATCGCACTGAAACTGAATAACAATAATCACTTCTTATATCGTCTGATATGGTTAAAAGCATTTGTAATTTGTGTTTTAAGCGTGTAAGGCATTTATTAGTACAAAAATATATCAAGAAATCATTTGGAAAATTGGTTTTAATTAAGGTAATCAATATGAGTATAATTTTGATTTTTGTAGCATTAAAATATAAATTATGTCGCGGGCTAATTGTTTTAATGTTTAAATTTAGTTCTGTAAAGCAAAAAAAATTAAAATTAAAATGGCTTAATGCCTTAATATATTCGAATTTTTTTATATTTTAATTTGCCAAGCGAATACAGTAATGAACTAGAGATAATATTTTTTCCAATTGATGATTTTAATTATAATGAGCGATTTAGTATCGTTTATTTTAATATTCGTGGATACAATGCTTATGTTGATGAACATGTTATTTAAACAAAACTTTTTCAGTAAATTTGATTAAACCAACATAGGTGATTCTGCTAGGAGCCCATTGTGATATAAGGGCTACAGCATCTAATACAGAAAAACAGCTCTTAGAGGATCACCCAGTACACCGAATAACACTAATGTGTCCTAACAAAGCAACGATCGTAATTCTATAAAGGTTCTGTAATGAATTGTATTATTTTTTATATATTCGGATTATTATTAATTATTTACTATGCATCCTAATAGAGATGCTCCATAGTACCATCTTTCATTTTGTCCAGACAAAAAGTAGTTCTAAAAATTCTCTTGATATTGCAGTGTCAAAAAAATGACTCCACCAAGCAAAGCTACACCTCGTTTGTCCAAGTACATTATAAGTAAAGCATTTAAGAAAGAAGAAAACAACAATTTTTCAGGATTCTCATCTTGAAGTATTCTGATATCTCTTCCGATAACAGGGTATCCTCTTCTCTCATCGCCGTTAGCCATGGTCATGTAAAAATTTGTACGAGTGTTGAGACCAATTATGGTCCAATTTTCACAAAATACTAAAACAATATTAGGTTAGGTTAGGTTAGCGAGGTAGCTTTAATTTACCAAAAAGCTCACTTGAGCACGCATAGCGGCCCGTTGTGATGCCACAGGTGAACGCAGCCTTTGCAGTGACCAAGTTCCTCCGATCCAAGGAGGGAGAAGTTGGTCAGTGCAAGGGCTGCACATTTTCCAAAAAGCACGACTACCCCACGCTGAAAAACCAGCCAGAAAAACAATAGTAACCTACAGCACTTTTGTAGCGCAGAACTTTTCGGTACTTTTTGCTTTTGTAATAAATTTTCTCCAAGCACTTCTGTTTTGAGCCGTTATTTTCTAGTTAGGCGTTCATGTACCACGTCTACCTATTCAATACCTTTCACCAAAATATAATAGCAAGAGATCTAGAAATTTAAATCGGAACTAAAATGAGTCCTTAATGTATGGAAAGTATGCTAAATTATGGAGAATGGCTTTCCTCAAATCGCTTTAGCTAATGTGTAGTTTTCCACATGATTAATTTGAGTACATCGGCCTCGTTGTTGCATCATCTTTAGCGTAATGGATATTATATACACGTAATTCTTATGCTTCTTCGCATTGCCCTTTGCATTAAGCAGTGCAGAGAGTAAACATTCCTTTCTAATAACTGACCGTATATTCATTATTTCCCATTTTATGATAAGCCTTCATATGGAATCTGATATGATACATTAGAGTGCAGGCCTTAAATTAAACTACCCCACATAATACAGTTTCTAACAAAAAGATTATATTTTTCCCATAAGCCATAGAAAGTCAATTTAACAAAAGTCAAGGATGTCAACTTTGAACAAATAATTTGTATGTGGACGGTTACACCTATGACTTTAAAAACGATACTATTTTAATCATTATAATTACAGATGGTTCATCATAAAAAGCATATTAAACCACCATCACTTAAGGTGCTGCAAGATATGACAAATTGCATGCTAAAAACAGAAGACTTAGACAACAAACTCAATTGTTTATATTTTGCTTACAAGTGCCTGCCTCATAAAAAGAGCCAAAACACTTAAAGTTAATTAAAAATTTGAATAATTTTGTTTTTTTTTTCGTTAATTTTTCATTAGCATATAACCTTGTTTTATGTATGTATGTATAGACCATATAATGAATACCAGAAATATATTTATATAATTTCTTTAAGCCATAATATTGAAATGCACAAAAAAAATTACATATTTTGGCACATGCTCCATTTGATTGTCAATTACTTTGACGCACTTGATCATATTTTTGTGCGTTTTTTTTTATTTTGAATTTTAAACATGCTTCAAATGATTATTATTTAACAGTGTCAATAGCTAACCATGCCTAATGGCATAACAAGTCATTGTAAAGAGCATATTATTGCAATTGGCCAGTGTTAATGGAAAAGTAAGAGTATGAATACAATACATAACTTTCAATCATTTGTTGAAAAAAAGCGAAACAAAAAAGAAATACGTATTAATAATACTGATGACCTCAATTGAAAAGAAATGTAAAATACAAGAAATGTTATAATGCATGTATGTATGTATGTATGTATATAAAAAAGCATTTATGCTTATATTTTAATGATAGTAGCTGGTAATAGCTGGAAAAAAATCATTCACAAAATAAGCCTCCGGTTAAATGGTAAAAGTTAAATTTGTTTTTATTAAATCATAATTATTGCACCACTATGTCAATATAATGACAATGTTATTACATTTTAAATATTGTAATGGTTTTTTAAACATTATTAAAAGCATATATGAATAAATAATAAGGAAATAAGATGATTGTAGTAAGTAATAGACAGCGAAGTGTAATAAAAAATATTGAATTGCTTTATATTCATGATTTTTCTCCCGTTTTTATATGAATGAACAACAGAGAGGCTAGCAACCCCGACTTTTATTTTATTTATAGTACTGTAATCAATTCTTACTTAATTGGCCTTCGCAACTCTTTAGTCAGAGCTACGTCCAAGGTTCTACTATCCATGAGAGGCAGACAGATATAAGAAGATTTTCAAAGCTATTCAGGATTTAAGAAGGGTTTCATCCATATTGTGTGTTAATTTTATCTATGAGAGGCAAACAGATTTAATAAGCTTTTCATGGCAAATTTTGTTTAATTTCAGAGTAAAGAAACCTTTTTTTTCGTATCGCATTTTGTTTAAAACGAGCTTTACTCTTGCAAGCCAACACACTGCCTTCTCAACTATGAAGACTACGGCTGCAGTGGTGCAGTACTAAAAACACTATTTATCACACTCACAAATTAAAATCATTTGAAGTTTTGAACTAAAAATTGACAAACTGCGCTACAGTATTCCTAGACTTTTAGTTGCTTTCTTTTTTCACTGCTTTGAAGGTTCCTAACACTGAATTGGTACTTTTCATATGAAGAAAGATGATTTTTTAAAACTAAACAAACCGTTTGCTGGGTTCCAGGTCATGTGGAAATTGATGGCATTAAGCTGGCAGATGAGCTTGCTTATGAGGACCATTTCTATCTCTCAAATGGGAACAGATATTTGGAAATGTGTGCTCGATAAAAATAATGGTAAAGAAAGGCAAAGATTTTTGTCAAACCAAATGGACTTGAGGGAAATTACACTAGGCGGAGGTGTACCTAAAAGTACACTTGTCTAGAATAGGAGTCGTTTTGAACCCAACATGTAGATGGTGTAATAATGCAAATGAATGAGCCGAACACATTCTTGGAGTATATGTGGCATTAATCTGGATGCATATCAGGTGTTGGGCAAGTAATAACTCGAAACGTTAAAGGAACGGACTGTAGAAAGAGGCTACAGTAGAAAGAGGTTACAGTAGAAAGAAGCTACAGTACTCAGTACTGGTACACCCTAGACATCTTAAGTCAGCTTTAATTTATCGCTACAATCCCCTAATGAAACCCATAATTGAATAAAGTTTATTTATTTCGTAATTATTTACATTTTTTGTTTTTGTCGTTTAATAAATAGAATACTCTGATTGAATTTCATTACTGTGGTTAGATCTTGTGCTAAAAGTAAAGATCCAATTAATCAATTAAACGAACATAATCGTATTTCATTAAAGTATACAATTTATTAAACAATTTGCTCTTAAAATTATAACCTTGAAAGTATCTGTGATCAAAATCAATTTAAGCGTAAAAGATTGTGACACCATCTATCAACTGAGATCAATTGCAAATGAATCAATAAGCAAATGAAAGAACTTTATTTTGTTTTTGCAAATATCTTTCATTATGTTTGTATGTATTTTATGTAACAAAAGCAAATAATTTTTGCTATGAGAAGTCAATAGGTCGAGGGTAAATGTTTAAAGAGATAATCAAAACCAAAGTACCAATGTAAAGGTATAAAGTAAACGTATAAGCAAAAATGTCACCAAAATAATGACAATTGTCTAGTGCGACTATCATGTTGGCACTGTTTCGATTGTACAGATGTTAAACATGCCATTCGGAACCACATATGTACCAGAGATCAGCAATGAATCGTTTTTTCGGTACTCATAAGTACTCATGAAATTTTGAATATGAGTGAGTCAACAGTATTGAAATTCAACTACTCTTTTCATTTCATTCGTACTCACTACAACATTGATTTATAAGTACAGGTTGCAATGAGTATGAGTACAACGTTGACATGAAACTCATAACATTTGAAATATTTTTGATTCATATGGCTACTCATTCAGATTCATAAATTTAGAAAAATACTTACAATACTCATAAATGATACGAATGATTCGAATCATTCATCAAAATTTACAGTCTTAGTTGTTGTTGCATTTATAAAAAAAGGAAGAAAGAAAAAGACAAAGACAGCAAGCAAAGCAAACACAGAACCTGCTAGTGGTTATTGTAGTGTTCGTATGCGAATTATACTTATTTTGTGATTCTTGTAAATGTTGAGTAAAGGAGAGTCAACATCAACAACATCATGCGTATTGTTAAATATGAGTACGATGTGTACTTAAAACTTTGAATATGAGTAGTATGAGTATGATATTAAAATAAGTATGCGTACAAGTATCAGTAATTATGAGTATGATTCGAATCTATTCATCTTTTTGAATGCTCATTGCTGATCTCTGATATGTACACAAGGTTGCATGCAAAAGGAAAATCTATGTATTGATTTAATAGGAGTCAACGCAAGAAAGAATTAAGGGCCGAATATCTATCTGATGATGATTGGTAATGAAAAGTTTGTTAGTTACTGTAACCGGTGAGAATAGCGAACCCTGTATAGACGGTCAGCAGTTTTAACTGCGTGTTTGCGAACTTTAAAAGCATAAGAGCTGGGAGTAGAACAAATTATTTGTAGTCCTAAAAAAACGTTAAAAAATGTATATCCATTCCACTCTAAAAAAATGTATTCATATTATACAACAAAAAAAATAATTTAAAGTTCACAAACACTATAAAATTATTGCAGCTAACAAAACAAAAAAAATTTAAATATAAAATAAACCAAATCACCGTGAAAGGAGAAAAAAAAAACACAAAAAAATCGCATTTTTAATTTAAAACCAACGCGAGTCTACTGTATAAAAAGTACAGAAAGAAAACAAAACTTATTGCAATTACAGTGACCTTAAATTGTTAACGAATAATTTGCGGCCAAAAAAAAGAAGAAAAAAAAGCAAAACAAATTGCGAGACAAACGAAAACAATAACGGTTTGCCATGATGGCTAACAGTTCAATTATAACCATAACTGGATGATTACAAACAACAAACGAAATAAATGATGGTTAAAACCTAAAAAACAACTGTTAACGAAATGTTGCCAACAACTATAAGCCAAATAGATCTCTTATGTATAGTCATTCGCATGTGTTGTGGTTGGTTATGGTTGCGGCAATAATACTGTGACTGAATGATCGTCACTTATGGGGCTTTCACAAATGTAATTAGAAATAAAATAATAAAACAAAAAATTGTCTTGCTAATGAACGTGTATTATTTGGATTTCTTTTTGTTTTCAATTGAAAATGATAGGAAGTTTTATATTTTTTATACTATGAATTGTATTGTAATAAATTCAAATTGCAAGTAATATTATTAATAACTATAATAAAAAAAAAATTATAAAAATTATTGATATTGTCTGTCAAGAATCACTGATGGAATATGAATGAACAGTGAAATTTTCAAATTTCCATTTGATAGTTACAGTTTAAATGGAATGAAGTCGCCATAGACTAGTAGAGAGTGTGTTGGCTTATTAAACGTCAGCCCACGGTTCAAACTCCAGGTCTGATATCTCCAACAAAACGAAATATAAATAATTATTTCTTCAGCGACTCTGAGAGTAAATAAAACATTGCTAAGAAAAGTCTCTCGAAAAAAATCTGTGGGTCCCGCCACACATGTATAAAATTAACACACACAACTTATGTAAGTGGTGTGAGAAGCTAGGTCGTAATCCTGGCTGCAGGGTTGTAATGATCAACTATGTATGTATAGTATGCATGCTATGTCTGTCATCACTTTTTATAACAATATATGCCTGGCAACAAAAGCTAAGACTCGCTTGTAATTTTCAGCATTCAATTGTCATCAAATGCTTTTTTACTCGTTCTTTATGATTACGGGCTCTTTGATCTTTAATACAAGCTCCTTGGCTGCCTGCTCTTCGCTTTAAGTTTAAGAATTTTATGCTGAATTCCTTACTACCATACTCAGTCTTCATATTGATTACAACTATATGCCTAGGATTGTGCTGTAGTTGATTTTGATCGATCGACAATTTTTCATTAAGATGATGTTTAATTGAAATTTCCACACAGTTTCTAATCGAAATATTTTTCCAATAAATCAAATATTTTAAATGTAACAGAAACGCCAAAGAAATGTTGTAATAAGAAAATATTTTATTTATTTTTTTTTGACGGCACTTGGCAGCGCAAATTAGTATGTGTTGCAGCATCACTGCCTATAGCTGTTGATATTTTTTTTTCGTTTTTCATTAAAACCTGTAATCGTACATGCAACCGAATGCTTCTTATAATTGTATATGCAGCATATAGTATAACTATGTGTATACGGTTGGTTGGTTGGATATTTTATTCTGTTGCTGTAGCACATATAACCATAACAGGCGTTGGCTATGCTGTAATTGTTGTTGTTTTTTCTTTCACTTTTCATTAAAAGTGTTTGTGAATTAAGTTTGTATGTACAATTGCTGTACTAGGTTGCAACGAAAATAAAAACCAGCTGTCTACGCAATTTTTAGATATATGTTGATATAGAAAAAAAGAAAAAGAATTCATTCACTTGTTGGCAATCAGTCGTCATTCATTCATTGAAGTACGAATGCACAAGATTCACATCTTTTAGATCAGAAGTGAATGGTTAGGCTCAGATTTCAAAGTTTTGTGGAAAAGTACAAACCACTATTGCTACTGAAATACTTGTTAATAACAAAAAAAGAGAAAAAACAGATCTGAAATGCCGTTTATTTTTTTCATTCACCACTAAATGGCCATATAAAACCCATTAAAATGTTTAACTGCTTCAGATTGTTTCTTTTTTTTTGTGTGTGGAGTTTGGCTTGAAGCTTATCGTTGCAAGCGAAGAAAATCTGTTAGATTTGTTTACGCACAATTGAAATATGATCATGCGTTTGTTAAAACTGTATTATTATTATTGTTTTTGCAATTATTATGTATGCATGATATGCAAAATAACAATTTATAACACACTTTTCATATTATTTTGTTGTTATGATTTGTATGGTCTCTGTTGAGGTGCATGTTGCTTAAGTCTTTTGTTTGTTGTTTGGTTTGTTGCCTTTGTGTGAACTGCAATAGGGGCGTAGGCTGTATTTCAGTAATTCTGAAGTCTTAAAAGTATCAGAATTTTGTAACATTTCTTAAAGGTATTATACACTGTCTATGGTTAAGTAATATGACGTATTATTCTATGGTTTTTAAGCCATTAAATTTATATGTATTTGTTTATTTTAGGTTTAAATTTATGCTTTTCTTTATATTTTGAAAAGTAAGTTTCTTAAAAATTAATAGTTTTTTTTTCGATTTTTTAATCTTGATTGAAGTCAACAATGATTCAGCTGTGTGTTAAAGAAACCAATCGAGTATTAAGGTTGAAAATAATAGCCGGATCTATTATAAAATTTGAAGTGATTCAATATTGTTTATTTACAATCACTTATTTATTTCATTTCTGTAAAAAAAAATATATATACATTATTGTAAAGAAAATCCTATTATTTGATACCCTATACCGCAATACAATTACTATATACCTTCATGCTTACAATCATTGACATGATACTTTCAAATGTAATAGTTTGTATAGCAGTTAAGTGATTTCACTCACTTAATGGGACTTTATAAAATCTGTTACATATACATTATACGAATGATGAATGTTTCTTGAAAATTCTAAAAAGAATGATTGAAACACACTTAAGATTGACCATCTGGTCAATCATCCATTGGTGAGGCAAATCTGTCAAGATTGAAGGAAATAATTGCTCGTGGCGTTCCTTGACCTCATAAGGTACTTGAAGAATAGGGATTTAACTTTACAGAGTCATAAGATTCATTGTTTCTTGGGTTAAATGTTCATAATGTAGATCATGGAACTATGTCGAGATCATAAAATCATGGAATTCAACGGTGTAGAATAATATTATAGCAATAATATTGCTCTCCTTATGAGATTTTACTGTGAATAATCTTTTTACGTAACTGGATGCTAAGTTCTACACTACTACTGCTGCTTCTCATATGAAGTTCTTTCTGCCTGTACGTACGTGGAAAAATTTCGGCTTATTATCTAATCAACCCAGGGCCAGACGTCTCGAACAAAACGAAATATTTTGATTTAAAATTCATACATACATAATTGGTCATTACAACCCTTCAGCCAGGATTACGACCTAGTTTCTCACACCACTTATGTTGTGTGCGTTAATTTTAGACATGAATGGCGGAACCTACAGTTTAAAGTCGACTCCGAACGACAGATTTTTGAGAAACTTTTGATGCCAATATTATTTATTCTCAGAGTTTTTGCCAGAAATCTGCTGAGAGGAAGTCGCCGAAGAAATACTTTTTGTATTTTTATTTTGATGTCTGGCCTGGGGCTCGAACCCTGGCTTTTCGTCTAATAAGCCAACACACTCCCTACTAGACCACGGCGACTTTTAAAATTCGCTTTTAGTAATAGATATTTCCAATAATAATGGAGATTGTTTTGCTGCTTGGTTTTACTAATTAATTTAATCATTTTAAGTGTTTAATGGCAAAGTTTAATATAAAATTACTTGTATATTTAATTTTCATTAATTTTATATTCCATTAAAATTTAAAATCTTTGCTGCAACAGTGACTTGTCTTGTCATGCTTGAAATTTTCCAGATTTTTCACACACTTAACAGCTTTGAAAGCCGACTGTTAAGAGATCATTGGCCTTTCTAAACTGCAGATATTTTTATGTTTTTATTTTAAGCGGCGGCTCTCATAAATATTAAATATTTCACATGAGATAATAAATGTAATCATTATGAAACATTTAAGAGTTTATGTTTCTTTGTTTTTCTTCAAGTCGAATTTAATTAAATCAAAATAGTATTTCAATAACACAAATTACAAACAGATAATCAACGCATTTTTACCATTAAAAATATATCGTGTAATGAAAATGCTTTCATAGTAACTATTCACAATTTAACACTTCGATGATTCAATGAAATTTGAACACACAGACAGAATAATTGTTGAAGGAAATGTTGGCTTTGATGATGGTTGCTTTTTACAAGACACTGTAGTAATTACATTGAAAGGAAGCAGGGAAAAAAAACTTGTTGAATTTAATTTGATTTAATTTAATTTGCTTTGTTAAATGTTATTAACAAGATAGCGCAATTAGTTAAACTGCAAAACAATTAAAACAGTAGCAGTTAAATTATTTAATTTTTATTAATAAATTTTGGTTTTTTAACACACACTAGTCGGTGAATGAAATTGTTCACGCTTTATTTTTCAATTAATGTTCACTATTTGGTTCATTATTGTAAGCCTTATTATTGTTTTTGTCTGCGTTTATTTTTTTTTTTGGTATTTCTTGTTAAAAAAAATAAATTAAAAATTTAACCTTGACATATGCCAATGAAAATTATTTTCTTATTTCATTATTATTGTGCTTTATTTTTTGTTTATTTTTTTCCATTCTGAAAATAATTACACAATAATCAGTAATGGGTGTGGCTGTTCCTATTGTATACTGCAATAGAAGCAATACCGTGTGATTAATGGATGAAACATTGAATTGTGAAATGTAATGTAACAAAATAGATTTTTTTCTAAATTTTATGAAATACTAGTAATAAAAAGCATACAACGAAGTCTTATTAAATTATAATCTGTGCAAATTATATTCGTCTACTTAAAATTTTTTCTCTTAACTTGTAATGTTTTTTTGAATTCAGAAATATGAACGTCTTGTTATTATTCAATCGAAAAGTAATCTCCTGTTTTGACGATCGAAAATTTTTATGGAAACACTCAATATCTATTGCCAATAGGGAAACATTGAAAGAGAACTCCAGTCGAGCTTATTTGTCACCTTAATTTGTAGCCAGTATAAGATGTACTCGCCGCAGTCTAGTAGGTAGTGTCTTGGCATATTAGACGTGAGCCCACAGTTCAAAACCCAGGTTATTTATCTCTAACAAGACGAAATATTAAAAAATATTTCTTCGACGTCTTCCTCTCAGCAGATTTCTAGCAAAAACTCTAAGAGTAAATAAAATTGCCATGAAAAAGTTTCTTCAAAAACTTTAAACTGTAGGTTCCGCCACTCATGTATAAAAATTAACACACACAATATAAGTGGTGTGAGAAAATAGATCCATAATCCTGGCTGAAGGGTTGTAATTACCAATTTTGTATGTATGTACATAAGTGGTGTGAGAAACTAGGTTCATAATCCTGCCTGAAGGGTTGTAATAACCAATTACATATGTATGTATGTATGAGATGTAATTATGTAGATCGAGATAAGATTTAATGCCTGGTAATATTGCATTACTGCCCTAGATATAAAAATGCTCTGCGGATTTGTAGCCCATTTTAACATCGTCAAGAACTTAAAATGTGCCTGAGTCAGGGTCAACACAACCTTTATGAAAACGTGGATGTGGTTGCGAGGAACTTTGCTAATTGAGTTATTAACTTTTTCCAAGATATGACTCTGTCTGACCTTCTTATGAAGCTTGTTAACAATTTTATGCTTTTCAAGACGTCAGATCTCCTAATTGTTTAAAATTCAAAAGACTGTGAAAAGAAAAATTCTTTTTGTTCAGATGTATTCATGCAAGAGGTGCGCCATACTGTTTGATTTGAACAATGGGTAACCATTTGTTATAAGGAACTCTAGATTAAAAATTCGATAATGCAAATGAAACGTCCATCATTGCGACAATAGCTTATCAGGTTCCTATTTAAGGACAATTCTATATATGAGTAGACAAAGCTAGTAGCCAACTAGAAGAGCTGTATTGTTGTTCTCACAAAGGAGGAGAAAAAGACTCGGGCATATATTTCCATAACCATCAAGTATATGAACATAAAGATTGAAATTCGACAATGGAAATGAAGCTTACGTCATTGTGACAATTGCTCACCAGATTACTGTTCAAGGATATCACTGTATATGAGTAGATAACACTGGTCACCAACCAGAAGAGCTGTATTGTTGTCCTCACAAAGGAGGACTGAATACTCGGGCCTATATTAGCGATATAGGCTTTTCCATGACCGTCAAGTATATGAGCATAAGGATTGACAATACTTATGTCGTATATGGATAGATGTGTAAATCACAGTCATGCAGATATGGAAATGCTGTATAGACTAGATCGAAAGCCTGTATGGCCTGTATGTAACAATCAGCTAGAAGAAACGTATTCATACCATATATTTAGTAAGACTTTAGCTGGCTCACAATATTGAAAATAACAAGTCCTTTAGTCCCAAAAACACCAGTCAATAGCCTATTGAAATTAATTTTTTTCTTTTTAAAATATTAAAAATTTTAGATAAAGAAGCATTTTAAATAAAGAGAACTTCCAAACTGCATAGCAATTGCATAAAGAAATGCCTTGGCTTTATTATACAAAAGGAAGTTGTCATTTATTTATGTTCTTAAAAGAACGTTGACCTCAAATACTTTAATTCGTTTTCCGAATGAATTTAGATCTTAAATAAAAATTAAAATCCCATTATTAAGGTATTATGCCTTCTAATGTTCTAGATAATGAATACATTTAAATCTACAACACCTCTACCAATTGTAATTCAATGTTTTATTCAATAATTCTTGGTTTTTTTTCTGTGTTATATCCGGAGTAAAAATTGTGTGTGAAAAACAATTTTTTTTTGCCAGACATCAATAACAACAATTAATATGATATTAATAACATAACAAAAGACTTAAGACACAAGCACCGTATGAGATAATACAAAATCAGCAAACCCACGCAGTTAATGAAATTATCACTAAAAACTAAGAAGAAGAAGAAACAAAAAATAATCAATACAATGATTGACACAAACACCAACTCACACAAGTTTCAACAAAACTAAAAAAACAATGTCTGGCAAGAAAACAAAAAACTTTTAAAAGAAACACTAGAAAATTATCAAAATAAATACGATGGGATGGCGAAGAAGAAGATCTCTGTCATAAGAGCAGACAAAGACTCCCACAATTGAAAAACAAAAAAAAAAAGAAAAATCTAGCAGACACATAGAATGAGTACGACTATGATTTGTTTAGACGAAGTCTTAAGATAAATATTTTAATTCGTTTTTTTTTCTTTTTGTTTTCGGAAAAATAACAATTTCAGAATGTTATGGCAACAGATGTTAAATAAACTTAATTTGCATATACATTGTACAATTCTATTCGAATAAATGTTGCAGTTTTTACGTGCTTAGTAACTGAGTTTTATTATCTTTTCTTGTGGCATGACAAAGTAATCCAAAAACAAAAGTGATTTCTTTGGTTTTCTTTAATTTATAAAGATCACTTCAAGCCCTTAAGCCCGTTAAAGTTTGTTGGCCACAAATGAGTCAGCCTGAGAATGAATTGCAACACTTTAATTGCACTTAAAAATAACATTTTCTACGTTATTTATTGTTTTAATCTTTTATTCAGTATTTTAAAGTTTATTTTCTTAAAAAACTTACTGCATTTTGTTGTATGATTTAAAGGCAAAAATATTCCAAATTTGTATGTATGTATAATCCTTTTTGTTTTTTTTTTGGTTTTATAAACCAAAGTTTAATTTGGTTTTTCTTAAAACACTTTTCTCTTCTTGGCTTGAAACCAACACGTTTTATTTCTGTTATTTTTTTAATTTTTTTTAAATAATTTTTTTCTTCTTAATTTCAATAAATTAAATATTTTTAAATTATTTATACAACCACTAAGTTCTTTTTCTTTTTTTAGGTATTTTTCTTTACAGTTATTCCTTATGTTTTTGAAATAATAATCCTCTTTGATATTTAACAATTGAGCTCTACTCTGCAAATGATTCGTTTTTAATAAAAATTTTTGTTTTTTATACTGCAAAAACATTTTGAAAATACAAAAAAATTCAAATTCAAAAATATACAAACTCAAATTCACTCATATATACACAGGCTTAAAAGAAAAACAATTTTTTTATGAAAAATCGCATTTTGTGAGCACAGAAATTAAAAGACTTAAGACACATGCGAGACCCATACACAGTGCAATACCAATTCAGCTTAGCTGTGAGTTGAATTCAATTCAATTCACCACAACATAACAACGATGGTGTTTTTGAAGTCATGACTAACAACCACAACATTAACAAATAACAAAACAATTGTTTTAGAAAATTATTATACGTAACGTTTCTCATAGTTTGCTGAATAAAAACGAGCGTATACGTATGTATATAAAGGCAAGAGCATAAATAAAATGTTGAGCGCCAATTTGTTTGTTTAAATGAGTTAAAGAGCATGAATGAATGAATGAAACAAAGATAAAATTGAGTGAGATTAATAAAATAATATGAAAAACATTTAATAAAATATCAAAAAAAAAATAATAATAATAATTAAGAAGATTTACACCAGCAGTGCTTAGCTCAGTTTTAAGTATATAAACTGAGAATTTTTTATTACTTTAAGAAAGGATTTTAGAAAGAGTATCAGTTGTAGAAAACATCATCTGCACTGCAATCTTATAAAAATAATAGAAATATGTTTAATATTAATTTTTAAATTAATGGCAAGCTTAACGCAAATATTTGAGTTAAAAATGGTTTAGTTAAGTGCTGGTTTATGTTTTAGATTCCAACAATAAAAGGTCTTAGAGATTTAGAAAAATTATTCTTGGTGTGTACAGGCTGGGGTTTCTAAATGTAGCAAAATTTCACCCCTCAACGCCTCATAGTAGCTCCAATAGTCTCAAACACTAAGCAAAACCTTCAGTAGTAGATGCAAGTTCTGTTCATGGGATTTTTTTACGATAACTTCTGTTGGGCTCAGTGGTCGATATTTTTAAATGTACGTTTTTCTTAGTAAAAAAAAATTAGTTACATGTGACACAGCAAGGTCTACCATATGTATTGATTTATAAATGAACAACGCTTGCACATCATTATATCAACATCATCGAAGATAAATCGATAATTTTTCATACGTCAACTAACAGATTTGCCGAATTTGGTGTGAAGAGTACCCAGAGACAGTTCAAGAGCTGTCAGTGAGCCTTAAAAGATGCATAGTTTGGTCGAATCGAGAAAGGTACAATGATATGGTTACAAGCTTTTTTTTGCCCAAAATGAAGAAATTGGAGTTGATTTTAACAAGACGGTGCAAGACGTTGCTACATGTTATATGTTGCAACACCATGAAGCTATTGGAAGACGATTTGGATGAATAATTGACCTTATGTTTGTAGCAGCCAATTATCCGTCAAGAATACATGATTTGACTCCACTATACTAATTTTTGTGGGGATGCATAAAGTACAGACGCAAACCAGTTACGATACTTGCCCTGGAAGACAACATTATAACTGCAATGGGTAAGAAATTGGCCGATATACTGAAGAAGTATGCCAAAACTGGAGCCCAGAGGATAGAACACCTATGACGTAGCCGTGGGCAACATTTACTTGAAATAAACTTTAAAAATTTATTAATGAATAACGAAGTTGGATGGGGGTCAAAAGTGTGGCTAAAAATTGTTCCAAGTTGAAGAAGTTTTATAAGCAGACAGTCAATAATTAAAAGCCACACACTCTTATGTTTTTTTTTTAATTTTCAGTATGCAAATTGCTAAAAAATTATGCAGTATTAAGCCATACTTATGTATTTCTGAATGTTTTTTTTTATTCAACGTTCTTCTAGGCTTATACAACTCCAGAAAATAATTGTTTCAACGATGTTTTCTGCAATATAAACCACCCAATACCCTACACTTTCATTGTTAATTACACTTTCATTGTTAAACCATTGTACGTATTTTGAATAGAAGGTTATAGAGACTCCTCCTGTTAATAACATTTGAACTCGCCCCATTTAAGGATGGTAAACATACATACATGTTATGTATAACATTAAAAACCTTTTCAATAACAATACTTTTGATTTTGATTTATTTAATACAACCATGCCACATTAATGTTATTACATTTGAAGTGTTTATTTTACAAAAAGGAAAAATTTTTGCAAAGTTTAATATAACAAAAGACAAAAATGCACTGTTTTTAAAAGTTTTCAAATGAATTTCATTAATATTGCCAGCACATGATTTGTAATCAATTATAAGCTTAAATGCAAATATGCTTTAAATTATTTATAATTATTTTTTTATTATTAATAAAGAAATATTCTATTAAAGTGATTGTAGATTACATAGACGTCATCCTCATCTGCACCTCCCACTGCTATAGACACTGCATTAACAATCCTCTTCAATTTGAAGTGTAAAGCTGAAATAGAATAGAATATGACTTGAAATGTTTGCATGTGATTCTGTATTTTTTTTGCTTCTTATTAATTAAATTCATTGCAGATTTTCTAGTTTTTACAATATTTCATCTTATTTTTTAACTTAACACTGGAAATAAACTTAAAAAAATAGAAAAAAAATCATAAAAAACTTGTTTGAAAATTTTCCCAGCCTTCAGTTCAAAACAAAAAGTTTTTTTTGTTTAATTTTTAAATTATTTTTATTATACGAGTACTTACAGTTGCTTTTGTTTGACGAAGACGTCGTTGCTATTCAGCTGCTCTCTAATAGCCATCAATGATCTGTTGTTTGTGGCATTTACAGAGAGAAATCAAGAGCGAGAAAGAGAGGGAGAGTGGTTTTATCTGTAATTCGTAATACATAGTACATATATGAATAAATTTGTTGTAAAAACATTATTTGCATGTTGACTAAAATAAATAACGTTTTAGAAATTATATATTCATTCTCCCACCATTAGGTTGATTTTAAAAGTTAAAACAAACAAAGAAAGAAAGTTACAATTGATGTAGCCCGACTATATAATGTCCTACGAAGTTAATGTGATTAAAGGGCTCCATTACTATATCCAATGCAACAGCCCAATGTATTTTCCTAAATGGTGTTGTTTCTAGAGAATGGTAGGCTACAACTCCATTATTCTAGAACATGCCAAAGCAGTACAATCCATTATTCTCCAGCATCTGAGTTGAAATATACTCTAAGTTATCAGTCCTTTATGGAATATAAAAATATTAATTGATTCCTGATTCTATCTGTTTTCTATTAAGACCCAAGAGCAAAACCACTGGACAAACTAGATCTGTTGATAAAGAATTAATGGCCAAAAGAACACTCTTCATTACTGTCAGCTAAAATGCAATTTGTAGGGCGGCGTTCAAAGTCATACATTCGCACATACTTTTCTATTAATTTCTTTAAGCATAGAAATCCAAATTTCCACCAACAATAAAACGATAAAAATTTCTAACATGCACTTCAAATGCAAACAGAGAAGAGAAAAAGAAAAAAATCCCAACACACACACATAAAATTAAAACGTTTGATGAACTTTAAAAAACCATTTCAAGTGATTTGTATTTAAACACTTGATAAACTTCTTTCTTGTTGTTGCTTTTATTGATGTTGTTGTATTGTTGTTATTGTTTTTTTAAATGCGAAAAATTGCACAAAAAAAGTATTTATTTGCTTAAGAAAAATTGAAAATAAAAATGAAAATCATAATCATTGAAGCGTTTTAGAAGAGTTACTTCAGCCAGTTGGCGTTGTATGTATGTATGACCAATTGTTACAAAAACTATTAATATCATGCAGCAGCAACAGCTCTGCCACAAGCTGTGGCCGTTGATGATAGTGTTGATAATGCTGTTGATTTTTTTCTGTCTGTTACCGCTTTTTTTATTTTCTATGACTGAAAAGCATTCACTTGAATGTTGTTTGCAGGGAGAGCAAAGAAAATGAGAGTCAGAGACAGTTGTTGCACTTGTTTTAATTTCAAATAATTTTTTCTTTATTTCTTTTAACAAAGGCTTTTAAAACTACAAGAAATTGCATGTGTTTGAACTAAAATTTTTGAAAAAATGTTTGTTTTGAATTTAACATCTTTTAAAATGCATTTTACCGGTCGAACACTGACCGCTGTTTAATGTTTTTTTTTTCTTATTTAAACTTTTCAATTCGGTTTTGGATGAATTGTTGAAAATCTTGCTTTTTATTCGAATTCGAAATGTTTTATTATGTTTCTAAAATATTACAAGAAAAACAAAAACAAAAACAATGTAACAACAATAAAAACAAAAATGTTTAAATAGTTTTATTTATTTTTTTTATATGAATAAAAATTAAAATACCGTAACGATAGAAGAAGAAAGTGGTTAAACTTTATTATCGCTTTTTTTCTTTCGTTTTTTCTTTTAGCCTGTCCAGCAGCTGCTGTTGGCGGTGGTGGTCTTACTGGTGGTGGTTGGTTTGCCATGACTTCTGGTGTTAGTGTTTCAATTATTGTGGCTTTATTTTGTAATTATTTTCTTTTTTTGTTTCTCTTTCTAGTAATGAAAGTGAATGTGTAAGTGTAACAAAATATTATGAAATTTATTAACATTTTTTTTCTTTACAATTATGAAATAAATAATGATAAACTGCTTAAACTCTCATAGCAAATGTTTACTCATACTACATTCGAGTGGCGCATAAAAATAAATATGAAATGAATCATTAAATCAATCAATCACCCAATGAATTAATATTTTACTACAAAGGAAAATAGAAAAAGGAAATTGAAAATTATACTCAAATTTAGATTAACACCCTTCATACACAAAAGACTTAAGAAACAAACTCGTTCACTCGTATACAAAAACTTGAGTAGACATTAAAGCGAAAGACTTAAGAAACGAACTTGAAACATATAGTAATTGCCTTAATTTAACAATTTAATGTCAGTGTATTAAAAACAAAACATAACTAAATTTATTAAAAAATTATTGCTAGAATATGTGCAACCATTAAATCAAATGATATCACTTGTTTGACGATTATGGCTTAAATTTGTTTTTATCTCTGTTCGTTTTATATTAATATAATGTAAACCGTTAGTAGTGGTGATTGGCATATATAACGTGTAACTATTTCTAACATCATTATATGTTGCATACAATATCATATGAGATAATGTTTTACTCTCAGAAACTGGTTGTAAAATATCTGCTAATATCACTGAAAATAAAGGCATGGAAGGCTCATATAAAGAGCATTTTAGAAAAGACCAGACATGCCAAAATAATATACAGAAGGCTTGCTTGGAAATCCTGGCGATGATGATCCAATACTGATTAATGCGACCATTGTCTGGGCTGAAAAAATAAATCTGAGAACATCTCAATAAGAGTTGAATAAGTTACAGCGCTTAGCGTGTGTTGGTATAACAGGGGCATTGAAGCTTACACGCTGTTGATAGCGAGAGAACCTACCTGTAGAATGGGAACAGCTGCTTAAAAAAGTATACTTAACGTAAAGGTAGAAAAATAGAGTCAAAAACACTTCTCTAACCAAATGGGTTTGAGACAATCAATTAGGAAATTACAATAGGAGGACATATTTGAGTCATGCATCAGGCTATCCAAGCCTTACACACGTTTTGACAAGACACTATAGACACAAAGTATACTAGCTTAAAATGGGAATTATAGTCGCCGTATTCTAGTAGGTAGTGTTTTGGCTTATTGAGTCTAAGAAAATGAAAAAATATTTCTTCGGTGACTTCCTCTCAGCAGATTTCGGGCAAAAACTCTGATAGTAAACAAAATTGCCATGAAAAGTTTGTCAAAAAATCTGTCGTTCGAAGTCGACTTTAAACTGTAGGTCCCACAACATAAGTAGTGTGAGAAGCTTGGTCGTAATCCTGACTGAAGGGTTATAATGACCAATTATGTATGTGTATACGTAAAATGGGGATTTTCTCGAAACCAATATATAGATCCTGTGTTGATGATTTGGGTCCTGTGAGGCATTAATTCATTCAAGGAGGAAATGTTTGGCTGCATAAATTAAAATTTTTCAAATCAATAGGCTTAGAATAGATATTATAGGGGTACGCCATATAGTTTAAGGGCGGTACACTACTTTGCATGGTCGCAGTACTAATGCACCTCTTTACGACTATAATAATATACATTTCTCTGGAGCGAAAAACGTTTTTCTGCATTATTATTTTAACATGAGTAGTACATTTAGTTTAGCTTTTACAATTTGGCGAAAAATAATAAAAAAAAAAGTTTGTTTCCTAAGTCTTTTGTTTTTATTCAAACAAAATTTAAGCATTCGATTGCCCCGTTTACAAACCATTTCTTTTCATAAGGTTGGCTTTATTAATGCTAAAGTTTTATACTCAATACGATTGCAAATATTATTAAATTTTTATTACTTTTTATGTGCCGATTATTAAATATAATAATAATTTTAAAATTCGCCTTTCTTTCATTATTTGCCACAATTTTTCTTTGGATGAGTTTTTCTTTTATTTTCTTTCTTCATAACAAGTGAATGTATTGCATAATGGAATACCTTTAAATTTTTTTTGTTTACTGTACTACAAATATATACAGTATTGTTGATAAATAACAAATGAATTAATGTATGAATGTATGTATATGAATAACTATATTAACCGTTTTCTATTTAGGCTAATAAACGTATTTTATTTAATAATTTATGGTATTTTTATAGTCCTAATTAATGAAAATTAAAATGTTTTTTGTTTTCTTTTTTTCTTTTCTTTTTTGTATTTAATATTCTTGGCAAATTTCATTAGTTTGGCTAACTAAGTGACTGTGTGACTGACTTTAGAAATTGTGTCATTTCCTATTCTATTTTATGCCATATTGGTTTAATCATGTATGTATGTATATTGTTGTTCATGCCACAAAAGTTAAGAAAGAAATGTGCATTGTGGGCTAAAACACGACACCTGTATTTACGGGTTATTTTAATTAAAAGTTTGCATTTTTTTGTGTTGTTGTATGACACTGGTATAGTATGACTATGTGGTTTTTTGCTTTACTACACATACCTTGTATTATATTAGTTAAGAATAGACACTTGCTTTGTTTTATTTTATTATTCTACACTTTTAAAGCATCTCATCATTTGGCAGGGCAACTCCCTATAGAGTTTACACTCAAGAAAATTAATTCGAAAACATTCATTCACTTAAATGATTAATAAGTGTGTTATGAGTTTTATTAAACTCACATGTTTATGATTTAAAAATCGGTTATAAAACAGGAACATTACCGCCATAATTTCCTTTCCTTTACAGAAAAGGCTGATGAAAAGTTTTGTGAAGTATACGATGCTGTAACTAGAGAGACAGCTGTAAAATGGTTTGCTTGGTTACGATAATTTTCATAATTTTTTGATCAATCACTTAGAAAGCAAATGAAATCGTGGACAAAATTCAGAAAGTCTAGAACAGAAACATGGCAGACACATTCATCACCAAACTTTGTCAACCAAATAAGAAAGCCTGTTACTAATAAGATTTTGATGTGTGGGTGCCACTTAAATTAACAGAGAAATTTTCGAATTTCCATTTTCACAGCTAAAATGGAATAAAGAAGCCGTAGTCTAGTAGGTAATATGTTGGCTTATTAGACAGGACCCTACGGAGTCGACTTTAAACTGTAGGTCCCGTTACTAATGGATCAAATTAATACACACAACATGGGTGGTATGAGAAGCTAAATCGTAATCCTGACTAAAGGATTACAATGGCCAATTAAGTCGTAAAACCTCAACCTCATACCACGTATCATTTGTTTCGATTCCTAACCTAATCTGGTGAATAAGAAAAAGGTGAAAAGAAGGATTAAGGACGTCAAAATCATCCAAAAGAGTGTATTATCTATGGCTGACCTTAGTAAGTATTTCAAAGTCTTGGCGCATTATTGCGCGGTATTAACTTCATCATTTGTGTTGTATTACCATTAAAGCCTCACATATTTCTTCCACTGCTTGCTGTGCTGAACATGTCAAATACATAATAATCATTCTGGGCAAGATATTTGTACCCTTTGCTACCGTGTGCCAAATGTATTCATATTGCATTAATCTCTCGAAAATTACAAATTAAAATTTTCAATAAAATTAGTTCCATCACGGCCTGGCGTTGATGACTCACTTGTAACAGTGGATCCTATTTGATTAAGGATCATTTAATTTCTACAGCAATCTTAGTAGTCGAACTTATTCGCTCTACCATTTATTTATATTCGAGTGTATTTATCGCTTTGCGAGAAAAATTATTAGTCATCATGTCAGTTAATGTGGTAGCACAGAACTGTTTAAATTTTGTGGATAACAATTATTTGAAACCCTTTGTTATTTTTACAACAAGAGCTGTTGGCCATCAAATTTTTTTTAATATTCAAAAATATATTTTTCACAGCAAAGTATAAGAAATTAAGTTAAAACAATTAAAGATGTTTTTTAATTTAATTTAAACTCGTGGTTAAATGTCAAGAATACAGTGTTCTGTGTATTTCCTTTTATTTTAAACCATGACGAGAAGCTCTAAAAGCCTTACAAATTGAATTACGAGTATAAAAGCTAAGTAAGTGGTGCTTCCGTATATTTTCATGAAAATAAATTCTAAAATTATGTAAATTTTTTGTTTCTTATACTTGTGGGAAAACCAATTCTGGTTTCAGTTTTTTTGTAAAAGAAACGGATATAGGAAGTAAAGATAAGATTATTAAACTAGGTTAAGTGGTAAACGAGAAATATATTAAAGTTAATGCGTTTTTAAAACTATTAGTAGTTCTAGTTTGTGATTATGATATTAAAACAAATTAAATTCTTGAGTGGAATGAATTAATATTTAAAACTATTTTTATTGTTAAAAACGTTATTGTTGTTCAGGGTTACACAAGTGATATATTACAGCCATATCGCTTTAATTCAATATCATTAGAATTGTGGGTAAAAATGAAGAGAACAGCTAGAATGGACCATTGAGACATGCATATCGAGCCTAGAAGGCACTCTGAATGCATGTAATTTCATTAGACATAGAAATTGTAGTATAAAACATCACAAAATTAGATGTCTTATTAAAATATTAATGATGCTGATATTCTTTAATAATTTTAGAAAATAGAAATGCATTGGTTCGTAGGTATTATGGAAAATAAAGAGATAACGAAGAGTTGGAATTATTTTTCAATATTAATGTTAGTGTAGTACAGGAGCTTTGTAGAATCCTTACTAACTGTTGGAGTTTGATGAGTTCTCCAGTGGATAAAAAAATTATATTTCTTTCTACTCTGAACAAGATATATCAACTGGTTTGACTCCCCAGTAAGTTCATAGTTATTTTTCAATTAAACTTAACTTCACACCATTCGATTCTGTATCGAGAGATTGATAGCTTTAATATGGCAACCCGTTCTTCCCAGAATGTTATTAGTTTGCATAACGGCGGCTTCTAGCATATACATATGCATACATGATGTTACTAATCAGTGTATAAGCGCAGGTACTACCTTAAATGTCTTGGAAATGTGAAGGATACATACATACATAATTGGTCATTACAATCCTTCAGTCAGGATTACAACCTAGTTTCTCACACCACTTATGTTGTGTATGTTAATTTTAAACATGAGTGGCGGGACCTACAGTTTAAAGTCGACTCCGAACGACAGATTTTTGATAAACTTTTCATGGCAGTTTTACTTACTCTCAGAGATTTTGCCAGAAATCTACTGCGAGCAAGCCTCCGAAGAAATACTTTTTGTATTTTGTTTTGATGTCTGACCTGGGTTTGAACCCTGGCTTTGCGTCTAATGAGCCAACACACTACCTACTAGACTACGGCGGCTTCAAGGGGGAAGGATATTAACATTAATATGGTTGACAGAGACTCTTAGAAAAGAAACAGGATTGGCGGTTCACAATAATAGGCCTTCTAAGATCAAGACCTTTATAATCGAGGTATAAGACTGTTAGTCAGACTCTTTGCTGTCCCTTTTTTAATTCAATTCTTTAAGTGAATTCTTCAGGAGCTATGGATCTGAAGAAGAGGTGGAGACTATCTATCACCACATGTGTCAGTAAAACAAGAGGTTTTTAAATTTTCATTTTCTGTTATCTTCCACACTAAACCCTCCAAAATAAAGAAGGAAGATTTCTGCAACAGCAAACAGCAGCTACTATAGCAAAATAATTTTTGGGAGTCGAGCTGGTTTCTTTTAAGCAATATTTCATACCCGGATTGGATATTTATTGTGATATCCCAGTCCTCCTTCAAGGAGAGTCTGTTACCTAAGATAAAATAATCTTCCATTTCATTAATCAAGTTTTTCCAGCCAAATTTAAAAAGTTGACTTATACTCATACATTTCTAAGCATTTCTTAATAGGGTGTATAAAAATTCGTTGATAACTTAAGTCCTCTATTTATGCATCCATTTTAATTCATACAAGTTATTAATTACCTATATTACTGTACTTTAATACCTATATTTGCTTGTCTAAATGTCAATCTGTCTTTTTTTAATTAAATTTAAAAAACTTTTTATTACAAATCCTTTTTTTTTAATATTTTTATTTTCATATACATTCAACCTATTTAAACACGCCTTTTCATTAATGATCGAATTTGTTTAAAAATCATTCCAATGATGTGGAGAAGCATAACAAATGAAATGATTTGGCAAGTATTTGTGAAAACATTAAAAAACAAAACAACAACAACAACAAAAGAAAATAAAGGTATAAACAATTTAAAAAATGAAAGTAAAATATTCATTTTTAATGGCCGACGTTGTACTTTAAGAGCATATCGGACTAGGGATAGCTGGCACAGCATTCAATTGACTGTCTAATCAAAACGAGACACACAAAACAAAACAAAAAAAGTAGAAACAATGATAGTGCATTCGATTTAATTTCGATTCGAATTAAAGTTCAAGGTTAAACTAAAAAAAATGTTTTTTAAGGAAACTTTGTTGTTTTTAAAATTTAATTAAATTTCTGTAGCAGATCGTTAAAATTTTTTCATGCATTTTAGTAAAGTTTGTTGCCAATAAAATGTTTGCTTTTGTTGTTAATCAAATTTTAACAACTCAATAAATAATTATTTACAAACGTAGTTTACTTAAAAGAATTAAAAACAAAACGATTATTTTAATTGTACTTTGACTACAAGGAACTTTAAGTAAACAGCGTTTATTTTAGAAAGTTTTCCACAGCTTCAGTTTAACTGATCTTTAAATATTTATTTAATTTCGTAGATATTTTAAATATTTTTTTTATTGTTTATTTCTGATTGTTAATTACTTTATACGAAAAAATTTAATTGAAAATTTGGTTTCTCAAGCTTTAGGAACGATGACATTCCGTGGATTTCTTTGAGGAACAACTGAATTGGTTGCCTGAAGTACATGCTTTCTAAGATGAAGTCTATTTCTACTTCAATTGATCCAATTCTATCACAGGCTGTTTGTTTTTCTAACCTCTTTTCCAGCTGCCTTCATTATATTTAATTACTTACTTACTTAATTGGCCCTTAATATCCTTCAGTCAGTATCACAACATAGCTTCTTACACTAACCATTTTGTTTGTGTTAACTTTATCCATGAGAGACCTTCACTATGTCTCGTAGATATGTCAAGATGTCTGTCAAGTTCTTATAATATCCTTGGTGAGGTACTTAGGATCAAGTCCCATATTTCTATCCATTACATAGCATTCAGAGCGCCTCATTGCTAATACAACAGTTTAAAAAGTTCCCAATATTCATAGAGACTCTAATGTAAACATTTAAGTATTGTAACATGACCCAGGTCAGGCATTTTCAACAAAACCAAATATGAAGTTTTCGGCAACATTCTCTCATCAGATTTCTGGCAAAATCTCCCAAAAAATTTTTCGCCCGAAATCGACTTTAAACTATTGGTCCCGCCCCTCATGTATAAAATTAACACACACAACATAAGTGGTGTGAGAAACTAGGTCCACAATCCTGATTGAAGGGTTGTAATGACTAATTATTTTATGTAATCTGCCAATATTATTCTCTGAAATAGTTTTTTAGAGGAAAGACATTGAGTCCTACTCTTTCATAAGAGGTCATGATGCCTGCCTTCAAAGACAGTATAAATGTAAACGTATTTTTTATGTTTGCGAAAATTGTTAGTTTTAGGTGTATGCCGAAAGGCACGGGACCATTAATCCATTCAACCTACCTATCCATCTATACGCAACGGTAAATTTGACCTTAAAATCTATGTATCAGAGCATAGAAATTTACAAAATCTGTTGCCATATTAAGAAAATTCAAACAATAAAATGTCATGCATTTCATCAACGGATAATCAGCAGATAATTAATTACTTTTCTATAGGCTTGACCCTCAAATTGTATCTTACACAACAGCAACTGTAACAGCAACAGCAATGTGTCAAATTGAATACAATGATTTATTCGATTAACGGTATTACACAAAATCCAGATAAAAAAGAAAAACAAAAAAAGAAAAAAAAAATGGTCAGTAAAAAGAAAGTGACGCAAGAAATTGTTGCTTGACGTGTCTCATGGTAGGTTTATTCGTTGACTTGTTAGAAAAAAAAAACAACTTTTTTCTTTTTCATTTTGTGCGTGTTATTGTTAAATATTTATGTGAATTGCATTAAATAGAGCATTGAGAGTTGAACTGGTAATAGATTCATATTCAAATTCAATTTTTTTTATATTTTATTGCCATTTATAATAATATTTTGTTGTTTTTTCTTCTTCAGAGCAGCACATATTCACTCATTATCTGGTTATAATTTATTGTTGTTGTATCTACGGTAGTTAAGGCGTTACTGTTACTGTTATTTTAAGTTTTTGTACACATTTTTGATTACACGAACAAACCCACAAATGAATTACAAAAATATTATAAATTTGGCTTATTTCGTGCAATACCATCATATCTCTTTGAACATGACATGAATTGAAACTGAAGTTGTTTTTTTGCAGATGAGAAATCAAAAATACTCGCATTTTGCATTTAATCGCGTAAACAAATTGATTCATACCATACATATGAGCATGTACTCGTATAATTAGTGTTCATTTAATTGAATTTAAATCAAATTGCGGAGTATGTTGGTTGCCAGCTACGAATTTTTGAATAAAATACATACACTTTCATTTTGTGTAAAATTCATTTGACATTGAAGTCTAATGTTTCGCCACAATGGACCAGGTTATTTGTTACATTTTATTTAAAGTATGTTTAATTTTATTTCTTCATCTTATAAGAAAATATTTCAGCCATTAGATTTCAAGGTCTTAAGTTGGCTTCTGATTAAAGCAGTTTAAATAGATTTTTGATGTTAAATGTAGCACTAGCTTCACTATATCTTCATTTGCTTTAATGGAGATGCGAAAGAAAACAAGGAAATTTGAAAAGCTTTCTTATTATAACAACATATCTGATGTTAGATACGTACACCAGGCCACAACACTGTTTCCAGAACTTTTTTCACTGTCAAAAACCGTCCCTTCAAATAATGTTTTCCAAGAAAGGCTTTCTAATACATGTTGTGGTAGCCTTGGGTCTGAATAGGTTTTAATCAGAGTTCTCTGTAAATAATTTTTTAAGTCATTGTGTCCTACATTAGCAAGGATTAGAGGCTTTTTATAATCCCAAAACGAGTTCTAGTGGCTTCTTTAATTAGTCCGATCTACTCAGAGTTATATTCTGTATTAAACGGATCTAACTTCGATGATTTCTCCGGAAAATATATGGTAAAAAATGCTCAATTACTTTACAAATGGATTACTTACTTAATTGATCACAACAAACCTTGAGTCAGCATTACGACTTAGCTTCTCACACCACCCATGTAAAGTGACTCGGAACCACAACCTCACTTCTAATAAGCCAACACGCTACCTACTAGACTACGGCGATTTCAAATGGATGCCTATTTTTAACACAACAAACTAAGGGGATGGTTCCTTTTTATAAAGAGGACAATATTGGGGAGTGTTAAGAAACTAAATTGCGCTTTTGAAAACTAAATTTCAATTGTTGAACAGGAAGAACATCTACAGAAAGAGGTATAGTACTCTCTTTAAGATGAATAATGCGGCAAAAAACGAATTATCTCCGTAGAAACTTGTGCGCACCATTACACACAGGCCTGGGTACTAATTTTTATTCATTATTTTTAGTCCAACTAAGTTTGATGTCACTGTATTAAGTGTCATTCATATACAAACATTTTACACTTTCAGAACACAATACCAGACCAATGCAATAAAAAAACGGTAAAACGGTTTTAAATTTCAATAACCCAACGATGACAATTTGGCAATGTGACTCTTCACTCACAATAATAACAACCAAGTGTGTGTGCATGTGTATGACAGTGTGCATCCAAATAATGAAAAGGTTGTGATGAAAATATAAAATTTAATATCATTTGAATGAGTGAATGGGGTCTGCTTTGAACAACAAGTGATGATGAACAGCTGAATAGCGGATCAGTGATCACAAGTGTAAACAAATAGTTTCAGTATAAAATTTAATAATGAAATCGTATTCATAATCATATATTGTACGTATGTATGAACAGACATATTGTGTCATAGAAAATAAAATAATGAATGACCACACAATTATTAACTAAACAATGGCAGAAAGAAAAAAATTATTGCAAATATCTAAGGCAATCTATGTAAGCAACATATGGATGGCATTGTTTTTGATACCTGTAATCGTAGTTTTTTTTTAAATCCTAAGATAAAATAGTTCCGCAAAGGTGGCTAAAACAGTTTAATTTATCATTAATTAGTTGTATAAATCATATTTATTTAACACCTGTTAACAGTTTTAAGATGCTTTAGGGTTTTTGAACTCAAAAGTGAAAAGATAGTTCCCCGTATTTTTCTTCTTTTTTTTTGCAAAATTCATGAAAATATAAATCATTTTAATTGTTGTTCGAATTGTTATCAATTTGTTGTTTTTTTTATGTTTTTGTTAATGTTTTCTTAGTTTTTCGGTTTGCCACACTTTTTGTTATAAATTAAATTTATTTCGCCTTCTTTTTTCTTCTCTTCTAATAAAAAAAAACTTTTTGCTTTCATTCATATTATTTTTCAAGGTTATGATTTTTGCGACGTATATTTTGTTTTACCTGTTGACCAAGTTATTTTTTATTTTGTTATTAATTTTTCGCTTTCAGAAGCAATGTAAAATAAAACGAATAAGATTTTAATTACTTTAAAATTTTTATTTCATTAAAATGGTTGGACTGTTATATGTCAAGTGTAGGCTGCCTTCCAAAATGTTATTTGATTTGTGTTTGAACAAAGAATCGTGTTTCATAATGCCGCTGTACAAAATATATACAATGTATTCTATTTCAAAACGTCGTTAATGTGTATTTTTAACGCAGTCAAAAAGCAATCAGGCATCGGATTTATAGTTGATGCATTGTTTGGTTACTTTGCATATCTACATAGTTTATATACAGTAGTAGAACTGCATACAAACTTTGTATTGATACATTTTGGAAGGCAGCCGTAATGTCACTTAAATAATCGTTTTAGATTTGTTTGCAATATTTGTTTTCTTTGTTTGGTTCTTGATCACTTTTTTACACATTTCGTTGTCTCGAAGAGACATTATCCGCGTAGTCGTTGACTCACAAACAAGTCCAATGGCTTCGGATCTCAAGATCTAATTGACGTTGCTAAAACATGAAATTGCTCTTTCTGAAAACTTGTTATGCAATAAAGCCAAAATTGTTCGTATTATGTGGATAGTGGTACCAAAGAAGAACTGCACGAAGACACCTCTAAACTCTAAAGAGCACCAAATAGTCACATTTTCAAGATGAAATAGCTTGTTCACACTCACTTCTGTATTTTCTGAGTTCCAAATGCTGAAATTGAGCCTCATTGCTGCATTGAACCTGTTGGTTTATCTACGTCGCTGTCAGTGGTCAGCCGTCTTTAACTGTTACGTGGTCTTTATATGGATGGAAGTTGAAATCTCAATGCAAGATAAGATCGGCCCAATTATTGAAACGGAATCAACAAATTCAGATAACCGGTCACACTATCACTACCAGAATCGATATTTTCGGCAGTGTGTACCTTGCGATGATGCAAAGGTCTGATCATGTCTTTAACGCTTCCAATTTCTTCATTTTCTCTATAATTTTTAACACTTCCTTGCACAATAGGTCGATTATTGTAAGCGGATTTAATTATTTTAAACCTTTTGCCAAATAAATGACTCTTCAAACGAAAGAGATTTAAGAGCGTATAAGTTCGGACAAATAGCTAATCCGGTAAACTGTTTGGGTACAGCAGAGATTAACTAATTAGAATTATAAATTAATTATTCATAATTTAAACACCAGATGTTAATAAATGGAAATCGTATAAAAAGTTTGAAATGCTTTGGGACAGCCCTTTGCTACTTAAAGGATCTGAAGAAATAATAAGAACCATGATTTCATTCTGGAAATTATTCTCGCAAAACAAATTTATTTAAAGAACATACATTTATTTACAGAACATACATTTAGAATTGTTATCTGTGTAATTCAGAATTCAGAAAAATATTTTTTTTTAAACTTCAATTTAAAAACATTCTATAGGGTGTTCTAAAATCGCATTGAATCTTCAATTATTAAACGAATTTTAAATCATATTTTGCTACATACTTAAATACAACATTTTAATTTTAAATGTAAAACATTTTGTTTTTATATCCCGTGTAAAGCATTGTACACTTTTTATATTAAATGTTTAATGTTTTCTTTAATTTAAAATTTTTTTAACTCACTTGTTATACATTTTTTAAAATTTATTTTGTGTAATTTTTTGTATATTTTTTTTACTTCTCTTTTTAATAATAAATCACAGTGACCTTTCTTGAATCTATGGGGCATTTCCAAAAGGTTTGTTTATCACTTCTTTTTTTATTTTCTTGTTATTATTTTGGTTTTAAATTAATTTAAAACATTTTTTTTTTGGTTTGTTTGTTGTTTATGAGTACAAACAACAATTTGAAACAAATTACTGTGTTTATAAAAATTATATTTTTTTTCCCAAAAGATTTTTGTTGTACCTGTAATTATTATTTTCTTTTCATTTGTAAAACAATTTAAATTGGGTCATATTTACGTTTTTTTTGCGGCGTTTTTGTTTTCTAAGAAATTGTACAGAGGCTGAAATCAAAACTCATTTTTAACTACACACAATGAAAGAAAAAAATTAATAAAAAGCTATTCTTTATGTAAATTAAGATGAATATTATGCCATGGTAGCTATCGTTTGTCTGGTGAAAAAGTCATAACCTTGTCCTTTTTAGCGAGCAAATACAAGCTGAGTGATTAAACATAATCCAGCTGTGTATGCTGCCCTTACCCCACCAGAAGCTACAAGTGCCAAAACAATTCTCAATCATGCTGATACAGTCTTCAAAAATAAACAACTTGCTTACTGACTAAATTGACCTGAACAACCCGTTCAACAGATTTCGGCCTGCCTTAACACTTTCCTCCAGGAGTCTCTACTTCTTGAACGTTTACAGCAGTTGGTTACATCAACCAATGACACGACTTTGGCAATTCGGTCCTTTCAACACAACAAGATCATGCTCTAGGCCGGCTTCCGCTAATTCCCTCAACAAATGCTTAGAAATTCATCTTTCATCTGAACGAAATGCTCAAGCCAGCGCAGCCACTGAATATTATTGTGCTGCACAACGTATGCGTAAATCATCACCTACTGGTAACGGTAGAACCAAGATATACAAATTCGTTGACAACATCGCAAGTATAGTTATCGGTCGTAATCTGGGATCCGATACGCCATATGTCCTTACTTATTGACAATATTTAATTCGTTTTTCCTCATTTACTGCTAGACCAGTAGATGGATAGGGTTATTATAGTAATGTATGCATAGCATGTAGGTTTATTACAATCAGCATGATCCAACCTTGTGATTAGACTCTGAAAATTCAATATAATGAGATATTATATTAGGGGATGGGATGGGATGCATACAAGCAAGGTAAAGTTTGTGATTGTGGTCAATGTGCCGACCTCCAAGAAGATCCTTGTCTTGCTGTATTCAAGTTGACAAGCAGCTCCATCTGGCCCCTCATGGATGGATAGATATCCAATGGATTTTAAGTGGTGGATTCCAAGATCTACACACAACTCAAATTTAAAGTCCAGGGGATTGGACTACGCTGGACGTATTAGTTAACATCTAGCGGGTGCCAGTATACCATCCAAAAGCCGAGGACCGCTTAAAGGACTATGATTTATGATTAGGCACATTGCACGCGTTCGCACCCTTCATAGAGTAGGCGCTACAGCCCAGCTGGCGGATACAAGTTTATTTAAAAGACAACTGTTTTGAACGAAGAGATTATGTTTTATTTTTGAAATATTTTATAAAGCCTATGAACTATTTTACATGATAAAATTAAATACTTTTAAAAATTATGATATGACGTTATGAAAGAAGGTAACCGGTTGCCTCTAGGTTTTCATGTATACTTTCAATAAATCTCAAATATTGTGTATCAAAACAACAATTGCAATAACTTATTGTTAAGGGTGTAACGCCTGCGGCACTTGTAAATTTGGGCTCTAAATTATAATAATTCCAATGTATACTCTCTTGTCCTACAAATAACAGCAGGTTGTCATAACGCACGTTGTTGATTGTAAACAATTGGACATCGCTGGTTTTGATTCTCCACAAACAAAACTGAACAGTGTCACCCTTTGGTATATTTTCGTATTCCTTACACATCATATTCTGGTACTGAAATAATTAAATTTATTAGAATATATAGAATAACAGATAAAAAAAATATTTAAAAAAAATTACCCAGTCACGAAGGGGTCGTGTTCGACAAGAAAGTACTTGCGGTATACGGTGGTTAACGACGACAGGATCTTTAATGACACTGGAAAGGATTTTAAAGTTTTGTGATAGAATTTATTTGAAATAATTATAACATGCTTAATATTTATTTATATTATTATATTTATATTTTAGGATTTTAAAAAATATTTTTTTATTACACTTCAAATTTACTTACATATTCGGTGGTACATAAACTAATTTTAAAATGACTAATTCAGTTACACTTTTTGGACGCATTTTTAAAATTCTTTATATATTTACGTATTATATGTATATTTTTACGCTCCGCCAGAGGATCGACACTTCGCCTTACAATTTGCTACTGAATAGATATTCGACATGTAACATTATTTATTTTATATTTATAACAAAAAACGTTCAACCAATCCTTCCCATCTAATTAAGGTCCTGTTAATATTTTGAAACTTAAAGGGAATTTCCATAACTAATAGAGAGTGCACAGGTAAAAAATGTTCGATTTATACATACTTCCGTATATGTAATCGTTTTCTCTAAGAATAGGCACTTAATTAATTATTTAATTATGATCTGCAGGTAAAAAGTTGACGCTCTGTAAGTGAATATATGCGGGTCGATTTGTTTTCTTGGAATAATAATAAAAAATATTTATTTTATATTCCAAGAGACAATCTGTGAATGTATACAACAGGGTGACCCTTATCTATTTGGGATTTTTTGTCGATTTTTAATCTCACCCACCATTTTGATTGCTAAAAAATAATTCTATCAATTGGTTGGGATTAAGACGGTTTAATATACTGCTACCTGGTACGGAAAAGCATAGTACCATTGCAATGCAAAATCATGAAATAATTTTTGGTAATCTTTTTTTGAAAAAATCAGTTTAAGTTTCGTTGCCACTTTAGTCTTTCTTGTATAAAAAATTCCTAAGAAAAATTCTAACAATCCAAACATCCCAGAAATGCCATCAGTGGCGGAAATCTGAACTCCTCACAAGCTCAACTGCCTGCTCATTACTGAGAATTTCAGTGCAGCCTGTGAACCAGCAGAGTATGACACTATTTTCCTTATTTATCTGATTCAGATTTCCCCATACAGTGTCATAATATCTTCGAATTAATTTCATAAGTGCCGAGTGCAAGAATGACGGCTTAACTGTCAGATCGTGTTGCTATGTACCGTCTTTTGTTCTTGGCATCCTAATTGAATTGAGTACATCATTCGATGGCATAGTCTGGTGGTTATGGTCGAAGACATAGTAAAAGATAGCCGCAATTCCCATGGACTTGCGACTTCATTCTAAAACCAAGAACTCCTACTCTTGGTCGAATATTAATCATGTTCCATCTGTATATCACAAAATTGTTCCTCTTTTAAAAGAGTACGTCATTCATTTCTGTTACAAATATTCGTTGTGAAGCGTTTTCCAAAATCATAGAGTCCATTGGTTTAGTCTAGAGGACAGTAAGGAGAGAACTGTCAGCCACTTGATTCATTAGGTCCATTCCATCTTCCTTAATTCTATCCATAACTGTCAAAGCTTTAGTCATCACTACTACATATGTAGCGGGCAGTTTTCCTATTCCCTAGTTCTACCAGCACACGCTAGTCTCTTTGTCTTGTCCAACTTTATTTTATCTCCTTTCAGATTTGATCTGTCTGCCCAGACAATGGCCTGATTGGTCGCTGTTGGCCTGCTTAGCGTGGTGTATATCGTAAGCATAAATGTTAAGTTGCATTCCCAGAATTTCTCTGCAGTCTTCCTTTTTGATTTTAGTACTCTTGACCTTTTCTAAGATGTTCTTTATAAAAGCCCTTCATATCAGTTTATTATACGATGATCTTCCCAGATATTTTACTTCCATTTTCTGTGAAATCTCACCCAGAAGTCGTATAGTCTTCTATTGAGGAAGTTATTGCCTTCTTGTAAACAGAACTATTGTGGTCTTGATCGGATATATCCTAAGGCCACAGACATGCACCATCGATTTACATTCTCAATGCCTCTTTGAGCGATGTCAAGACAATCTAAACTGGAAGTAGGAATAAACAAAGGATTGAGTGATTATAAATTGGTTCGTGAACAGTCTGTCAATGAGAGCAAGGCAGATAACGACAGTAAACTTTTTATTAATATCTGGGAAGCAACACTGCAATGACTAAAATACAATTGAGTAACCTAGATAACGATAAAACGGAACTCTATTGAGACGAATTGCATTATTAGTCTTCGACCAGCCAGAAAATACTTTTACATCGAATATTGACTCCACTATTGAGCAAATGGAGAGCTTTTCTATTCTGTAGACATCTGTATGAGTACTGAGTACTGGAAATATCTGTAATGATACTGCCATCTTAGAAATATTAATTGCAGAGCACTGTAACACAATAGTCGAGTTTCTATAATAATGAGGGCTGGTCTTTTGTCACATTCGATAATGGCGCAGTACATCAATATTTTCATCAAATTATTTTGCTAAACTAAGCTAACCTAACCTGTCCTCATAGCAACAAAATGGGTGGCGTGTGTTATCGAAAACATAAGATATTCGAAGAATTAGATCAAGGGTTTGGGGTAGATATCAATTACTTATTTACGTATTAAAAATAATCACATTGCTTATATTGTTTTAATACGTTTTTTAAAGAGAGTATCAGCAGAAATTAATTCTCTCAATTAATTGGTAGTGATTGTATTAATTTCTCAATCTGTTTTGTATATTTTACCACTACCAAGTCAGTAGTTATCTGTCTAGGAACTGAAATGTTCTTAACAAAAGTGAATAATTGCAAGTAAATAAGAGAATTATTCATTATTGGCCAGTAAGTGATAAGATTAGCTGTAAAGAATTTTGTTTTAAAATAAAAATATCGATTACTTTTATTGTTATTGTTGACTAAAATAAATTTTTTCAAATGTATGTAATTGTTGTATCTTTAGAAAGTTTGGTGTGAAAGGAACATCAAAACAATTGTAATAATAATAACAAATAAATAAAAAAAAATACAAAAATATATTCGTTTAATAAACAAAATTTCAATGTAAACAAATTTCCATTTATTTTATTTAATTTTTCTAATAAAAATACTAAGAAGAAAAATGGTTGTCTTCTCATTAATGTATTACATATTCTTGATTGGAGCCGTAGCTTTGGTTTTAAGGGTGAGTTGTGAATATTAAAGATCAGCACTGGATAATTGTAATGAATTGCTTTTAAAATAGGTCTTCTTAAGTATTTTATGTGCTAAAGCAGGTGACGATGGCAATGACACCGATTTTCTAAGGGGTAAGTACAGTTTTTTTTTGTTTTAAATACTTCCGTACAACAGTTTTATTGATTTTGAATGTGGAAAGAAACACAAAGAAAATTCCATAAATGTGCATACGTGATTAAATCTAATAATCCGGGCATTTATTAAAGAATTTAGTAAAAATTGTTATGTAGTTCGTTTCATAGAATATATTTCAATTAAGAGCTGAGCTTGAGTATTAAACAATAAGTTTTCTGTCTGCAAATAAAACAAGAATATCGGTTGCATACTCCCATTCACCGTGATGTATCCTTTATACCATTATAAAAGAGGTGCAATGTACTTAATAGTGCTTTGTACGTTGACAGTCATACGCACATTGTTATATTGCGGACATGCAAATTAAGGCAGTGGATTGTGAAAGGACCTTCCTGCAAAGGGCTTCTGTAGGGTCCAATTTAATTGCCAATATCCGTCCCTGGCTTGACGGATTTGGCTCATACTTCCTCAATAGTCTAACGAAGCTGTCGACATTAAATATCTCATCGATCACTAACTGCGTTAAACTTTCTGGCTGGTTTTGAGCTCCGAGTCAGGAACAACGCAATGTATGAGAAGTGTCCATGTCAATTAAAAACATAATCATAATATGCCCTTTGTAGCCAGATTTGTGGCGGTATATTACGTGACAGTATATTACGTGACAGTATATTACGTGACAGTGTATTACGTGACATTGTATTACGTGACAGTGTATTACGTAACAGTGTATTACGTGACAGTGTATTACGGATATCAATTGAAATAATATTTCTCGGAACACATATAAGATGTAATTTTTTATAAATCAATCAAGGTCAAAGGTTATTTCATATGGCAGATTGTGAGAACAGCTTAATCAACAACCCATAGCTGTGAGGATTAGAAAATAGCGATACACTCTCAGAAGAGTTCATCATGATAATTAGAAATGTCATATGCAGAGCAATCAAAGAATGGATGGCCAGCACGTAAGTGCTACTAGTACTCATAGAAAGTAGTGATTGAGGACAGGATATTCTTTGCATGTTTTGTTGAGGCCCTATGCTCCTGAAAAATGTATTGAATCGTTGTACTGGGCGTACTAGATCAGTAAGTTTTACTATCTCAGAGTTATATCGTAATATTATTCCCTTTGAGGGATAAATCCAGTCGTACATAAGTTATTTGGATTTACGTATGTTTGAAAATAATGATGAGCAATTGTATGTCTTCTGTATTTGAATTTGAGGTACTTGACGTAGCACTTTAGTTTCTTTAACACGCCATCTCCTACACAGTTATAATATTCACCGAATGACTTGTGTTAGCCAGTCTAATATTGTACGTAACGCTACCGTTTAACGTTACCGTTTAACGTTAACGTTTTTGCCCTTATCTAAGTAAGCTTTTGCATTATACTGGTGAGTGTGTTCGAACAGGTGAAAAGCTTTCATTTCATATACGAACATGAGCTAAAATTTTGAAAGCGATAAGATAAAAATGTATTATTGTTATTGTTATTGTTGTTGCTATTGTATTAAGAATTAAATTAATTAAATTTATAAGAGAATGTATTGTTGTTATTAAGATAATATTCAATCAGTCTAATTTTAAAAAAACAGTCCAAAGATTTTTGTCTCTTATTTCTGAAATCAAATTAAATCCAGAGTGTTGTGATTAAATCTTCGTTTCATTTAAATTCTATTTATTCAGCCAATACAAGTGTTTTGTAACAGTAGCCAGTGATTAATACCCGAAGAATTTTTCAAAATAAACAGGAAGAGTGTGTGGAGAAATAATAAAACTTACAATAGATATAAAAAATTACAAAAAAAATAAACAGAATAACAATGCTTATCAGTGATATTGTTTATTTAATATTTTTAATGATTTTACTATTCATCGTAAGTTTTTTTTGTAAATTTTCTTAGTCGAGATCACTTTGCCAATCAATAATTGGTTTTATTTTGCATTCAGATCATCTATAAGGGATTCTCATTTACATCGCGTCCAAACGATTCAGACGATAATTTTAATAACACAAGAGATGCTTTATATTATAATCGCCATGGCCTATTACGAACAGGTATGTTGGGGGCAAAAATATTTCCACAAGTTCTAGAAATATGATCAAGATTTTGGGAAAACCTTGCATAGCACTTTTTAAATATTTGAAAAAGAAAATTTAAAAATTTAAAGAAGACATTATCAAATTATGGAATCAATATTAAAAGTAAATATTTGATTTACTTTTTTTAAATTTTCTGTTATTGTTTTATTATTAACCAAATTTGCGATAAAAAATTCTGGGCGACGTGAGCTCATAACACTGAAAGCATTTTTGTTGTTGCAATTCGTTTCAAAACAAAACATGAAACGAAACCAAAAAAATCCGCCAAATTATTAATGCTGTCAACTATTTACATTCGTTGTTTATATGTGTTTGTCTCGAACAATTCGTTGCTAAATTTTGGAGAAAATGATTTCCAATCAATCTGGGCACTCAACCATAAAACAGTCACATTTTTTATTATTACCAGCGCACTATGTACCAAGCCTATGTCAGCTCTGGAGGGCTTAGTAACTCAGTGATACTGCAAGGGCTCAATGGCACATACTAGTCAGCATCTTTGGGCTACTGGAGAAATTCACTCATCGAATATCAAGGATCTTAACAGAGTTGTGAGTTGCCAGGAAAATAGATTACATGATACGACACTATGATTAGTCGGGGAAGTTCAGAATATTCATTTCGCATAGAGGGAAATGAGAAACGGTCCACCATACTTTCCGAAGGTCAGGAGGGTTTAGTGAAAAAGCGTCTCAGACGGTCTATTGTTACCCCGAGGCTATCAACGAGAAAACAGAGCAATGCAATTTTATCATCACATAGCTATTGAATTAGCCAGCGGAAGTATAATTGTCGGATGAGTTTCCTGCCCTGGCTTTCCCAATAAGAACCTGTGAACTTAGAATTAAAAACACAGTTATAGTTTACGTAAACGTCGCTTAGTTGACTTCAGATGTGGAAAAGATAACGCGTAAACCTGCACAAGCAAATGAGCATGCATAGCTAAGTTTATGTGGCCATTACTGGACATTGTATTCATGGCATGCTGCAGAAGCTGGAGGTAGATGTTCAGTGTTATAACGTGGCAAAAGTATCGTTTGGGTTTTTTTTACTATGAAAATAATTTCATTGATCTATCAAAGAAGGATACATTGCCTAAATGGCTTCATCAGAAGCTTTGGATGGTTCCAATGTTAGAAGAAACGGAAAACTGTATTACAATGTGACATACATATGTCGCCTAAGTGTGTCTCTTCGTTTGGATTAATAACCATTTCTACCTATATATGTACCTATCTGTCAACAAGTTTATTAAACGTTAAATTTTCTGTAGAAAAGTGATGACAGAATCAATTTTATATTGTGAAGTGGTAGATCTAGCTGACTTGTGAGATTTAGGATAACTTGTTTTAAGGTATCACACGTTCACGGTAGAGAACTTCGGCACCTGTTTAATGATTACAGCCGAAAATGTAAAAACTGAAGTATTTTTGTGTGAATAGAAAACTATGAGATGAGAGAAGATTTTTGATATTTGATCCTGTAGTTTAAATGCTTTTTTGGCAGACCTACGGTCTTCCGTTTTTAAATGAATTCTTTTTCTAAACAAGAAAAATTTCGTTGCATTTAAAATGTTTGTTGGGTAATGTATTCAAGTCGTCTGATATAATTTTGAATTTTTTTTCAATTAAAAAAAAACGAATTATATCAGGTTTTACATATCTTTTACACAGAGAGCTCTAACAGCGGTTGATTTACTACAAAGGCGGATTGTTAAGGGGCAACTTGTCAAACATGCCTTTTCCATTTCTCAAAAGAACAACTTGTACTAGCTTTATAATTAATTAATTTCGTTTATATTGTAATGGCCTTACTTTATGAAAATTTTGTATAGATTGGACAAGCACATCGTAGGAGAAACCAAATTTGATGTATTTTTCAGATTGATGAACAGCAATTACAATTACAAACATGAAAACACCCACCCACTGCACAACTTCATTAAATGGCTTGTTTTAATTTTAAATTTAAAATATTTCAATATTTAATGAAC
Organism: Sarcophaga variegata; assembly: GCA_932273835.1. Lineage (NCBI taxonomy): Eukaryota > Metazoa > Arthropoda > Insecta > Diptera > Sarcophagidae > Sarcophaga > Sarcophaga variegata. Next base: position 12,170,912 of record OW026360.1, read on the forward strand.
ATATCTTGTAATACGGGTATGTTTACAAGATGATTGTAACAGTTGGTTCGTTTGAAATTCGTTACAATTTTAAAAGTTTTTAATTATATTGAGTACTTTTTGATGAGTCGCTTTGTATTAATCATAGTGGTCTGTATATCACAAGTTTGTTAGAAACGTAAGATGACTATTTAAATTTGATAAATTGTGATAAAAACAGGAAAATTTTAATTTAATTTTGGTCCACTCAACCTGAACATGTGTTCTTAATTGAAACTACAGGAATATAGAGTTAGTTCGGTGGCTATGCTCCATAACTGTTTTTAAACTGAAAAGAACAAAGAAACAATGGAGATTAAAAATGCACAAGGAGCTAAGGTGTAAAACAGGCTAAGACTGTAGTAAAAAGTGCTCAGCAGAAATCGACACTGTATACAGTGTCCATCCTTATAAGGATGGCATGGAGATTTCAGTAGTGAATAGGCAACATATCTGGCGTCTAATTAAAGACAACCTATGTAGAGATGCTTTTAAATCGGAAAATAAAAAACGTGGCTTACTATACTTATATTTTGTTAAGAATTTTAAGTTACGTTATGTGAGTTAAATGTTTTTATCAGTAAAGCAAGTCATTTTGCGTAATTTTCACTCCTTTTAGCAGATTTCTGACAAAAAATCTTGGAGTAAATAAAATTGCCATGAAAAGATTCTAAAAGTTGCTCAAAAATTTGTAGATCCCGCTACTCATGTATAAAATTAATACACAACATATTTAATGTGATAAACTAGATCGTAACTATAAGGGCTGTAATGACCAATTACATATTTATGTATGTACGCATAAAGTAATCCACTTAGCAACTTCAAAACTTAATTGTTGTTTTGTGCAAATGAATAAAATAAATTTAACTTATCAATCCATCCACTTTTTGTTTATCACCCAAAACTGTTTTTATATCTAATTCAACATGATTTCACAATTTTCATTTTGTTCTTAGAGGGAGGTGTGTTAAAGTTCTATTAATCTCTAGAAGTCTACAAGAAAATATCAGCAAAATTATATTTACACGTCATAGGGTGTGGGGTTTTCTTCAAAAATAAAATTTTATACGCAATGAATGACTTGCAGTATGAATAAAAGTTTTGCAAAAAAAAAGAAACAAAAAGAAAAAAATTCCTACAACATTTGAAAATTAAATAGAAAAGAATTATTATTATTCGAACGAAACTAGAGGTAGGGATATATGTATTTATGGTACAGTGCAATGTAAAATTTTTTTACCAGTCTTAATTCCACTTCAATTTTTTTAATTGGACACATCAAGTATTTCTAGCCCTTATGACTGCATAGAAATAAACGAAGAACGAGCCAAGCAAACTTAGCAAAACGAAATAAAAATAAATTCTTAAATAAATTATTTTTAAACACATCTCGTATGATAGTGAATAAGATCTATAGGGTCTTTTTAAGCGCTTGCCATTTTTAAATTTAAACCAAACAAAGAAAGAAAGACCTACTGACGGCATTATATGTGGAATATAACATTTTTCAAATGTCCGCCATGGCTTCTCTGGGTGAAGTCCTTTCAAAATGTTCAATCTTCCTTGCCTTTGACATATAAATCAGACTCAATTTGAGCGATGGCATGGGTTATTTTGTCTTTGACGACTGCTGTGGTTTGCGGTTTGTTAGCATACATGTGCTACTTAAGATAACACCACAAGAATAAATCTAGCAGGGTCAAATCGCACGATCTCGGTGGCCAGTTCACATCGTCTCCATGCAAGATGACCATACACTCACTCGTTCTGTTGAAATTGCATGTCGTTGGTCATTTTATTCAAGTCATCATCCTATAATGCTCGCCGTTAACAGTGATGGCCTAGCCAACGTCGTTCTCACAGAAATATGAACTGAGTCCAAAATCTACACCAAACAGAGCCTTTTTCGAGATTGATCTCGATTGAGATCTCTTGGATCTCATGTCGATTGGTATTGTCCCAAATTCTGTAATTATGTTTAGTCACGTACCCATTCATCCAGAAAAGGGGGCTCTTTGCTGAAGATGATTTTTCAATGAACCGACTACAGAGCCCATTCAGCGAACACAAAGACTGAATAAATGACAACTAGTTTGACAGATGTAGCTTCAACATGATTGCTGTCACAGCTCGAAATTCTCTGTTGTAAAACCACATATTTATTGAGTAGAAATATAACTATTCTACTTGTTTCAATTACAATTTCAACATCAACTTTGTTGAGTTTAAAATTAGGGGAAGTCGCCATTATTTTGTGTTTCAGCACAAATCTTTTTTGAAATTTTGCTGGGAGAATTTTAAAAGCACAAAACCTGCTACCTCAATAAATGTCTTTCACGTTCGAGTTTCTTTTTTAGATGTCAACTTAATATTGAATTGAATTTTATAATCTTTTTCAATATCTGTGCTAGAGAATCTACAGTTTTTGAATGATAAACGTTGTGTGGCAAATACTCTCTAAGAACTTAGTATCGTAGGTCTTTTAGAGCTTAGTTGCCTGATGTTTATTTGAATAAATCTTATTGTCTATATAAGACCTGAGATTTCGCTATGCTGTTTATTAGAATATTAAAACGAACTTTGCTCTTGAAAGACTCTGTATATAACAAATGTTTTTAAATTCTTAACAAATCGTAAAAAATATAAAAAAAAATAAAAAATTAGAATAAAATAAATTAAACAGTAATAAGCATAATAAATAAATATTGTAACACTAATATCGGTAATAAATAATTTTTATTTATTTTTGTCAACGTAATTTCTATTTTTTTAATATTTTTTTATATTTTTTTGTTAATCTTCGGTAACTGATAATTTGTTGTTATTTCTTTTATATTTGCTTTCTTTCTTTCTTGTGAAATTCGGATAGTTGGTTATAAGCGGTGTGAAAACGTAAAACGTAAAGCCCCATTCATTATTTATGTCGTAGGTGCATATCGTATTCTAAAAAGGGGTTTTAAACAATTCAATTTTGCTTGTTTTACTTGTTAACAAATTTTTATCAGACAAAATAGAAGTACAATTTTTTTTTTAGAAAATATTTTAATTTTATTTTAAAAATGTTTTGTGAAACGAACGGGGTGGTTAACTCTACGGTTTAAAATAAAATTCATTGAAGAAAAATTATTTAAATTTTCATTAAAATTTTTTATTAACAAATCGATTAGAATTAGAAATATTTTTGAAGTGAATTTTATATAAAGAATGAGTTTTGCAACGTTTATTATTATTTTTGTAGTTATTGCCATTATTTGTGTTATAGTAAGAGTAAGTTGTTCTGAGTGCTTTAAAAGAAATAAGAAAAAAATATTTATCTTCTAATAAAAATAACAAAAAATTTTCAAAGGTTTTATGCGTACTAGTGAGTCGTAAGTTACCGCCGGAAGAACCACGACAATGCAATCAAAGACGGGTTATACGTCGTATACGTATTGATCCGGTTACAAATACAGCAACCGATGTTCCAAGTAAGTTATTTGAAAAACAAACAAAAATGTTGACAAGAAATTAAGATCTCGTTATAATATTGATAGTAGCTAGTCTGTTATTCAATTATAATAACTGGCTGGCATTTTTCAATCGTCCTGATAGTTTTATCACGTATGGCTTTAATCCTCTTTCCTTTTCCTTGTAATCATAAGTTCCTCAGATGTCGCGTTTGAATACCCAGAAGCCAGTGTTGCGTTATTACTTTTATGATATCCCTAAGATGCTTTCTGATTAGGTTTGAGAAAAATTTTGTTCCACATATTCCCATTATGGATCACATATGTATATACAAGTGGGTTCCTTATCCAATCTTCGTTCCAAATTAGTAAATTTAGTGTGTTTGCCTTACGGCAAAGGAACTCCAATCTCAAGTGTGAATTTCTTCGAATGGTCTATTGTACCAGCCTTTTGAAAAGCATCTTACTTACTTTACTTAATTGGCCATAACAACCCGTTTAACGGATTTCGGCCTGCCGCAACACATCCTTCCAGGCGCCTCTACTTCTTGCGCGTCTACGCCAGTTGGTTACACCAATCGATGACAGGGCTTCCTCGATTTGTTCCTTCCAACGGATACAAGTTCGTCCTCTTCGCCGACTTCCGCAGATTCCCGCATCAAATGTCCGTCTCGCCGGAGCATCCTTATCCATTCGAACGACATGGCCGAGCCAGCGCAGACGCTGGATATTAATACGCTGTACAACGTCAATGTCGTTGAGGAGCTCATACAGCTCACTGTTGGATCGGATACGGAAATCATCGCCAACTCGCACTGGACCGAAGATCTTACGTAGGACTTTTCTCTCGAACATTTTCAAGGCCGTTGCATCAGTTCTTAATAGGGTCCATGCCTCTGCGCCATAAAGAAGCACGGGTAGGATGAGTGTCTTGTAGAGTATTAGTTTTGTCGTACGAGAGAGGTCTCTGCTACTCAATTGCCTGTTGAGACCATAGTAGCAACTGTTGGCAAGTGTGATCTTACGCTTGATCTCCAGACTGACATCATTTTTGGTGCTAACGGCGGAGCCAAGATAAATAAATTCCTTGGCTGTTTCAAAAGTATAGTTATCGGCCGTAATCTGAGCATCAGCTTTGTTATTAACTTCTATATCACCGTGTCCAAGATTCGTCTAGGATAACCATCGAGTGACCATGTAGTGGTAAATGTGCTGTATGCTCTCTGTAGGGATTGAAAGGCAGCATATATCTTGCTTATATCTCCAATCGATTACTTTGTTAACGCATTCATACAGCGGCAGTCTTTCAAACTCAACTGTTTCGAAAAGATCTGTTAGCAAATGCTTGGTGGACAATTCTGTAAGAAGTGTAAATTATTATTTTAACAGGATCTGCAGGGAATTTTCAGATCAATTATATCCAAGATTTTCGCTCTATTTCTTCCATTCTTCCTTTAATAAACGAACTTTCTCTCTGTAGAAGTCTTTTCTGTCACAGCATGAATGGATTCAAATCTAATGTCCATAAACAGTACTCTCTCTTTCATCGCCTAAATGATCATGCATGGCATGAGTAGGGCCCATCCCCTGAAATCATAAAACATTCGTTTCTGAAATTAAACAATGTGGCCAACTCCAAAATGAGAGCAGCAAAGAGCACCTTTCTCTGTTTTTGTTTATAGCTGATACTTTTAAATGCATTAATTATTTTTAGATTTTATTTATAACTTTAACTAAAGCAATAAAATCAATGAATCATGCTTTTATTTTCAAAATTTTAATGATTAAATAAATATTAAATAAAAATAAATAAAATTGTAAAGTTTGTTTTAAATTGATATTGATTTCAAAGAATTTCGGATGTATTTATTAGAATGACCTTAAATTTGATTCCGATCAAAACAGTGGTCTAATTAAATTAAATTAATTAAATTTAACTTTTACTTTAACAAATTATAACCATAATCTACATCTATATATGTATGTATGTACAAATAAACAGAAGCATATAAAATTAGATACGATTTTTTAATTAAATTGTTATTAAATTTAAAATAAATTTATGTTTTTGTTTTAGATTCATTAATAACATATATTGGAGGTATATAACGAGATAATTTGTTCTTGTTTTATTAAAAATTTATTTCCGCATTCTATAATTAAAATTGATACTCAATTGATAGTCAATAATGCTCTACTATTTTGATAGAGTAGGGTATTTCATTAAAAGAAATATTACTTCCTTTCATATACAAAAGATTATGGTTAATTTTCTATTGTATGTGTGTGTTTATGTGTTGAAATATTGTATATTTCAATGATATTTTCTAATCTATTATACGAATATTTATTTCTCTTGTTCATGTCCGATAGCAATCACAACATTTTGAAAAATTTTTCATACTCATATTGACTCATTTACAGTGGTTGCCATTGGGACAGTTTCTTTGCTAATGTGGCTCAGTTGGATGGATTCAATTAATGAACGGATTGTATAAATAGTTTTCAAATTTAAATTTAAAATCATTAAAATGTCTCACATGCAGTATTCGAATTGTATTTTGGAACCCTTATGTTTCTTGTTTTGTTCATGCTTATGCGATTGCATGACAAAAAACAACGGGTCTTCCCAACGTCATCAAGTAATGGAAGAAGAATTAACGGAGAATGGTATGTGACTATACAGAAAAATTATTGAATTGAAACGATTTAAGAAAAATATAAATTATCGATAATAATTAAAAACAAAGTTAATTAAAAGTTGCTCATAACAGCCACAGTCTAAAAGATAAAGAGTGCCTCAAAAAACAGTGCGATATTCTATTTAAAACCCAAATAAAACTTTTCAAACGAGTTGTATTACATTTAAGGCATTATATGTAGTAGACATTGTATGGCCCAGTGTTTGGAATGACACACCTATGTTAAATTTCATCAAATATAAGCTGATAAACAGAAAAAGAAGTGTTCAAAAGATAAGATTTTGTGGCAAAATAAAACCTCTTTGTGAACACTTGTATAACCATTGTAGGCACCAGCAAATAGAAAATTAGATACAGTTTTTAATGCTTTAAGTTTGTAATACTCTAACTGCAAGACGCATATAAATGCTCCACACTCTAAAAAACCAAGAAACGATAATTTTTTCGCGTTAAAATTTACGCATCCCAAAATCTGTTTGTTCGATAAGATGATTTTATTACTAGCACGCGCCGTTTAATCGCATTAAAGTGGAAAGTAATCCAGTGAATAATAAATCAAGTGAAAAATAAATTACAGATTCTGGCCCTTAAATCAAACTTCGTGTTGAGTTTGCTATATGGTAACTTTTCGGCAAATATTGTTAAAAAGGCTGTTCAATTTAAATAATAATTTTCTCACTTTCTCACTTTGTCTCTCAGTTGCATCGCATTAAATTATAGTTCGATTCTATAAACAATTTTCTTTTAGCCAGTTACTAATACAGAAACTCTCTAAATAAGAGAGTGCGATTACAGTTTCTTATCGCAATTGAATGCTATTATCGTATATATTGGCGACTATCGATTTATAAATATTCGTTTAATAAACTCGATTTGTCAACAATAAACAGTGGTGGATACGTACGGAAAAGAAACAAATTAAAAAACAAATTTATTTAAAAGTTTTGGAGAAAATAAAATGCTTAGCGTACTTCTAATGGTATTTGTTATAATAGCGGGAGTTCTTTTTCTATTAGGAATGTTAATAAACGCTCCCAGAGGCTCGAACACTCAAAGGACAGCAGGTAATATTTAATTTCTTCCACGTCACGTGGTCTAGAACTACTCGGCATTATTTCTTAAAAAATTTATCAATTCATTAGTTGTAAAATGTTGGTGTCTATTTCAAATAATTTTATTACTAGAACGCGAAGTTTAATCGCATTAAAGTGGAAAGTAATCCAGTGAATAATAAACCGAGTGAATAATTCATTTAGCCAGTTACTAGTACATAAACTCTCTAAATGAGAGAATGCAATTACAATTTATTATCACAATTGAATGCTATTATCGTACGTATTGGCGACTATCGATTTATAAATATATTTCTGTAATATACTCGATTTGTCAACAGTAAACAGTGGTGGATCCGTACGGAAGAGAAATAAAATAAAAAACAAATTTATTTAGAAGTTTTGGAGAAAATAAAATGTTTAGCGTACTTCTAATGATATTTGTTATAATAGCGGGAGTTCTTTTAATATTTCGAATATGTTTAAAAGCTCCCAGAGGCTCGAACACTCAAAGGACAGCAGGTAATATTTAATTTCTTCCACGTCATGTGGTCTAGAACTACTCGGCATTATTTCTTAAATAATTTATTGATTCATTAGTTGTAAAATGTTGTTGTCTCCTTCAAATGATTTTATTACTAGAACGCGAATTTTAATCGCATTATAGTGTAAAGTAATCCAGTGAATAATAAGTCGAGTGAATAATTCATTTAGCCAGTTACTAGTACATAAACTCTCTAATCGAGAGATTGCAATTACAATTTATTATCGCAATTGAATGCTATTATCGTACGTATTGGCGACTATCGATTTATAAATATATTTCTGTAATATACTCGATTTGTCAACAGTAAACAGTGGTGGATCCGTACGGAAGAGAAATAAAATAAAAAACAATTTATTTTGTATAAGTTTTGAAAAAAAAAAAAATAAAATGCTTACCACATTTCTAACAATATTTCATTTAATATTGGGAGTTCTTTTTATATTTGGAATATGTTTAAAAGTTCCCAAAGACTCGAACACTGAAAGTACAGCAGGTAATATTTAATTTCTTCCACATCATGTGGACTAGAACCACTTGGCATTATTTCTTAAAAAATTTATCAATTCATTAGTTGTAAAATGTTGGTGTCTATTTCAAATGATTTTCTTACTAGAACGCGAATTTTAATCGCATTAAAGTGGAAAGTAATCCAGTGAATAATAAATCGAGTGAATAATTCATTTAGCCAGTTACTAGTACATAAACTCTCTAATCGAGAGATTGCGATTACAGTTTATTATCGCAATTGAATGCTATTATCGGATGTATTGGCGACGATCAATTTATAAATATTCGTTTAATAAACTCAATTTGTCAGCAATAAACAGTGGTGGATACGTACGGAAGAGAAACAAATTGAAAATAATTTATTTTGTTTAAGTTTTGGAGAAACTAAAATGTTTGCCATACTTCTAACGATATTTCTGTTGATATCGTTAGTTCTTTTTTTCTTTGGGATATGTTTGAAGACACCCAGACGCTCGAACACCCAAAGGCCATCAGGTAATATTAAATTTCTTTCACGTCATGTGGACTAAAAGCACTTGGCATTATTTCTTAAATAATTTAACGATTCATTAGTTGTAAAATGTTGTTGTTTATTTCAAATAATTGTTTACAAAACTTTACTATGCCAATATTTACGATTCCTTTAATATGTGTTTGCCGGTAATAGCGATATAAACAATTGAAGACTAGAACGTTGAGCATGGAGTTAATAAGAATATAAAAAATATAAAGAGACTGGAGGTGTTACAGAATACGTTGTACGTCTTATCGTTTGAAGACATCATCGTTCGCATTTTTTCGTAAATTGCATTAAAAATACCGTTACCGTTTACTCAGCGATATGGCCATACAATAACCGACTTTATTCACTCTACAATTGAAGGCAATGAGTTGGTCGGTATGTGCTTTTAACAACACTTAGCAATACCAGTTATGGCTTCATAGAGAGTAGATTCCGGAGAGAGTAATTTCACATTTTGGCCAAGTCCATTGCCTGCCAAGATCACCCACAGACCTTGCCTACGCTTATAATCTCTATATACACCTGAAAAAGTGGTCACAATAGCCTCAAAAGTTTACTTATTTAATGCTATAAAATGCCTCTTTCTCTCTCTCTCTCTCTTTAAGATTGAATTCTTTTAAATTTCTTTTATTGTTTGTGTCCATCCATATCGCTTGCAAATCGAATTATTGCTGCTGATTTAATGATTTTATGATTTTACTGTTTAAAAACAAAGATAAAAACAAACAAAAAATGTCAATAAAAAAAAAATTTTTTTTTTTAATAAAGCGAATTTATATTTAATACGAGTACGCATATGAGTACAAGTACGAGTACGAGTATGAGAATTAATAACAGTTTAGTATTTATTAAAATTGTGTTTTACCACACGTAGTTCAAGTTCGGTCTTCTGTTTTGTTTTTAATTTTTAATTTTAAAAAATTTAAGGACAATGATTGAAATATTCTTATTTATGGTATTATTTCTGTTGCTGCCACTGATAGTATTGATCTATATTGGCATACGTATATACTTTTGGACTCAACAAAATTCCAGAAACACCTGTCAGCAGCATCATTCAAATTCACTTGTACTGAGGCAATTAAGTCGAGGTATGTTTATGGATTTTTAATAAAAAAAAAGAAACTAAACTACATAGTCTAATAAGAAAGTATTACACAAAAAGTAGAATTTTGTTTAAATTAGCATTAAATTATACGCATGGGAGGTAGGGGAAAATTATATGTTGAGGGGAGAATCCTGGTTTAGGTATCACAATTGCATAGATTCCAGTCTGTTTCTTTTAATGACAGGATAAGGAAATCCGTCTCATCCTGGCAAGTGCAGAGGACTGACACATGAGGTGAAAGATTGTTTATTCCTTTCCTCAGACCTGCAGCTAATGCAGAAGTTATTCAATGAAATACCAAGTCTATGGTCATGCCTGCCAATAACCTAATTCACTCTCCTTATTATCAATACAAGTCCAATATTGCACGGAACTTCCTGCTGCCAACGTAATTGAGCCTTCCAGTAAAAGTAGCAATGAATACCTATCCATCATAACATGTTGTAGATTGTAAGCTCTGTACCGGTTCTAGTCAGTTCATCATTAATACAAATTCTGATTACAATCCTATGTCCTGGAACCCGTATAGGGACTCTCTTTGAATGATCCGAAATTTCCCTGAGAAATCTTCCGCTTTCATACACGTAGAAGAACCTTGGAGAGATATTCGCTAGGGACTTAATCGCATCCTCGTTTACTTAGTAAATTAATAGATTATCAGGGAATACATATTTACCCGATAAGCAATGCGGATTGGAAAAGACTGAAGGCAACCTGTATGAAATCTTAGTATTGGCAACCATAAGAAATATACCGCAGTCTACTCTGTTTAGCATTTTGGAGCCTTCGAAATAAACTTCTTAAGACTTTTAGGTGCCAATTCGATCATTGTTTTGTAGACTAAGAAAACTACACTGCAGTATACTCCTGGAGAGGTATAACTCTATACTACATATTGACATTACGCTGACAAAGTGAATTAACAAACGATATAAACAATATTGTTGATTATGATTCATATTTTTTATGCATTATGTATCTCAATCAATGAACAAAATTGTCACAAGACATAACAAAAAGATTGTTAATTAAAAATAACATTTTTAATCATACACACGAGCCTATTTTCAATTCCACTCGAATTCGAAATTCTTGGCAATTAATTAATTTAACAATACTAGCCAGTCATTGTGGTTAAATTTTTATGAGCTTATGAGCAAACGCGATTACATTGTTATCGACTAGCTAATAAAACAGTTCCCTTATCGTTAGCATGACGAATAGCCTGTACCGTTGACAAAGATTTTTGCAGACGTTTTGAATGGCCAATAATGCATAGTACTTTCGGTAGGACTGTCGAAAGGTTAATATCAGTGTATTGTTGGCAAAATTTTTTTTTTGATAATTTACGCCATCCATTATACGTTTACAACAAAACATAAAAAGGGAAAATGTTTACACCAATTCTTGCGTTGATTTTTTTAATTTGTGGACTTTTTTTGGTTTGTGCCATATGTACATGCGGTTTGGGAAGGTCAAGGTCAAGGCCTCCACAGACTACAGGTAATTTTTTTTATCATATTTTCATATAAACAATAGCATTGTGTAGGTGAAATTGTTTTATTTATTAAAACAAAAAATATAATAAAAAGAAAACAACAACACTTAAAAAAGTTCCCCTGTTATGTTGTTATCAAGCATTACAATGTTATCGTTTGAAAATAAAAAGTTGAAATAAATTATTTTCGATAAGCCACTAACTGGTCTGCTTAGTTAGTTCTCTTGGAGAGATTAGTTTGAAAAGTTTTGCAAAATGATTGCTGTGTTTTTGTTCTTTTTGTTGTTATTAACGTTCTTTCCCATTTGTGTGCTTCTGGTTTGCAAGGCGAAATCAAGAAGAGGTCGACCCTTGCGGCTAACATCAACACCAGCCACAGGTAAGGGAATTTATGAATAAGAAAAATTCCCCAATTCAAATGTAAATTTTAAATTATGCGAAGTATGTTCGAAAAGTTATTTAGTGAAACCATTCAAAATAAAACACATGAGTGTACCCTTTTGTCAAATTTCACAGCATCTTTGAGAAATATCATCACAAAAGAGAAGCTTCCTCGAATTTAATTTCCAGGTTTTTAATGGAGTGAGGCATACATATGTCATATTTTATATAAAGTGGGATTTTAAAGGCAGGTGTTGGCAAATCATTTCAGTTTTCATTCATTTCATAGGAAAATACTCCTTTAAATCCTAATAGTCTCTGCCAATATTGCCAGAAGATTGAACAAATCAATCATAGTTTATGATCACACATCGTACATTATTAGATTAAAAATAAAGTTTCACAGTAAATTTTTACCAACATCGCCTTTTCTAAGCGTAGCGCCTGAACTAGACTTCGGTTTATTATTCGAAATTCATTTTCCTTAAATAAATGCTGGGTACTTCACCACTCCAGTTAGTCACACTGTGCTTTAGTATTTAAAATTGATTAGAAATTCTTTCTTTTTGGATGATAATTCTTATCAACTATTAATCTCACTGATATCACAAACATTCCCAATAAATGGGAAAGCGGAAAAGAGAGCAAAATTTAATAATATATAGAGGAAGTGGCCTCTTGAGTGTGTGTGTTGTATTATAACAGTTTCAAAAGTAGCTGCTATAAAAATGGTTCTGGGCTTTGAAGTGATTTTGCTTATAATTTCATTGAGTGCTATGATACCATTTTGCATCGTGTTAGCATGCAAGACAAGGGGACGATTGACTCAAAGATCAACAGAGAATTCACAACGTCATTGGATAACAGACAATCAGAATACCCACCGACAGCCAAATTGTCGATGTGGTCACATATCGACAGGTAAATATTATACATTTTATTCCTAAACCTTAGAGTATATATAGAGTATGTATGAAGGTATATTTTGTTCGTTTTGATGTTTGTAACCCATAAGTCTATTTGCCTAAATGTTTTAATCAAAGTTTAGCACAGGGCTTTGGTGACAATTGTGGTCTAATTTTCAAATCAGCGAATCAGCTATGCAGCCGTATGTAACAGTGCTCCACTGTCGCTGATTAGCTGTATTGGTTAAAAAGTTTGCCCGCTCATTACTAACATAAGCCGCATTGGTCGGAGCTGAGCATATGACAAATCTGTTGAAGGTTTCAATTTCATTCAAAATGACACGATGCTCAAAGGGTAACCACGTTGTGGATACTTGTTATAGAGATGGTGGGGATATGTGTTGCAATCTAGGTTTGAATATAGGGGAAAATCAGTACCATAATTTTTAAAATTTTAAAATAATCCGTACTCCCCAGAAAAGAACATCAATAAAGTTAAATTAAACACCTTCAATTCCCCACCCAATAACTTATCTAGAAAGTCTCCAAACGGCACTCAGAAGATAATATTAAGAAAGAAGTCTTAGGAAGATCAGGCAGTATTATTTCTTTAAGAATATGACTTAATGAGAGAAATTCCTCACCAATATATTATTTCTAGATGGACAGATGGCAAACCTATCATTCTAGGATCGTCTGCAGTAAATATTCAGCTGGTTAATTGAGAAACCGACAACAAAAAATAAGACAATGAAGCAGATGTTCAGGAAACTTATTACTTTTACGTGAAGTACTATGGGGTATTTCCTCTTAGCCAAACTTGATTCATTTATGTCACTTAGTTTATGACTTTAAGTTCAAACAAAGCTGTGGCTGTCATAGTGGTCTTACTATAGGACCATTCATTACCTGTTGTAATGAGAAGGACATAAATTTTCGCCTGAAGGATAGTTGAACGTAAATCGGACCGCATTGGACTGTATGTTAATGACAAATGTAGTCAGTTTCTTGCTAATTAAGAAAGGAATCTTATACTGCAACTTCTGTGTGATTGTTCTGTTTTGAAGGTCTCTATTCTGTCTCAGTGTGCATAATACAGCACTAGCTAAGGATTACGAACAGAGGAAGGGAGTTTGCAATCAACTTATTACTTAAGCTAACGATAAAGATAATGATTTAAAGTTATAACTTTATTAACCCTTTCATGCCCGAATTTTTTGAGCCAAAGCTAAAATTTTTTTAAGGACATGTGTTCGTTAGTCATTGACCTAAATATGAAGTGATATTAAATTCAGAGTCGTACGTATTCTGGTTTCACATGTTTTTAACCAAGCTTGTATGCAAAAAAAAACCTTTTAAAAAAATTAAAAATTACGGAATTTATGAACAAAAATGTTCAATGTTGCCTATAGGCAATCCGTTTACTCAGGGGAGAGTTATTAGAAAAAATAGGCAATGTGGTGTTGATACATAGAAATAGTACTTCCTCTTGAGACAACACCTCAAAATATGATTCGTAACAATTTATTGGCGATGAAATCATTTGTTTTAAGGCTAGTTTTTTCCAATTTTTGGAAAGTAATTTTTCTGCTGTCAAAATTCTTACTTAATCATAGAAGATAACATTTTGTTTCCATAAGTTTTTGTTGCCAATCAACAACCAGTAAAAAATGGGTTCTTGAAAAGACAAGCAGGGGAAGTTTAATGGAATTAAATTAGAATTTCAATTTTTTATAACAACATAAAGTTTGTAAAATAATAGATAAATGTATAGGCTTTAGTATAGAAAACATAGATTTGTTTTCTATTTATTTTCTTAATAATCACCTCTATTTGTATTTGCGCACACACATACATAAATAAATAATTATAAAATTATCAATTTTTATTAAAAAAAAAACAAACAAAATAAAACCAAATAAAAAATAAATAAAAGATAATCGAAAAAAATCGCAAAGTGAGGGAATTAAATGTCATTGAATTTGATTTAATTGTCTAAAATATACACTTTTTAAACCAACGAATTCTTTCAGCGGAAAAGTGAGAAGAAAAAAAAAGAATTTAAAGAAAAACCAAAGAAAATAGTGTGTGTTAAAAGAAAAAATTATTTAAAAAAAAATGAGTGAAACAATGTTATATTGGATATTGTTCGGTATAGTTTTATCACTTCCCATCTGCATTATCTGTTGTGCGTTTTGTAATTTTATTTTTAAAAAACTCCGGGAATGCAAAAGGGGACCACAATTAGGTAAAGTTTATATTAACAAATGGAATCCATTTTTTTATATAAATTATTGTTTATGATTGTTTTTGAGACCAGTGTATGCATATACATATACGAAATAGAAAAAGTATTTTAAAATCAAAAGAAAATTATATAACATGAAATAAAGTTCAAAGTTCTTGGGCAATAAGTGTTTCTATTGTAGTAAAACAAACAAAGAATGTTCATATACTAACAAAAGAAAATAAAGCTATTAAATAAAATCGGTCATTATATGGATATAAATATTCTTAATATTATTGCTCTTTTGTTTTCGAGTTAATTCAAGTGATGTTAAGGATACATACATAATTGGTCATTACAACCCTTTATTCAGGATTACAACCTAGCTTCTCCCACCACTTATGATGCATGTGTTAATTTTATACATGAGTGGTGCGACCTACAGTTTAAAGTCGACAGATTTTTGAGAAACTTTTCATGGTAATTTTATTTACTCTCAGAGTTTTTGCCAGAAATCTGCTGAAAGGAAGTCGCCGAAGAAATATTTTTCATATTTTCATTTTGATGTCTGACGTGGGATGTTAAGGATATAAGCAAAATTTTGCTATGCACACACCAGTGAAGCCTTTTAGGCGATATTAGAGGCTATCATAAAACAATCAAGTTGAACCTATTTTCTGTAAACGTAAAGTACATTACATATATAGGTACATAATTGGTCCTTACAATCCTTCAATCAGGATTACGACCTAGCTTCTCCCACCACTTATAATGCGTGTGTTAATTTTATACATGAGTGGCGGGACCTACAGTTTAAAGTCGATTCCGACTGACAGATTTTTGAGAAAATTTTCAAGGCAATTTTCTATTCGTTCTCAGAGTCGCCGAAGTTAAAGTTTCGTTTTGTTAGATATGTCTGACTTGATGTTTGAATGGAGGCCTCATGTCTAATAAGCCCACTCACTACCTATTAGATTTCTGCGACTTCTGGATTAAGTTCGCTAAGCTTCGCTACCTAATGAAATCTTTAGTAATCTTTATTTATTTATTTATTAATTCCAATACAATTACAAATTATATTCTAATTATATTGGAGCTGAGTAACTTTGACCATATGCTCGGTGTAGTGTCACAGACCAGAGTCTCTGGTGGAAATCGAACCCACAACCCTCACCCTAACAGTCTAGCACACTATCCACTAGAATACCAGGGCACTCTTAGTAGTCTTTAAAATTGTTTAAAGTTTAATTTATACATATCAGGGAATAGTATTACCATTATTTTTTTTTTTTTTTTTGCTAGCTTATCACTTTGCTAGATTGCAGTGACTGCTACACAAAGGCTGAATGTTATTATACGAAGTTCCTTAGACAAATAAAATATTTTAATTAAAAATATTTTATAGTAAATCAAAATCAATCTTCTATATTGCTTAAGTTTTATGTTAAATGAACATTTTCAAAGGGAACGCTATAGGTTTTCAAACCATTCTGATAAGAGTTTTGCTAGTTAGGCATAGGGTATCATATAATCGCATTTACTTAATTTGATTTTTGGTTTTATTTTTCTTTTATTTTTGTTAAAATTTAAACAAAAACACATTAATAAATAACATACAAATAAAAGCCATTCTTTTTATCAAATTATTACCCGTTTTTATACTCCAACATTTCATTTCATTTCATTTCGAGTATTATATCTATCCATGATAATGAAAACTAAAAACAAAAATAAAAACAAACGAAATATTTATAATAAATGTTTGCAAATTTGCCTGTTATTTTTGTGGATTTTTCCACAAATGTTCAACCTTTGAAGGTGTTTTTGTCCGTTAATTAAGTTCTTGTAGTTTCCGAAAAAATTAATTAAAAAATGAATGATTTTTTGTGGTTTGTGATCCTGTTTTTTTCCTATACGCTTTTTGTGATTTTGTGTGGTTGTTTTCGCGTAAGACAAAGAAGTCCTGAATTGGTTGAAATTTTAAATCAAAACGCTTCCGATTGTAATCATAATAACCGTGGTATGTTGAGTAAATCAAAATATTGATTAAGAGAAATTAAGTGAAAATTTAAGAAACTTAAGGGAAACTCTTAATATGATTTGTGGCTTAAATTTTGGTGTTGGAAGAATAGTGCCTGAAAGTGTCTCAAAATAAAGTTTTGCACACTAAGGACACTATAAAATTAATACTCCAGACAAGATATTTTAAGTATAATATACAACATACTAAGTTATCTGTTTAACCAAATGAAAAGACGTTTCCAGACCAAATCATTTTAAACCAAAAAGTACTAAAATGTGGATAACGTATATTCATCTGTATTTTCAAAGAAAATTGTCTTAAGGATAGCATCAGCCCTATAAACATACTAAGCGAAAGGATTGATATACAAATTTTTTAGCATACGAACCCCATTCTGATGAAAACAGTCTTTACCTGAGAAAATGTAGAAAAAAACCGAAGAAAAATTTGTAAAAAAATTAAACATTACGAAATGAAATTTCAAACTAGAAAGACCCTCTCTAAACATTCTGTAAATAAATGTGTTAAATGTAATTATTTTTATAACGAAATTATTCTTCGCTGTTGCTAACATCTATTCTCATCTCAATTTTTTATTTTTCTTAATGATCTTCTATCTTCAAGTTCAAATCCAAGGTGTTCTTTTGCAGATGACAGGAATTTTTGTTATTCATATTCCTCTGGCCGCTGTGGCCTAGTGAGTAGTCTATTGGTTTGCTGAGCGAGGGTTTAAGTGTATAAATCTCTGCTCAATCGTCTTACAAAAAGTAAAATTTAATTTTTCTTTCGGCCTCTTTCTTTTAAAAATCTTCATGAAAAAATCTGTCATTCGTATTAGACGTTTAGTGCACTTAATATGGATGGGGTGAGAAATCAGACCGTTACCCTGACTAAATTCTTGTAATGGCCAAAATTCATATTCCTCTGACCATAAAACAAGTCATTTAGAAATTTTAGTAAAGAAGCTTCATGTAACTGACATGATGCGATTTTAAAACCCACTTCTGCTTGTTCTCTCATTAATATGATCATGAAAATTGTAAATCAGCAGTTTTGGATGTCCCTGCCTTGGAAAATCAATGCAAAGTTCGCTGAAATGCGCTTAGTTTTTCAAGTAACGGAGCAAACATTCAAGAGCTTTGAACTATACTATCACCTACATACGTCATATCACCTATAACCGACCGAGAATAGTATAAATAAGTAACACTTAAGTTTGTATGCACCAGCTCTTCAAAGTCTAGTTCTAAATCGTGTACCTTTTAATAACAGAAGAGTATCCAACTCAATTGATTTATTAAAGCAAATGTTACATGCGTTTTAACTATTTTATCGCTTCTACAATCAAATATGCTCTGGCAAAGTAAAGAGACTTGTTTCCTAAAACCGAATATTTTAATGTAGTATTCACATTCATTCGTGGTTGATTGGCCAGTGGATTGCAAAATACATTCAGAGAGATTTGGTTCTTTAGTACCCTTATCCAAGTAGTATAACTCTAGTGATCTTTCCTGAGTCTAGCAATGTGAACATATTCAAATCGAATATCCTTAAATATTACTCCCTCTTTCAGCCCTTTCACAATCTACATTCCAACCAATGGTCCAATACAATACATAGCATGAGTTATGGCTATCCACTGTTTGTTGTTAGTATTTCTAAAAAAGGCTCTCTAAAAGACCACACCACAAATTTTTCTAATGTATTATTGAGTTATCACACAATGAAATTTTTATTACTCTTTAATTGAATAATTTCTATACGAAATTATTTTGGGAAAAATGTAATTTAAATTATCAGTTATTCATGTGATATTTTATTTACATTTCAAATGTCAATTGGTTTCTTAATTTTTTTTTTCTTTTTCAATTTTAATCTAAATTTAATTGTATTTGTCTTTGTATATCGTATTTCTGAAATTCCCAATCTATGCTCAATTATTATTTTTTTTTTTCTTTTCTAAATTACCTTGTGATTGTATTCGATTAAATATATTTTTTTCTATTCGTTTCTATGAATATGAGTATGTGGCCTATTATCAGTGATTTTTATCAATACAATTTGAGATAATTTCTTACTCTGCTACTCACTCTACGAACAAACCAGACTAGTTAAACTCTAATAATCGCAATATTTAATATCAGTTGACTTTAAATTATGTTTGCGTAAACGTTGTTAATTTAGCGTTGTAATTTACTAAATAATTCATTTTTAATTGTTGATTTTTATTAATTATTTATTGAAAAAAAAAGAGAAATTATGTACATATTCTTAACGTGTTGCTTTGTTGTAATATTTCTCATCTGGATGTTCAAAGAACTGAAAAGAGCATCTCAAGTTAGACAAGGTATTTTTAAATTTATAATTATTTTTATTTATTTATTTTACAATTATTATTATTACATACATACATACATACATAATTGGCCATTACAACCCTTCAGTCAAGATTACGGCCTAGCTTCTCACACCACTCATGTTGTGTGTGTTAATTTTATGGATGAGTGGCAGGACCTACAGTTTAGTCGAGTTGATTCGAGAGTCATTCTCTGAGTATTGGTCTTAGTGAGCAAAAGCCAAGATTTTTTCTGAAAAATTTCAAATTTTCTTGCTCGAAACAAACAAAAATATTGCATTTCATGAACCAATGGAGACGCAGACACCATTAGCAGCCTTTATAGTGATGATTTAAAGGTTTCCCATTTTCATTTTGTTTACTTTTTCAATGTTCTTATACTTTCTGCTTTACAGCGTCTTCCAAAGTGATTTTTATTATTTTCACATATTTGGCTGAATTGAAGTCGCCGTAGTCTAGTAGTGTGTTGGCCTACGTAGTGTGAGGCCTAGTAGTGTGAGGCCACGGTACAAGCCTCAGGTCAGGCATCTCGAACAAAATAAAATTTAAACAAATAATTCTTCGGTAACTTCCCCTCAGAAGATTTCTGGCAAAAACTCTGTAAGAAAATAAAAATTACCATGAAAAGTTTCTCAAAAATCGGAGTAGCCTTTAAATTGTAGGCCCCGCCTTTCATTTATAAAATTAACAAACCCAACGTAAGGCGTGTGAGAAACTAGGTTGTATTCCTGACTGAAGAGTTGTAATGACGAATTCTGTATGTATTATGCCTAATACGTGCGGAATAATAAACAAAAAAGAGAAGGAGTTTATTTAGTTCCAAAATATGTTTTCCGCATTGTTTTTAAGAGCAAATTTCATTTGTTTTATCTGCATAGAATCATAGGATATAAATTAACGTTAATTCTTTCTCTATCTATTAATGATTTGTAATCGCTATGTTTTATTAAGATAATTTCATTTTATTACCATTAGCATTACCAGTATTGTCCACAATACAAAAAAGGAATTTCTCAGTTCGTTTTAATCATTTCGAAACGAAAGTTGTTGCGCATTTTCCATTGTGAATTTGTTTTTAATTCCATTGTTTTGTTTTCCAATAATAAAAATTAAAATATTCAATTAAATTTTGATACATACAAACAATATCATGTTCTTTGTATTGATTTTTATAATATTTCCATTGTTACTTATTATTTTCAATAGGCACATGAAGAAAAAATATGCAGGTAATTAATCGATTCATTTCATTTTTTAATCTAAATTTGTTTAGTATTATATATATGGAAGAAAAGGATTTTAAATTACGCTTCAGATTTTAAAATTTCTTTAATTTTTATTAAGTGAACTTTGTTTTGAATTCAAATCCTATAGAAAAACCTTCTTTGTCGATGGTATATATATCAGGCCCATGTATCCGCCCACCCAAAAACATGCTGTTATTGTTATTGCTTACATTTGCTATTTATGGTCGTTTCCTAAGTCTCGTCGTACCTATAAATAAACAAGAATTGAGCACTCGAGCGAATACATCGCTGCCAATAGTTTGAAAAAATTCAGAAAAAAAATTAACGAGACCTCGAAGCATTTAGACATTTAGACTTAAAGATACTTTCATACAAATTGCAAACCGTTTATCAAATGCTGCCCAATGGCAATCAAACGAGAACAAAGTGACTATCCAACACAGTTACTTATCCCACATTTAATGTCTTATTCAAAACCATAATGTTTGCCGCTCATACTTTGTTTTTTCTGTGACAAACATTATTTCTGGTGCACAAATAATCATAAATACGATGTTCGGATAAGTATTAATGAATGTATCACACATAAATAACACAATCCAGCATCTTTACAAATAGCATTGTTTCTAGAAAATGACAGTTGGCAGCCATATAATTCTAGGAGCTGCTATAGACTGTAAAAAAGTACTGTGAATAATTTTTACACAGCAGTCTCTGAATTTTGCCTTAAGCATAGTATTGTTTGGTCGGATTAAATCAATTTTGTTTAACATTTTACTATCGTCAGTTATTTGATTTATACCCTACATCCATAAGTTATAAAATGTTATTTGGTTATTTGGTTGTCAGATAGAACGCCACATAAAACTACGTCCGCTGACAAAAATCTATATAACTCAAGTCAATCCATCACACACTTCTTTGCTTTAATTTAACCGTTTAGATTGTAAAATTCGTCAATGTTTGTGTAATTTTGTTTATACCTCTATCTCTCGCTCGCGGTCCATCTCTCTCCCTAAGGTTCTCTTTTCTTGATTACGCTTATCGTTTGTATTTTTATTTTTTGGTCGCGATAATATTAATTTATTATTATTTGAACAGAAATGTGACGTCTGTCATAACGGTAATACGATTAGTGTATACCGTTATTATTAAATGTTTGTTTCGTTACCAATTTGAACAAGCGTTTAAATGTAGGAAATTGTTCTTACAAATAATGACAGAATAAAAGAAATCAAATGTTTTAAATATTGGAAAAATAATGTGATAAATGAAAACAAATAAAAAATTAATAAAATAAAATTGTTAAAAATTATTTGTTAATATTGTTATAATTGTTGTTCTTAGTGTTATTGAAAGAGTGCAGTGTGTGTGTATTGTGAGGTGAACAAAAATGGATATGTTCGGTGCCTATATTTTATTATTTTTTATTTTATTCCTGGTGATGCCCATAGTGTTTTTCATTTTAAGGGTAAAAGTTTTTTGGAATAATTTTAAATGTAAGACTGTCTTTAATCAATTTCAATGTTTAGGTTATATTGTGGTTATTTTTAGACTATTGCGGCTGGGGTGGAGAAACCTACAGGAGCAATACACGTGGCAATAATCGTCGTCGTCCAAATACGGGTAATGGCATTAAAATATTTTTAATATTTATTATGTATTTATAATATATGTATAATAATATTAACATTAATATTTAGTTAAACGAACATATCAAAGTAGGGCGTAATGTTTTCAAAAATGAAACATTTTCTTCAGCATATTTCAGTTGGTGTTTAGGATTAAAATTGAATATTATTTGGCAATGAAACCGATAGAATTATTATCGAGATTCGTATCAAAAATAGGGTGTTTAATTAATGGAATATTTTATCGAATTACTCGTGCTGTTTTCATAAATACAATCTTATCTTCTCAAAAAAAAAAAGAACTACTTCTAGTTCCCTTTATCTCTAATACTGCCTCTCAGCTCCCCCAATCAACGTATTTTCTTGGTTGTACGCAAAAGATTATAAAAATATAAAACAAAACAGAAAAAAAATAAAATGCTGTTGAGTCTGGCAGTGGTAAGCAAATCAATAAATATTTCAGTATTAAAACAGCCATATTTGGCAAAAAGCGTCCGAATGATAAAAAGAAAAACAAAATAATCAATAATTTGTTTATAAATCGAACATGAAACGAATAATTATAAAAGAAATTGGAAATTTTACTCGTATAGTGCTATAACGCTTCCCTAGAAAACGAGCGAGTGGCTGAACTTGCTGGCTGGCTGTGTAGTAATTCGTTAAAGCAATGATTGGTTTTTTCTGTTTACTAGTGGGAATTTTAATCCTAATTTTAATATTGTGTTCAATGTGTTTGTATGTTTGTTTTTGTGTTGGCATAAAAAGCAAAAGATTAGAACGCCTCTGTCGTCCATCACCGTATCTAAATCCAATAAACAGCAATTGGTTTAGAAACCTTCAGTGCGCAAGCTCCACGAGGGACTCATTTCATGGCAGTGAAAATGGTATTTTATTATTAAATTTTTATCTTATCACATTGCATTATTATTTCTTATTTATTTGTGTTTTATTATTTGTAAGTTTTGTAAAATATTAAGGAAAATAGTAGTTGTTGTCCTATTTTCCTTTTTTAGAATTTTAATCCCTTTGAAGTTAAGTTCATTTATTGAATAGCAAAAATTGTTTCTAATGAATAGAAAATTTTAGGTTTAAATGATAATAGAAAAAGGTCATGCATTTAATGGAATTGCAATTCTCTGAATGTGATTAGATTTACTTGTAAAATGAATGTTAATTGCATCACTCCCCCAAACACTGTTCGTTTACACATTCTACCACAAATATAAGGTGAAGAATTTATAAGCTGTAGCAAGTTCTAGGACAGTACAGTCGTTGCCCGGAAATAACGCCTTCTATAAAAAGGAAGTCGCCGTAGTCTAGTAGGTAGTGTGTTGGCTTATTAGACGTAAAGCCTGGGTTCAAACCCCAGGCCAGAAATCAAACAAAATACAAAAAGTATTTCTACGGCGACTTCCTTTCAGCAGATTTCTGGCAAAAAATCTGAGAGTAAATAAAATTCCCTTGAAAAGTTTCTCAAAAATCAGTCGTTCGAAATCGACTTTAAACTATAGGTCCCTTCACTCATGTATAAAAATTAACACACACAACATAAGAGATGTGAGAAACTAGGTCGTAATCCTGACTGAAGGATTGTAATGATCAATTAAATATTAACAACATCCCTCCCTCAAACACTGTTTGTTTACACATTCTATCACAAATACAAGGCGTAGCAAGTTTTAGAATATTATGGTCGCCTCTTTGCATTGCCTAGAAATAACGTCTTCTATAAGAAGGAATTGGATGTAGTGATTAAATATTTTGCTAATTGGATCCTAGTCTTTCGCAAGTAATAGAACTGTTTGGACTTCCTATGAAGTTTTTTTTGATAATTCATTCATTCATTCGTTCATTCGTCTCAATAAATCAATTATTAACTGATATCATTCTCTTCTAAGCCTAAAGCATAAAAATCTTAATTCCAGAGGCATTTTCAGTCAGTTTTTTTTTCATATATTGGCATACGTGACGTATAAGCAATATTTGTAAATTATTTCTGCCGTTTACAAGTGTCAACGTGCGGCAATGAAATCTTGTTCTCCTTGAATAGCATTTCAACTGTCTGCTGTGGTACACATTTTCTAACTCTCTTACACTCATGCTCTACTAACACAATTTTTTTCTAACAATTTCTGTCTTTTTATAATTTTTTTTTCATTTATTTCTACACTAAATAACGGTAATCTTATCAGAACTTGGGGAATAGTGATATTCGGTTGAAAACAATAACAAAAAATAACAAAAAGAAATACCTTTAAAGTATATCTGTCACCTTCACATTCCCTTATCAGGGCCTTCTAAACAATTTTTATAATTATAATGACTTTGAAAAAAAAATTATTTACAAAACCACCGGTAAAAGAGATTATAATTTCTCACTGGGAGGGAGCATAAATTAACAGAAAGAGAGAAACAAGAATTGGAGAAAAACATAACGAAAACCTGACAGTTTGAAAATGGAATTTATTTTTATAAACAAGTTGTGGCTGAATAAAGAAATACAGAAAAATATTAAATAAATTCGATATTAATTGTGTTTCTAAATTAAAAAAAAAAAAATAATAATAATAATAATAATAATAATAATACGTTAATAAGCTACTCCAAGATGCAGGACATAGTATTGTATTTGTCAGTGTTCTTTGTGGTGTTCTTTTCGTGTGCCATCATGTGTTTTTGTTTTCGTTTAACTTTCTGGCTCTACATGGAGTACTGGCCTCGGCAGGAGGCCCAGCATCGTCGACGTATTAGACAGATTAATAACGAAATAACCGGAAACCGTGGTACGTGACAGAGAGAGTGAGAGAGAGTGCAATAAAATGATAAAGTATTTTCGAAATGACAATATAAAAAAACGTAAACGGATCTACTAATCTAATACGAATCTACTTAAACTATGTATCTGATTGAGTTATTAGTGCTTCTTAAACTTAATTAGAACATAAAAACATTTAAAACCGGCATAATAAAACAAATTTTTAGTGGGTTTTATAAACAATTTACCTAAAAAATAAATGGATTACAAATAATTTTATACCTTAAACCGGCACTGACTACAAATATTTTGTTAAACAATTTACCCAATTATGCATATTCATTTGGTTGGAGAACATTTTGGCATATTTTTAGGAGACATATCAAGAGATTTATTAACTTTTAAATTTATTTTAAATTCATATTTAAAAATCTAAACAAACGCGGCCATAGATGCTTCTCGCCACCCTCATGCATAAAATAATAAAGAGCGTTAATGTCAACGTTGACTTTATTGAACCTCTTAACATACATTCGAACAATGACCAATTAGGTCATTACAATCCTTCAGTCAAGATTACGACCTAGCTTCTCACGCCATTTACGTTGTGTGTGTTAATTTTTATACATGAGTGGCGGAACCTATAGTTTAAAGTCGACTTCGAACGACAGATTTTTTTTAAGAAACTTCATGGCAATTTTATTTATTCTCAGAACCTTCTTAACACTTTAACTAATTAACAAACAAATAAACTGTGTTGCTATACATTTCATATTGAAAACATTTAAGGCAACACAATATTGTTTTTTGATCCATAATGCTTCTTATTGACATTACAATCGCATGATAGCAAGTTCTGGTGCACTACGCAACGGTTAGGTATTGAAATTGTCTGTCAACCAGAGAGAATAGACACACTTTGGCCTTGTATGGCTCATTGTAACACCACAGTTTTTCATTCCTCCTAGCCCTGGGATCATCCGGAAACCATTGATATCCTTGATAATTCAATGAGAGCATCTGCATATTAGCAGATATAATGCCGGGGAATGCCGAATAATAGTTTAATTTCCTACTCTTGCTCATCTCTGCAGCTCTTGCAGAAGTATAAACAAGATCAATGCACTTCTCATTTGCCAAAGATATTACATACATACATAATTGGCCATTACAACCCTTCAGTCAGGATTACGACCTAGCTTGTCACACCACTTATGTTGTGTGTGGTAATTTTATACATGACTGGCGGGGCCTACAATTTAAAGTCGAATCCGATCGACAGATTTTAGAGAAGCTTTTCATGGCAGTTTTATTCACTCTCAGAGTTTTTGCCAGAAATCTGCAGAGAGGAAGTCGCCGAAGAAATATTTTTTTCATAATTCGTTTTGATGTCGGTTTGAACTCTGACTTTACGTCTACTAAGCCAACACACTACCTACTAGACTACGGCGACTTCAAAGATATTGTCATTCCTAATAACCATGACCATAACTTTCCGCTTGAAAGTCGCTACAGTGTCAGTACAGAGTCATATTGAATGAGCTGTACCCTTCGACTCTGAAAAGATCCCTGAACCCACAGCTCTACTGTTTTCATAATTTGCATATCATTTTTATATTCACCTCTATTCGAAATAGACTTTCTGAACTTTCTGGTGGAGTCATAATGTGGTATCATCAAAACTATATTTTAAAGGTTCCCAATTCAGTATCCATTGTTTGGTTTTCCATAAAGTAGGACTATTACTAGTCGTCGATACTGTTATCAAACGGTGTTAAATATATATGAGAACATCTAGAAAGAGTACCCTATACATTGCGCAGTAGTTTGACTATGATTATTTTCTCTTCTTTTATTACTTGTTTATAAAGAAATTTCAAAGTCCAATTACATAGAATATTAGAAGATTAAATACAATACACATATATTAATTAAAATAAAATAATTAAAACAACTAAACAAATATAAATAAACAAAAATGATCACGTGCTTTTGATTACTAGGCGTTTTTATTTTCATTTTTGTTTTATCAAACTGATCGTCTAAGAATAACTTTCGGTACTAATTTCTTTGAGTGTACACATGTAAGTACTTGAATATTTTGCTAATCTTATCAGGCAATAGCGACAGGTAAATAATTATCGATATGAATTTATAAACATACAAGAGAAGAATAAAAGATTTTCTACTTTTAACTGTTCTCATCTAAAATTTGTTTAAAGATTTAGTATTGAATCCGTCAGTTAGAAAAAATACGGCTTAAAAAAAAGACAGCGTTCCGTAATGCATCCGTTAAATATTTTGGTTTATTTACTTGAATTTTGTTTAATACTTGCAGTGGTAATTAAAAAGAAAGTCAAAGAAAGAAATTTAAAATAAAAAATTAAAAATGTTTGAAACTAAATAAACAAAACCAATATAATCTTATCATTGTGATAAAAAATAAAAAAAAATATTTAATTTTACTGCATTTCGCCGTAGAAAATTTATGAATATTCCAATGAATCCGATTATTTTGCAATTTAATTCAAGTGCTTTAGTACATGGTGATTAAATTCTTGTACAAACTAAAATTAAAAAAAAAAATATTTTTTTTTGTAACATTAACAAAATGGATGAGGAAGAGGAGTATTTTGATAATCCTTTGGCTTACATTGTCGCATTTGCGTCGCTCTTCGTAGTGTATCTTTTGATAATTGTATGAATTACGTGTGAATTTTTAAAAATTGTGTAAATAATTGAAATAAAAATTTTGTTTTTCTTTTTTGTAAACAAAAAAGGTGGTGATTTATATTTGGCGCCATTTAAAACCGCTATCTGTTACAGAAGGTATGTTAAAATTGTAAAATTTTATGTCTTTCGATACAGAAAGAAAGTTTTTTAAAGAAGGTTTACGATTATGGAACCAACAATCAGGAGAGGCCCTATTTATGTAGAGCATTGTATTGAAATTAGAAAAATAGTTTATGCGCAGAGGTGCGTTTATAGACAATGTGGCACATTGGCGTTGGTAATTCGATGTTTTAAAATCTCTCAATCTGCAAATTAAGTGCAACAGACCGGAATATTCGGTGGGAAACCAACCCACAATTACCACATTTCCCATCAAATTGGCCAAATTAAAGACCAACTTAATTGCACTTCATATAATAAACGCCTATTCATTAAAGCATCATGTGGGATTACATGGATATAATCAAGCCGCATAGTCGCCGTAGTCTAGTAGGCAGAGCTTATTAGATGTGAGGCCACGGTTCAATCCCCAGTTCAGACATCTTCACCAAAACCAAATATGAAAAAAAAAATTTTTTTTCAACGGCTTCCTCCCAGCAGATTTCTGGCCAAAACTCTGAGACCGAATAGAAAATTACCATGAACATTTTCTCAAAAATCTGTCGTTCGGATTCGACTTTAAACTTTAAGTCCCGCCACTCGTTTATAAAATTAACACACAATATAAGTGGTGTGAGATGCTAGGTCGCAATCTTGACTGAAGTGTTGTAATAGATCCATACTTGTTTATTATCAAATGTGAATTCTAGTAATTCCTACAGATTAGAAGATCTAAGCTTGAGTTGGTTTGGTCAAAATGCTTGATTATAGACATTAGCAATCCTGATACGAATTCGAAAGCAGCGAAAAAATTTTCATTTTGGTTTTCAAATTTTAAAAATTAAAAGTTAGATCCTCTTCAAATATTTCAAGTCCCTGGAGAAGCACTGCCTCTGAAGAAAAAGGACTTCATTTGGTAAAAGTTCCTATTCACAACATTCAATATGTAGTATATTCACAGATGTCTTTAGAACTTGTTAGAGTACAACTTAAGTAATGAAACTGAGTGAAAGTAAAGAAATAATGAGATGATTGCAGAGGCTCTTTTTGAAGCTTCTTATGTTCCTGAAAGAAAAGAGAAGTAATAAAAGAAATCGAATTAAACTTGATAACATCAGGCGTGATAAACTTACATTCATTGAAGCGTTTAGATAGGGTGGATGGATGGAAATTTCAGTGGCCTGAAGGTGAGGTAAAGATAAGTTTTTCATTATATTTCTGATCTTTATAGAGATCACACTGATTTTTACCGAAAAATCTATTTAGAGCTTCAAATTGCTGATAAGATAAACAATTCATCTACGCGGATTAGAAAAAACTCAACCCATTTGTGGTAATATTTTATCAGCCTTGTAATTATAGTATTAAAAAGAGAAAAATTGTATAATTTTTTTATATCTATTTTTATCACAACAAATAAAATTTCAAGAATGAATTGCATTCTGTATTATTACTTCCTTCAAAGGGTTTTTTTTCGCAAAAATATGAATCGTCTAGAAGTCTTCATAAGATCTTATCATATGATCAAGTTTTTCTATTTGAATTAAATTGTTTTTGCTTTTATTTTTATTTCACTATTTGCATTTATAAATTAAATGGAAAAAAATGTTGAAATATCTCGTTTTATTTATAGCAATTCTGTTTGCAATACGCAGTGATTTATTTCCACAGCCGTATTATCAGTGATTATCTGACATTTTAGCCGTTTTATCATTTGTAGTTAAAAATATGTTTTTTTTTCGTTCGTCACTTTAATTCAATACGTTTCGCCCCAAAAAAAGTGTATAAAATCCGAAAACAACCGTTAAAACATTTCTATTAGCGTTTTAAAAAGGCCACAATTAAAAACGGCGCTAAAAAGTGTGTTTTAAAAAGTTTAATTCTTTTTTATTTTGTTTTTTAATTAATTAATGGATTCTTTAGTGATTTTTATAGTCGGTTATGTGCTCTTAATTATAATCATCTTCATTTTATTGCAAATAATTGTACCTCACCTATGTACGTATGCAACTGCAAAGTCAAAAAAAGAATTAAAAAATGCGAAACTTTATTTAATTGTTAAAAATTATTGCAAATTTATAATCGTAAAAAATGTTTCTGAAATGAAACAATTAATGTTTTTAAGCACTACAGTGTTCAACAAAAGTGTTCCATAGCTTAGACAGTTTGTGTTCATTTCCACATAGCAATAGAGATTTATCAATTATTGATAAAGAAAAGAAACAATTTTAGAAGTAATGCCAAAAGTAAACAAAAATTTAATAAATTTTTGAATTAGAATTATTCTCCAGAGTCTTAAAACTGTGCCTTAATTTGCTTTGCGAGTTTGGAGAAGAACGGTCACAAAAGATAGGCTTGTAAAAGCGATTGGAGTTGTAATCATATACTCATCATAATGATTTCTAACTTTGATGGCTATGCTCCGACGTTATCCTCTAAACATCTCCCCATTTCGTCCATTTATTCATTTTTCGTGTTTAAGTTCGCATCTAATTTCTTTGGTTTGGAACACTTAATTCCTATCCAACACAAATGCAGTAATGATTCTATAAATAATGTTCTGACTTGTTACTTCTGCCTTAATTTGGCAGCAACGTCTACGCGATGGTCTACATCTTATATGGCCACTTTGGAGATTTCAATCAATGATAGTTCTGGTTGCGTAGTCCTTCGTAAGACAACACCAACAACCAACACGTATTGGTTCTGTAGTGGTTACATCCTCACATCTATAGATGTCTTATTATTCTTCTTGAGCCGTCGTTCGTAGACTTTCGTAAGACATAACTAATCCAGCACGACTTATTGGTTGTGCAGTGGTTATATTCGATGCGAGTATTTTTATTCACAGAGCAATAAGGATTTAATTTTTATTTTTCTCGCCATGCATTGAGGTTCAGTATACAAAAATACAGTTTGCCGGAGTTCATACAACTTTGTACGTCGTTGCTAGAACCGACAGTTGTTTTCAATATACTACCGGCGTAATTGAATTTGAAGACACTTCTAATTCTTGGCCACTTACGACGATGTTTATTACCATAAAAATTACCATAAACTCTGCTCGTATTTTTCTTTTGGCATCTCAACAAGTTTTAAACATTTAGGGAAGGTGCTTATGGTTGCGGCAGTACTCAATTAAATCTATTTAAAGTTCAAATCAACTGACATAGCGTCTATAAAAATACCAATACTTGATCAGTCAATTAAAGTTCATTGAAAAATCGAAATTTCTAAAAATAATTTAAAAACTTACACAAAACCAAGTGTAATCTTATCGTCTACTTCAATTATAACAAGTTTCCTTTAAATACAAAAAAACGATTATTATTCCGTCTAAATTATAAATTATTCCGTCTAAAGGCTTGTCAGAAAAAGTGCAAAGAAAATGTCTGACGGTTTTCAAACGTTTGCGTTATCGTTTATAATTCTAATATTTTCAATTTTCGTTCTATTATTTTTTCTAATGCCATGTCTTAATTATTATTACAATAAATATCAACGACGGGGAGTAACAAGTCAACAAAATGGTAATAAAACATGTTTTATTGTAATACATTTTTATTAAAGACTTATGAAGTGTTATGTTATTAATTTTTTTTAATTTATTGAGATTGACAACTGCTGATTGTGTGCTTCAAATCAATACCTTTCGTGGTTAATTTTTCTAATTGTTTATTAAAAAGTAATTCACTCTTAGCTGGCATTACCTTTAACTAACATATCTTTCGAACTTTCATTTTTTCACCATCATAGCTTTTGCATAGAAGTTCCCAGATAGTTACATGCATTCGGTTATACTTATCAAAAGATAGCACTACGTGGTGTCAGTAAGTTCATAGTAGTGTAGACTATAATGATGTGTAGGCTGCAAAAGTAATGAAGTAGTTCTTCTCATTCTCTCAGAGTATACTTATGCAGTACAGTATAAAATTTTCATCATGGTAATACAACTGCCACTCCATACTCATATCAGGTCCAAGGGCTTTATAGGTACTACATATATTCTGTGAATTTCGAACCAGATCTGAAGCAGCAAATTAGATTTCAAAGCGTTAAATGCTGTAAAAAAGCTACATCCAGGCTAAGATCGTTAATTATATCCACAGCTATATCCATAAAGATTGATAATAGTATTCTTCTGCCAGTTATGATCACAAAACGGTTCATGAAAGAACGGAAGTATATTATAAAACACTGCAT
The DNA here is from genome assembly GCA_932273835.1 of Sarcophaga variegata. Taxonomy (NCBI): domain Eukaryota; kingdom Metazoa; phylum Arthropoda; class Insecta; order Diptera; family Sarcophagidae; genus Sarcophaga; species Sarcophaga variegata. Next base: position 12,202,876 of record OW026360.1, read on the forward strand.
ATGACTAACTTGTCGGGCCCGCTTCAAGAAGCGTCAAATATGTGTCCATGGAAGATCTTACCGCTTGCGTTATCGTCTTTGTCCACAGACATCCACCAAACTAACGAATATATAGAGAATCTGTACTCAGTAAATACGCACTTCTTTATTAAAATGTTATGGTATTCTGTTTCCATTATTTTGAGCTTTGAAGCCTTGCAGAAATCTGGATAATTCCAAAGTCTAGAATTTTATATTTCCATACAAAGGTAATCTTCGATGTTCAGTTCGTATCAACTACTTTTTTTCGGCAAGAAGTATTGGTTCTCTAATCGTCTTCACTTGATGCAAGGATTTTAATTTTGTTTTTTATTTTTTTTGGCGTCCTTTTCCTATACCTCTTTTCTAGTTCCAACATATAGTGCCACAGATAATATTAATTGGTAACCTTAGCAATGCTTGATCAATCCATTGCAATTTTCTCTCCTAAGTTCCGATTTCTGTTTGGCACTGATGAATGCGGCTCAAATTGTGTATTCGGCAAGCAGAACGCGCAAGTTTTTAACATCTTTGACAGTCGCATTCCACATTTTACGTCCTGTATTAAATATATGTATTCCTATGCGAGTGGATATTTCTATACAGACCTTGTCAGAAGATCTCCAAGCAGTCGTTATGCTACACTAGTAGTCAAAGTGATTCGAATACTTGATTTGATTGCTTGACAATGCACTTGGAGTTCAGTTTGCACCCGTTCCTTAATTAAATATTTTAAATTTTATAAAACATTCTGCGTATCTTGAAGAGCGAAACATTAAGAAATTTTAAGAATAATTCTAAAGAGAAAGAGAGAGAAATGTTAACTTTTTCTTTTTAATTTCTTTCAGTCATAAGAGAGGTATGAGTTTAATAAATAAAACCAAAGTGGCTGTAAAGTTTCTTGCAAACGCTACACAATACTATAGAAAGTTATCTTATCGTTGAGACATAAGATAATACCAACAACACAAAGAGAACAGATTAAAGTATTGTGTGGTAAAATTTTCGAAATACAAAAGGAAGCCTTAGAAAAAACATGCTTTACTACTTGCCATACATTTTAGGCGCATTAGTTATTATAATAGTATTTGCATGTCTAGGCTATCATACATATATGGCTATCAAACATAACAATGGCTTAAATATTACAAGTAATAAATACTTTATTTTATCGGCAAATATTAACTGTTCGAAAACTCTTGGTTTTTCTTTACAGATCGCCAGGCTAATACACTTGCAGAGGAAACAGCTAGAGACAATAGATTCAATGACATTTTCTTCATAGAACCCAATAGCGCAGAAGCAGCACGTATACGTGCTCAGTTGGAAAAAGATGACAAGGACTTGCCATCATACGATGAAGTTATGCGTATGACCGATTTGGCCACGCCCACAGCAGTAACAGCTACAAACAGCGCTTTCGTGCCGGCTATTAGTGCCAGCTCACATTCAATTGCCGCCTCTAGTACGAGTGTTAATACAAACGATACAACGCTAACAGTGCCGCCATACACAGAGACCGGTGCTAATGTTTCTTCCACTTCTTCTATTCCACGACCTTTGACACCACCACCCTACAGTCCAGAACCGCCAGCAGCTAATTGTGTTGCTTTGCCAATAACCACCCCCTTACATGCAACTACAACACAAAGCTCATGAACTAGGAGAGTAAAAAAGACATCACTGGGGGTATAAAATGGGAATGGGTGTGAAAGTGGGCGTGGCTTGTGTTTTTCCTTGTTAGTCATTAGTTATGAAACGATATTTTTTATGTATGCAATGTTTTAAGTCGCAACAAAATTATTATTCAGCTTTAAACAGTGTGTGTTCCAATCCACCGATTCGTATTTTTAGCTGATCCTGTTTAAACTATACTATATCTTAAACATTATATATACATACATATATATACTTGTTTATATAGATGTATATTTGTATATAAATAGTTGTTATTGTAATATTTAGGTTATTATTATTAATTGTGTATTTTATTGTATTTTAGGATGTACAATTTTAAATTATACAAAAACATTTTTAAATTAAATAAAGTAAAAACAATTAGTTTAAGTTTTATAAAAACCAAACAAACAAACATACAAATATGAATAGTAAGTCTCGATTTTACTCAGTCAGATTGAAAGAATGTCCGGTCAATTTGCTATCTGTAAAGCGTTATTAAAACGAACGGCGGCTCTAAAGAGGATGTTGACATCAGCATCAATAGAAACCAGATTTGAAATACGGCAAACTCCTGTCAAAAGTGAAATTCGCAACATATTAAGTGGCCCAGTTAACTGGGTGATGTCTGTTGCCTTCGAATGAATTCAAACGTTAGACTGCCTCTCCTCTTTAGTGGGGAAAAACAAACTCATTTGCAAAATATAGGCGATAAGGAGCCAACTTGTATAGAATTAATACAGAGCAAAATTTACATTAAATCTAACCAGAATCCATCTTAAGTACCTTATAGAAGTTAAAAATAAATACTGACGTCTAGATGCTGGCGATACCTTACCAAGACTTCTACAGAAGCTGTAATGATGAGAAAGAAGATAAGATCACAGAATATCATTTCTGTGGTTGTCGCGCACTTGGCAACTTTAGACGACAGATTCTTGAGCACTCAGAATTTATTAACAGAACGTATCTAGCGAATGGTGATTAGAATAGATTCCACATACATACATACATAATTAGTCATTACAACCCTCCAGTCAGGATTACGACCTAGGTTCTCAAACCACTTATGCTGTGTATGTGTACTACACAGTTTAAAGTCGATTCCAAACGACAGGTTTTTTTGAGAAACTTTTCATGGCAATATTACCAGAAATCTTCTGAGTGCAAGTCGCTGAAGAAATATTTTTTCATATTTCGTTTTGTAGAAGACGTCTGACATGGGGTTAGAACCGAGGCCTCACGTCTCATAAGCCAACACACAACCTACTAGAATTCACACCTTCATTAAACTATAGGGATGGCTGACAAATGCCAAGATTTATATTTGAATAATGAATAGGTACTCCATTGCAGTGAAGAGACTCCCAATTTAATCTAATGTAACCTAATCTAACCTTCACAAAAATCTAAAATAATTTCGATTTGTTAGTTTCCATTCCTGGTTAGTGAACAGACAATAGACTCTTGAAGCTACCAAGCTTAGAACTAGGATTTAAACATATTAAACAAGTTCTTTGGTTTCTTCGATGCTGTCTATGATAAATGCAACCAAGCTTCTTTTATTACAAACAACAAAATTATGTGATTTCACTGAGTGAGTTCGCTGTAGCCGTATTATACTGTAACCAATATTTTCATATTGTTTGTAATATTCTGATTTATTCAATAGACATGCAATTGTTTTTAAAAAATCGGTAATTAAACTAAAAAGTGTATTTAACGTTTTGATATTTAACGATTAAACAAATAGAATAAAAAAATGTTAATATTAAAACAGACAATAACGAATAAATTATCGAAAAAAATTGATTAAGAGCTTGAAAATTTAACGTAAAATAATTAACAAAATTTCTATCTTCGCTATAACAGTCCTAACTATGAAATGTTTTTGATAAATCCAATTTCATTTGATTGCATTGTCCATCATACTTTAAAAAAAATTAATTTTTTAAGCTTTATAAAGTGTTGCAAACACTTCTATGCATACGAAAAAGTTTCCATCATTTGGTTTACCAGCTTCAAAATGGATTTTGTATTCTCCATCACGATTACGATCGGGTACATCCACATAAGTTGGCTCAGTAATGTCAAAATCTAATCGTTGCTAAAACAAAATTGTAAAAAAGAAAATTAAGAGAAATTAAAATAATTTCTGTGTGTATAGACGGTTACTGGACTTATAGAAGGATTGGAACTATAGAAGGATCAATTTTTAAGGGCCATTATTCAACTTGCCTTTAAAGTTGGGTTTAGTTAATGGTAACTTTAGCTAAAAAGTCGCCGTGGTGTAGTAGGTAGTGTGTTGGCTTACTATTCGTAAAGCCCGGGTTCGTATCCCAGGTCAGACATCAAAAATGAAATATGAAAAAAAAAATATTTCTTCGGCGACTTCCTCTCAGCAGATTTCTGGCAAAAACTCTGAGAGTAAAATAAACTGCCATGAAAAAGTTTCTCAAAATTCTGTCGTTCGGAGTCGACGTTAAACTGTAGGTCCCGCCACTCACGTATAAAATTAACGCACACAACATGAGTGGTGTGAGAAGCTAGGCCGTAATCCTGACTGAAGGGTTGTAATGGCCAATTATGTATGTATGTATGTATATGTATGTAACTTTAGCTAAAGGAAACTGAAAAGTCACCTTTAACTTCTTTTCGTTATTGGAACCTAATGATAAAATAAAGTTAACTTTTTCAAAGTTGTCAATAACATTGCTCAATTAACTTAGTCTTTTTTAAACGCAGTGGCAACGACAAGCTTCCTTTTTTGTTGCATTTCCTTATTTGGTTGATATTTGAAGTTGCCATATTGAAAATATTATATAATATGGCAAGTTCAGACATAAAAGTTACGTAGGATGACCTTCCCTTTAGCTTAACGCTCTCTTCTACCTTATTGTCCACTTATAATAATGAAAAACAATTTATCTGCCCGTTAAAATCCTCCCTTTAGTTAACGACAAGTTGTAATAATGGCCCTAAGAGTGCTTAAAATCATATCAATTCCATATATTTAACGTAGTGTTCCCAAGTCTACTTGCTATTCAAATAAATTTATATATGTAAATTTACTTACGCCTTCCTGAAATGGGCACGTTTGCTGTTCCTTAGGAGTACTTCGTAAATATGTATTCCATACTTCTCCTTTATTAAAACACGCTATGCATGCATCAGGCCTTTTTTGTGAAAAATGAGTAGGCTGCCAACCGCCCCTTTCTCTTTTAGAGATGTCAATTGAAAACTAAATGCAAAAGAAACAAAAACAGTACAGCCACACAATAATTGAATATTGTATACTGAATAAATTCTATTGAATACTACAATTACCGGCTCTGATGAGTTGACGGATTTTTTTAAAATACTATAACCTTTTATCTGAATGCTACCCTCCACTGACATTTCAATACTCAGATTGCTCTGGTCAAATAGTGAGTGAATATCGTTATCGGGATAGTCCTCACAGGGTGAAAAAATATCCGTGTCCCTAAACTCCAATTCATATTGTTCAGCATAAGTGAACTTAAAAGAAAGTTTAAGATTATTTACTTCCTTCGTCCTTTTATAATTTTTAAAAATCAATTTTTTTCACTTACACAAATCCAACCGCTTGTAAACAATGTTAAAGTAAATAAATCCATTTTTGTTGAATGGAATACAACGGCATTTTAAATCTAATATTTATAGGAAAAATTCTAATTAATTAAGGAACATAGAATTTGCATGCAAAAATTTGTTAATCTTAAAAGTATAAACAATAAACAATTGTATTTGATGTAAACATACATACATATTTACATATTTACAATCGTAATTTAATAAATTAAATTTATTTGAGGGGAAAGATTGGTACAGTGTATCACTGTTATTTGGAAACTATTAGACAATTGAAATTTAGTGCTTGTGACGTCATTTGCCCCACATATGTATACATACATAATTGGTCATTACAACCCTTTAGTCAGGATTACGACCTAGCTTCGCATACCACTGATGTTGTGTGTGTTAATTTTATAAATGAGTGGCGGGCCCTACAGTTTAAGGTCGATTCCGAACGACAGATTTTTGAGAAACTTTTCATGGCAATTTTATTTACTCTCAGAGTTTTTGCCAGAAATCTGCTGAGAGGAAGTCGACGAAGAAATATTTTTTCATATTTTCATTTTGATGTCTGACCTGGGATTTGAACCAAGGCCTCACGTCTAATAAGCCAACACACTACCTACTAGACTACGGCGACTTCAACACATCACACATATGTACGTAAGTATATAGTTCAGAATGTGTACTTGAAGATATCTTTTATGCTCGCCCTAGAAAAACTGAAAAGGAAGAAAATAAGTAAATAAGTAAATAGAAATAGAGAAAAATGAACAGCTAAGCAAAGCACAAATCCAAATCCCGACAGAAAATTCAGATTCTTAAAGAATCCTCTAGCCAAAGCAATTATTCTTCTCCCATCAATTTCTAAATATTTACAGAGAAGGTGCGCTATAGTATCCACCACATCCTTCCTCATCATCACATATTCTGCAACTGTCCAGCTGGGATCTATTGTAGATTTTTGACGGCAACCTAACATCATAATGCGTCCCGTAAGAAACCCTGCCACCAATTCATGCTGAACTTATTAATTTCCAGCAACCAATTGTATAGGTACCATTGTTGATTGACAGCTAAAGACCTAGCCACGCCGAATTCGGATTAATTCTAAACCATCTTTCGATAAATCCATGTAGGTAACAGTTTAGAGTATTGGGACCAGCCATCACATCTCAATCCTAAGTACACCATTATGAACCAAAAAACTCAGCAAAGGCAGAGACCAAAATAGTTGAAATATAAAATAATTAAACAGACCTATAACTCTTTAAGAGAGAGACACATAAAAAACATAAGTTCGTTTTCAACAACCTCAAGTTCCAAGGTTCAGTCTCTTTGCTACCTGGGAAACAACAATTCCGCAAACAGTGGTTCGCACAGTTATCCGGATATATGGAAATCCACCTCAAAAAACGATATACGATAGTTACTGTTAATATATGTTAAGCGCACTTTGCCCTAACCTTAGCAAAAAACACGCAAAACACCAATCCACAATAAAAATTTCCATGCAATTCAATGCTAATTTGTAAATTTCATCACGATTAAAGCAGATTAATTTGAAATTAATTAATTAATTTACGACATCCCTCTCTCAAAGTAATAAACCTCACTCTACAAACAGCCGGATAGTCACAGAGGAAATGCTCTATAATCTCGCCCAATCTGTTCCGGGTTCCCTTCAGCGACCTGATATCACAATGTTCGTAAGTTGCCATCATCGATGGATTATTAAAGGTTCCTAGCTACGTAACATCTCTATCTACATTTCCAGCTTTTAACCGTTCCTTCTTTCTCTTGGATCCATCTTCCAATGAGTCCTTAGGGGTGCCAGATTATAGGATTATAGCCAACAACCAAATTATCAATCCAAAGAAAACAAAATTTAATAATTTTACAAAATATGACCTCCATAAATCGGATAAAATTCGATCAAATTTAAAAAGGAGGTTTTCGGACCTAGTAGGCTTGTTAGCTATTGGACCAAGGATTCCAAAACAGTATTCGTTACGGTCGGGTAACCTTTGGGACCGAAGATATAGCCAATGTTTTCTTCAAATGAGCAAAAAAAGAGCTCTTTATAAAAATGGGTCAAAGCGGATAAAAAATGGACCCGGAAAAATGGACCGAGTGAGCTGGATAGCCATGGTATCAAGGATTCCAAAACAGGCTTAATTACTGTGAGGCGTTAATTGGGACCGGATATATAGGCGACGAAGCTAACTTTTTGTCAAATTAGCTATATAAATCGGTCAAAATCGGACAAAAATGGAATTGTGGGGAAAACGAACCTAGTGGGCTGGATAGCCAGTGTATCAAGGATTCCATTACCCTTTTCCTTACGAACGAGATTTACTAGGGACCGGAAATATGAGCAAAGAAGCTAACTTTTTACCAAATTAACTACATAAATCGGTCAAAGTCGGACAAAAATGGACTTGTGGGGGAATTGGACCTAGTGGGCTGGATAGACATGGTATCAAGGATTCCAAAATAGTTTCCCTTAGGGTCGAGCTTTACTTGAGACCGGAAATATAGGCGACGAAGCTAACTTTTTTTGTGTGCTAAAAAGTGTTGAAATAAACTTTTCATAATTTTAATAATTCTCATTGAGTTAATATGCTTTTATATAAATATATCCAACAAAATGTGGTGTTTCTTACAAGTTGCATTTCTTTGGTAGGTGACTTGAGTTTTTTTTTTTTTTTTGTCGATGACGTGCATTTTTTGGTTGATGATCTGGATATTTTTTGGATGACTTAAATTTTTTGGTCAATGACTTGCATTCTTTTGGTTGATGACTTGCATTTTTTTTTTTGTCGATGACTGGTATGTTTTGGTCGATGACTTACATGATTTTGATGGGTGACTTGCATTTTTTAGTTGATACTTTCATTTGTTTTAAAATCCACAGAACGACATTAAACAAACAAGAGCCAATGGAAAGGGGAACAACTACCCCCCGGCGTAACGCCTAATCAAGGAGGCACCAGGCAGCACTGTTGCCAGATTTGCCGATTTTTGACTTTAAAAATGACAAAGTGCGATTTGCCGATTTTTGCTCTTAAAATGCCGATATAATTAAAAGTATATGTTTGCACCACTGTTTTCATATAATTGTGTCAATATGACTTTGTTAAGAATAGAATTCTTCGTACCTGAAGAAGATATGCAAAACATTGATACAGGATTTCGAGAACTTAAATTATTAGATTTCAATAGTATAATCAATAAAAGTGAAAAGGATTTCTTAAGTTTTTGGAAACAAATTTGTGGAATGAAAACTATTAATACAAACTTTTTATTTCCAAAATTATCAATTTTTATCCAAACAATTTTTATTCTACCACATTCGTCCCACAGATGTGCAGCCCTTGCGCTGACCAAGTTCTTCCTCTTCCCTGATTTTGATGGAACTTGGTCAGTACAAGGACTGCGTTCACCCGTGGCATCACAACGGGCCGCTATGCGTGCTGAAGAGAGCTTTGTGATATCAGAGCTACCACTCCGACCTGACCTGACATTCGTCCGGCAATGTGGAAAAGATATATAGTCAGGTAAATATCAATAAAACTAAACAAAGTCGTTTAGACAATATCACAATTGAACGAATTCTGTATACCAGACTACTTAAAATTAAATAAAACAAATTGTTTTAATACATTAATAAAACCTGATGTATTGTGGCAATTAAATTCCGGTATATAAGTTAACGCTAGATATGTTTAAACATCAAACGCAAATTCACAAATTCTTTTCCCACCAAAAATGCTGACACCATGTCTGGCTATTTCAACAGTGGGAAAATGCTGACAAAATGTCTAGCAGAAGTGGCGTGATCATACAAATCTACAGGTAGAATGCTAGGGTAGAAGTTAAGAAATATTTTACTGTTGTTTTGACTTTTAATAAATAAAGACGTGTTGTGTGCTCTAAAAAACACACAACACAAAATAATTTTTTTAAGAAAAATAATTTAAAATTATTTAATTTATATATATAAATGTTTAATTATATTCAATAGAACAAAGTGTAAACATAATTAATGTATAAATATATATTTAACTTTTGTACAAAAATTATTAAATAATATGATTTATTTACTTATGTATATGTAACATAGAATAAATTTCTTCGAATAAAAACAGACATTTTACCAAAAAGAAAGATATTTTTATTTTCCCGATTTTTTGACGATTTCGAAAATATTTTGCCGATTTTGCCGATTTTTTCATCTAGTTTTGTCGATTTTATGCCAAATTTATCTGGCAACAGTGCCAGGCAGGTATCATGTAATATTTCTAGAAGCCCAAGCTTTTAGTCAAATTCAACAATGCCGCTTAGATTACTAAATTCTGCTTCCGATTACAGTTGGAAAATCATAAGCAGTCATGCATCCAGTGGTCATAATAATGATTTGAATTTTAACGGTCAATAATTGTGTGCTTGCTAAACACATCTCCTGTTCTGAAGTGAATGTGAACAGTAAGCAAATGACCACAGCTGTTTGCAGCAACAAAACAAATTTTGTTTTGATCTTTGATTTTCGGCACATTCTAAACAAAACGTTTTATCGGAACTGTTCCAGAATTTTTGTTTGTTATTTTTTTGCCTTTTCATTCTGTAATCAAGATGAGTGAAATAAAAGTGAGTGCATGATTAAACATTTTTTTTTTAATTATTATTCAATGTAAATTTACTTTACAGATCGAATTTGCGGTACAAATGAGAGGAGAAAAATGTGCCGACAAAGTACGTGAAGCTCTTAAAGGAATGGGAGAACTGGAAATTGATAGCAAACAGGGTAGAGTTATTATTCATACACAGGAGCCATGGTTTATTATTAAGGAAAAAATTGAGGAAACCGGTCGCACAGCTGTACTTAATGGATTTGGTGGCCAATCAGCGGTTTCTATAATTAATACGACGGGCAGTGATGTTGATCGATGTCCTATACAAGGTGTTATACGTTTTACATCGATACGTAAGGACAAACCGGGTCTAGTGGTGGATGGGGTAGTTGATGGCCTATCTCCAGGCTTACATGGTTTGCATATACACGAAACGGGAGATGTATCAGCCGGTTGTGCCTCTGTAGGCAATCATTATAATCCCAGAGAATCACCACACGGCGGCCCTGATGACGATATTGACAATAGACATGCTGGAGATCTGGGTAATATACGTGCAGAAGATAGTGGACGTGCCACATTTCGTTTTATGGACAATGTTTTAGAAGTTTGGGAAATAATAGGACGTTCAGTGGTGGTAACACAAAACCCTGATGATTTGGGTCGTGGACGAAATGAACAAAGTCGGATAGATGGCAATTCAGGGGAAAGGTATTTCATTTTGTTTTCTCTCTGTTTTGAGATTAATTAAACAGTTTCGTTTTATCTTTACTTGACACTTTTTGTAGAATTGCCTGTGGCATTATAGCACGCTCGGCTGGTATTTTACAAAACTTTAAAAAGATATGTGCATGTGATGGCGTTACACTATGGGATGAACGCTATAAACCTTCAGCTGGTGGTACTAGAGTGCAAAAATTGTAGTTTAAAGAATCCTTATACTGGTTTAAGTAAATAACTCAACAAACTAATTTTTATTGCCAAAAACTAATTACTGTCTTCTATTAAAATAGATTCGTTAACTTCATAGGCTTGTAAGTTACCCTTTTTGATTTGTTGTAATCTTTGTTTACACTTGCTTTTATAAGTCTGCACTAATTTGCCACAGAGGACAGGTGGTGATATAGCAATCATTGAGTGGATCTGAAATGATGGTTTATATGTTTACAATATAGAATTTAAATATTTTGTTTAGTAACTAATACCTCTAAGTAGTCAATTTCCATTTCATAATTAATACTTTGCTCCAAGAGGCCCAGAATATTTTGGAACTCTTCAGCTTTTAAGAAGAATTTCATTTCAGCTATATTGATTTTATACCAATCAGCATAATTATTTAAATTTTTCGCTACATCTAAGGTGGTGGCTGTGGCCGCTCTAGCAGTCAGCAACAAATGCATAATATTACGTTTATTAGGCATAGTGGCGCATTGTTTAAGTCTTAATTTAAGATATTCTAAAGATGGTTATTGTAAATAAAAATATAAATGCGATAAGAACAAATGAAAGGTAATTGATTTTTAAAATAATACTTCTCATATAGGGGCCCGAAATTTCAGTGTTATGCGCTATGGTCTGCAGCATTATTAAATAAAACTTCCATTCCTTGAAGTTTTCCCTGGTGGACCATTTCAGCAAATAACTTAAGGTTTCTTCAGAGAATGCACATAAAAGCTGTTGAAATATATTATTTATCACAACATGAAACACTTTTCGTTTTAAAGGTATTTTTTACCTGTTTGTATAAATCTTGTGGAAATTTTAATTCATCTACACCCTCATTAATCCAGGAAGAGAAATGAGAAAAGGCTTCTCTAACATTCGATTGATTAAGTGCCAATATTGAAGATAAAACTTTATAAATAATTTTTAGTACAATATCGGCTAAAAATAAACTCAAGAATTGTTATGACATTTTAATAGGCTTCATAAAAGTTTAACGTACCTGGTATATTATTTCGAATATAATTTAGAAACTGCAAATCACTCAAGTCAGGTTTTAATAATAAATCTTTGAATAGATTTTCCAAACATTCATCCAATATGGCATTGAGCCGCACATAATTTGTGGATTCTAAAAACAAGAAATTATATTTAAAAATATTCAAAAAAAATCCCAAAAATTCATTACCGAATGTATAACTGATGAAAATATTTGATATTAGATCGTATTCAGTTTCCAAAAAATCATTTAATATTAATTGTACTTCCTCTGTGTTCTGACTGCTTAAAATAATTGGAGTAAAAATATGTTATTCATTGTTTTCAATGTACATTACCTTAGTATGTATTCAGTAGCAGTTAATATTCTTAACTCTTGTAAAATGCCCAAAACCCGTAAACTACCAATGTTCCAGGGTAATTTGCAATAATATTTTGCCACTAAAGACTATTAATTTAAATAATTGATTTATTATTAAAAGATTTAAGTTAAATTTAAGAAAAAGAGTGGACATATTTACCCTTTCCATAGCGTTTAAGGTTTTTAGAATTTCTCTTAATTGAAATCTTTCAGCATCATGTAAATCGGCATACCCAGTTTGGGTTTTTAAGGACTAAGAACGAAAAAATTGATGAAAATAAATTGTCATTTCGTTAATATAATAATAAATAGAAAAAAAACTAAAAAATTTTTCTTGCAAATCTTATTTTTGAACCCTCTGTCATGATGTTTGAACGTCTCTAACAATACTCTATATAACTATACTATATACTATAACTAGATTCCTTTTTGGCTTCTTATGAAAGTATCAATTCCTTTACAAATCTTCATTTCCATATTACCTCAAATAAATTTGATGATGGTATTTGAGTAGAAACTTTCTCCATATTTATACTTTTAATTTTATTTTCTCTGTGTTTTCTTTGTCGTTCCCTATCCCTTTTCCGTTTCTCCTCCAAAGCCTTTTCATCCATTGTGGCCTTCTTTAGATTTCTGCGTTTTCTGTCTCTTTCTCTCTCTCTTTCTAGATGTTCTTTCAATTTTTCAGGATTTTCTTTTAATTTACTTCTATATTTTTGCATTCTATTATTGAATTCCATGTCTGCTGCAACTAAATGAGTACAAAATGTTTTCAATTCATTGATGAATTAATTTTCTTAATGTCACGGGTGTGACAAGAAAGCATTAAATATAATTTCAATACATACTGTATGTATTTAACAAATAGTCAAATCTTCTCCAAATAATTTAGGAGTGTATGTAGTATATATGTTTGGCTGATAACAATTTTCCTTTATTTAATTACATTAACGGGTGTGACATATTAGATTCTCACTTAGTAAATTAAAAAATACAAATTTACTGTAATTATAAGTCAGCTGTGAAAAGTCGTAAATGCATTCAAAATATGACAGTTAACAGTGTTGCCGATTAATGTTTTTCACCGTTATAGTCTTAGTAAAGACTTGTTTCTACGTTCACAGAAGAAAAGAAGCCTCAACCATAAAAAAGCTTGAATTGGTTTCTATCGTTTTAAGCCACGCTCTCCATCCACCATTGCATTGTAATATGGACTACAACATAAAAATTCTAAAATTATTAATACTTACATTGCAAATTAATTTAAAGCTGGGTGAGATAATGTAAGCCATTTGAAAGTATATTTTATAATGAATTAAACAAGAAAATAATGTATGGCTTTTGCCCGCCAGATACAATTATTTAATTTTCACTGTCATTTAAATTTTATAAACAAATCTTTTCATATCAGCCAGCTGTTTTTGTTTACAAACAAAACAAGGATTGCCAAGTTATCATAATTGTTGTTCAAATCAGCGCTTTTAAAAAGCTGTATTGAAAATTAATGTTTCCAATACTTACAAGCGAGTCAATATTGACTTAAGTGTCCTGGGTGTGATATTTCTGTAAAGGAACAGAGTTATTCCTTTATTAATAAAAATTGACTGCTTGTAAGATTCTGTCTGCTTCAGATGGCTGAATTGTTATAGTACAGATTGTGAATTAAACGTTCGGTTGAACAGTAGCAGCGCATAGCGGATGATACTTTACCTTTCCAAGTAAACATACTACAAAGCATCCTTAATCAATCGTCAATTCTGGTCTCTCCAAAGACTCATCACCAATAATTTGTGTTTGATGTTTAGGTACCATTTAGGGAACCCTTTTTCTTTACCAGTCACCGTTTATTTCTGGAGTGAAATACAGTTATTGGAATTCAATAAAAATTCGGTAATAAAATTATGGTATTTAATATTTTTAGAAAAATTGAACTGTTTTTGTTATTGCAGTTGTTCCAAATGCCGTTTTATCCAATGGTTAACTTCAAAGAATCGAAACAGAGTCCACAGGACTGACTGATATTGGCCTTCCAGAATGTGCTGTAGTCTTTACAAAAAATTACTGGAATGGAATTTATTTAAAGCACAAATCTGCTAAAATTCATAACCTATATTTGTCTAAGTCTGGTAATAGAGCTGTCCGAAGAAGTTCAGATTTAATGAAAATTCAACAAATGCTCCACTGTTCTAAAACAATGCAAAACAATATACATTTTCATTTTATAAGGTCATTGAAATATTTAATAAAATTTTGTAACAAATGAATTTGATATGATTATGTAGTACATAGATATAATATGTATGTATATAAATACAAAAGTTAAATGCTTGCTCCCATAGGTGTACAACCTAATCTTCATAGTATAATATTGTATTTGTTTAACTTGTGATAATAAAATAATTGTATACGGTACAAATGAACGAACCCATATTAAACAAAAAATAAAAACAATAAAAAAAATAATTATCGTTAACACTTATAAAAAAATATATATATCAAACGAACTGATAAATAAGAAAGAAATCTAAAGCGTTTCATGTGCCTCTTCTGTTGCAAAACAAAATGTGAAACAGTATTAAAAAAACTAAGAAATCAAAACATACCCGTAAACAGTATTAATATAAACATACGTACAATAAATTAACCTATTGTATGAATAATTAAAAATATATAAATATATTTGTGAAATACAATAGCTTATGGAAAATTAAATTTTAAATCACTCATTCATTCATAATTTGAAAATAACGAACAAAAAAGTGATAGAAAAATGCCTTAAAGAAACATTATTTATACACAATGAAATTAAAATATTTCTGGTAAAATCATTATTAAAAATTTTATAATAAAATCTGTAGTAAACTAACGAGAATAATGAATACTTTTAGTATAGTAATAATAGGTTTAATAATTGTACCTTTTTTATTATTTTTCATAAGGGTAAGTCTAAATTTTATATCTAAGAAACTAGTCAATGCTAGCTGTTGACATATAAAACTAATCAACATACTTTAATACAGAGTGGTAGAGATTTCCATCATAAAATTTGATACAGAAATAGAGATAAAGACCATGAAACAGATTCAGAGATTATTGACATAAGTTACGATGTTGTTATATGACTTTCTTAATTTTTTAAGAAGATGGGAGATATTACAAAGCATTAAGCTTTATCTTCTTACTGTTTTTGCTGTGTTTTACCAAGCTGGTGTTTGGCAGAAATTGATTTTCACAGGCTATTGTTGAGGTGAATTCTATGACTCAAAATTTAGACCACATAGGCAGAGGATAATCATGCAAGAACTGCTAAAATAACCACACAATTACTCTTCTATTGGCCAAAGTAGGTCACTTATATAGATGCTTGATTTCCAAACAACTTTTTACATATTGTCGTGGGTTTTCCAAAGCTCACATACAGGAATATGTTGTTTAACGATGGCATCTATTGTTGGCTAGAAACGTTAACAATAGGAGAAGCAAATAGATTAAATTAAAATGATTTAAAAATATTATTTGAAATCTTACCTTATTAGCAGACCGATACTTTTACTTTATATCGTATTAATTTCGATTTTAGATATCAATATAAACATTTTAAATCGAATTTCATTAATATTTATAAATAATTTCCCTGTATTCTTATAATATTTTTCAGATATTTATTATATGTTGGCAAAATTATGCTTTAGCACGACAATTAAAAATATTGGAACAACAACAAGCTGGTGAGTTGGATATTTTAAGCAAATCTTACAACATAGTCTTTAAAATTATAAAAAAAATTTTAAAATATGTTCTTTTTAATTCTGTTAAATAAAATTAACCGAATCTACAGGTGATTTCTAAAGTTTAAAAAACATGCACGTGAGATAACAATAATTTATTTCCAAATATTTATTTAAAACAATAAAAAGCTTTTGCTTTTAAAGTAAAAACATAAACAAATAAAATAAACACTTTTACTAATTCCAATACATTTTCAATGCATATATTTTCTTTCCCTTTTTTATTTTGTAACATAACGATGAAAATTTAGTTTTTATATTATCTTATCTTTTGCGCTCATTAAATAAATCATAATTTGAAAAAAAAATAAATTTATCAAAGGAAAATTATCAATTTTTTTACAATAATAATTGGCATAGATAAATTCGATAATTATTTTGCACACACAGTAGCAAATACTGAGTTTTTGTTTTATTTTTCTAGATAACATTAAATCGAAGCATTAACTTTAAATGTACTTTACCATTGTCTGTTTTTATCGAGAAATATAACAAACGTCCCTACCCATTATGGAGTTTTAAAAATTAGTTGCAATAATAATTTCATAACAAACGCGTGTAATTTTGAAAAAGTTTTTAAAATAATTCTAACGAAAATATGTCGCATATAAATTTTGCCAGTAGTGCACTTAATACAACAGTTGCAACTCTTTTAAATAGCACACAATCGATTTCTTCGAGTAATATACTCAATACGACAGTAGCAGGATATTTAAATGCTACAGAACCAATTTCTGCAAGTGGTGCTCTTAATACAACTGTTGCACCTCTTTTAAATGGCACTCAACCGATTTTGCATATACAAAATAGCACTTTACATAGACCATTTGGCAATTCCTCTTGGATACCATTTAATAATACTATTGCCAATAATTCTTCAATTTATGGCGGTGATCCGTGGTATTACAACAACTCCGGTTACTGGAATTATACAATTTATTGTCCTACTTGCTATCCGAATGTTGTAACCATAGATCCACCTATTGTTACGTATTCTTATGCGTATAGTTACGTTTATTACGTTTTATTACTAGTGCTATTGATTGTGGCTATTATAAGTATTAAGGTATGGTAAATTTTTTGTTTTACTTAAATTGGTTAAACATTAACGTTCTCTTAGAAATTTGAATTTTTCAAATTTCTTTGGCAACATTTGGGTTTTGTTATTGTGTTCTATAACGCAGTGAATATTTAAATTTGAAAATACTTTTCTTTTTAAATTAACTTTCACTTTAAGATTGGCATATCACGCCGCAAGGAATTGGAACGACGTGCAGCTGCCCAACGTAGAAGAGGTAATATGTTAAGAAATAATATTTTGTTTACTTTTCAGTAGCTTAAAGCTGCTGAGTGTAAATTTACATAGAAATTGTATTCGATAGAAGTCGATTTAGAGGCTATAATAGCATTTACTTAGCGATCTTAAATATTAAACATCTGTTTCAGTAAGATAAGTGATTCCGAAAATATTCCAGAAATTGTGTGTAAACGTATGAAATAACTTGCCTTACAGAAACAGTGTGTAAGATATTTACTAAATTTATAACTGCATTTTTTTATAAATAATTTTTATATACATATGTATGTATGTATGTATTTGACTTTAGGTAAAAAATAAATAGTATAAATAGTACCATATTAACTTAGTGTATACATTTTTATACAACCAAAATTTTTCTATCTAACTATATAAAAAAGAATAACTGCTTGAAGCCATTAACTATCAAAGAAGTTCTCGTACAGCGGCTATAAGGCCGAAATTAATTAAACCCAAATATAAATAATAAATATTCAATTTGAAAATTTCCCATTTTTCTCGCAAGAAAATGCCCAAACGTTGAGTTTTGGCTGTGGCCATAGATTTTTCTTCGCTAAACGATGACTGCAAACAGCACTTAGACATGACCCAAAATGCAGTCATACGATTTTGGGTGCGCAACGTGGATTCTATGCCACGTATTAAGTCATTTGTTTTCAAAATCAACAACATTTGACGATCAACTTGTTCCAGAACATCAGAGATGTGAGGTAGTACTAATGAGGTATTGTTTTGTAAAGTATCTTTCTGATAAAAGAAAAAAAGCAACGAAAATAATAATTAAAAGCAAATATTAAACAATACTTTATAACTTACCTCTTCTTTGGTATATTTCACTTTATTAACACCTTGTACCAGTGTCTCCCAGGGTCTACCCGTAACCATGCAGGCGAAAAGTCCATATAAATCGCCTTTAATACCCAAATTGCTTGAATATTTTCTCATGCCAACTCTATCCACGTTCAAAATACTTAACCATAGCTTGGAATAATCGTAACGGAACTTATCCGTTAAATTGGCATATAAACCATGATCAAGTAATACAATTTCAACGTTTTTATTTTCATTTTTTCTTACTAAGATATTGCCCGGATGTGGATCACTGTGTACAAACCCAGTGTTGAATATCATTTCTGAGTATAATTGACCAATTTTATTTGTTACCGTTATAGGATCTATGTTATTACGTTTTATATACTCTAGATCCGTAACTTGGCCACCTTCTAAAAATTCCATGACTAGTACACGAGGTGTAGAATAATCCCAATAGATTCTTGGCACTTTTAGCCAAGCGTATTTGGAAAATTGTTTTTGTACCTTTTCAGCATTTTTTCCTTCATTTATGAAATCCAGTTCAATAGGTAAATTCTTTTTCGATTCATCCACCAGCCATTGTATTTTAAAATCGGGAAATATTAAAGCTAAAGCCTTCACAGCCAACTCCATTGTTTTCATGTCCACTCTGGAATTACCCTTGACATAGGGATGTTGAACCTTAACCGCCACCACTTCTCCCGTTTTTAAAGTGGCTTTATGCACTTGTGCCAAAGAGGCTGTGCCCAAGGGTTCACGTTCAAAATTATCAAATATATCTTCGGGATTTCTTTTTAAATCTTGTTTAATAACCTTATATAAGTCTTCAATGGGATTTTGTGGAGCATTCGAATGCAAAACTTTCATCGTTTGTACGAACTCTTTGGGCAGTAAATAATCCAAGGCACCTATATGTTGGCCGACTTTTATGTAGACACCTTTATTTGTGCATATCAATTCCAGTAGTCTTTTGGCAGCAATTTTGTGCACTCGACTCTTTTCCTCCTTATACTCTTGGCTATTTTTATCCCACTCTCTGTAGTATAGCTCACGTTTATACGTTAATGCTACGTCTACTACGGCAACAGCAGAACGTCCTAGTCGTACAATGCCCAATGAATTGACATCGTAATCATTGGTGTGTAAGCTTAGACCTGTTCCAATGGTACTGGCGCCTAAAACGCTGTACGTAACGACACGTCTTATCATCTTTGCGCTAAAAGAAGTCTAGTGTGTATGGCACCCAAGATGGTTCAAGGTAAACTGAAAGGAAATATTTATTATTATGATGCAATAGGTTATGGTAAATAAAGAGATTATGTTGGGGTGGTTTTTATCTCTACAAACTTAAAATTAATGTGATATGACAGTTCTTGTAGTAGGCGTTAAGTGCTTCAAGTAAAAAGGTTTTAATATTCAAAGAAATAAACATTTTAACTAAAAATAACTCACAATGTTAAAAGTGTTCAACGTTTAAAAGTCTATTTTGTCTGGCCGGACAGCTTTGTTATTTCAAATTGCTAGCACAATTCTAAATTGTTTCGCCCTTTTTGAACCGTTTTGCCAAAATGATTCAAGACTTTGCTTTTAGTAGCATGCATAGCAAAACTTAACAAAGATTAACTTTCTATAGTTTGCAAAAACAAAAAAAAAATACTGCTGTTTATTAAACATAAAAGTCTTTTAACAAAAATGAAATTTTTGATTAATGATGTCTGACTAATACAACAACAACTGACTATTTTTGCACTTTAATTTCACAAAAAAGAAGTTCAAAACACAATCTTTTAAAAGGGATTTGAAATTTAATATGAATTTCTCAGTTAAAATTAATTGAAAAATATTTATTATTTATTCATTAATACCCGTTTCCTTCAAGTATGGTTCCATATAATAGTCGATAACATGACTAGTTGTTAATTAGTTTGTAGGCTTTCTGAAAGAAGATATGAAGGAAATCTTGCCGATCGACAAGCCTACAAATAAGGTTGCTAAGAAAATTTAGCCTTTAACATAAATAATTTTTCCCTGATGATAATTAAGATCATGCCATGTTTCAGCCAAACAGAGGTTTTCAAAATCTGGATACAGAAACTGTTGGACACCGTACGGTTGGTTGTCCGGCTTTATTAAAAAATTAAGTCAGTATCCATTTGTGTGGCCCAGCAATGCAATGACGGAACACTATTCTACACTGTTGACTCAATTGAAGACTGTTCAGCTATTAACAGCACAAATCCAAATTTATAATTGAGCCGTAGAAGAGCTGCGTTAAGTAGATGTGTTCCAGGCAATAACAGCATACTTGGCAATAAAATTTTGGCGGGTCAATACTGGTCTGACACTTTTCACTTGACATTGTCCGAATTGTAGAACTTTATATCAATTGTCGTTAAATGAAGCAATACATGATGCAATACTTCAAACACTATCACAATGGATTGCTTTTTAATACACCTTTTGTTTTATTATTTAAAATACTTTTTAAAGGGATATTTTAATTCCCATTTACATTCCATTATTTGCCAACAAGAAATATTTTATTTTATCGGTTGCCAAGTTAACAATATCACTCCAAACATGTTTAATTTTCTTTTTTCTTGTGCAAATAACTGTCAATTTTATACCCTAATCATACGCAATCTTGTTGTTGCAGGGCATATACTCATTACTAAAATCCCATCACATGTTAAGCAATGAGAGATTTTGTTTTTGTTTCACCGAAATATACTCAAATAATGCTTTCAATACAATGTAACCACAATAACAACAAGTTGTTTCTCTTTCTCTGTCTTTTAGCATATGCTCATTAAAACGTTTATTACTCATTTTAAGAGAAATACTTTGATGTTGTTATTGGTTTATTGTTTACAAAATATTTTTTTTATTGCATTAACGTCTGTTGATGTTATTTACTAACTTTCACTCGAGTTAAGACTTCACATTACTAAACGTACTGCTTGAATATCAATGAGAATATTTTATGAAGAGTTTTGTCAACAAATAAGATTGAATTAATGAATGAATGGTTTAGAGACCAAAGTACGTACATACGTATGGACATTGTATAAAGTATGTGTATGCGGGGAATGTGTGTGTCACAAAAAGAGAGCATTTAATGCTTTTAACTATGACGTGTGTTCATCTTTGTTTCGTTTGTTTTATTATTATTAAACCATTATTACATAAAACATTTTAACATTGAAATTGTGCAAAACTTTTAATTACACTGCAGTTGTTTACCTTGATTATATTTTCTTTTTATAATTTTGTTTCTTTTTTAATAATTTTTATGTATAAATTTTGTATAATAATTTTGTTTTGTACTATATTTATGGAACATTCTTGGCTTATTTTCTTTAGTTGTGCTTTATGAAATATTCTTTCTATTCAAAATAAACAAAATTACGACAGAAAGTATGCGAAATGCAAATAAAAAAATTAATACCGTACGCCCAACAGCGCGGTTTATAAAACGTGTATCGTTTTTAACGGATGAAGATAAGAGACTGAAGAAACGAACTTGCGCAGTGCGCACAAAAAGTATTTCATTTCTCTTTATATTATTTTCAGTGTTGACAAAACTTTTTAACTAAAATCATTAAATACACAAAATGATTATTTGTTAAGATGCGATTTAGATATTAAATAAAATTCTGAAATAAATCGTGTGAGAGAGTTACTATCGGTCAAGCTGGACGATTCAGGCCGAATATGTACAGGTTTTGTTCTCTTCTATCTTCAAATATCTCCATTTCTTCTTATGAAAATTGTAGAATCAATAAGACAGGCTTAAGAACCTCTTGCTGAAGCGATGTATGTATCATGACTCAGCGAAAAGGCTTAAGTCAAAGCGTTGTCTGGTGGCATAGCTTACAGCTAATCAGAATCTTGCTACCAATTTGAAATATGCTATCATTAATTTTCCTTTTTGTCCAGCTTTTTTTAAATCCATTTTATCTTTTTCTTCTATTCTTAAAGCCTGTCAACAAACCGCAGCTCCATATACATCAACTAATAATGACAGCAATACAAATAACAACAACGATGATATGACACCAAAAGATTTTGATCTACCACCAGCCTATGATGATGTTGTTCAATCTTATATGATGGCCAAGCAGACACAAGAGCAACAACACACCCAAGACAGTAACATTAATGAAGGTGCTACTGGAGCTATAATAGCAAATCAATCCTCCAATAACATATCGACAGCTGTTTCAACATTAACCATTGAAAGCGAAATTTCAAATAGCAACCATGTCAGTATCGTGGATTTAGATCAAGCTACAACATCTTCGATTCCAAAACCAACATCTTCGCAACAGCCGCCATCATATGATCACAGTAGTGAAATGTCTACAGCAAACGCTAACGATCATATAGTGTAGTTTTCAAATTTAATCGTTCATAAATTAAAGAAACTTTTAAGCAATATTTTTACAAAGACCAACTAACTGTATACGGCAACGATAACCTATTTCGATAAAAAAAAAAAACAAAACTAAAATTCAAAAAAGCATTAAAATTAGGCGATTATTGGTTTTTAATTGTTTTTCAATTACAGTTTTAATCTTGCCTGACGGCTTATACTTATATACTACAATATAAACATATAATTTAAATAAAATAATAAATAAAGAAGAAATTTAAATTTCAAGTTTGTTTTTTAATAATTTATTTTATTTTACATTCTCCAAAAATGTGAATATTTTTGCTTGTTATAAAAGTCCAGCAGAGTCTGGATTAAGAAAGTTAATAAAATAATTGCATTAACTGCCTAATCACCTTAAATTGCGTATGATGAAATGGATTTTAATAACTAATTTTATTAAAATATAATCTTAATAATAATACTAAAAAGAATTAACAATTTTTTGGTAGCATTTTACAGTTCAATATGTGCACTTGTGGCCATAAAAGGTTTTCAAATTTCACAAGTTTTAATAATTTATAGCATATTAAAAGTATCATGAGTATATTCGTGCAGGCAATGCATAAAACCCCGCCAAACACGAATATATTCGTGGCTATACAAACAAGTTATTATTGAACAAATATAGTAAACCAGTTTGTTACTGTATAAAAAATGCAATTTACATGTATTTATATATGTATTTAGATACATTATATATTTCATTGTAGAAATTCTTAAAAAAAAACAACAACAAAATATATAATACATGAATATAAATGAAATCGACAACACGACAATCATTATATATTATTTATATTAAAATTATATGTATTTACAGTATTTGAATAAATATAACAAAAAAAAAATCAATTAACGATTAAGAATTTTATGCAATGCAGGACCCCATTTCCCGTAAGGATCTTTGGGTAGAATAAAGATATCATTACACCAAGTATAACCAATGACACGATTCTCAATAATCTTTTTAAATGCCGGATTTTCATGAAGTAAATCTCGATAATTATCATTTGATACGATGGCAGCATCTAATTCAAAAGCTAATTGTAAAATGAAACTGAAAGAAAAAATACTCGATAAGAAGAGTTAGCATAGATGTAATATAAATTATTTTAAAATGTTTTTTATACTATAATTACCGATCATCGTAACTTGAACTTGTGAGACCAGGTAAATTTTTACAAGGTGTTGGCACAATTTTACCAGCTTTATGTAATCTGCCCAGTGCATCGGAATCAGTAGATTTACTTCTATTCATACGAAATTGTGGTATTACAGCTTTGACCTCATGGCCCATTTTCTCAAAGTAATCAATGGCGATTTTCAAACCTTTAACGGAAAATGCCTGATCTAAACCATGTCTGTAATATAGAAACGTTACAAAAATATTTTAGTTTTAAAAGTAATAAAATAGGGAAACAATATAATAAAGACCAAGACTTACTTAAAGGCCACATTACTACCGTCTATTAAAACCATACGCTTGCCGCTAGTCAATTTTTTATTCTCACTGGGATTATAGGCGTTTTTATTATATTCATTTAATTTTTTCGTTTCGCTTAGTGTAAACAAACTACTATTCATACATTGGCGATTTATAGGCGTAGAAGGTGTTTCACTAATTTTATACATCTAAAATGTAATAGAAATTAAATTAGTTTTTCATTATCAAACTAAAATTGCAAAACTTACTTTATGAGGTGGCAATAGATGGCAATCGTTTATAGAAATAAAATCATTTTTATTCGTTTCACTTACGAATATAATGGAATCGTTATCATCATCATGACCATCATTACAAGGACTCTTTCGTTTTAAAGTTGAACTCTGTTCAATACTCTTAGACATATCTAATTCTATAATTTCATAGCAACTCTTTTCTTTTAAAGATACTTTTCGTTGCCTAGAGGCTGCCTTATCACCTAATACAGTACTAAGTTTTGTGCACTCACTAAATGAATCTGCAGAAGCAATAGTCTCCATGCCAGATTTATGGCCAAAAACATCAATAAAGTAGGGTAGCACTACATCAGAACATTCTGCACCGGTTTTCTGGGTATTAGGTGTTGATGAAACTCGTTCTTTAAACGAATGGACTAATGACTGATAATTACTGGAGATATCACTACATGAAGGAGGATCATCATTTTCATGTTCGTTATCATCTTCAATAGTAATTTCGGTGACATGTGGTTCAATAAGAACACAATCGTCATCATCATCATCATCATCATCTCCATTACCATAATTAGCGTTACTTTTAATTGCTGGTGTATTAAGGCATAAGGTTTCATCATCTGTACGTATCTCTCCATCTTCTAAACTGATAACGTCATGTGTATTATTACTATTACGTTTAAGTTTTGCTCTTCTAATAGCAACTTTATTTGTATTGATTAAACGTTTTGTGTCTTTCTTGTGCGGCGTAACTTTTCTTGGACTCTTATTATCTTTCATTATAAGAACGCTTCGTTTTATTAGTTTTCTCTGAAATTTAAAATTAAAATAAAAAAAAAAAAACCAAGAAAAAAATTGTGTTGATTTTCTTTAACTGTTGAAGATACTTACTGCCTGGTCATCAAATATTTTTTTAAATATATTCACTTTACCACCTGCACGCCTCCATGGACATTGATTTTTGTTATTATTCCTCATTGGAGATATTTGCTTTTTACCTTCGCGGCTAGTTGAGGGTCTTTGATCAGTTCGAAACTTTATATAATTTAAAAAATTTGAACATAAATTAAAAATCAAAATTCTTTTATAAAATATTCATCTCGTCTAAATCATATAAAAATTAAAACAAAATGTTATACTTACCTTTAGAAAACAAATTGAAATTTTTGTGATAAATTTAAACTGAAAATTTGACAAACTGTGGAACTTCAAAAGGGTGTACTTTTATCTTTTATTCTTAATACATTAGTAACTGGAACTGGAAAATTGCTTTTATAAATTAAATAGTCTTCGCAGGCGTTTATCTGCTTTAGGCCGTTTTGATAGGCAAAATTTCCACATGAAAATGTTTGGAAGAGTTCAGGGGATATTACAAAGACAGTCCTACTTTGAAACTTCATAGACGGAAGACCCATCTACGTAAACAGAATGGTGCTAGAGAAGGAAATTTGATCGACTGGATATATCTGGGTTGAAATTAAAACAATGACTGGTGAATTCGATTTTCTTAGAATAATTTTAGAATTGCACATGTTGTTCATTTATCATCGAAAATAATTACTTATGAGCCTATTTAGTAGTTCCATTACTAGGTTTTCATTACAATGTGTTCAAAAATATACATATGCTACGAAAATTTCAATTTGCTTTTTACATACTTACCTGTTTGTATATATTTTCAGGATACTATCCTTTTTACTTTATTTTTATTCAATTTTAGGTACAATAAAGATAAAAGAAAACTACAATGTTCACATCGGTATTTAATGTCAATATATATGTATGTATATATATTTGACTAGTTGTTACATTTATTTGATTTATTTGGCATTTACAATTAGATAAACAATATACAATAAACATACAATCAAATTTGCAAAATGAAAAAGCAATATCGTAAGAATGTTGACTTTTATGCTGCTAGTAAAACGTAGAACGGATTTTATTGTCGTTTATACTGGAATTAAAAAATGTTAAATTTTTAAGTTGTACACTTTCTTTCGTAAAATATAAGCAATAAGCAACTCAGGAATAACCTTTAATAGTTTAAATTCAATGAGTTCTTCTTTAAAAATATTTGTTTAAAAGTTTTGCCGTTTTTTCTATGAAGTTCATAAGAATGCTGGCAATTTATCATTAAAATAAAATCAATTTAACAGTTTTCTAATTCCTTAAGTTCTTGCTCAATATTTGCACGAGCTGCTTTGGCATATTTTTTACTAAATTCTGGAGTTTGATAAATATCTAAGGCCAGCAATGTAGTTAATGTCTGAAGTTAAAATTTTAATATTAAAAACATGTAGAAGATATTTATTTCATCTTACCTTTCGGCGTAGAATATTGAAATTAGTTTTACCGTATGTTGACCACTCCTGTCGTGATAATTCAGCATAATTTTTATAAACATCTTTATCAGAGCTAGAAGCCCAAAAAAAAAAAAGATTCTAAATAAATTCTCCAGTTTATATTTTTTAAATATAAGCGTAGAATACTGGAATGTATCAAATTTGTTACACTTACGCCAATATTAATAAATCAAGATCCTGTAGAAATGCCACATCATTATCAATATCGCAATCTATTGGCTCTGTTGTATTTTCGCCCAATAAATAGCATACGGTCTGCTTCATTTTCTCCTTTATCAAATACAATTAATAGCAACATTTTATTATTGATTTAAAAATAATATCATATGTGTACTTACATCTTCAATCATGCCATCTTCACAAAATTGTTTAAATATTTTACAATTCTCTTGTACACAACTTTTATCTAAATCAAATTCATAGTATTGGAAAAAGGCAGCCAGCACAAGATACGGCTTTGCCGTTTCCAATTCTATGCGTTTGGGTGCCAACATACAATTCCAATTGTGATAGACACGTTTATTAGTATCTCCACTAAGTTTATTACGTATACGCTCATACCAGGAACGTATTGTATCTTCTGGTATGTCATAATGATTACAGGCCTTGGACCAAATATCATATAAATCACAATTCGTCATGATAATAATACTTTAAAAGGTTGTTGTTGTTGTTATTTGGATGATTTTCAATTTGATTTTCTTTGTTTAGTTTTAAGTTACTTGGAGGTAGTAATAGGAATAATTTTAATCTAATTTTTTGACTTTGTCGTTTAATATTTTCTATAAAATAAATATTTTCGTTTTCTGTTGCTTATTATTGTTATTAACAAAAATCTATGAGTCAAAAAATTTTCTTTAATACAACGTTGTTAGAAAAAGGGGTGGTACGAATTGACTGACTTTTTTCTTCATTGGGGGTGAAAAACTTGTAGCTTAAAAGCTAAATAAGAATTTTCAAAGTTGCCATATTATAAAACAGAACAATGGAATCGATAAGATACGAGCTATAATGGAGAAATGCAATGTATACTTTCTCAATTGTTCACATAATTCTATTGCAAACATAGTTTTTGACCAAAACAGCTTGACGAGAACAAACTTTCACATTCAAAACATGATATTTTTTCAATATACTTTTTTTATACCGATTGTGATATCTTATCCAAGATTTCTGTTGAAATATCGAAATGAATTGAATTTGTAATTGCTATAGCTTCCATCTGTTATTTATATTCCATCTTGGAAACTCAACAATATCTATTTAGATCTGTATTCATTCGAACTAAAGAATTAATCCTTGGTGGTTAATTTTCTAGTGTTTTGGCGTCGACCTCAGGGCCATCAACAGCCAGTTTTATATACAAGAAAGAACCCAAAAAAGAACATAAAAATGAGAGACTGTAGAAACAACGTCGCCTTTAAATATACGTATGCTCTTGGCGAAGACATACCTAATTCCAACCCTCTTGTATGGATGTGAGCTCTTTGCGGGTTTGGACCCGGTACTGGACTACAATTTTCTAGATCTAAAAGAGGCTATAGGATAAACGCCGTAAAGTACGTAAAAACAGGTGCCTGAAAGGCACTTTTATATTAATGCTATTCGTTCGTGGAACCAACTTCCGCCGGAAATTCAATTGAAAAGCAATGTAATGCAATTTAAGACAGCAATTTCAACTTTTTTTTAGAATTCTCCATTTAATTTAATCCAATTTAAGGCTAACTTAAATATAATTAATATAATTTTTGCATTCTTTGTGAAACTTACATATATATAATTATTAACTTAATCATTATAACATTGCATAAATAAGATTAAATGCTTATTGTACTGGAGTTAATCAATAAATAAATAAAATAAAAACCCGGTCTTTCTAGCCACATCATACCTAAAAAAATACCAATGCAAGATACGTCTGCTATGACATCTTGCTAGACGAAACGGTTGGAAAAAATTGGTTGAATTGAACGACATGTAATAAATTGCATTGAAAATAAGCCTAAAAACAACTAACCCAATCAACCAACCCATTTCTCAATAAATGCCCAACACTACAGCCCACCAGTATCAAATATTTTTACACTATTCCATCTCTCTGACTTATAACATTCCAGTAACACACCTGGCAGATTTTGTTGCAGAATCGACAGGTATTTTGTACTATTGAACTCACGTTATTTTTCGAAATGCAACCTTTTATTGGTCCATACCATAGTCTTCAAAGTTCCAATATTCGTGCATTGCAACATCTGATTACTAAACTCCAATTTTGAGAGGATTAATCTAGATGCCGTCAATATTTAAATGTATAAGATCTGTTGAGGATGTTATTCCATAGCTAAATTGTTCTAACGAGGCCATCACAGTCGATAGAAGATAAAGTAGCAAATCATATATATTAAAATTTTGCATTTCAGTGTACAATACCTAGGTGCGGATACGGCCGAATTAGCTCAGACCTAGAGACAATTTGTAAAGATATATTGAAACAACCAAAACTACATGCCGATATCCTTAGCAGCTCATACAAAAATGATTAATAAAAATTTAGAAACTTAAAATAACTTTTTGGTAAAAATAATTTAACAAATAAACAACCAAAATACACAATTAAAAGGCTTAAGACAGAAAATGAAAGTAACATACACTTGTATCCGAATTTGTTTCTTTTACCCCATCTTGTTGCTGCTGGTGCTGATTATAGTCCCCAGAAAGCACATTGTTTATGTCACTGGTGGTCTTTTTAGGTTTACCGAAGTGTGCCATTATTTTCCTCTGTTTCTGATTTTTGCGTTTTACTTTACGTTTTTGATTTTTAACTGAACGCCTTAAAGTTTTCCTGGACATTGCCAAAAGAAAGTTAAAAATCTTGCAGTTTATTTGAGCAATTATTGTTTTTTGATGTTTTTATAAATAATGAGAACAATTGACAGTCTTAAACGTCCATGTTCAACAGCGACTCTGACTTTTTAGTATTGACGCCGTTCAGTGCTGTCTGTTTTGGTTATATTTCTAACCAGTTAATTATTTTTTTTGTTCAATGCGTTCATTCCTCGCAACACAGGTGGTGGTGGTTAGACAAATTCGTTCGTTCGTACCTAAAAAAAAATTTAAACAAAAAATAAACGTTTTTAATTAATTCTCCCATTCTTTTTTGTATAAATTATTTTTATATATGAAAATTAAGCTCCTTATTATCTGTGAAGAATTTATGGCATGTGGTGAGTTCCTCCTATGTGTTGAAAAAGAATGAAGTTCACAACTATACCGTTACTTAAAAATGTACCACATTAATGACACGCAAGCATTGCCATTTTGCACTACATGACCATATGTGGGGTTTGTATATGGAATAAGGATACATAATCTCGATTAGTGGAGTCACAAACACTGAATAAGTAAAGTAATTTATTACGCATCTAAAAAATTAAAATTAACAAAATATTGTGTAATGCATAAAAAACTAGTTTAAATTATTTGTAAATAAATTTTTGAGTAATTTTCCTACTCTTAAACTTATCCAAAAATGAAGTATGTGAATATAAATTAATATAACATGAAAACAGAAAACTATCTTTTCTACTTAAGAATTAAACAAACTTGGTTATTTTTCTCCTTTTTGGTGATTAAAGATAAATATAAATTCACATCAAAATAATTCACAATATTGTGAAAAATGTTGCCAGACATAAAATCAAGAATTGTTCTGCCTAATGTTTATATTAACATTTATAACAACTCTGTCTTAAGAGCTTTTTTAACCAAAGAACAAATTTGTTGCTAAAACAAAATATTCTTTATTTAAATTTTGCAAATTATTACGCACAAATATAACCTATAGCAGCGGATAACTATCGCATAAATATCCTTGAAAAAAGTACGTAGTAAATAATTAAAGTTTAAAAAATATTTAGAAGGGCAACAAGTGGAATTTCTTTTTCTGAGAATATTAACATTCCATCCATAATATTTCAATTGTGAAATAGCGTAAAGTTCTATCGTTTTTAGCTTCCAAGTATGTAACAATTAGTTTGTAGATAAAGTATTTGCACTTTATATTGTTATTAACGTTTACAAATTCTGTTTAAGTATATAGTGAGTTTTCCAGACGGCATTGACGATTTTGACGACGCCATGGACTTTTGGGGAATTTTCATGTTCTTCCTTTTGGCATTTATCATAATGAGCTGTTGTGGTTTTTGCTGTTCCCGCAACCAACGCGGTGCTGTCTTATCGGGTAAGTTCTCTTCAATTGATAAAGTAAATACTTGTTAAAATAGACGATAATTTTTTTGACAACCACTTTATTGTTGTTGCTAATGTTTGTATAACAGATCAGATTAAACAATTTGTATCAACATACAGTCAACAAACAGTCACAGAAATCTGCTGAATAGACGTAAATTAGCTTTGTTAAACGAATTCTTATTGTTGTTAAGGGGCGACGAGGGCTTTAGCGTTTCCTTTTTCATTTGTACAATTTAATTTAGATTTTCGCTCACGCTTTTGATATGAATCATACTTATACATGTACATGTATTTGAATATACAATTCCCATTTCAGTCAGTGTCCGGTTGAAATATTTAATTTTTCAGGTTATAACGTTATTAGACGCTAATATAACAAACGAAAAAAAGGAATAATAATAAAGAAGACTACTTTATTCCTATTTAGGTCTCTAGAGTATTATCAAAAAAATAAGTAATAATTTTTTGTAGTCCATTGTTTCATGCATTTATGATATGCTCACAGTTAAAATTTTCTCAAATTTCTGTATTATGTTATCAAAGTTATAATATACATATATGTAAATATTTATAGAGAAGGGGGTAATATTATTCTTGCAAGCTGTAGATTAGGCGCTACACAGATTGGAATATGAAAAGAAAACAACAAACAAAGAAGAAAAAAAGTATAAAAACTTCAAGCCCAAAAATGCTATTGGATATTTCCAAGTGGAAAATATAATATAAGTATTTCAGATTAGAATCTAACAACGGCAATTGGGTTCTTATGTTTTATTGGATATCCTATATTATATTACTGTATTGTTTTTATTTCGATTGTATATTTTGATACTTTTCTATACAGTGCACGCGCGCTAATGTGAACACCGCTTAATGTGAAAATTTTTTTTCTTCATTGTCTACTCTAAAATATGAAAAATTGTAAAAAGCCCTATAATTTGAACAGATTTTTTTTTTAATTTGAAACGTTGAAATTTTGTGTTTATTAGTTGTGGGAATCCCAGTTTTAGGTGTACATATATATATGTATGTGTTAGTACATATGCTAGCATATTTATTCTTCACTTGCTATTTAGATACTGTGAAGAAAGTTTATGAAGATTAGATTATAAAATGTATTCTAAAAAAATAAAAAAATTCATAAATAATGATTTTGGTTTAAAAGATGGTATAATTCTGTTTCAAAATTTTCGGTATTCGAAAATGTGAACAATTCGCAAAAGTGAACAACGCCAGTTTTAATTAGTTCACATTAGCCAGCGTGCACTGTATTCTCTTATAATTATACGAAAGGGAACATTTTACTTAAGTAATTACCAATTTTTGTTAAACGATATAAAGTTTACCAGCTTGTCCATTTCAAAACACTCACCACTCTGGAGATGTGGTTTGGATCATTATCATTTTATTTTGTTTGTTTCATGGAAATTAAATTTAGACACGAATCAGTTATAAAATACGATATAAATAATTTAAAATTCTCTATTTAAAGGCGTAATTTAGAAGATAATTTAAGCATTAAAATATTTACGTTTTCTCATATTCAAGGGTTAAATTTTTTATTCATGCCATATCTTACAGACTTTTAGTTGCCTATGTATTATGGACATTCAGTAGATTTAATGCAATTCTAACTTTGAAAGCTCGGGACTGTATTTATTTTTTTCATTTCATTTAAAATCAGTTCAAATTGTCAACTTTATTATTATACAAAGACACGTATGCGAATACGTATATCGTAAATTAATTACATAATATTAATTCCGTTGTTATACAGGACAAACTGTTTGAAGAAATTAAACGGTTCATCTTCAAACTATAAAAAATTTAAATATTTTATAAAGACTGGCTATAAAAGGCCATGAAGCGCTAATGAATATTGCGGTTTAAGATACATAAAATGGGTTTAAGTTAAAAAATTCACAGCTTTTGTTGACTAGTGATTTACTAGCGAATGATATATATTTTTAACTTTGATTTAGAACGATATGGCCTGTATGCTTGTAAATAATAAAATAGTTTATTTAAAAAAAAATGCTATTATTAGCCGTTAGTTTGCTATAAGTACGACAATTTGACAGCTTTTTCAGCGTTGGAACTGTTGCCAATTTAAAAATGTTCAATGGTTCGATAAATTAAAGCTAAAGCAATCCAAACTCTTCGATTAAAATATACTTTCTAGTGTTTCTAACAGAGTACTTTATGGTAAAATATTTTTCGGTATTGAGCCTTTAAGCTTTTAACAAGTGTTAGCAAGAATATGTATACGAAGAATATTTATACGAAATTAATTTTGTCCATATCCGATCTTTTTGGATGAATTTTTTTGAAGGTTTTAACAATTCTCATATTAGTACTCAATGGGATTTAACCCTGTGCAGCTTAATGTCTCGATAATATTTGTTTTAGACAAATTTCTTTTCCTATTCGATGTATTTTGAAATCACCCATCAAGCGATATTTCTCACGCCTTTATTGTGTAATACACAGCATCCATTCCATCCACTATTAGGGATAAAAATTCAATTGCAAAGTATGAAAAAATAACACCCACTATTTATAGTAGAAATAGTTCAGTGTTGGTTAGGATTTTTTGGTCAGAAGAAGCCTATTCTTACGACAACATACAGAAATTATTGCAGCATGGAGTTGTTACTCGAATACGCGAATTACGTCTTTTTGAAGATGTAATGTCCCCTGTTTATAATATAAATGTATTATAATAGTACAATTCTGGAAGAGAACTATTTTTATACGAATTACACTCCAATTTTGAAATTTAAAAAGAGTTAAATTAAATAAATTTATCTAATTTTATATATATGTATTTGTCTATTAACGGCAATATATGTATGTAATACCAAAGAATATGGATATAAAGAATACGCATTATGTAGAAGTAAAATTTCTTATGGCGGGTTGTAACATTACGACTCGCTCTTACCAAAATCTTTTTTAATAATCATTTCATGATGAGGGGGAGGAAGACAGAAGGAAAATAAACACAAACAAAGAGCGTAACAATGTCTTGCTCTCATCGTACGTATGGACATATGTATGTATTCTTGTGTTTTTTGATTTAGTTGTCGATCAGACTGCGACAAGAACACATGTGTGGCGGATGCTTTATCATTTTATTTCAGAATAACACTCGAAGAATATTTTGTGTTAAAAATGTTCTATGTCATTAGCTGGGCGTATTTAATTTTTTTATTTTGTCTCATAGTATAATTTTTTTAAATGCTTTGGAATGCTCGTTTTTTTTCTTTTAATAAAAAATGGTTTTTTTATTTATCTAAAAACATGGCCTAATTTTTAAGCCAAAGATGGATAGCTTTATGTTCTTTTAATAATAAAATGGATTTTTTATTTTATTTTTATTTATCTAAAATTATTAAGCCAAAGATAGATAGCTTTACACATGTTTGTTGATGAAATGAAAATAAAAATAGCGTATATTACTAACACTTTTATATGGCTGTAATTAAATAAATTCTCTCAACTTATTTTCTCTCTCTTACTAATTTTTGGTAAACCCTGATCTAAAAGTATTCACAAATATACAAAAGTACGAACGATGAGAGCCACGCATTGTTACGCTCTTGGTTTCTGTATCCTTCTCTTCTATCTTTCCCCCCGCGTCATGAAATATTTTTGAAAAATATTCCAAAATATGTTGAAATGCACATTCTTTATACTTTATTTTCTTTGGTAATACATATGTATTCAATTTTTATCAAATTAATAGATAAATTATATTTTTTTCCGTTCTGTTAATTGTTCATCAAACGTACCCTTTAGTTTTCTATTCAATTTCAACGACTTCACATAAAACAACTAATTCTATTCAAATAAGAAAATGATTTATTTTTACTTCGAAATTTGGTTTCCAATATTTATGATATTGTTTTTTATTATGTTAATGTTAATATTAATTCGTATAAGATATAGACTACTTGCAGCAGCTCGCACAACGTGTATTATAACAACCGCACCTGGTATGATTTTTTTCTATATTAACTAAAAAGGAATTATTCTTATATTTAATTTCGTACAACTACTATGATTGAACATGTATCTATGTATACATGTTGAGTCATAATCATTTCCAATATTCCAAACCATTTTAATTTTCCAATATATTTTTGTAATACCATTTATATGGGTTCTTCCTATCTAGAATACTTAATGGTATTAATATTTTTGATTCATTAGGCTTTACGTTTTTACTTTGTTTGTTTGTTTACTATATTATTCTTTTCGAAGCAAATTGTTCTAAAAAATTTAGTTCATTTTTATAACTTGAGCGCATTAAATCTTTTGAAGAAAAATATTGTTTTTAATGAAATTATATTTAAATATAATTATTGCATTCATATGCATTGTGTTGTTGGCAGCAACTTTTATTTTGATTGCATTATATTTGCGACGCCGAACATTAATATTGAGCAGAAAGGACCAGAATTCGGATAATGGTTTGTTTATTTCCATAAATTTATACAAAGCAAAAGAACGAACTATTTTTAACGATAACGATTTTATTGGAAATTATTTTATGTTGACAGAGACTGTTAAGTGGGGCATAATTGAAAAGTATAAAAAGAAAATCGATTAAAAATCTCAAAAATAAGAAAAAATTGGAGAAAATATAAAGAAAGACGAAGGAAAACCTATAAATTTTAAACAAATGTACCCCCAATAATCGTATAAAATCGAATGTAAAATAGAATTGTGAGGAAAATGGACCTAGTAGACTGGATAGCCACTGTATCGAGGATTCCAAAACAGTTTTCGTTACGATTGGGCATTAGTTGGGACGGGAGAATAGGCAACGAAGCTAATTGTTTTCTTCAAATGAGCAACAAAAAGTTTTCTATATAAGTAGGGCAGAATTGTCGCATTTCAATCTTTTTGTCGATGAGTTGCTTTTTTTTTTTTTTTGTGGATTGTTTTTATTTCTTATATCAGTGACTTGCAGTTTTTTGTCGATGGCTTGCATTTTTGCCGGAATTTATTGAAGCGTGTCAATACGTCACTACTTCATTGTCTTAACGACTTTTCGATATTGCTCAAGTTGCAAAATAAGTTATTTTTCATTTGAATTTTGGCATGCTCTGAGCAGGTTAAAACGTTAGGGTCTTGTATTTAATATTATGAATTCATAAGAACTGTTATTGTGTATGTACAAAACATATAAAAAAATGTTACTTTATTAATCGATAACTTTAATCATTTTTTATAAAAAAAATACAATTAAAAAAAATTTAAAATCATTGCAGTAATTTGTATTAAAAATTTATGACACAACATCGACGTAAGCCGGCTATCTTATCGTTTGAATTAATCAGGTTTATAACTGTTTACGGAATATTTATAATCGATATGCATTTTTTTCAAAATTACAAAAATTTAAATATAAAGTTTCTAATCTAGTTTGCGTACAAGTATTTTCCATTAAACGTAAAACGATAATTGCAAGGAAAGATTTGTAACCAATAGAGTTAATTGGGATAATAAATAATAATTGCACGGATATTTTATATACGCATAGGAGAATTTTAATTCTTATACTTCATCTTTGAGTAGAGGAATTGAGGTGTAATTGTCATAAAAACGTCGTCTATATTGCTTTAATTGGATCATAGCATCCTAATCAAACGTTATTAGTTATTTCAATAATGTCTAATATTCTATTTAAGACTAATGACAAAGAAATTATAGAAGTTTACGAATATTAAAATTTCTAAAAATTATGGGCTGAGGATTTAATGAATATTTTTCAGATTTAGGAGCTTAAGTTCTAAAAACAATACGTGTGTCGAAGTCTATTTTGCATATTCTCACAGCTGACTGGAGACAATGAAAGTAATAATTAGTAACAGTAGCGTAGCTATTGAGTCGTTAAAGTTAGCCCTCTGTATGGCGCAGTAGATTTTACTGTTATATTAATTAGTAACAGTAGTGTGTCCAAATCTATTAATTCGTTAAAGTAACCTTACAGTATAACCAGTACTACACGAATGTACTCCAGTGAAAATACAAGGTATTACAGAAAAGTTTCGCCCTCTAGCTGTACTACATATTTGGACATGAAATATTTTTCATGCTGAAGTCCATTAACATTCTTTAACATTCCATTAATACTCTTTCGTCTTTCTCCCTCCCAGAATAAAAGTGTTTAGGTCCAACACATTGTTTTACATGAATATGGGTTAACCTTGCAGCGTATACAAAAATTTACAAGAAACAATATAATTCTTGGGTTCAACGTTCCAAAAGAATACAATTTTTCGGAGAAAAAAAAAATAATATAAAAATTAATTACAATTTGTGTACGGGTATCATAAACCTTAATACGTATCATAAAAATTGTCCTTGCGTAGAGTAACAAAAAGTCTGAATATAATGTTATTTTTGTTCAATATGACGTTATCTTATCGAAAAAGCAATTTAAATCCAATTTTATTACTCACTTCAAAAGCACCTAATCAAATGGGTAGTCCGTACGAGTACGATTTTCATCACAACTGTTTCTAGTCAACATGTGTATAAACGTAGTTCAACAAAAGCATCCATCGATACAATTCAAGTTAAGACTGCAACGTTTAAACATTCCCAAATTGATTGTTTAATTAAAATAGTGAAATATTATAAATTTTTTTAAGAATTCTCATTAATTTTAAATTACAAAGTTTTAGTATTGAAAGAATAAAAAAAAATTATCATGAGTAGTGAAATGAAATACATCGATCCCAATACTTCTACAATTAT
The DNA here is from genome assembly GCA_932273835.1 of Sarcophaga variegata. Classification (NCBI taxonomy): domain Eukaryota; kingdom Metazoa; phylum Arthropoda; class Insecta; order Diptera; family Sarcophagidae; genus Sarcophaga; species Sarcophaga variegata. The sequence goes on from OW026360.1 coordinate 12,240,526, forward strand.
TGTCTGTGTAATTTTCTCTGTTGTCTTTATCATATTTATAATTGTAATGTGTAAATCATACATTAAGAAGAGAAAACGTAATGTGGATATGCTGTTTCCGAAAAGTAAGATAATGCTAGTATACACTCACGCTCACATAAAAGTAGAAAAACAAAACATACTAACAAAATCTGTAATTGCAAATTAAATTTGAGTTTTACTAAAAAGTATTAAACAATTTAAATGGTTTGAACAACAACTTCTAGTATATGAAGTGATTTAAACATCAATTTTACACATTTGTTAGTAAAAGTTGAAAGTCATGTTGTGCAATAGGGTAAACAAAATTTGCTGTATTAGTTGAAATTTGTAGGCAATAGAGAAATTAGAAGATGTGCATCTACACAATAAAAACTAAGATAAAGTTTAAAATTAAAATTCACTTTGCAAAGGGATGTAATAGTTTTCTTTTTATTATCCCTTAAGGGTTAACATATCAAGCATAATGTATTTATTGTATCTGTTGTTCAATAATTGAAGTGTAGAATAATTAAAAAGAAGGAATTTATAACAACAATAGTGTTAAAGACATGAACTCTATGGATTATTAAACAATGTGATACCAGAATGTGTATATGTTGGCAATAAGTATACAATTTTTGAAAAAAAAAAATCGTTCATATGTTAAAAGTGTTCAAATCACCTTAAATTCCTCATTTTTGAAGCAGTACGAAAACATACCTTGAGCATCAATTTTTGTGAATTGTTCGAAAAATTAAAACAAACAAAATTTTTCACACTTTTGCAAAACTACAGGAACTAAATAAGAACGATCCTAGGTGTACTGAAGTCTCAGTTAGGTGTTTATTGTTTTCTGTGAAATTTCAAGCATATTTAAACTTGCTGGGTATTATCCCAAAACATTATTAATAAGAACTTCTTCAAAATATTGGTTTTCCACCCAGAATTTAATTGTTGAGATTATGTTAACATTATTTACTAATTCGGATTTTTATAAAAGAATGTAAGCCTAGCGAGTCAGACAGATTTTAATTTCTTCTAAACAATTTTGACAGATGTCACGCGCAAATCTGTGTACTTATTGTATAATTTATTATGGGCCTTTACTAAAATGTTTTAAAATTTAAATAAATTCTACTATAGAGAAATAGTTTTGCTTTTACCACTTATGTTCTCAAAGGAATCAAAGGGGTTCAATAGTTTCCGTGTATTTTCCAATAAGAATTTGTTATACTCAAGTTTAGCAAATGTTAAAATGTTTTTTTATATGTAAACATACAACATTTTCTGTCACGTAATTTATCACTAAATTTCATTTGGTACATTGATCGATAAATTATAAAATTCTTTTTGTACTTAACACACCTCTTTTGACGTCAAATAATTTTCGTATCTCTTGATTTATAAGCGTTAATAATTAAAACGTGTAGACTATCACCCACAACTTTTTTTCAAATATTTTTAGTCCAGACAATTCTGACATCATAACTGAACGGTATAAATCATTTGAAATCTTTAAAACTCCTAAAAGTATGTATATTAAACACTTTCTTGTATTTAATTTTTATAAAAATAATAACAATAATAATTATTATTTCTTATCACAATTACGTCAAACCACCAGATTCTATTTTTAGAAAAAAAAGTTAATTTATAACGCCGACTGAAAGCGTGTTAATAGTCCCGGCATTATTTGTGATGAAATATTTTTATTCAATATTGCAATGAAACAAATGATAGTAAAATAGCATTCGTAGTACATATATTGTATTTGATAAAGGCGGCAAGCGTAAAGCAACAGTTCATTGTGATAAACTTGGAATTCGTCTTACAAAAACTATTGTTTTTAAAGTTTTTACTGTTCGTAAATAACGTTTAATTAGGTTTAGGTTAGAGGGTAGCTTGCCGTTCACACGCAACTTCACTCGGAGTTCCATAAAATACGTTAATAAATTATGATTTATCAAAGATTTATTCAAATTTAATTAAAAAAAATCCTTTGATTAAATCATAATTAAAATATATGGAACCCGAATCTGGAAAGCTAAACCATAAAGTTGGCAAATTCAAATGACAAAAGAATAAAGCTCAATGACCAAGTAGTATACACATGTACCAGCGTTGATGTTAATTCCAGAATTGCAATAATATTAAGATTTATTCAATGATCTAAAAACTGACCTCATCCAAGATGAATTTTTTTAGTAATCCATATCTCCTGCCAACATTTTCAGCATCAAATAACCTTAATCACATCCTTTTATTTAGTTGTTCGGTTTTATTTTATTTATTTTTTTTTTTTTTTTTTTGTATTTACAATCATTTAATTAATGTTTTTTCCCTCTCTTTTTGCCGCTATTGTTGCTATATAGTTTAGCTTAATAGAACTCTAATCTTTTTTTGTATTTACATATATTTGAGATACAAGTGTCGTCTACTTAATTAACTCAACGTTAATGGATAGGTTTCTATCGACATATCTTATCATTTAGATATTGCACAGTATGTAACTAAAAATCACTGCAAATTAATTTTGTTCTTAAATCGTATGTCTATTAAACAATTACTTTAATGTCAATAGTTTCTAGTGAGACGTTGCTATTGCAAGCAATTACTAAATCGTAAATTAAATATCGTAAAAGTTGCTAACTGTTCGATCCTGATGTAGTCATGATTTCGGTATTCGGTTTTGTTATCGTCAGTGTAATTCTTATATTTTTATTCTGTTTTTTTCGGCGCAAATATCATTGTAAACAATCTGAAATATTTCCGAAAAGTAAAGTTTTCAATTTTTATAAGTATCAAACGTTCTTAAATATTGTCTTACAGTGGTTACGAATTAGCTTAACATTATCGCTTAAGTGAAATTCGGTCTTTTTCAATAAATTTTATATGTAAATGGAAACTTAATGGTACTTACGGCAACAGTTTTTTGGAAGCAATACGTGTAACCTTAAGCTCTTTCTATACTTGCAATATGTACAATTGCAATATGTACAATATTTGGTTTTTGAAAGGCGTTTCCATAGCTTAGGGAACAGAAAAAATTTGTAAGAGACCAAATCTATAGAATAGGGTAGCTTATTATGGCCAAAACAGAATCACAAACTGCCATGATAAGGCAATCAGTCTTAATCCAAAATTCTTGGCTCGGTAGGTTTTTTTAAATTTCGCAAACGAAGCGTATGCAAAAAATAAAGTGAGTCTAAACGTAATCTTCACGTTCTTGGCCACATATATGGACGTTTAATTTTTTATAATTATAATTATTTAAAGTAATAATAAAAAGAACAAAAATTTGATAATAACTTATTGACTACCAAATCCTCCAACAAGAGAAGTAAACATTTTACCGTTTGTCTGCACTGATGATATTATTTCCGATGCATAGTTAGATACATAAAAAAAGTAAAATAATTCTTCGGCACTCTGTTTTATTGGATTATATCAAGAAATCGTTAATATTTGAAAAAAATAATATCAGATATATTTAATATAATAAGTTTTACCATCACCACCAAAAAAATCTAAAAGCTGGACTAAAATTAATTCTGAAATTAGACTGAACGGTATAGGTCATTATCCTAAATACAAGGAACTGAAAAATCAAACATAAATTACCATTAACGCTCAGTGGCCACAAATGTGAACGTTATTCCTTTTTGTGAGTTTACATTGTTTTCCATTTTTTTTTGTTTTCTGAATTCTTATTCAAATAAAATTAATTAATTTAAAAAGAAAACAAAATATAATCATTTTTTGTCATCATAAAAAATAATCGTCCCTGAAGAGGTTAAAAAAAACACAAATTGTTTTCACATTTTTCTTAATTTTAAATCTTCTCATAACTTAATGCAATACTGCATAATAAGAATTCAATTCCTTAAAAACAATGTCTTTAAAACGATTTACTGTAAAGAAACATTGAAACACTCAATAGTTCTTATTATGTATATTCACATATTAAATACTAATATTTATATGTACCTACCTACTACCTATTATCGATAAGATAAATAGAATTTTAAGAAATGTCAATGTTATTTCACAGCATGAAAGAGAAAAAGCTTTTATAATTTCTATAAATTAATTCCAACAACTTTTTCCTAAACACTTATTAATCGTATAAACAATACGATAATTCTTATTAAAGAATTTTATTGAACAAGAAAGTAAAATAAAAAAATTCTCCAATAGAAGCTTTTGTATTTTCCGGTCAAAAACAATTTGTAGTTTTATAATAATAATAATAATAATAATGAATCATGCAATACGTTAATAATAAATAATTTCAAGCACTGCAAAAGACGTACATTGTTATACAGTCTTCAGTTATTCAAGTCACGTTTCAATTGACAGTGTTATTACATTATCTTTATACTAGATTGTGCTGTATTTAAATATATAGAAAAAATCAAAAATATAAAATGGGCTCCCACTTACCCACAGTTGCATTGGTTTCAATTATAATTGGGGCTTTAATTGGTATTGCAATATTAGTTTTTTGGATTGTTATGATTGCAGTATATTGTTATAAACGCACAAATGTTCACAGCCAAACAACAGTTTTACATCCAAGTATGTAATATTTTTATTTTATTTGTTTTCATGAATGAATTGTTCCTTATTGAATTGTAAGCTTATTTAGCACAAGAAATAATTTTTTTTAACAAATTCTTTAAAAGGCTTGTGTTGTACATAACATTACGATTTATCCAAGATCGTAAAAGGATAGTGAATATCCTTTTTTGCTTAAATGATAATTAAAATATATGGAACCCGAATCTAGAAAGCTAAGACCAGACGATGGCTAAAGCTCAATGACGTCGCCATTAACATGTAGCAAACCAAATTGTGTATGTATCAGCGTTGATGTTAATTCTAAAACTCATGCCTTCTGCTCGGTGCAATAATGTTAGATTTTCGGCAATGAGCCAATAACTGACCTTATCCATGATTATTTTTTATTTTCAGAAATCCATATCTCCTTTCAACATTTTCATCATCAAATTACCTTAATCACTTCCTTATATTTAGTCGTTCGGTTTTATTTTTTTTTTTTCGTATTTACAATCATTTAATTAATGTGTTTTCCTTCTTCTCTTTTTGCCGCTATTGTTGCTATATAGTTTAGTTTAGTAGAACTCTAATCTTTTTTTTTTGTATTTACATATATTTGAGATACAAGTGTCGTCTACTTAATTAACTCAACGTTAATGGATAGGTTTCTATCGACATATCTTATCATTTAGATATTGTACAATATGTAACTAAAAATCACTGCAAATTAATTTTGTTCTTAAATCGTATGTCTATTAAACAATTATTTTAATGTCAATAGTTTCTAGTGATACGTTGCTATTGCAAGCAGTTACTAAATCGTAAAGAAATATCGTAAAAATTGTAAAATGCTCAATCCTGATGTAGTCATGATTTCGGTATTCGGTTTTGTTGTCGTCAGTGTAATTCTTATATTTTTATTCTGTTTTATTCGACGCAAATATCGTTGTAAACAATCTGAAATATTTCCGAAAAGTAAAGTTTTCAATTCTTATAAGTATCAAACGTTCTTAAATATTGTCTTAAACTGCTTACGAATTAGCTTAACATTGTCGCTTCAGTGAAATTCGATCTTTTTTCATAAATTTTATGTGTAAATGGAAACTTAGTGGTTCTGCGGACTTTTTTGTTCATTCATACATCAATATACTTACGGAAACAGTTCTTTGGAAGCAATACGTGCAACCTTAAGCTCTTTCCATATTGCAGTCTTTATTTCCAATATGTACAATTTTTGTTTTTTGTAAAGCGTTTCCATAGATTAGCGAACTGAAAAAATTTGTAAGAGATCAAATCTATAGAATAGGGTAGCTTATCGTAGCCAAAAAATAATAACAAACTGCCATAATGAAGCAAACAGTCTTAATACAAAATTCTAGGTTCGGTAGGGTTTTTTTACATTTCGCAAATGGTAAATAATTCCAAAGAAAATAAAGTGTTTTTTGTCTAGTCGTATCTTAAAAAAAAACAAATTTTTTTCACATTTTTCTTAATTTTAAATCTTGTCGTAACTTAAGTGTAATACTGCATAATAAGAATTCAATTCCACAAAAACAATGTCTTTAAAACGATTTACTGTAAAGAAACATTAAAACACCCAATAGTTCATATGTTTATTCACATATTAAATACTAATATTTATATGTATGTGCCTACATATGTATATAACACTAAATTGTTATTATCGATAAGATAAACATAATTATGAGAAATGTCAATGTTATTTCACAGCATGAAAGAGAAAAAGCTTTTATAATTTAAAAGTTTGATAAATAAATTCAAACAACAAACAATACGTGCAACATATCTTATTACAGAATTTTATTAAACAAGAAAAATAAAGAATCCCCCAATAAAAATACTTGTATTTCCCAAAGACAATTTGTAGTTTTATAATAACAATAATGAATCATACAATACTATGATATTGAAAGTATAATCTTATCATTATTTATATACCATACAGTACGTTAATAATAAATAATTTCAACAATGTACTACACAAAACATACATTGATATACAGTCTTCAGTTATTCAAGTCAAATTTTAATTGACAGTGTTATTATATTATAATTATACTAGATTGATATATAGAAAAAAAATTAAAAATATATAAAAATATAAAATGGACTCCGGCTTACCTACAGGTGCAATAGTTTCAATTGTATTTGGGGCTTTAATTGGTACTGCAATGTTAGTTTTTTGGATTGTTATGATTGCAGTATGTTGCTATAAACGCACAAATGTTCACAGCCAAACAACAGTTTTACATCCAAGTATGTAATTTTTTTTTTCATTTTATTTGTTTTCATGAATGAATTGTTTCTTAAGTTAATAAATTGTGAGCTTATTTAGAACCAGAAATAATTTCTTTTTTAACTTAAAAGGCCAGTGTTGTACATATACGGTTAACCAAATCATTAAACGATAGTGAAATTGTTCATATTCAATACGGAAACATTTTTTTTTTTTTTTTTCGAAGCAATGTTTATAACCTTAAGATCTTTGCATTTTGCAGTCTTTATTTTCAATATTTAAAATGTTCTGTCCTTTAAAGAGTTACTATAGTTTGGGAAACTAATCATGGATATTCGCAAATGATGTTTATTTAAATTGTTCATGTACATATTAAATTTTAATATTTAAATGTACGTCTTTATCACTAAATTGTTATTTTTGATAAGATAAGCATATTTTTGAGAAATTTCAATGGTTTTTCGAACAATAAAAGAGAAAAAGCTTTTATAGTTTAAACAATCCTTTTTTTTAACATACATTGATCGTATAATCAATAGGGATAAGAAAACAATTTGTATCAGATGGCAATTTGGAATTTTATAACAAAAATAATAATAATGAATCATAAAATACCATGATATTGAAAGTATAATCTTATCAATAGTGTACGTCAACAATAAATAATTTCATCAAACCACTGCGTACACCACACATTGTTATACAGTCTTCATTTGTCTTCAGAGTGTAGTTTTAATTGACAGTATTATTATTTTATAATTATAATAGTGTGTGCTATATTCAAAGTAGTTTTCAATTAAACATTTCAAAAAAAAAAAAAATTAAAAATAAAAAACATAAAATGGATTCCGGCTTACCCGCAGGTGCAATAGTTGGAATTGTAATTGGTGCTCTAATAGTAGTTTTTTGGATTGTTATGATTGCAGTATGTTGTTATAAACGCACAAACGTTCACAATCAAACAAGAGTTTTACATCCAAGTATGTAATTTGTTTTTTCATTTTATTTAATTTCATGTGAGAACTGTTCCTTAGTACAACCATAAATGTTTTTTAAATTTGTGTTTGAAATGTTCGCTATTGTTTGAAGCCAAGGTATCATTCCGGTAAATGATAAAAAAGTGGTGGTTAACCAAATCTTTATGGCCTAAACATCACTAGGTGCAATGAAGTTGCCTTAAGCCAAAATTTTTAACATGTTCTTTGCTTTGGATCTTCCAGATTGCGTTTCGCCAAGGAGTCGAGGGTGAATAATTCAATTTATTTCTACAATTTTCAAGTTAAGCAATGGAATTCCAACATACCAATTTAGTCAGCAGCTTACTCCAGCTATTTCGCTGGAATATAATATACTTATCAAAAGAAAAATAGTAATTCATCATTAAAAATAGATTGAAATTGCATTAAAGAAGTTCTGAACCAGCAGCACATGATTTTTATAATCAATGTTAGTTTGTGAGAAATAGTCTAGTGACAATTGTGTATGTATTATAATCCCTAAATAGAACTTGAACTGACAAAGAATTTTTCTAAACATAAGACCTTACCTTAAAAAAATATTGAACGGAACGAATAAATTCGTAATCGTGTTACAATCATTTCTCCTCTTATATTTTATTCATAATCAAAGTAAAATAAAATCTATTTGATATCAAAGCATACGCCAAAGTAAATACGAGTGCGAAAACTATATATTGTACAGAATATAGAGTATGTATATTTGTTTTGCTATAACTTTGAAAACATTTTCGTCACCTATTACTTTATCTAATAACAACAATTACCGTATATATGTATTTCAGTATTTGTTTATTTTCATTTATTATCAAAACTTCAGATTGTTTATGGCTCCTCATGAAATAAAAACAATGAATATCAAGTCTGTAGAATTTTTTTCTAAATGTTTTAGTACTTTCAGTATTTAAGCATACTATGGACTTAGCGTTAATAATCGCTCTCACATTTACTATACTTATATTTTTTCTAACATCCATAGCTGCGTTTGTGACACGAAAACGAAATTATCGTCGAAACGGTATATTTTGTTGCAAGGAAATTGTATTATTAAAAAAAATTGTTGTTGAACTAAATAGGATTTTGTGGATATATTGCAATAAATTAAGTGAAATGTGGCGTAGTTCTGTTTTAGAATTGAAATAAAACAAAAAACTATATTTTAATCAGTTAGAAAAATATATATTATGTACGAAGTTTAATAAAATTAAAACCATATTTATAAAACGAACCACTCGTAAAGGACTACGAATATTTTAAAATTAAGTTTTAATCACGCAATTGCGCAAATTTATTAATATTACTAGTAATTTATAGATTTCCGTTTGAATATGAATATGATTTATAATATGATATACTACGTGGCACATGCTTGTTAATTATAATGCAAACAAAAAAATTTGAAATAAATTTAATTAATTAATGAAATTTAAAAAAATTCGTCTTATTAAAAATAATGTGTACGAGCGTGAATTATTTCTTGTTTAATAGCATACTAAATTAAAAAAACAGATCAAGAGAATTCAATATTTCAAAAGATTACGAAGATGTCGCTACACTTTTTAAAATTGCGCAGTCCACTATACGACTTAAACCTATGTTGAGACTGTGTGACTCTGTAATCTGAATTAAAAAAAATTTGTACATGGCTTAAATCACTTTCGCTAAAAATACTCTTTTGGATTATAACAATTGAGAGTGTTTGCTATTAGTGACATAAATTTAATGATGATATAAATAATGAATAAATCTAAGGTCATACCATACCATCGCTTATACAACAGACAAGTTTCGTGTGTACTAAAGGTGTATATCTCTTAATCGAAATCAGTGACTAATATTTTGTCTTAAACCATTACAGCAATGGCAATGCTAAATATGACTAACACTTCAAATTGTAAAAGAACATTTTCATAAATACAAAGCAAATATCAAATAATGTTGCAAAATTCGATTTTAGCCGATTTTTCTTTATCAAATTTCTCACTGCGTATAAATGTTAACGTTCCTGTTTGTGATTTCAGTTGTAGCCACATTTTGGTGAATTGAAAATAAAATATTATTGGTTATCATAACCTTATCAATTGCGATAATGCCCAACAATTTATGGAACATGTATTTATAACCTATGTATGTATATATATATGTGTATATAAACTTTTCAAATTCACAGTATTTAATCATTGTTACTAACAATAAGAACGATTCTTCGTTAATAACTAAATGGATAATGGAAGTTTTTATAATTGGTATCAGCGTAGGTCTTTGCATTTTTGCCGTTACAACGACAGTTGTTTTAATATGTCGTAGAAGGAAAAATAATCGTTTTCCGGGTCAAGTAGTTGCAGGTTGTTTAAGTTATTTGATGAAATAATAAATTAAGTTTTAAATTTTGGATAAATTTATTAATGCTTTATTATAATTTTTGTATTTTTTAGCACCTGTTGTAGTGACTTCAGCCACACACACAGCTCCTGGTGGTTATCCCGTAACACAAATGCCTGTGGGGGCTACAACTACCGCTTATCAAACACAAGTCTACGCTACTCCATATCCACCACAAGGGTAAGTTTTGTTTTGATACTTAAACGATATTATTTAATTAAAAATAAAAAAACACGTTTTAATCTTAATCACTTTCTCTTGGTTAGACCAAATGTTATTTATGTCGTTAACCCTGATTATAACCCAAATCCAATGATGTCTACTAATAATACCAGTACTACAGCAGTCGTAGCTTCTTAATTATTGTTAAAATAAAATTTTATAAAACTATATTGCTAAATATATTTGTATTTAGTTTGGCTAAGGGTTTTTTATTATAAAAAAAGAAATATAAAGTATTGTAAATATAAAAACGTACTTATTTTAAATGGCTTCAGTAATCTGCATATGATTAGATCAGCTACCTAGCTTTATAAAGATAAGATTTGGTGTCAAACAGAAAAAAATACTGCTTGTAAAAGAGAAGTTGCTAGCAATTACGCCATATGTTATAGATGTTATCTTTTAACACAATCAATTTAGTTTATTTTTGGTTTTCGTGATTCATTTCGATAATTTTGATATCTAGGCGTCGAAAGATTGCTCAAATAATCAAAATCATTGATCCGACTGTCATCTAGACATTGTTTCGAACAAATTGATGCAGCTATTCGAAATAAAAACTTCAATTCCGTTGTAAAATAACAAATTTCTTTCAAATGTTTAATTTTGTTTATTATTTAAGATACCTTTAGTTTAATACCATAAACAAAACAAATAAAATATATTCGAATTCGAAAAGTGATACAGCTTTGTTGTGTTAACTATTTTTTCAGTGTCCTAAAGATAAAGGCTTGTGTCAATTTAAATTTCATTGTCCCAGTTTGTTTGGATCTGTAAAAAATTTTAATCTTATCTCTTCGAAATGCTGCTATAATAATAAAGAAATTATTCTACGAATATTTACCACATTGAGTGATTATGGCCATCATTAACCCATAATATACAATTGTTATCTATTTAAATACTTTATGTATTACGAATTTACATTTTATGATGGAGAATTTGAAGAGATTTAATTAAATCTTATGAATTGCTTGCTTTATTACCCCAACTAGCTATAAATATTAAGACTTTATAGCTTGAATTTAAGCAATGCAAGGTATATTTTTCTTCTTTCTTTTTATATCGAGTTTGAAAGATTTTCTTGTATGTATTTCTTTTAGCTTTAAAGCGTCCATTTCAAATGTATATTAAGTTTACAAAAGCAATTATTTTATCATGTCTTATCAAAATTAATTAAATTTTTTATTTGTAGAGTTCAACATATGCCAATGCCTATGCCTACAGGTCAACCCCCAGTTGCTGGGTAAGTAAAATTATATTTTTTTAAAGGATATTAATAAAATATTAATTTATTTTCTTTCATAATTTCTTCTAGTGTTCAACCCCACATAGCTCCATATCCACCTATGTCTGCAGCTAATATGAATCCTCCTTCTTATGACGTTGCTGTAAGTGGTGCTGGAGCGGGACAGCCCAATAACACTCCTTATGGAAAGCAGGCACCATACAATCCTAATTTCCAAATGTAAAAATACCAATTATACATTAACTAGAACTCAGCCAACGACTTATAAAAAGGGAACTTTATTTCAAGACTTGTTAGTAAATAATTGAAGAAAGATGCCATAGCAAGTAAAACGTTTGTTACAACCATCAAGTAATATAACTATACTAGACAATATTATAGTGTACTATACAAGAATATTGTTTCACATTTGTTAACTTTTTTCGCTAAACACTTTTTTACAATCGTTTACAGTTTTGAAATATATGTATGTATATTACAAAGTATTCCAAATACATTTAATCACTAATTAAAATATTAAAGTTAATTTAAATAAACTAAACTATACCAAAATCTTTTTTATACGTTATAAAACTGTTTAAAAAATATTAGAAATCAAAATATGTACAATGTATTAACGGTAAATATATAAATGTATGTAAAAGGCTTTCCTTATTGTGATAACTTTTAAGTATTTGCCTATGCAAAAATTTTTTTACTTAATTTTTGTAGATAAATACAAATATGTAAAGTATTTTGCTAAATACCAACTAAGTAATATATTCGTTACTTCCTTTTTTAAATATTAATGTAATACATGGATAATGTATATAATACAATTTATATCTTTTTAAGTTTGAAATTTAGTTGTTTTGTTTTTTAATTCGCACCAAAAAAAAAAATACATGAAAAATCGAATAAAATGATCGAAAAATAAAATTTATGTTTTCATAATTAAATGAATAGAACTTTGTCAATATTTCGCATATTTGATCATTTCGACAGCGCAGTAATATGGACGCTTGAGTGTCTTCCCTTATAGACTAAATTTAAACATATATCTTGTATGTATGCATATATCGACAGTGGCCAAAAATGCGAACAAGCTATGGGAACAAATCGTTCTGTTTTCAAATAATGGATGGGAATTCGAGTAAAACTATTCTGTATACAGATTCAAAAATGTCGAGAGGAACACATGAACACCTTCTTGACTATTGGAAAGTATAGCTTCTTACATCAGCCATATTGTCTGTGATGTATTGTATTGAGTCCGAAACACAGACTTAGGGAAACTTTTTAGTGATAATTAGTTACTCTCAAAAAGCGGACGGTTGTAGAGTGAAGACCGTCGAAAGAAATATTTTTTTTAATCTTTTCATTTCAAGATGAAAGAGCTGAGATTTGAACTCCCAACCCTCATTTAGTGCGCCAATATACTAACATCGCTCACATTCAGATTGCGGCTAAGCAAATAAAGAAGAAAAGTTATACTACCATATAAAGAATAAAATTGATAAATATGCTGTATATTATGTACATACATATGTATATAATCAAGTAAAAAAATAGATATTTATTTGTTTTACAAATTTTCATATTTATTTGTTTTCAGTAGTTAGTACAATTAATGTAATACATATGTATAAATAATGTTTATATAAAAAGGTAGCAATCACTCAATAATGAAGAAATTTACATTTAATACACATGAAATGTATACAAATATTTGCATGATTGTGCTCCTCGGTAGACGTTTTATTTTCAACTTTTTTTTTTCTTTATAAAATAAAGAGTAGATATTCGTTATAAAAATCAGTTTATTTGTTACTTTTATGTATTCGAAACGATTGACTTGTGCTACGCAGCATATCTTTCATTTGATTTATAAATTTTTACTTTGACTGATGGTCTGCACATCCAGGGCTAAAATGAAAAAGGATTAGAAGGCATAAGTATATGTTGTAAAAAAATATAATTATAGGATGAAAAATGACCGTAATCATTATTATTATTATTTTTTACTTAATTTATTCTATTTTTTTATTTATACAATTTTAAACGATATTCTAATTATCAAATCGGTATATATTATTTCATAGAATTCGTTTTAATTGAATCCTATTGAACAAAATAAGGATTGCGAGATGCGATCTTAGGTATGATAAGGCCAGCCCGGCTGACCATCGGAAACCAATAATATTGAGAAAACTAATAAGGCTATTTAAAATCACGATTACAGTATATTCGGTATTCGGAAAGAAATGTTTACTAACTATTTCTGTCCGCTTTCTCCGAGAACTAGGCAAATGATGTTTTCAGCATTTCTCTTTCAACTTTGTGTTACAACCAGATACTTTGCCTCCTGAAAAAATGCAATGCTGAAGCCATCAAACCTCGCTTGTCTAAATATGACAATTTTGGTTTTCTGTGTAAAGAGTACCAGTTTTCCCTATATTTACAGCCTGATGTCCCACTTAAGGAGTTAACGTGAAGCCAACTACACAGAAATTCCTATAGTAGATAGGTATTACAGCCCTTATAAGAAACACTAACAACTTTAGACTCTTATTCTTATAAGATTTCCACAACATTGGCGGTCAGAGCCTATTACAAAGGGATTTATGGTCCATTCAGTTCTATAAATTCATGGTACTCCTTATAGTCGGTTTGCAAAAAAGAATATGTTAGATATACATATATCCAGAAAAGGCGTCATGAAACAATGCTTTTGTTCAAAAGCTTTCAAAGAAAGATTTATAAAAAATTTTAGCTTAAATGCATGCAAATTATACATAAATATAGGAATAAATTCTAGTTTTTTTCCATTCCGTGAAATAATTATTTAATTTATTTGTTGTCAGTTGATTTTTTCGGAAATTAATGATCACAAACATAATCAAGAGAATTTATTCGCAGGCAACGCAAACCTAATAGGACTAATATTTAATTAAAACATATGGCTGTTTTATTGGAACGTTATTTAAGCGTTAGATTATTATTATGGAGGAAGATTCTTTAATTTGTTCATCAATTTCACCTCTAATGGTTAGATTAAGTTAGGTTAGAGTAGTAGATCGGATACCAAACCTCACTTGAGCACGCAGTCCCCGTACGTATATGAATATTTTTCGTAGCTGAGTGTTATTCGTATTTTCTTTTTTAATGTTTAATTAATTATTTAATGTTTTATTTACAAAAAAAAAAGATGCAACTTACTTCGGCGCTGATGCCGCATACAATTGTTGTTGATTGTATGCAGTGTGGTCTTTAGGAACATGAGTTACGGGAGCTCCTGCATACTCTGTTACCCTACCTAAACAATAAAGAGTATAATAAAGGCAATTATTACAATATATTTTAATAAATTTCTTATTAAATTCAGTATTTACCCTGTTCGATTATAACCAGACTGTTTTCGGATCCTTTTCTTTTACGCCGCTCAAAAATGTAATAGACCAACCAAAATACAATGAAAATTTTTATGGCCACCAATACCCAAAGAGTAGGATTCATTTTAAAACTATGTTTTGTTTTTTATGTTCGTTAATATAAGAGTTCTCCAAAACAATTTTATTGTAAAATTCCAAGAGAATATAAAAATTCAGTGTATAATTGATTAAATGCGCCACACACTCTCGTTCAATGCAATATTTTTCACTTTGTGTTGTTGTTTTTACTGTGTTATTTGTTGTGAAATTTAATAAGAACAAGAATAAAATGATGCTGGGAACTGTGCAGTGACAGTGTTGTCAATAGTTTAAACTATTACATTCGTTTTAAAGTCTGTACATTTGAATTAAATTTAATTTTATTTAATATTGCTTTCTTTTTTAATAAAAATAAATAATTTTACACATAAAAACAATAATTTTAATAAATTCTTTTTGAAATTACTATTTGGCAATACTGATAGGCATGTTATAACAAGATGCTGTTGATCCGTTAACAGCTGTTTCGTTGTTTGATTTAATTGAACAAAGTGCATGATGACGTATACACATTACGTCACATTGCTTTTGAAGCATATAATTCATACGCTGTGTACAACCTTTTAAATCCAACTATTTAAACATATACATTTACAATACACCCATACACCCATTCCTTTGAACAAAATCATACAATAGTTGGCGGCATAATATACATATTATATATACAGTGATTGCGTTAAAAATAAATTACCTTAAACGAAAACCGTATTTATATTCAAAATAATTTTTATTAAACTATACCCTACATAACGATAAGTAGTTTGAGCTATTGTTTAGAAAATCTTAAAAGCATTTGTCGATCAACAAATTTGGCTTACCGGATAACATACATACATACATACAGATGCATATTTATTTGGCCATGTAAACTTTGTAAAAAAAATTGTTTATTGGCCAATTATCAAGAATTCCAGTTGAGAGATTGTAAAGCAGACAGCCGTAGCAAAATTTCTTTCATCACGACCTACATTCATACATTAGAAGGAAGTTGATCTAGATCGCCAATCTCTAATTCTATTATTATCCTGGTATGTGCAGTTTTTTCGCCTTGAGAGTTCCAATTAATCATCATTTTTGATATATCATCCTGAAGTTACCTCAAAATATTGCCAATCCGGCTTCATTTCTTCATGGTGATTTCGTTGGGAATAGGTATTTCGCAAATTTCATACTCAACTTATAGATGATGATCGTATGGACTTAAGATTACACAAATCGTTTATAAGCTCACAACAACATTCTGAATACTGGCCCGTACGTGGGAGTTGTATTTTGGCTTAGTATAAATATTAAGAAGAGCAAATGAAAAATTTCAGATAATACTTCTGCTTGGAGTGCCAAGAGTTTCACCTAATATTTACACACATTATCAATTCTCTGCTTGGAGCTTGTCAAACAATATGGGATCATCTTATATACATACATTGAATCAAATCTGTTCCCACGAGAGTCTAATAAAGTGATTGTCGTAAAATCCTGGTTCAAAGGAATAAGGCAGAGAACGATACATACATACATAATTGGCCATTACAACCCTTCAGTCAGGATTACGGCCTAGCTTCTCACACCACTCATGTTGTGTGCGTTAATTTTATACGTGAGTGGCGGGACCTACAGTTTAACGTCGACTCCGAACGACAGATTTTTAAGAAACTTTTCATGGCAATTTTATTTACTCTCAGAGTTTTTGCCAGAAATCTGCTGAGAGGAAGTCGCCGAAGAAATATTTTTTTTTCATATTTCATTTTTGATGTCTGACCTGGGATACGAACCCGGGCTTTACGAATAGTAAGCCAACACACTACCTACTACACCACGGCGATACAACAGTATCTATTTATTAGATCATGATATTGAGAAAATATTTGATGGTTTTAAATATATCTGCCTATATTTTACAAGTTTTTGGAAAAGGGTATTTAAAAGTCGATGCGAATAATTATATTTTTCATACTATTATGGCAAACGTAAAAATATTAATTCAATTGGATGCACAATGGCCCAGTATATTTAAAATGGCATTGTACAAGATGATGGATTTGATTTTTTAAATTGATTTAAACATCTTAAACAGAAGAAATATTTAATGCAGTATCTATGTATATAATAAATATATATATGTACATATAAAAAATTATATGCATATATGTACACATTTGTATACAAGCATCAATACGTATGTATATTATACAAATACAAAATAAAAGGAAGGAAAATTATTGAATAAATTAATGAAGATATCATCATATAACCTTTAAGCTTTTTAAAAATTCTCATATACTTCAAACAGTATTCAACAAGAATTTGTAGAAAAACTTTATACAATAATAAAATGTTTAAATAATTTAAGAATTATTAGTGTGCTCTGATCAAATGATCCAAAATGTCTCATCGTACAAAAAGAAGGACAAGCACAGACCTCTAAAAGTGGACAATCGTCATAAGGTAAGCGCAAACAAAAGATTTAATTTAGCACCGCCAAACTATATACAAAAGAAACTTTGTCTATTTGTAGATACTTTCATTATCGTAGGCAATTGATAGAGAACAATTTATTTTCTAGAATCCTATTTTCATGCACGCAACTGTAGATATTCTGTTATACTTCATTTCGTCATTGCATCTAACCACGTTTAATTACGTATTACGTTTAATTACGTATCAAGCAAATGATAGCATTTTTTGCAATTCTAAATTTAAATTTTTTAATTAAAAATTCTGCGGCAATATTTGTTTATTTTGAATTTGAAAGTGATTCATTCAATGTTTGGTCAATTATTATCTAATTTTGAAAATCACAGTAATTAAAGCAAAAACGTTTTGTACTATTGAACAAGCACCACACGATGGTAGACTACATAAATAATTTGCACAATAATTTCAAAATGTTTTAACTGCTTTTTAAAATAAATTGAAACTGATTATTTATATCTGAACGAATAACTGCTTAAATTCCAATCGAAATTAATAACTACAATAAAGTACCAACAACATTTGCTATAAAAATATCGTGAGACTAGAAGACGTTAAAGAATATGCCTTCAATTTATATTGAAATTGAATACATTGTAAACATGTTTTATTCATAAAAACACCATAAACAGTTCATTACATAATTGGATTTTTTTAAATTTTTTTTTTGAAAATTGTTTTTTATTATTTAATATTTTAAATGTGTATAAGTTTAGGCTCACTATCTTTAGTTTAGTTTAATTAAATAATTTTATATATAAAACACACACAATATAGTTTATTTGTATTTTCTGTTTTGATTTTGTTTAAATTAAAACTAAGGAAAACAATAAAAAATCATCCTTAACCGCTTTTAAATTTTATAATAAGAAAGAATATTGAAATGATTAAATAATTTCAAAATGATATATTATATCGAGATTTACTTTATAAAAAAGCCAATTTTTACTTTAAAGAATGTTTTTTCTTTTTATTTATAAATAAGTTTATTATAAAGTTATTTTTTTTTCTTGCACAATATTTTTATATTAATAATTATTTTTTATATTTTAATTTTATTTTAATAATTGTGATTCTGTTGTTTAGCTTCAAGTGAAAGATATAGTATGCTATTGTTGTTATAAATTTCACTTTTACAACTTTTCATGGTAATCAATAGATAGAATTATAAGTTTTGTTTATTTTCAAATTTTAATTTCTTTTTTCTCTTTGTGTGTTGTCTAATTATTAAAAAGGAGAAGAGTTTTTATTTCTGAAGAATTTCGTTTTTCTGCATTTTCTTTTTTCTAGTTTTATCATACGATGATGAAAAAATAAAATACAAGTGGTTTTCACTGCTAGTTTGATGTCGATTTTAATTATAAAGTTTTCACTTTGTTTGGTTGTTACCATTGTAGCCGCTTGCAGAAAATGTCTAGCAACTTTTAACAACAACCGCTACTTGCTGACCCAGCTTGATTACCAGAACCGGGCAGTGATGGATTTGTGGGGGAATGCTGTTGACCAATTTTAATGCCGTTGGCCTAAAAATAAATAATAATAAAGTATAAGTTTAGGTAATATAAAATTATTAAATAAAAAAAATACTTTGAGCTAGATTGCAAAATAAGACAGAAGCGAAAGAAAGACAAGAAAATTGTTGGCATTCTTCAGACTTTAATTTTATAATAAATAATCGGTTGTATTATATAAATCATTGTAAAAATATCCATTATTTTTTTAATATATGTTATAACTTTACTAATCTGTATCTCGTTTTGAAGGAATACGATTGGACCACGTTATATGACATTTGAAGGGTGTAATTTAAATACTATTTAAATAACAAGAAATAAGCCGTTATATACATATGTGATCTGAATAGTATAATTCTTATTAGACTAGATAAAGTAATATTGATATATAATTTATTTTCACTTTCTACACTTTTTAACAAGTATTTAATTTTATTTTACCACTCACAATCGATAAGTAAACTTACCTCATTATTGATGTCAAAGACACCTTCTTGTATTTTTTCATAAATTTCTTTGGCTGTATTAATAAAAGCTTCTTCTACATTAGCGGCTGTACGGGCTGATGTTTCCATAAAAACTAAACCATGTTCTCGGGCAAATGCTTCGCCCTCCTCCTTTTTAACTTCACGGCGTGATTCTAAATCACTGGAATCATAAATAAGTTTAAAATAAACAAGTCACAACTGATGATAATAAAGTGTATTACCTTTTATTTCCTATCAACATAATAACCATATTTGAATTTGAATGTTGTCTAGCGTCCTCTAGCCATGTTGTCAAATGATTAAAGGTTTCACGACGAGTAATGTCATATACAAGTAACGCACCAGCAGCTCCACGGTAGTAGGATCGCGTTATTGATCTGAAGGCTTCCTGGCCAGCTGTATCCCAAATTTGTAATTTAATTTGTTTACCATCGATAGTTATCATGCGTGCACCGAATTCAACGCCAATTGTCAAATCATGCACAGGTTGGAAACGTTTGTCAGTAAATTGTAGTAAAAGACATGATTTACCAACACCTGTGGAAAGAGAGTAAAAAATAAAATTATTAATATAATAACGGAATAAATATCACTTTGATATTCGTTCAACTGAATATAGTACAACCGATTTGAGTAAAATTGTAAAGCAATTAACCAGATTCTAGTCTACGCATATTTAATTTTATACCTCGTGGTCTATCAGTATTCAATTTTATTCACCGCCTAATGGATTCTATTCCCTTTTTAAGAATTAGAAATCTTTATCAAAATGTTTCACAAAATGAAACTTATTAATATGTACAACAGCTGTTTAGAATCCCAAGAAATAGAAAACAAAAACAATATCTGACAACACCCACCAATATCTTGTTAGCAAAGTTAAAATAACATAAATGTCGGATTTTTACAGTCGAATAGGCAATTCATAACAAAGAAATCAAAATTACCCCTAAACTAAATAAAACTCCCCTGAATACCCCTTAAAAACTCAGATACTGACAATTTGCAATATTTACGTGTATCGTTATTGTTCAACCACTTGCTATTACTCAACCTATGAGGCATAAATTTTGTACTTTAAATACATACATATACAATGTATAGGGGTTGTTGGTTAATTGAAGTACTGACTTAATTCGACCCCAGTATTTAAAGTAAAAAATGAAGCAAGAGCTAAAACAACAAAGTCAATGTTTGCATGAAACGGCAGACAAAGGAAAATAACAAAAACAATACACACACATCTATATGTATATTAACTATTCTAGACACAAATACATTCACTTCCAAAGGCCCATCATCCGCTCTATGATAGCTAAAACAACAACGTCAACAACAACCACAACAACACCAACATCAACTGATATAATGAAAACACGAAAAAACAACATATACGAAACGACCAGCAACAATCACTAACTTTACATAGAGTACAAAAATTATTGATTTTTCAACCATGACAAATGCATAGAAGAGAAACTGCCTAGTATTTATGAATAATTTACTTTAAACTTTAAAAATGCACAAAATTTTTAAACATCAATATTACTGAATTAATTACACTTGTCAACTGCAACTAGCATATGCTTGGCTACTATAATAATTATAAAATTTCATAATTCTTTTATTTGTGTGTGCCTATTTTTTGCAAGAAAATAGACAAAAATTCTATCAATTTCGGTTTTCAACTTACCTGTATCGCCAATTATAATGTATTTGAATAAATAGGCGTAAGACATGTTTTTAAATTAATTTCTTTTACTTTAAATTATTAAATATTTATCACAAGTTTTACAAAAAAATGTTTTCTATGAACTTTCTTAAGATTTCTGCAATATTTTTCACTACGCAATTCGTGTGTTTTCATACAACAACAACTTTCAATTCTCTCTTTGTCTTTCCTTTCAATTGTTTTTAGGAAGTGTTCCAAATAAAAAATGTTGTCAACTATTCAGTTTCTGAAAGAGCTGTGCAAAAAATAATAAAAGCTGAAACAAAAATTTTAAATCAATACAGTTTAATCCTTTTGCAACTGATTCCGAAGGGTATTTATGTAATGTTAATAAATTTAGGGCTTGGAAACGATTTTTATTATACTAATGTTTCAGTTGGTAAAGCCATTGAACAATAACAGTTTAATTCTTACAGTCTTATGTTTTGCACATCCTTTGATAAAACTAGTGATGGCCACAATTAAAGTTCAAAGCCTTCCCAAAAGTTATGTAAATAGCTTTATTCTGTCTATTTAAACTGTATCAATAAATATAATCACCATACTGTTGATTTATATATCTAGATTAAGAATGATTTCCAAAAATCGCTATAATAAAATCTTTATTTGTGTTGCCTGATTTTTATCTTGTATAAATGATTAATATTACTTTTTTTCTACATCTGGTAACTCCAAATACAAATACACATAATTGTCAGTTTTTTTTTTCATTTATACGAAAGAAAAGTGAAAAAGAGAAAACGAGAAAAACTGCATATAAAAGGTTTTTCTTCGTTGTTAATAAAATATTTTAAAGTATCTTTAAAATCCAGTGCTTTAAACAAAAAATCCAAAGTTTTTCCTTTTTACATTCATTTGTATACATTTGTTCCGTTAAAACTGAAGGGTAGAAAAAGAGAATTGAAATTTTATAAAAGGCTACTCGCATTACTTTTCAGTGGGGCAGAGTAGTAGAAAAGAAGTTGAAAGAAAACATGAAGATGGCTGACGGCACAACTATTGTACGTAGAAATAGACCAGGAACTAAGGCAAAGGTAAGAAGGAAAAAAGGGAAAACTAGAAAGGCAACACAAGGCCTATTTCTGTCAAATCATAATTGACGCGACAAATGAAAAATTTAGATGTCTAACAACTTTTTGTTAATTCCTGGTGCATATTATTCTTATAGGACTTTTGTCGTTGGCCCGATGAACCCTTAGAGGAAATGGACAGCACCTTGGCTGTACAACAGTACATACAACAATTGATTAAAAGAGATCCATCAAATGTGGAACTTATATTAACTATGCCAGAGGCTCAAGATGAGGGTGTTTGGAAGTATGAACATTTAAGGTGGGTGTGCACTATAAACGTTCTTTATTAGTTATCATTTGTGGTTAAAATGTAATCATTGTTTGTTTTTATTAGACAATTTTGCATGGAATTAAATGGTCTAGCGGTGCGTTTGCAAAAGCAATGTTCACCCTCAACTTGCACTCAAATGACTGCCACCGATCAATGGATATTTTTATGTGCTGCTCATAAAACACCAAAAGAATGTCCTGCCATTGATTATACACGTCACACATTGGACGGCGCTGCTTGTCTACTGAATAGCAATAAATATTTTCCAAGCCGGTAAGTACACAATTTAAAATAAAAACTTTCTAAACATGCGAAAGTAGCAGGAATATTGAATTAAAACCGTTATTTTAATAATTTGAATTCATAATTTGTGTTTTTAAAAAGCATATGCTAAACCTTTATTTTGATACGTTAACCCTTAAATTGCATAAACAATTCTGATATGTTTCAGAAAGTCGTTAATTAGGAACTGATTTTGTGCATCCTATTCATATCTTTACAATTAATTCTATTTATACTTACCGTTGCATTAGTAAACTCGTTTCTAAATGTAACAAAGCTAGAAAAAAGTCAATCAAATTTAATTTTATTGCTACGAAAAAAGGTTCTGAGACAGACTTTAGTGTTGCAAACGTTTCTGATGTAAATTTATAATAATAATTTGATACAAAGCCTTTGCTAATGATTATTATTTTGAGTTATTAAAATGTTGTCATATATCTGAATTCCTAGTAGAGGTTATATATATACAAAGGAAGAATTGTTTGTGAGATGTGCACCCAGTAGCAATTTTTAGCTATAGTCAATAAAAATGAAATTAGTAAGAGATCATTAAAGATCGACAGTGTTCTACTTTCATTCATATATAATGTTCAAAAGTATAGCAAAACAAAATCTAACATCAGTTTACATATTTTTCACCTTGTCCATAGACTCTGCTTCCTTTTTCGGTTTATCTAAAATACACTTTCTAATACAGATATAATGCATAATGAATAGGACAGAAAAGCAATAAATAAATAAACAATAATAATGCTATTAAAAGTAATTTAAATCAATTTTTTTATTTGCAGAGTTTCAATAAAGGAATCATCTGTAACGAAATTAAGTTCAGTGTGTCGTCGTGTTTATAGAATTTTTTCGCATGCTTATTTTCATCATCGGCGTATATTTGATGACTTTGAAGCCGAAACTTATCTTTGCCATCGGTTTACACATTTTGTGACAAAATATAATCTCATGTCAAAGGAAAATCTTATTGTACCAATTAATGAAGAGGCTGAAAATGCAGCGCCCGGCGAAAGTGAAGCTTAAATATCGAATATGAGGAAACTTTACACTTTACGGTAAGATAATTTAACAATTGTTAAAAAAAAAATAATGTCAGCGCTGGAGTTCTAAATAACGGCAAATGAAAATAAACATTAATGAAACACTGCAAATAAAATATAAAAGTATTTATTGAAAGAAAAAGAAATAAAATAAAATAAAAATCTACAAAATAAAATCATTGTAAGAGATTCATAAGGAAAACAAATAAATTGAATAGTAAACACCAACAACAAACAAAAATAAATAAATAAAACTCCTCCCCTATTATTAAAAAATATATAATAAAAGTAAAAGAGATCATCGTGTATTCAAACAAAAATGAAAACACATCATGTAGAGCGCTAAAATAAAACTCTATTTAACTTTAAATAATTTAAAAAGTAATAAGAAACCAATAATAATTCCTTTAAAATAAAAATCTACAAATAAAAAATCATTAAGTAACGACAACTAAATTGTATAAGAAGTTATAAAATAAAACATAATATTTATTTCATCTCAGTCATTAAAATAGCTAAGATAGTGGAACACTTAAAAATTAACGTTTTTTACAGATTGTTTGTTTACAATACAATTTCTATATGAATCGTTTGGAAATACATTTCTTTACAATTGGACTACAAATTTTTTTTTTAGCAATTGAGTGTATTCTGTTTCATACAAATATAATAAAATCTATAATTTTTATTATATTTAAAATTCATTACCACATCATACAATATTGTAAAATCTCATTACATCTTAGTAAAAGAAAATAATAATTGAAAAACCTAAAAAACAAAGTTGACAAAAATTAAATTAAAAAATAAAACAAATAAACCAACCAACCAACCAACAACAAATTAAATTGTATGCTAAAACAAGAACAAAACTCATTTATTTAATAGTACCAATATTTGTGAAAAGAAAAAATTAAAAACATTAAAATAAACAAACAAGAAAAAAAATTATATATAAAAATAAAACGAAATAAAATAAAACATATTTAAATAGAATATTTATTTTAACATTGGAAACCGGAGAAATGGTTTGAATAAAAAGAAAGTAAAGATTCCTTCGAATAAGTACACAGCTAACGAAATGCAGAAGTTCAATATAACGGCATTCATAAGGCCGAAGTCTGGGTGATAAATAATTAAAGTGTTTCCTTTTGATTTAATTATAAAGTTATAAAGTATTTTGATTTCTTGTTGGTAAAACCCACTGTCATATTATTTTGTAAACAACAGGATTTCATAATCATTTTTTATTTTATTTTTTTTTTTACTTTAAATTAATTTCTTATTACAGTAAAGTCCTATAAAGTTATATTAAAATTAAATATAAACAAAAATATTATGAAAAATATATAAAAGCGCATAAATATGAAAAAATCGGTAACAGTTTTATTAATCATTTTGTTAACAATACTGCCTTGTGTTTATATTACTGCTGCTGCAAATTACAAAAGCAATAGGAATCCTTAGAAACAAATTGCTGAGAGCCATTGAACTACTACGAACAAAGAAAACAATGACTACAGCTTTTAAAGACTTTTTAGACCCTCAAAGTACTTTTTCGATTCAGTAAATGACTATGTTGAACTAGGAACAAAGAAAACAATGTCTGAACCTTTTAAAAACTTTTTAGACCCTAAACAGTACCTTTTCGATTCAGCAAATGACTGTGTAGAAAGCTTTACTAATTAAAGAGAGTCCAAGGAAACTAGATTTTAAGCAAGGGGAATATAATATAGCCTAACATAGTCCAAATTGAAACTGTGTGGTGCTAATGAAGTCTTTTGTTGTCCAAAGGAAAGAAGTTCATGTGTTGTCCGGGCAATAGAGAGAATGTCAAAGACGTTAGTAAGGCTTTGAATATAGACCATAATGGCTAATTTTGATAATTTTAAATCTTTAAAGCATATAAATAAAGTTGAAATTTTCTTGCGCTCATGTCTAAATGTTATTTGACATGTCGGAACTTATCTTGTACAACATACATACATAACTGGTCATTACAACCCTTTAGTCAGGAGGATAACGACCTAGTTTTTATGTATGAGTGGCGGGACCTACAGTTTAAAGACGACTCCGAACGACAGATTTTTGAGAAACTTTTCATGGTAATTTTATTTACTCTCAGAGTCTTCTGAGAGGAAGTCGCCGAAGAAATATTTTTTCATGTTTTGTTCAGTTGGAGATACCTGATTTGGAGTTTGAACCGAGGCCTCACTTGTAATAAGCCAACACACTATCTACTAGACCACGGCGACTTCTATCTTGTACAAAGTCCTTTAAAAAATCATTAAGAAAGCTGTGGGTTTTTCATGTACCCATTTCCATAAATTTTTTAGCTTTAAATATTTTACAATGGATTTTATGCTCGATTATAAATGTAATTGAAAACGGTGTAAAATAAATTGAATTATTGCTTGTTAAGTGTTGATTGCTTGATTAAGTTGATGGCAGTGATGATGATGATGATGACAATGGCGGTGTAGAAATTGACATGATGATAATTGAGAAAAATATGATAGAAATTCTTCCCAAGAATTCCAAAAAGAAAGTCGTACTATAATACTGGTTTTATTTCTATTTTCCTCTTTAAATCAAAAGAGGGTTGAATGTTTGTCGTTCGGATATTGATCACTTTAAGAGTTTAATTGTACATGGATGTATGTGTGTGTGTTTGTGCGTATGTATGTATAAATGTAAGTGGATAAGAATGGCTTTGACACGTCCTTGTCGATTGACACGTGGATATGGAATAATTTTAATAAATGGGTGTATATCAATATATAAACAGTTGTTGTAATACTCGTACATAAGCAGTTTTCATTCTTATATGTGTGTGTGCGCATAAACTATGAATGTGGTTGTAAACTTAATGAATTGGAAAATACTGGAATGTTTTATGACCAATTAAAACACAATAAAATGAAATTTTCACTACCATTGTTCCAGCCTTAGCGATGCTCTTTTGAGCATTTGTTGATGTACATTTAAAAAAACATGAATCTGAACCTTGTAAGGCTTGTTACGTCTTTTTTTTTAAGGAGAAAGACTATCAATTAGGGAAGGTGAACATTGCTAGGGTAGTAGGTTTTTAATTGGGACATTACTACCTAAGTTACCATCTAAGTGGGTTACGTCTCCTGGATTAGGAGACCGCAATTTCAGCACGCCTGGAGCAGAGGGAAACAATTGGAGAAAAATTTCAGCGAAATGGTACAGATGGACGATGTAATTTATTGAGTAATCGTATAGGATTGCTTATGTGGGGTCAAGTTGTCTGCGATTAGACAGTTGAACTAATGAATTTGTGGACTCCTCTCACCAGATTTAAACGTTGGTAATATTGTATATTTTTTTAAAGTCGCCGTAATCTAGTAGGTAGTGTGTTGGCTTATTAGACGTAAAGTCCGGGTTCGGATCCCAGGTCAGCCATCCAATATGAAAAAAAAATATTTCTTTGGCGACTTCCTCTCAGCAGATTTCTGGCAAAAACTCTGAGAGTAAATAAACCTTTCGGAGTCGACGTTAAACTGTAGGTCCCGCCACTCACGTATAAACGCACACAACATGAGTGGTGTGAGAAGCTAGGCCGTAATCCTGATTGAAGGGTTGTAATGACCAATTATGTATGTATATATGTAATATTGTATATTTATGTGTGATTACAGAATCATTTAGTCATTTCGTTAAGAAATTTGTAGAGACTCTAGAGCACCAAAAAATTGTTGAAAATCTTTCAGTGTAAAATTGGTTTTTAGTATTGTTGAAAGGCAGATATCCAGAGAGGGACAAACTGGGCTTATTTATACACAATTTTATGTCAAATCTTTTTTAAATGCTTATAATTCTTGCAGTTCGGCTTTATTGGAATCTATTGAATAACATTTGGTACGTGCTTTAATAAGAAGAACGTTTTAACAACAATATTTGTAAGCAGAACATGTTTTATTAGTGATTTTATCATTTTAAAATTCTGTACTAGTCTAGTTGATTATTTTTTACCGTCATGTACTTTTTGTTCTCTAACACTTGTTGAGCATTGAATTATTTATTCTCGCTGCCGAAGTGTTTTACCTGCTTGAAAACTCTGCTGCACGAGCAAAATATAATTCATTGGCTTTATATCATTGCAAATTGCGGCATTGATTGCTTTAGATGTACCTAAAGAAGTAGTAAGCATTGGATATTTAAGGAGCTTTAAAATTATGGGACTTAGTCACACACGTACTTAGAGTATGTTAGAAGCCAAACCTGCAAACTTAATTACTAAAATCTACAACAATTGACCACCAAGAAAGGTGCACAAAATTAACAGCTTAATTGATTATGATTCTCCTACAATTGTTTTAAGTATGTATGTTTGTGTAGTATGTTTTCTCTATCAACTGTAGGGTAAATATACCATTATACAGCATCTTATGCTGCTGTTGCTTTATCTTAGTCGAAGGAAAGTAAAAAGCAGAATGCAAATAAAATCAAAACAAGACAAAATTGTTTCCTAGTTGGACATTGTTTATTATTTTTATTTATTTTTCTTGTCTACCACATTGAAATAATGCAATTTCATGGTGACCCATTTAAGCTATTAGCTTTATGGAATTGCTTCTGGACTCAAGAGCTAAGTATTCAATTTTAAATAAAAATCATTTAATTTTCGGTACTTCGGAATTAAATATGATAATTTGAATTAAAAATATCTGGAAAAGTCCTTTCATTGTATTGTGAATTTTTCAAAAACAGAATTAAGAAATATAAAAATTAAAAGAAAAGCTAATTTTAATGTATTTTGTTAAACATTTATTGTTAATAATTCGAAATTACATGCTAATGTAATCAATCAGGTACGATAACCTTCTTGTTGGCGAACTTACCGTTTAAGGATGAATATATTTATTCATACGTACATATGTATGTATATGTACATATAAAGATTCTCCTTCGTCCTTGATTCTTCCTCATCCTCGTCAACGACCTGTCATCACAGTGTTCAAAATTTTATGAGAAATACTTGAAAAATTTGAATAAAAAAATTAAGCATGAGGCAGGACCCAGAGCCGCAAAAGCACTTTCACAAATGACAATTAAGACCGCCGCTATAAAAGCTCGATGAACAGCTAGACGTCATCCAAATATCGTAAATGAACTACTAAAAAAATTGTGGAAGTAAACTATGACCTGATGCAGATACTTTTTGGCATTTTGAGGTTAGGTTAGATACTTTTTAGTCATATAGAGGATAGGTTAGAGTACAAAGGTAGGTTTAGTAATCTATAAACAGGTTATTTGAATATGGCCATTATGTTTATATGAAGACCATGATATTGTTGACTACGCAGAGTATGATCGCTTCAAATATTATCCTTTATCTGAATATCACAGAGGAAACAAAGCAAAAGCCCACCCAGTTTCCGAAATAGTTGACTTCCGCCCTTACTTCTGAAAAAATAACAATAATGCCAACTACACTTGGATAATTTAAATTAAATTTATTTTAATTAAATTTGAATTAAATTTATTTATTATTTATTTATTTATTATTTATTAAATTTATTTGAATTTAAATTTATTTTAATTTAATTTAAATTTGAATTAAATTTATTTTAATTTAATTTATTTTAATGCAATTAATTTTATTTTAATTTAATTTAAATTGCGTTGCCTTGGTTCTTATTTTATTTTTTTGTTGAAAGCCTTTTAAGGACTTTAATGAAGTACTCGTTTATTTTTAATTTTTATTTTCATTAAATTATGTATGAAGAGATGCAAAGAAAATATTTAACAAATAATTTCTTAAGTAAATAATTCCGAGCATTTTAATTGTTAATTTAAATTATATTTTTAGAATAAAAAAAATCTGATAAAAAAATATAAAGCATTTGGTAACTTATTCATAATTTAATCAAACATGTGTGCATATATGTATTTAAAAATAGAAGTATGGAACACATACATATGTACATATGTATATTAAAACATAACAAGTATATAACACGTCCATATTATTGAAGTATGAGTTATGCATAATAATATGTACGTATTTCATTTGTAGTGTCATCATCCTTTTTATTATCCTGTTTATCCCATTTGTCATACTTTACTGTTAAATACATGTGAAATATTTAAAAGAACTGGGCTTAAATGCTCATAAAAACGTTTAAGACAAATTCAATTGCGTTCACAATTAAATGGCGTATTTTAACTAATTATAAATAACATTCTCTAAATAGATAATGAAATTATACCCACATAAACACATTCTTAAATTTATATTAAAAAAAACCAATTCTGGAAGTCAAAAATTATTCAAATTTATTTATCAAGTGTGGAGATGAACGAAAAAAGGTTTCCTTGTACACCAAATGCTTTTAAAGCAAAGTAAAGCCATCCATTTAAATTGCCAAAAAAATATGACACTCTCTTAACAATGTAAGAATAAATTCATACCAGAATGTTAGGCGTCGTTCAAATGCTGGATTGCGTGGATTGAATTCTATTTATTGAGTTTCAATTGTAGGCCCCAAGTTCTAAACTAAATTTCTAAGCAATTGTTGTTGTTGATTTATTATCTTTTTTTTATTCCATTTCAACATATTTTCACGGATTCCTTAATGGGTAACGAAGATTATGGGTGTCGATGCTGAAGATGATTATGATGCTGTTGATTACGAAGATGATGCTGTGATGACAAATACGACGATGTTAGCTAGTGAAAATTGTTTTTGTCTTCTATTTGCTATAAAAAAAAATATTTCGTAATAAACTTCTTTTACTTGGTCGGTAAAGAATAGAAAAAAAAAAAATCCTGAAATGAATTTTTCAACATTTATATGAGAAAGAGCACCCTTTCTAAAATATTTGATTATAAATAAAATGTAAAACTTAAGTCGACATTTTAACATCCGCTACTATTCACCAATAAAAGTTTTAGAATAAGGAATTCATTATTTTTCCCAAGTAGTTGTGTATCCGGTTGTATATCTACAGCAATTGAATGACACTAGGTGCGTTGGAAGGATTCGATTTTGTACTTTGATTTGCAAATGGAAAGAGATTATGAGGCATATTTTAAAACTTATTTTCGGCAGGAATAAATACCCAAGGCAACTAAAGCAGTTCCTGGGTTATAAGCAACCACACGAGTTGCAGATTATGAATAGTGATTGGAATGTTACGCACAATTGATCTCAAAAATAGGTACTTTCGAACAATCAGCAGCTGTTCGCCTAGTAAGTTCGACTATATATCCCGAAATTACAGCCGAAAAATTCCTAGCATTTGCCTATTTCGTGCAATTGTAAGTACGTGTCTGTATTTACATTAAGTGCTTTTATAAAGCGTGGCTAAAGGATACAAATATGAATAGTTTAATGCTCCTGCTACAGTTCCTGGTAATGTTAATCTCAGGTAGGTAGTTAGGTTGGAGTGGTAGCTTTGATTACCAATGCTAACTTGAACAAGCTTAGCGGCCCCTTGCAATCGCAGTCTCTGTACTGACCGAATTTCATCAATTTCATCATTAGCTGTACACTAAATGTAAATCTCAGGGATGTAGCAAAAGCAAATCATTCCAGAAATGGATTGAAGTGACCAACTATGTCGCCTACTTAGTGTAAACAAGCGTAGACCGTGGCGCCAACACTTAAAACGTCGAGAGAGTTTGTCGTGTGTTTGTTGGAAATCATCTGCTTGAAGTAACTCTAAAGTTAACAATTGGACCTCCTAAATGAGGAAATCCCCCTCAAGAACCCAATTTTGTCCGATAACAAAGAAATTCTGTTCCTTCTGGATTCTGACTCGTCTGAACCTTCTTGAACTTGATTCCTATGTTTTCATCCTTTCACCTCATAATTTGGAATATGGCAAGTAGTTTTGTTATTGAAGAATTCGCCTGAATAAAAGTTTGTCGAATTTGTTTTTCTTCAGTTTTTTCTATTAAGGGCAGCCTATATTTCAATGTTGCTTATAGCATAAGAAACACAGAATACCACCACATCCTTGGATGTATGTGAAGGATATAAAAAGCAAACTGTTGAATTTGTATGTTTGAATATCTCATGCTCTCAAGTTGGTTAGCTGTGGTTGAATGAGTGACTAAATGAATGAATGGGTGCAAGATTCTTCTTTTGACGGCTTATGAATAAAAGCCAGAATGAGACAAGACGAACTGTAATAGAGAAAGTGGAAAAAGGATGAACAAAAAAAGAAAAAAAAAGAAGTAAATTGGAATTGAAAGTACAACACCACAAATATTTCACTTATTTACTGATTGTTGTTGCTGCCATTTTTGCTTTTTGCTGTTGTCTTTATTGTTTTAATTGTTGTGGTTGTTGTTGTTGCATCTAACATTATATACATATACAATATTTACCGTTAAATGACATTCTTTTCCCTTCCGTTTTCTTTCATACAGTATCTTATAAATACTCATGTATAGCAAGGATACCGAGGTTATTTTATAAGACGTTGTCACACTAATGATCAGTTGAGTTTCGTCTTCAGCTTTCAACGTTTAACGGAAATTACAAACGGATACGGAAATTACAATAACAGGATTAATAAAATTTATTTTTAAATATTTATAATAAAAATTATATAAAAAAAATTTAATATTTGTGTTAAACCTTAAGTGTAAGTGTTAAATTATAAAAAAGTGATAAAAACAATCTATTTATCAATAGAGTTTTAAAAAATAAATAAATGTTTCTAAATTAAAAAAAAAATTAAAAATAATAAATAATTGTGCAAAATTCTGTTTAAATAAAAAAACAATTTTACGTATTAAAACTTAAAAACAAAAAAAAATTGATTGAAAAATTATCCTCAAAAATATCAAGCTGCGACAAATAAATCAACATTAATTTAAATTTTTTTGTTGACGTATAACTTAAAAAAATTTCTAAGAATATTTTGTTTTAAAATATTAATTTAGATAAGATTTTAAAATTCTATTTTTTTTTCATAAAAATTTTATTTAAATTCTATCAAAAAGATTTGTATTAGAAAAATAGTTTTTCTCTTGAATATTTCTAGCCTTTTGGAATTTTTTTCGAACTAGAATTTTTTAATTTAAATACAATTCTGATAGAGCATCATACTGTTATCTTTATTTATTATCATTGAAAAATTAAAATTTTCTATTTATTTAGAATGTTTTTTAATTGCTTTCTCAAGAATAATTGTAGCTGGGCCGAAAAGTAATAAAATTCTTCGAATTCCTTCATCTATCTATTACAGACATGATTTTATCAGTTTTTACAAATCATTTAAAAAGTGTATTGTGTTCTCCAGATAATATTGAAAATAAAATTGAAAAAATATTCCAAAAATATTTTTTTCGGAACATTATTATATCAAATATTTGCTTAATGTGACCTCAAATTGTAAACATAATTGTTTAGATATGAAATCCATTTTTATTAAAGTATTTATATAGTACAGTTGAATGACTCCTTTTAGATTAAATATAATCTAGTTTGTTGTTGTTCTTATTACTATTTTGAGAATAATTCCATTGTTCTCACTCTTGCTGCCAAAAAACTAACAAAAATCGATTTCCAAAAGCTTTTATTGAATCGCATATTTTAACAATAAAAATATGCGCCATAGATTGGAAGAGGATTGCCATTATTATCATGGTATTAAATTAATCATAAGTTAAGAATTAAACCGGATGAATAAGACCCAACCTTAACAAAGCCAAGGACCTTTGGGTAAGTCAAAATCTATCTTATCATGATGGAACACCGTTTTCCTTCTCTGGTCTAAAACTGGCAGCTAAAAACAGGGTATTTCTACAAGTGGTACAATCAGTTTGGCCATAGGGAAACAGGCAATAACAGATAATTTACCGTCAATCCCATCAAACACACATCAAAACCATTATGAACGTCATTTCTGCCTTCATCGCCCATTGTTAACACTGGATCATGGCTGTTCAGCCATTAGGCTTGAATTAGCTAAACATTTACGGAATGTTTTTAGCATACGAAAAGCAATATAAATGCTTAACGAAATTATATTACTGTTCGGTAATCGCTCTCATTGCTTTTCATATTCTAAAAACGAACATACGTTCCGTGAACGTTTGGCTAATTCCATCACCATCGTTTCAGTCTACAGAGTTGGATACCTTACTATCGTTAATATGCACTTTCGCCCTCTGTTGTATGCGGGTGAGTAGCCTTAAAATAGATTTCATTGACCAACCAATACATTTATTTAATTCTATGTCTAGTAGGTAGTGTGTTGGCTTATTAGACGTAAGGCAACGGTTCAAACCCCAGGTCAGACATCAAAACGAAATATGAAAGAAAATTTCTTCGGCGACTTCCTCTCAGCAGTAAATAAAATTGCCATGAAAAGTTTCTCAAAAATCTGTCGTTCGGAACCGACTTTAAACTGCAGGTCCCGCCACTCATGTATAAAATTAACACACACAACATGAGTGGTGTGAGAAGCTAGGCCGTAATCCTGACTGAAGGGTTGTAATGGCCAATTATGTGTATGTCGGATACAGGTGGTTCAAATAGTTCTTTTTAAACATGAGATTTTGTTGCAATTCAGAAGCAATAGTCTGGTGGGAATTCGTACATTTATTTAACTTACTTGCGGGGGATTGATTTCTACCTATTTTTGTTCAATGTTCAGGTGCTGGCCAATCGAATAGTGCTTACAAAACGGTTGTATTCGAAAATTATCAATTCGGTTCATCTTTCAAGTCGAAATTACCAGTACAACCTAGTTTAGAAACTTTAAATAACCAAAAATAGGTGCATAGTTGGCATCTAACCGACTTAAGTAAAAATCTATGCATCAGTGCTTTAAACGATCTCCCGTACGGAATGACGAGCTTTTGATTGAACGCACTTTCCATTGAAACCAAATTTAAACTCTATTCTAATAATTCGTACAAATAAATTTTATTTCTTAATTATGCTTGTAGAAACTCAATATGGACAGCAATGAATTTCGTAAACGTGGTGCTGAGATGGTGGAGTACATATGCCAATATCTGGATACACTGCAAGAACGACGCGTTACACCTAGTGTGGAGCCAGGCTATTTAAGACATTTATTACCAGGTAAACGTATTTTACACGGAAAATTGAAAAAAAAACGATTTAAATATTTAAACAAAAAAAATAACAGCCGAAGCTCCTCAAGATCCAGAAGATTGGGATAAGATAATGGCCGATGTGGAGGATAAAATAATGCCCGGTGTAACTCATTGGCAACATCCAAGATTTCATGCCTATTTTCCCGCTGGAAATTCATTTCCTTCTATACTGGGCGATATGTTAGGTGATGGTATTGGCTGTATAGGATTTTCATGGGCCGCTAGTCCTGCCTGTACGGAATTAGAAACTATTGTTTTGGATTGGCTAGGAAAAGCCATAGGTTTGCCCGATCACTTTTTGGCGCTGAAAAAAGGTAGCACTGGTGGCGGTGTTATACAGGTTTTATTGAAAATTGAAATTTTGTTAGAAGTCCGGTCAATATTATAAATTTAAACAATTTTTAGACCTCCGCATCGGAATGCATTTTAGTTACAATGTTAGCGGCTCGTGCCCAAGCATTAAAACGTCTTAAATCGCAACATCCATTTGTAGAAGAATGCCAACTGTTATCGAAACTGATGGCATATTGCTCTAAAGAGGCCCATAGCTGTGTGGAAAAGGCAGCCATGATATCGTTTGTGAAATTGAGAATTTTAGAACCCGATGAAAATGCCAGCTTAAGAGGTGAAACCTTGGCGGAGGTAAATGCATTAAGAAATGTTTAATTTTATAGGGTTCTTCATAATTGTGAATGGATATTTCCGTTTTAGGCTATGGAAGAAGATGAATTACAAGGTTTTGTGCCATTTTTTGTCTCAACTACTTTGGGTACCACAGGTTCTTGTGCTTTCGATAATTTACCAGAAATTGGTCAACAGTTACAGAAATTCCCCGGAGTTTGGTTACATGTTGATGCAGCCTACGCTGGTAATTCTTTTATATGTCCCGAATTAAAGCCTCTACTAAAGGTAAGTCCAGGGGTTTGGGAGTATTTTTACTGTGAATTTATATTAATTTGGTTAATATTTCTTTGCCGTCCACGGTAACTTGGCTACCCCATGTTAATATATAGCTTTTACCGTTTGTGTATGAATAGATTGAATAAAATTGTGTTTTCTTGTTTGTCAGGGTATTGAATATGCCGATTCATTTAATACGAATCCCAATAAGTGGTTATTAACCAATTTCGATTGTTCCACTTTATGGGTACGTGATCGTATACGTTTAACTTCAGCTTTAGTTGTGGATCCCTTGTATTTGAAACATGGCTACTCAGATGCTGCTATCGATTATCGTCATTGGGGAGTTCCATTGAGTCGACGTTTTCGTTCATTGAAATTGTGGTACGTATGGAACGTTTACTTATTTATTTACTTTTTTGGTTTTTTTTTTTATTAAAATAAATAAAAGAATTTCACACCTTTGCTATTTCTTTCTAATTTGTTTAAAATTTTGCTAAAACCAAACAAAATTTGGAGGAAAAAAAGATTGATTGTGTTTTTAAGAAATGTTTTTGTTTATTTAACTCATGCATATCATAATACTATCAAAATACTTGAATGTTTTCCTTTTTTTCTGTGCTTGAATATGAAATTGCAGGTTCGTTTTACGTTCATATGGAATTTCTGGTTTACAGCAGTACATAAGACACCATATCGAATTGGCCAAACGCTTTGAGCAGCATGTTCTCAAAGACAAACGCTTTGAAATCTGTAATCAAGTTAAGGTAAGTTTTAGAGTTCATATCCACCAAAATAAAAATAACATTTTGCGAAAAGGCTTTTAAGTTTCGTTAAAGCATAACGTCTAGAGATGATACGCAATTGTCTTTAATTATTTAAAATATCGTTTCTTTGTTTGTTTTGCATAAAGAAATCTCTATTGACGAATATTATAAGCAATTGATTTTGAATTGCATTTGTATTTTCAAATGGCATCAGAGCGTAATTTAAAAACAAAAACATTTTATATGTTTACAATGAAATATTGAAGTCCAATGCCCCCCTCTTAATTGACTCATTGACGGAGAATTGCAAACTTCTTTTGATTTTTAAAGAATTTTAAAGCTTAAATCAAATACTTTAAAGATGATAAATTCAGATGGATTTTTATTTTGATGGAAACTTTTCAAACATCCAAGTCAAGCAATTATACTACAAAGTGCTTAATGTATGCAATATTAGTACAATATGAGGAAATATTGGTAATAATGCACTTGGCTTACGTTAAGTATGATGAATAGGAAAGAGATACTATATATTAGGTTGTGCATTTAGACCTAAGTATTGATTCCTCTATAACAAACAACGAAAACTAAAGGCTAATAAATGAAGTTACTAGGCCCTTGAAGAATAAAGTTCAATTGCATCACATTTTTCATGGAGACATTGTGCATTTAGGCCTAAGTATTGATTCCTCCGTAATAAACAACGAAAACTAACAGTCTGTAAATTAAGTTACTAGGCCGCGGAAGAATAAAGTTCAATTACACCATATTTTTCAAGGAGACAATTTTCTTCTATCAAATATAAAAAGTCAGCACTGCTCAAACGAGTAACACGTTATCACTGACCGGTGACAATGAAAAACAACGAAGAAGCGTAAAAATTTGGGCAAAAGGGCGATGCATTTCTCCCTTATCTTTGGTACAGGCAACCTGACCACTGCAAAAATTTCAAGTTGAAGATCATAATCATTCTTAAAGAGAAGTAATGCTTGTAGGTGGCGAAATTTTCCCTAAAAATCTCTTTTTACCAGACCGTGTCTAAGTCTCTAACAAAAGAGGATATCCCTGCAAAAATTCAAATCATTTGTAGGTAACAGTTATGTGGATTCCAGTACAGGCTTATCGTCGTCGGTAATTGGTTTGCCAGACCAGGTACAGAACATGTTACAGGGAATATGTACTCTGTATTCATAGCTGTGGGTCTTATTACAAGGCATAGCATTTTTATATTAATAGCAGTGAGTCTGAAGTGATGGCATATAATTTTTTAACACCTTTGACCGATCTTTTTAATATAAAGATTGCTACAATTGCAAGATTTATTCGCACTATCATATTAGGACCTGTTGTAGTAGACTGATGACCTGCTTAGCTAGAAAAACTTGAGAAATGAAATGAAAAAAGCAAAGAAATTATAAGAAGATGTGAGAGATGCTCCTTAACAGTTGTATGTTCCTTAAAGAAACGAATAAAGTGGTTAAATTTTTCAGTAAAATACAAATCAACAACACTGATGAGTTCAAAGTCCATAAGATGTTTTATTTCCGAAGTAAGAATAGTGTATGTACTCTTATTCAAGCTTATTGAAGTTTGGGAAACCCCATAACAAAACATAAAGATTTGACAATTTAACAAAATATTTAATAGAATTATTAATAACTATTTCGTGCTAATAATCACGTGTTACATTTATTAAAGAAAACATTAAATAAAAATAAAAAAGAATATTCTTTTGCATTGAATTCAAACCTGTAATCGTTGTCACAGGAATAGTATCTAAAACAATACATCCGGTTTGCGAATACATTGTTTTTATAACAAATAAAAGTGCTTCAGGAAAAAATTTATATCAGCGGCTAATTAATGAACATACCAAAGTAAATTTCAACAGTTTTGACGTGTAGCAAATGATTTTTTTTATATATTCATTACGATTTTATAACTCTTTGCAAAAAAAAACAGTCACTTATTATTCCAAAGTCTGTTAGAAAATATCTCAAGGCTTGTTTTTTTATTATTTTTTGAATAAATATTACGATCGCTGCTTAATTATATTGTTAACATATAGATTTTTTTAATATTTTTTACGCACAATACAATAATTGAGTAAATATTTTTAATTTTTTTTTTATCGAATTGTAGCACATTAATACTGAGCTACCTAAGCCATTTTTAAGGTTTCACTGTTTAACACCGTTTGTGAGATTTTGTTTACAAATATACGAAAAAAGGAAATAAATACAAGAAGTTGAAATCGTGAGGAATACATCAAATAATCATGAATTGCACGTGTAATGTGTTCCACTGATATCAAACCGCTTGAGCTCATAAAAACAGAATCCCATGACGTAAAAACAAAATCAAACGCTATTTAGTCAGGTTTAAAGAGTTGTCCTACAGCAGCTTTTGCTTCAACTCCAGCTTAAGGTTTTCGCATTTGGATGAATTCTTACATATGAAAGTGATTTAAATCACATCATCACCACTGACAATAGCTTCAATAATTAGAAAAATTGCTTTATTGGTTTACATATGTTTTCTGTAGTCGTCAGTCATTGTGTTTTACCAGCACTAGATAACTATGTAAAGTTTATTCGATTTACATTTAATAGCAGATTCAAACCACTTCTTCCTCTTCTTAGTGTTCGTGTAGAAAAGAAATAAAAAATTAATTGAAATCAATTATGAGAACGTAAAACACAATCTGTGTAAATGCTTAAGCATTTCAATTGATTTATTTCTATACAACGTTTGATTTGCTTTGATTTAATTTTTTTTCATCTCTATTGTGGTAGACAAGTTGGCATTTTTATGTTGATGACATTTCGATTTCGATTTCTATTTCGTACAATACATTGGATTGGAATGATGATATTTTTTCTGAAAGCACTTAATATTACTTAATGTTTGCGTAAATATTAACGGCAAATTAAAATATAATTTCTCTCTAGCAAATATGTATGTATGTAAGTGCTGTATGTAGTACTCTACTCATGTGTATTCAAGTTAACGCCAATAGAAATTATGTGGGTGTCATTAAATTAAAAAAATTCAAGCAGAGTTAGTAATGAATCCTACATGAAGGTTAAGGTCCCATTTAGACCAATGGTTAGGCCCAAATTAATACCCAGCCCGGGAATTGACCAATTTTTATAAGAAACCATCACGACTCCATAATCAATATCGCTATTGTCTGTGGCATATCCTATATTTTTTGCGCTTCTCATAATTCTTCTATTTTTTCTTTAATTTAAAAATACTAACCAAAAAACAAAAATTATTTCCCTCCATAGCTTGGTCTCGTTTGCTTCCGTTTACAAGGTACCGATAAACTGAACGAAAAGTTATTGAGTGCCATCAACGAGTCGGGTAAAATACATATGGTGCCTGCCTGTGTAAATGAACGTTATATCATACGTTTCTGTGCTGTTGCTCAAAATGCTACTGAGGAAGATATCGACTTTGCCTGGGAAACAATTGTAGATTTCGCCAATGAACTTTTGGAGAAGGAACAACATGATGAACTAACCGAGATTATTAACAAAAAGAAAGAGGATACTTTGGCTAAGAAACGTTCATTCTTTGTACGCATGGTTAGCGATCCAAAAATTTACAATCCCGCTATTAATAAGGCGGGTACACCCAAAGTATCCTTGGATATATCATCGCCAGTGGTTAATCCAAGAACAACAAATCCTGTTATACGCACTCAAAGTTCTATAGATCATAATTCCTGGATATCATGGCCATTAGCATTTCTATTCAATAGTAATAATGAGGACAGTGGCCAAAAGAGTAACGTATCGTTGCGGTAAGTAGCAGCTTTAAGGCTCTCAATTACAAAAAATTCTGTTTATTTTAAAATTTTTTTTTGCAGTTTTCGCCACTTAGATACGAATGTTAGACCCTCATCATCCAGACGTAATTCGGGTACAGGTTCTACACCCTCACCCGAAAATGATATGGGCGTTGTCAATGTCTTAAAGTCACCCAAGAAATCACCAAATTTGCCACGTAAAGGCAGTAATGCCAATAGTGTTAAC
This sequence comes from Sarcophaga variegata, assembly GCA_932273835.1. Taxonomy (NCBI): domain Eukaryota; kingdom Metazoa; phylum Arthropoda; class Insecta; order Diptera; family Sarcophagidae; genus Sarcophaga; species Sarcophaga variegata. The sequence continues at coordinate 12,281,389 of OW026360.1, forward strand.
CATAATTAAAGAACAAAAAAACAAGCTGAGTAAAATTAAAAGAAATTAAAAAATGAATTTATTTCCCCACAACAAGAATCCAATTTAGCAAATATTTTTCCGTCTCTTAAAAGAATTTCGAATCTAAAAATTTTGCTTGTAATCTAAATCTAAATTAAATAAAATGTTACACATAAATCTGTTCAAGCTATCCAAAGTTTTTTTTTTCTTATAATGGGTCGTTAACACATCGATCTTATAGCCCTATGTATAGAGTTTGAAAACTAATTCTCAAAAAAGGACTTTATGTAGGACATGTTAATCGTTTTAATTGCATAATAAAAGTAAGTGGAACATACCCTAACCTGTTTACGCAGATTAAGTGTACCTATGGTCTGAAACAAATAGTTATGAACTACATTTAAAATACTATGGTATAAATCACGCGTCTTTAAGGCAAGAGTTTCGCAGGGCTCAGTTCCAGCTCTGTATGTGTATGATAGTTTGGTCGAAATAAGAAATTATTGTCGGATTTCTTTATCATATTGCAACACTTGCTACGTATAAGTCATTAGAAAATCTTTTTAAACTACATCTGGCAAAGGAAAAGTAAAGCTGAAAAGTAAGGCTGACGATACTACTGACGATGCAGAAGAATTCATAAATCGAAAAAGAGATCGGCCTCGCGAAGATATACTAGGAGAGCGATTTATTGCATTACAAGTGCTTTCAATTAGTAGGAGTTCAACATATGGAAGAACAAAGGATCTTCAATTGTAATCTGATTATCCTTTCCTATGGTAAAGTTGATGATGACGACAATGGAAGTTATGTTAGGTGTGTAACAGAGACTGTATTAGGAATTATAAAACCACCACAAAACATACACTTAAAATCTTAAGGCGAATATAGAAGACTTCAATATATGAAAGAAGAAAGGCAGTTGTTCTATCTAACAGACTTATGTAAGAAGGTGGAGATGAATACCGGAATTGATTCTTTCAATTAACCCATTAGAAGTTCTTGTGGGACAAAATTATGTCTGATTAAATTCTAGAAGGTAGTGTTTACCATTATTGCATTCAGTATTTCTACATCCTTGTTGATTCTTTGCAAGGATAGCACTGCTTTGTGGTTATTGCAGTCCTTAGTTATAGTCATTAAGATTCTCAAGTAAAACTTCTGTAGAAGTACTCTAAATAAAGTGAGGTTTGTTTCATGCAATAATCCAATTAGAAAAGACAAGGTTCTTGCTCAAAATTTCCTTGACAATTTTATCATAAAGAGTACAGTATTCTTTGTGTAGGGACCAAAAACTCGATGACGGCAATTGGAAAATCCTTATACATTAATCCTATAAGCGGAATATAAGCTATGAGATTGTTATAAGAATCAATTATCCTAGATTTTAGACAATAGTTGCGAGGACTTTCTTAAAAGAGGCATCATGCTTTTAGACAGTACTAAGTATATTCTAAATCTGATTTAAATGTGATCATTGTAAATAAAATAAATATGTGTATATAAATATGTATACATAGATTTCTTTTTACTACTCCCATAATATAATTATTTCATTTCCTGATCTATTGAAGCATGCATGTACGTGGCAAAAAAATGTTCTAGACCATGTGATGCCATGCCACTGACTTATTAGTTCTAACGTTTGTATTGTACTTTTAGAGAGAAAACAAAACAAAAAGAAAAGAAAATTGTTAATACTTTAGCTAAATATTTCAAAGATAAATACTAAAATTTTTAGTTCGATGCTCATGAACAATGTGTCGTCATTGTTTTCATCGGAAGGCCAACCAATGTGTATGTGGGAGCATTTTGGGGTTACCAAAACCGCCAGTAATATAACAACGTCAAAAGGTAAATAATAAACAGTGGAACAATTGAACAATAACAAAAACAAAAATATCAAATAAAAATTTAATTTAAACAAACATAAATGATGAATGGCCAAAGAAGGCAAATGGTATACATACATGGAATATACATACTTATGTACATATATACACAGACGTATGTACGTACGTATGAAATAATTTAGATAAAAACCATTTATTGTTTTTATTCTTGTTTTGTTTTTTAAATTTTATTCTTAAAAACAACACCAACGCCAAACTGCTTTTAAAAATAGATTTCGAAGTGAGTAAATTATTTAAATAATTTTCTAAAAATATCCTTAAGGTAATTACAAAAAAAAAAAAGATTTACAAAACATAGCATTTATTTAATCTCATTGACTCATGCTCACACGATTGAAATCACATACGATTTAATTAATTTAATGGAGTCTAAAGGTAATGTTCTTCGACTTCCTGTGTGAAAAAATCATTAATAAAGTATTTTGCGTGTGGGTACTTCTATCTATCTTTCTTAATGCTTTCCGTATGATAACCTTACCGTTGCAAATGAAATCTCCATTATAGTGCTGTGTTGTAAGGATGGATCACTCCTTAGATTGAAAATCTAAATGAAATGGGTTACATATCTGGTATCGCATTGATTATCATCCAAGTATGCAGTGACAGTTCGACAGCACACAACAAAGTGGCATGTGGAATCTTTTAAAATCAGATGAATCCTAAGAATTTAATTTCAATTTATATGGAATATATCTATTGATAGCAAAGCTTTTAAAGGTTAATATAGATTGTGTATACAGCAAGACTCCTCTTAACGTTTGTTCTGTGAATACGACTCCGGAAAATACAGTTGGAATCTTTATTCTGGACAGACAAACTAAAGAGCGTTAAAAAAGATACCTAGTATTATACACCGTCGTTATATAGTGCACCGCTTTTGGTTGCCGCATGGCCGCATCATTTGCACACATATACAACAACTATCAATACAGTGTGCGATTTAGGCGAATCCCAATACTACCGCGTAGTACTGAAACAGCGTTAAGCGGGGTCTTACTGTATTACATTGAAAATTCTTAAAAAATGCCGAATTTCTCTGTACTCCTCATGTACGGATTAATACACAAAAGGCAACAATACAGCTAACGCACTTGCTAAAGCTAAAACAATTACTAATTGAAACGAATTCAGACATAAGATAACCGCTCTTCAATTTAAGCAGGGTTTTCATATGTATGATCAGACAGTGATATCACTCATACGTTCAGAAAAGATGTGAAAATAAACCAGTGTAGAGCGGAAAAACACAAATATGGCTAAAAGTAGATATACAGTCCAGACAATTTGTGACAAATCAATCTAGAATTCAATTTCAAAATCTCATAGCGGTTATAACGGAATACTAATATTAGATACTATACCCAAAGGATGAGATTACCCCCCTTAATGGCTTTATGCAGTAACTGTAATGACAAGAAATGGTAAGTAGAACTTTTCTAATCCTATCATAAAACAACAGGATGGTTAAGAAATAATAAAGGACAGGAACTATAAACTTAATTTGCGATATGCGCTACAGGCTAACAACCTGAGTGAAATTGTATGACACTTAACAGCACAGGATGATCAATCAAAGTCAATAAGGGGATCGGCATCGATGTAAATATGGAATAAATATAAATTTTTTAAATATTTTGTGTAATTATAGAACAAGGCACATAAGCTATTATAACTTACAAAGTCTTTAATAATTTTTTTTATTGATTTTTCTTTTAGGAATTTACATTCCTGTCCAATTATGTGTCATCCGGACTATAGCAAGACAATATCAATGTAGTAGCGTCTGCTTAAGGCGAGTAATATTGGATCACAAAGATATTCTGGTACCTTTTTAATCGCTTTATATTCCCTATATAAACAAATTTATAGGTTCCTTCCTGCACTCTTATATATAAAATATTTGAAAAATGTTTGTTACATATTTTAAATTTAGTAGGTAAACATTTCTGTCCTTCCTTAGGCAGTTTTGTTTAAAAATTTCATTTTTATAAACTTTTCTAGAAGCAAAAGTATCATTATTTAAAGGAATACTAAATCTATGAAAAATTTCTTCAATTTTTTACGTGCCTAAAGGGGGTATAAAAGTCTTAAATCAAAATTGTGGTACCTTTTTCGAGGATAGTGTTTTAACAAATATAAAGAAATTTTAAAAATTTTCACGTATGAAACCAATTTTTAAAAAGATGAAAATTTGTGTTTGATTACATTCTGGAAAGTTGAAAACATTTGAATAAAATTGTACTTTTTTAAGACTGCAAAGTTATAAAACAAAAAGATTGTGAGATAACGCAGTGTAAAGAATTACATGCTGGCTTGTTATTATCAATTTACAATGTATTTTTTTAACCGGAAAAGCAATCAAAACCAATTTAAAAGATTGTGGGCTTACGCAGTGTAAAAAGCTACATGCTGGCTTGTTATTATCAATTTACAATGTATTTTTTTAACCGGAAAAGCAAGCAAAACCCTGCTGACCATGTCTACCATACTTCCAAAATTATATCATATTTTTTTTAATGAACTGCTTTACTTAATGATGATGACTTTTGTCATAGGCGTCATTGATTATATCTTATATAATCTATTAATAGGACATTAAGATTATATTTCATAATAACATAATTAATTACATTCGTTATGGTCAATCTCAATCTAAATTATGGCCATTAACCTTTATAATTAACACAATGAAATTAATTTCATTTCTTTTTTTTTATTAATTTGAAAGAAATTTCCTAATGTAGAAATGTAAGACATAAAATGCTCACAGCATTAACTATTTTTAAAGTATGATGCTGTGATTCACAAAAATCCCCCAAATAAATACTTCACGAAATGATTTTGTGCTTGCGCTTGTTAAAAAGGTCGTTT